>CM065424.1:39311750-40511750 GCA_033060865.1 Dorcus hopei | reverse complement strand
ATGATAATAAATAATGTGTTGAAATTACAAGTTATAAAATTTCTGATGCAGCCTTATGGGCTTATACAGGAACCCTTATCAAACTTACCCTAAAACAACCTGAAAAGCTCAAATTCATTATAAAACATAGGCTGTTCCAAATGACGAAGTTGCACATCGTACAGCCAAATTGGGACAGCCTGCATATTTGAAAATAAACTACTCAAACAATTAAGGGATCAAGTTTTTAATCGACTGTATATATTGGAAATTAGACTTTATCTTAATAAAAGTTAGTAATTTCAAAACCCGGGATCTTTATGAACACTAGTTTAAAGTTTGCAATAAACGCATTAACATTATGTAACAAAAATTGAAAATTAACTAAGAACACCCCAAAAACAAATTATGCAAAAAATTGAGCAAAATTATTGTTCTCAATATTATAACATTATTTTTTGAATGTTTTATTTTTAATATCGAGTCGGGCCTCTTCTGGCTTGAATTAAAGCAGCACAGCGTCTTGGCATACTCCGTATTAGACTTGGGGTGGTGCCTTGTGGAATTTGCTCCCATTCTTCCAAAAGGGCATTTTCTAACTCCCGTAGTGTAAGAGGTGCGTTTTGTCGATTTTTGACTCGTCTATCCAACTCATCTCAAAGATGTTCAATGGGATTCATGTCAGGGCTGCACGCTGGCCATGGCAATGTGGTGATGTTTTGCTCTTCCAGATACTCAATAACGATCCTCGCAACATGTGGGCGGGCATTATCTTGCATTAGAATAAAATTCTCACTTGCAGCATGTGCACGAGGTGGTACTTGGGTCTGGAGAACCTCATCAACGTAAAGTCGTGCAGTCAGAGCTCCGCTTCTTACGACAACATCCCTTTTGTTGTCGATCAAAATACCGCCCTAGATCCCTGTGGGTCATCACAGAACCACCACCAAACGGTACTCTTTCTTGTATGGTATTAGGAAGAAACCGTTCCCCTGGTCGTCGCCATACTCGAACCCGTCCATCATTTGATCATAATGTAAACCTAGACTCGTCAGTAAACAAAATTTTTCTCCAGTTCCGTATCTGCCAATTATTGTGTACTTGAGCGAATTGCATTCGCGCTTGTCGCTGATTTCTAGTTAAACGCATTACTTTGGCTGGACGTGGACGTCTAGACCTCAGGTTCGCTTCTCGAAGTCGATTCCTCACTGTTTGATTGGAAATTTGTCCACCTGTAGCCCGAAAAAGATCAGTTTGTAAAGTACGGGCTGTGCTGGTACATTTTCGAAGAGACTGCAAACATAAAAATCGATCGTCTAAGAGCGTGGTTGTTCTGTGACGACCTTGCCCAAGATAACAAGTAACATTTCCAGTATTCTGGTATCGCTTCCACAACTTCCATATTACAGACTGCCGTACATTGAGCTGTTCGGCAACATATTGATGAGTATTGCCTTGTTGCAGGAGAGTAACAGTCCGACTGACTTCTATTGGTGTCAAATGTTTTCTTACATTTTGCTCAACTACCACATTGTGTTGCATGGCAGCAGATGTATTAAAGAAAAAAAAAAACTCGAAATCAAATCTGGCAAAAATCACAATTATTTTTACCAGTGTCACTTCAACTGACTCTCCTTCATAATAAAGAGGTTCTGTGACAACTGAAATTTTTCTGAGTAACAAAAGATAGTTAAGACAGTAAATTAACAGACCATCCAAAATTTTTACTCATTTCAAACGTGGCGAGTGCAATAAAACTTGACCCCTTAATTGTTTTGAGTAGTTTAATTTTAAATTATGCGGAGCTTGAAAGGATTGTATAGGGGAAGTATAATTCGGACACCCTAAGAAACCATGCCTGCAACTTTCTTCATATGGTATGTAGAAGGAATCTATTTTTGTCACATGGACTGTTTACTGAAGTGAATTGATATTGAACCCCAAAAAGCAGTGTTTAAGAATAGTTTTTTTGTAAAGAAAATAAAGATGTTTTACTGTTGCGTGTAATTTGGATCTAATCAAAAACTGAACAAATAACAGAAAAAAAATATAATTCTGTAGTTTTAGGATTTACTAAAGACAAACAAAAGCAGAAAAAGTCAAGTAAATATTAAAACAAACAAGGTAATCTAATTTTATAATTACTGACACTGCCCTCATTATATTGTCAGGTTGCCACATTCTTTATTTCCCTTTACTTCTTCGCTCCGCTCGAGTGATCATCGTTTTAAAATTTGAGACAATCGTTTAAAAAGTATACTATTTGTGCACTTTGGCCCTAGCTCAAATTACACACTCGAAAATGGACCAAATTACATCGGGGTAACAACCACACTAAATTGCTTTATTTTAATTATCTGATTAACTTAGAGGGTATTTTATGTGAACAATGTACATTAAATAATTACTGAATAATATAGTACACTTGAATTTGTAAAATATTTACTTTTTTGCACCATGTCTTAGTTTTAATTTCCACTTTTCTTATATCGGTAATGCACATTTCAATAATGTCAGTTAGGTTACTTTAATTATTGACAAAAGGAATGTATACTTCATCCACATTGATTTCTTTGGTAGTCCAATCCAAATGGCACTTTGCAGATAATGCCATCTATTCTACGATTTGAATATTCAAACAGGTCCAAATTACACGGACTTCCCCTAAAACATTTTTCCATATTTTCAACAGGAACGGCGTTAATGAAGAAACTCAGTTAAATGTTGCAGGCTGTATGATTGAACACTGTTTTTGCTCAAAAACAAATTTAATGTGTAATTTTTTTTGTAATCTACCCCTATCCCGGCGGCACTGGTGAATAAAGAAATTTAAATAAATTATTAAGAACAAAAACATAATAATTCTTGGAAAAACTCGTCGTTGCGGTTTTAATTATTAAATTAGAAACAAAAAACTAGTGTCAACACCTAAAAGTAAACTTTCACAATTGTCAAAATATGGAAAAATTGGTAGATATTCAAAATCAGTACCGTGTAGCAATTTTCAGTAATTTATGAAAATCTATGAAATTATTTTTCATTTCAAGCCACACTTTCAAAAACACCCAGTACGAAAAGAATATCTGTACAGGCACAAAGTGATCTGGTAGTAAAAGTGTTAAATTAACCACTTTGCTCTACTATCAATTTAATGATTAATATACTAGGTACTAATCTAACATCTTGTATAATAAAAAAAGAACTCGTTTTATCCTTTATGCCATGATAACAATTGTGTACGTATGCTGAGTCAGTAACTAGTTAATTTTTACGTAATCCCTCGGAGGTATGAAGGGCGGCGACGATCAAATTGAGTTACAACGAACGAATTACACGTCAATCAAATTTACAATTCGACGGTGGCGGCGGCGGCAGTGGCGTCGCTCGCGCCGAAATGAAACCGTGCGGCCGTAATGGAACGCCGGCGACGGCAAATTCGAACGGAGCTAGTAAACCGGAACAAGTTCAATCAGGGCCGGCTCATCGCGCGGACTCGAAAAACAATCTGCATCGGGGATGAGCGCCGAACTATCGGATCAAAATGATTCGGAACTAATTGGGATGTCTATGCAAATGAGAGGGCGGACTGTCGACAGCACATTAGGGAAGGACCCGGATAGGATGGCATGCGACACCCTCCGCCAACTAAACGGGCACTTTGTGAATGGGCACCGCGGTATACTTCATAATAACAGCTTGCTGCTATTGACATCACTAATGAAATTAGTCCGGGGATATACTAGGTGTACTAACTTCTGTAGGAAAAAAGAAACAATACAAAATAACATTTTCCAGTTCATTTAAAGAATAGGGTAAGGCACAGGTCTATTAAACAGCAATAATGTGGCAGCACATGCTTCCCCTCAGAACTACTGACAAGAAAAGAAAAAGACATTCAACAGAAAAGTTATGTGTATTTTTGACAGAAATCCAGGTTGCCTGACCTGTTTGGTAACCATAATTAAATCCTTTAGAATATTGCTTGTGGGGGGTCATATAAATGTGCTTAGTGATTTGTCCCTAGATCGAATTTTCTAGCATCTTTGCAAGGTCCAATTTAAAGTAACTACAGTGTGTCCCAAAAAGTTTTATACAAATGGAGAAAAAGTTTATCTTACATTTCACAAAAAAACTATTCCTTATAAAAAGCTCTGCATGACTTGTAGGTCCATAATCAGGTACAAAATTTTAAAAAAATTGGCTGGAATACAGGGAAAATAAATATAATGATTTGGACGGAGAGCAAAATACGTTCAAACTGTAGTGGAGAAGCAAAATGTTCATTGAAATTATGATTAAATAGCAAAAAATTATGCACACTTGTAGATTATTGATATTCCCAGATAAAAATTGATAAAGAAGGTTATCAATGTTTTATAAAAATAAATTATCTAACAATTGCTGAAGTGTTTATTTTTTAATTTTTATCTGGGAATATCAATAATCTACAAGTGTGCATAATTTTTTGCTATCTAATCACAATTTCAATGAAAATTTTGCCTCTCCACTACAATTTGAACGTATTTTGCTTTCCATCCAAATCATTATTTTTTAATTTCCCTGTATTCCAGCCAATTTTGTTAAAATTTTGTACCTGATTATGGATCTACAAGTCATGCAGAGCTTTTTATAAAGAATAGTTTTTTTTGTGAAATGTAAGATAAACTTTTTCTCCATTTGTATAAAACTTTTTGAGACACACTGTACATGGGTTTTTTCTTTTTTTCAATATTTGCATAGTGTCATGATTGGTACCTCAAGGACTTCCTCAGCATTTCAATAAATTTTGCAACATTAAAATTTTTAAAGTCTTTAAATCTTTATTATTATTTTTAGCTAATGAATATTAACATATATTTACATGAACATCCTGTATAATTAAATATTATGTAACAAAAAAGTTCATTTAAGCATGGTTTAATTACACACTCGTATCTTGGAAGCTTAGTGGAATTATTTAATTAGTGTTGGTTGGGCGATTCTATTCAATTACGAAGGCGATAAATCCGTTTCCGGTAAAAATTTAAATCGGAGCAACGTGTAATTCAATCCGACTCCATCGCATTGACCCGTGGCGGCGGCGGGGAAAACATTCCGGAAGAAAACAAACCGACGTCGACATTTGGTATATGAAGATAAATGCGGGAAAACACCTTCGATATAAGCGGGGCAACAGCTTGTCCTGATCGAAGCGGGCGAGGGCGTGCTTTGATATTCGGGGCGGCTGCGGAAAAACGGTTCAAAGCAAAAAGGAAAGTTTTAAATAACACTTGGATGTTTTTTGCGTTTTCGAAAGTGTACGACCACATTTGAGTTTTAAGTTAAGAAGTTGAATCTAGAATCGTGAGCCCAATTACAAAAGCGAGATTTTCTTCTTTCTTTTTTTTTGTTCTTGACAAATTGCATAATATCAATGACATATAATGGGTCATTTCAATGAGATACAACTGTAAATAAAGAGACTTAATTGTCTTAAACTGAGTTGCTCAGTATGCAGTTAAACCACTGATTTGTTAATTATTGGTTAAATGTCAAACCACAGTTTATCTTCAGACTGTTGTTCGGTCTATTTTAACCAGTAGATTTGTTAATTCAAGTTTAACGTATAACGATCAAATGGTGGCAGACCTGATGATCGTTAGCAACTAAATTCGCGGTATTTATTTTAACCTCTATACGTCCACTTGTTTGTGGTTTGCGAATGATTGTTGTTATTATCTTGTTTAAATACAGACAATCATTATTGAGTTTATAAAATAATATACATTACATTATTAATAAAGGGTTATGGCCTCTACTAGTACAGTACTAGTACAGGTGGCAAAAAGCGTTGCCATAATTTTACAGAAGAGGAAGAGAAACTCATTATACAATTAGTTCAAAAATATCAAAATATCATTGAATGCAAGAATCACGAATTCTGTTAGCAATAAAAAAAATCTAACATGGGAGTTAATAACAAATAGATTTAATGCAGTTACTGGTAATTTCCACGATTCAAAATCAATCAAAACAAAATATATTAATATGAAGAAAATTACAAAGAAGAAATTTGCTCTGAAAAAAGTAATATCCGTGGAACGGGAGGAGGGCCCAAAACAGAGAGTACTGTTGAATCTGTGGATGAAATACTTCACACAAGTAACGGGAACACAAGTAACGGATATTGAAGATGAATTTGGAGGAGATTGTAAGTACTTTGTGTACTATAGAATATTATTTTTTCTTATGTTTTTTTAAACTATTAGGTCGTTCGGAAAAAAATGTTTTATGTCTAGAATTTTTTGATTCCAGAAAAGTTGGGTGGTTTCATCCTAGAATACAACTGCTAGCAGAAAGGTGGCAAAAGGTCACTGATCCAAATGGTGATTATATAGTTTAATCAAAATGTACATACTTGTGTATACAGTGTTTCCCAAAAGTAACGGATAAATTCTATAAAATGGTTAAGCAAAATGTTCCATGTCAACAAAAATGTATTGAATTGAAAGTGCTAATATTCGAACAGGCGTTGATACGGCTCTAGCAATAAGTGGTAAAAATAATTGCAATTTCTTTGTAGTTAAATGTCAAATAGAATGTATTGACATTACGTAGTGTGTTAGATGTAATTTTCAACCATCCACCCTTCAACCCCTAAGCGCTAGCAACCCCAACATTAAAAATTCAAATAGCAAAGTACTCCTTGTGATACCTCATGTAATAGCATTTTTATGCTGAATCAACAAAAAAAAAGTTCTTTAAAATCGGTTGATAAATAACTGATATATTCAATAAAAATGTATTGAAATGAAAGTGCCGATATTCGAGCAGGCGTTGATACGGCTCTAGCAATAAGTGCTAAAAACAGCATATAATAACATAATAACAGCATATTCAGCATAAAAAATGCTATTAAATGAGGTATCACAAGGAGTACTATGCTATTTGAATTTTTAAAGTTGGGGTTGCTGGCGCTTAAGGGTTGAAGGGTGAGGGGTTGAAAATTACATCTTTCAGTAATGGGTTAAAAATAAAAATCGACCTGTCCGAGCATTTTTTTGAAACATTTTTCTCGACCATTTTATAGAATTTATCCGTTACTTTCGGGAAACACTGTACAAACATTCTGAATTAAAAAGAAAACGACATTTTTTTCGAACAATGTAATATTTTAGCAAAATTTTATCAAGAACTTCAGAAGAATTCAGAAGGACAGTTAGAAGAACCATCACATAATTTAAGTAGCAGCTGCCAAGATGTTTGTATGTATACAGATTGCTAAAGTAAGTTCTTGTTCGATGAAAATTGTATCACAGATTCTTTAAAACGGACACTAAAAATGCTTCGTCAGAAACTGTCAAACGATAGCGAAACGTTAAGTTGTAGTGTGCACTTCTAGTGTCCATTTTAAAGAATTGGTGGTACACAGATTGTCTTATTCTTTACTCCAGTCAGTCAAAACTAAATTAGACATGCTGCTCAGTACTACAGTGTATCTAACTAAATGGTATAAGATGCTTGCGCAGAATGAGGCAGCGCTGGATTTACTGTAGCGACTGATTTTCAGTGACTGGACTAGAAATTAAAAGTTCAATCTCATGATTTATTTTTCCCTTCTTTATTTATTTTTAACAACACAGTAAGTATGTGTATTTATAAAAATAAATTTTGCTATCAAAATAACATATTAAACACAGTCCTAAATGTTTTTCTTTCAAAAAACTATTGGAATATTTAGAATTGACTAAAATAAAAATGTTAAATTCAGACTGTAATCATCTTTAAAAAATCTCAAGATTTTTTAACATTTTCTCATGGTCACAAAGTGTCTTTAAAAATGTTGCTAACTCTTTATTTTTTCCTGGCACTGTCTACATTCTATTTATACCTTTATTTTTTATTTATACACGGTGATTCAGAATTGTCTCCCGATATCTTCAGGGTGAATAGAACATTAAAAAATAAGATCACTTTTTAATATAAATTTTTTCCAAAAGTGAATAATAAGGGAGTTATAAGCCCTGAAATGGGGGTGAAAAACGTTGTTTTATTGGCAATATCTTCTGGATCCTTTAAGTCAGAGGTTCCCAAACTTTATGTTATTACGGCCCCCTTTAAAAAAAAATCTTATCTTGGCGCCTCCCCTCTTTATTTTACATAATAATTAACACATTTTTAAAATGAAAAAAAAATGAAAGTAATTCACAGAATAATAACACGGTTTTACTATATAATACATATACATATATTCATTTTTATGTAAATTTGTTTTGAATGCGATGAATGTGCTTGTTTATTATCACAAAGTTTATCAAATCTAGGTGTCATAGAAGAGAGTGCTACTCGTAGCTCTTTTTCTACCACCAAACGGGCTCGATATTTGGATTTCATTGCAGCTAATGCAGAAAATCCTGTTTCGCATAAATATGATGTTACAAATGGCAGCAGTACTTGCAATGCTTTGCTAGACAAAATATTATATTCTTCACTTCGATTCAACCAAAACTGAACTAGGGTTTCACTCTGAAATTTTTGTTTCAATGAAGTATCGCATGATAATTCTATCAATTTTTCTTTTTCAATTGTTGTAAGTCCAAATTCATCGTCCTGTTCATCGATAAATGGATTCTGTATCCACGCGAACTTTGTAAAATCAAGATCATCAAAATAATGTGAAAAGTGCATTAGTAAACCTTTCAAGTGTTCATTAAATAGATTTTTGTTCTTGTCAATAACTCTGGCACAGAAATCATTTAAAAGTGGAAACATGTCAAACTTATTTATTATTTTTTTTATTTGTATTTTTGAAAATTATCGGGCTAGCGGTCAATAAAAGACTTTTTATTTTTATGCTGAGCTTTCGGCAACCTTTATTGCCTTCATCAGAGCAAAAACTACAAGAGGAAGGTTACAATGATTGAATTAGTTCAAATTAAATAACTTACACATTCTTTTAGTTTAAATTACATTCCAAATTAAAATGTTTCAAAATGTTTAAAGATTTCAAAGTATATGTCGAAAAACGAAGTTTATTCATTTTCAAGGATAGTTTAGATTTAGAAAATTGTTTGAAAATATCATTACCTTTGGATTCTGTTATTCCAAATTACGATTGAAATCAAATTTTAATAAATATTCATAAGCTAAATTAAGATTTTGAATATCGGATCAAAAATTCATAGAATTACTGTTTTTTTTTTTCATATGAATTAATTCTAAGAATAATCTTGCACGATAATTGGTTTCTTTTTCTAAAATTTTAGTGTTATTGAAATCTAATAAATGATTTTTTTTCTTTGAAATGTTGTACTGAAGCACTAGAACTTTTTTCTTTTTTAGTTATCAATTTACAATCAGATTTATGTTGTGATAGTCGTGATTTAAGCCACAATTATAATTATTTGGTTATTTTTATTATAGAAGTATAAATGTAATACGAAACCGGATTATCCAAAGATCCGGATTATCCGAAGATCCGGATTATCCGAAACAAATGCCCAAACATATTTCTCCGCTTTATCTGAAACGCGATTGCTTGAAATTCCCGATTACGTCTATGTTGCATCGGTTCGTGAAAATCGGCTCGGAAATGTGCCAAGCACTCGGCTCATGACACCTTAACTCAATCTTAGTATTTTCAAAGTAACAATTAAAACTATATACTGTATTAAACAGTATTTTTAACAGTAAAACAGTATTTTTACTCCGAATTTTATTACGAAAATTTTCGCAATAAAACAACAAGAACCCAGAATGCCAGCAAGTAAAATCAACCAAGTATTTTGATTCATGTTTTGCTTGGTACCACAACAACCTTACAAAAATTAAGCTGTATGACCAGAAATATTGTGAAAATTTGTTTTAAAATTTCTTGTGTGTACAACGAATAAATATGGCGCGTCACAGATTCCTTACGAGAATTCTCTAGAAAAATTTCGGCATAATTTTCATTAAAATTTTCGTAAGAATTCTCGTACAAGTAAAACGCCTCTTAGATATGGGTTTAACTAGAATCGGATAGAATATAAAATGCATACAAGTGTATAATTATACTAATGAAAAATTGTGACACTTTCACCAATTTATGCTACCTCCGTTTTAACCAAAATTGCGATTATCCGAAAGAGGTCCGATCTCCCGTACTTCGGGTAATCGAGAGTCCACTGTATGATATTAAAAAATAGTACCAAAAAAGTGGGGATTAACTGATGTGGACCGCGGATGGAAGGTGGAATTCATTCTGGCCCCTTATTTACAGAGGTTACCCACCCCTGCTCTATAATACTTAAATCCTCAATCACTTAGTAGTCCTTTCGGTTATTATAGCAGATGCATTCGTAATATTGAGATACATCTGTTTTGCTTTTACTTCTCATTTCAACTTCTCATTTAACATAGTTATGTACGTATAAATTGAGCCATATGTAAATAGTGTTTCCGATTATACATTGTTTGGGGTATCAGCAGGAAGATTTAGAATATATTCGTTGTATGCTACGTTGTATGATTCATTGGAAGTGAGTTACTTATTTCAATACTTAATTTTTTTATAAAATTTGATTATGCTCATAGTTGTGTGCAGTTACTCTTTACAGTTATTTAAACTAAAATATACAGAAATTAATTATAAAATGTTGCATTTTTTACTGCAAATACGCAATTTATAATAAAAATAATAAAATTTCCTGATACTTAAATGTGACCATAGTTTTGGTTTTTAATAAAATATTTGCTTCTGCAACTTTTTGTTTGAAGATCTATGTTTAAATTGCGAGCTTTAAGCAACAAATTATTTAAAAGCAGGTTTTCTAATTACAAAGCTCAAAAAAATGAAATTAGGCATTATATTTTGTAGGCGTATTTTTATTAAGACTTAAAATTTTTAAGTGACTTGGCATATCTATAAAGCCTGTTTAAAAGAAAAACTTTACTTGTACAAAAATTAATTTAGATTTAATCAAGTTAATATTTAAACATTTTCATCCATGCTAAACATATCTATGTCAGCGAACAAGGATAACTTCTTTTACTTTTTTAGTAGTTTTTCTTTATTGACGAGTTTAATCAAACAAGTACGCCACTGTTCATCCCATTTGAAGAATTATTCTTTCGGTTTGGAAGCAAGTTGAGTTCCAGATCAGAAGTGGTCTGTGGGAGAGCGGCAGGAGTTGAAATTGAAGACGAAACACCCTTGGAGATCATCGGTTCGAAACTTGTTGTCCGTGAAGGTGGTCACCCTTGTTCAGGACCATGGTTCTCTCCTTGTAGAAACTTAAAAGCCTTTCCCAGTAATTCAGAAAACTTGTTGTGGAACCACTCCTTCTATTTTTCTACGTAATCGATCCCTCTATTTTGTAAACGTTTCTTGCTTGCTCTCTTCTTAATGGCAGGTTTCCACGAGGCCAGTAAACAGGCCAGTAGCTGGAGTCCAGTCAGAGGACTCCAGTAGCTGGCCTTGCCAGTCCAGAGAGGCGCGTTTCCACGAGGCCAGTAAATAGGCCAGTAGTTGGAGTCCAGTCACAGGCCTTGCCAGTCCAGTGAATTCCTATTTCAACGTGGCCAGTTCACTGGAGCCAGTTAGACAGTCCATTCGGGCGATAACCATGGATGTGTGCGCATGGGCAAACAAAATATGCACTGGCTACTCCGCAAGCAAGTCGACTGGAGGAGCATTTTTCAATTGGACTGGACCGTCACTGGCATCCAGTGGTGTTTACACGGAGCCAGTCATTGGAGTCCAGTCACAGGACTCCAGCTACTGGCCTGTTTACTGGGGTCGTGGAAACGCGCCTTCACTGGACTGGCAAGGCCAGCTACTGGAGTTCTGTGACTGGACTCCAGCTACTGGCCTGTTTACTGGCCTCGTGGAAACGCAGCTTAAAGGATAATGTGAGTAGAAACACAAATAAATTAAATAAATGATTTTCTTTAATCCTGTAGACATAACTTGATAAAATGACATAACAATACATATAATGTATATTCAGAGACATCCTGTTACATAACATTAAATATCGATTATTAGGTGTACAATTAATTAAATTAATACATATCTGATTTTCCTTTGTGATGATAAGAGAAGCTTTGTAGATAATTTATACTATATTGTGAAGGTTTGGTGGTAGATCCCAAACCAAAGATCCCATCCATAAACGACGTTTTGGTTTCATAAGCGTTCACATTAACGTCGCTCTCGAAATTTAATTATTTAAATTCATGCGAAATATAAAACAGGGCCGTGCCGCGCCGCGATAAGCGAAACAAATCTCTGGTCACATTAAAGACCGTATGCTCATAAAGTCGAGGCCGCAATTATGTAAAACCTAATGCGGCCATTCAATAATCATAAACTGCAGGCAGATTAGATAAGGTCCGGACCGCGCGCCCTTTGAGCATTCCACGCACACAAAGGTGCGCACTCCCAACTTTCCCGATAAAGTCACCGCACAACGCCGAACCGGATGTACTCGTTTTGTTTCCGCTTAATCCACTGTTTCAATCAGATACTCGGGTAATTGATTTTAAATCGCGTTAAAAACGCCGATTGGATCCATCGCTTTGGAACCCTTTTTACGTATATGTCGACACGAAATGCATCCCGCGCGACGCCGCTAAATCCTTACGGAAGCGCTGCGATATTCGTTTGTTTTGGTTGTTGTATCAACGCAAACATAAAGGAAAATTAATTAAAGTTGCTGAAGCCAGGCTGCATACGGTTGACGTGGATGCTTGGTTTTTATGCAAATGAAATTATTATTGCGCAAACATATCCAAAGCGTAGTTATCTCGAAATACACGTGAAAATTGCGCTGAAACTAATTAAAAAAATATACATCATCTGCGTTTATAGTTAGTTAAAAGTAGGTACGTAAGGTATGTAAACAAAGCAGTTGCATTTAATTTTATATTGAAAAGTCGCATTTATACATATTGCTGTTATTTTAGTTTCGAAGTTTGCAAATTGTTGTAACAATATTTTGATGTTTTAATTATAATTTAGTTCATGATTTATCATACATCAATTAAATTTTGCATATTAGAGAAAAAATTATGATTCTATAAATGTTGGTGACTCGTGTCTAAATAAAAACCTGGTCAAGTAGGCTACATTTAGTAATTCTGCTATGTAAATGCAATGGATAAATTCTCTATCACAACCCACTTGACCAGGTTTTTATTTAGACGCTCGTTATTACTGAAACACATATTTTTGTTAAGAAAAACAAACATGAGGGGAACGATTAAAAGATGCAATCGTCATCACCTGATTAACTCATATACACCGGTCTAAAAGCAGTTCCGATGGATGTACACCACCGTGGAGCATTTGCAGTTCTTGAAGGCACCTCCGAAGTCAAACTTCCTAGACTAGGAGCAAGTCCAATTTAGCCGATTTAATAACATGTACGATTTCATTTGTTTGACAACTAAAATCGGAATTACATTGCATGGCGTTTCATTCAAGATCAAGCACGAATATGTGGAATAGATAATTAGAATTTTTTTTTGTAAGAATCCAAGCATCTTATAATATCATTATAATTATGAAATGAACTAACTAGAACACGAAATTAGCTCAAAAGAATTGCGTAAACGTAGCAAGTGTTCGCTTTATAAAAAAACCTTGAGCTAGATGACACACGCTGGACATTGCGAAATTCTAATGCACCTGCAACTGCAGTGGCGATGCTGACCCCGTACTATATAGACCACGTGATCAAGAAAAACCAAATAAAAGCTGGCGTGGCAAAATACAATGATGAGACAGCTTCAAGCAGTTTGGTCCTGTACATCTCCAGAGCCCGAAGGCATTTATAGAATGTCATAGTGGGTGTCGCTGTTCTCGAAAAGTCCGTTGTCCCTGTATCTAGTGCTATGGTTTTGTAAGAATTTTTATTATTGATTTTTTTAAATTATTTCGGCTATGTTTGTAAACTAACATTGCTTATTTTAATTATGAGATGCTGGTTTTCTCGTCCTAAAATTATTTTGAATGTGTTTTATGTTCTCTTGTGTGTTATTCTGAAGTAATCTGAAATTGCGTTTAAATTTCACATCTGTCTAAGTTTTGATCTCTAGTAATTTGACTAGAGGGTGGTGTGTACGTAAAATTGTCTTAATCAATTTATAATTGTTTGCTTATTCTTAATATATTTATTTATTAAATTTTCTCTTTATTTTCAAGTAAATGTTATTCTAAAAAGGAACAAAGAAATTGGTACTTGTGTCCTTCACGGTCTGATTCAAATTTCAATAAAAGAGTGAGGAGAAGAAATAGAAATTGTTGATTATTGTGGGGTGACCTAGTTTGGGCATCACAATAGAACTTCTCTCTTACTCTCGTCGAGATATCTAGACGGACATAGTATTTTGACGAAGCCTTGTACTAAAATTGATAAAGTTGAAAGTAAAGGATAATTCATCCCCTTTCTTCTGTTATCATTCAATTTTAACCTCCCGTCCTTCACATTTTGTATCAGATTTGGATTCGCGTTATCACAAAAAATGGTTGTTCCACATTAATCATTGTATGACGCGTTTCAATTTTTTTTTAACATAGCTTATAAATTTGAGCAACGTTAAATTGGGGTCTAATAGATTACGCAAGGTTCAATATATCAGAGTTTTATAAAACACGCGAGTTTGAACATTTCGAGCAACGCTAAACATTAATCTAATCAATTTAAATTACGTAAGGTGAAGTGAGAATAGATATTAGTTGACGTATAAAACCCTAAAGAACTGAACAATTTTTTTTATTTTATTGTAAATAACAACTTAGAACTTTCCTTTTAAAAAACAATAATAATAATTACGCCTTCAATTATTGTTATCATTGTTTCATTATAGGAAACTAATTTATATTAAATTCAACTAAACAAACAGTCACTGTTGTTGCAAACTAATTGTTAATAAAGAATTTTAATTTGAACAGTTTGTTTTAATTTTTTGTGAGCATAAGTAATAATCTTGGAACGTGCAAAGGACCCAAAAGCGCTAAAAGATTTTATTAAATTAAAACAAAAGGAAAAGATTACGCCCTGAATCTAAAAGAATTTCATGTTTATAGACGAAAAGACTTTCTCCGCAGATTTATAACCGTGGGTGAGACTTGGGTTCATTATTACACACCGGAGCGGAGACCAAACAATAGTCAAAGGAAAGCAATGGACACCGATAGGTGAACCAGTCCAGAAGAAGGCGAAAACAGTGCCATCGGCTGGAAAGGTTATGGCTTAGGTATTTTGGGTTCCAAAAGCATTATTTTCATAGGCTTGCTTGACCAGCTGCAACAGAAAATTCTCATTTCAGTTTATTTCCAAACCTAGCAAAAATTCATGCGTCCAATTTGGAAGTTATTGCCAGCACAGACACCTATTTAGAAGAGCTGGACGAATCGGCCTTTAGGAACAACATAAAGGCCCTTGAATTTCGCTGGGCCAAGTGTATTGAGCTACATCGAGAAATGAAATTATTTTTGACCCCGTCTTTTGTTGTTTTCTATCTTAGGCCGGAAATTACTCATCCCATCCTCGTATTTTAAGATAAACACGCCGACAATTAAGTATTTGAAACATCTGCAAACTGAATTTCATATTCGTTGTGGAAGAGGCCAATGCAAGCAGATATTTTGAAAATAATGTCATAATTCTTATAAGAATATATTAAAATAAATTGTCTGAGTTCGGTTCCTTGGTATAATCTAAATTTGCTATTTTGATAGTTTTTGCTATAATCGCAACACGTGTATAGTTCTATCTAGGATACGTACAGTCGCAAGCACGGAAAACGGGACACTATCTTATAGTATCCAGCTTTAAACGACCCTTTTAAACGTTATGTGTCTTATAGCATAGGTTATAATGTCATAGTAACATAATAATGAGTCATTACTAATGACATTTCAACGATGATTACATTTTTCTGAAATCAAAAAGTACGACCCACTGAGCATTTTAGCTTCAAGAAATGACCCGTTTTCTGTACTCACGACTGTACTTTTAATTCTAAGGCGAACTCGAAGTACGTTTTTGTTGAAGACTCGATACATATACCTACTGAGATATCAGAATTGATTGTCCTGGTCCTATACTATTTCCAAGAACTTGATATCAATATTTACATCCAATTATTAAAGTGAAACTATTAACAGGGATGTCATCCGTCAGATTTAATTTTGTTGTTAATTCACTAAGGTGTATTACTTTTAATTTCGTTATTTCTATATCTTCTTAGTTGTTCCTCAAAATATCTAAGTTCTTTATGTCAAAGTTAGTTTTTTTTTCTTGTTCTAACCTAACCTTCATCTGTTGCATCTGTTGGATGTGATGCCTGTTAGATGTGATGCAAACTCTACATTCCGTCGAGAGAGAGCTAGACGCTAACCAAAATAGAGACAGATTTGTATGGTTCAAGGTTAAATACGATTTTGACATTTCAAGGTCTAAACTAGCTCTTGAGGGACAATTTGAAAATGCAAATTTTATAGAAAATGGCTAAATCTAGTCCCAAAGAGCCTAGCTGGCATCATTGGATGTAAATATTTATAATAAGCTCGTAGAAAATAGTGTAGGATCAGGACAATCAATTCCGATCTCTGTGTATGTAGTTACAAATTATTACTTTTTCGATAAAATTTTCTTTTTACTGAAGCACGTGTACACCATGCAGTTTTTTTTTACAAATCCAAAGAAAGAGTTGATTAACTATTCTATGTTTAAAATGAATAATAGTGGCGAGATAAAAGCCCAGGAGCGAATTTAAGTGTTAAACCGCGCGCAAAATCCGAGGAAATCTTTTGCTAAGAAGATAAACCGCAAGTTTTTAAAACATCCAGCTCACAGGTTCAAAGTTGAAAGCTTCAGACTAATTGCATTTGTAACAGCTGTTCGCTTCTTGTTAAATATCCTGATTTGTGCGTCACATAAGGGTTCACCATAGAAATTTTCAAACAGAAAAAGCGTTAATGTCATGGACAGGAAGTAGTTCCTTTTGTGGAAACCCTATTTCGTCAATGAATGTCAATCGATTCTGAAGAACCACACTTCAAATCCAACTACAAAGGAAGAATGATTAATAAGTTCAAAATTCAAAAGCATATGCAAATTTCAGTATTTTAAAGTGATAAACAAAGAATAGCTTTGAGAACTTGGAGGCTTATAATGTATGTGACTTACTTAGTAGTCTACATTCAAAATCAAAATCTACTCAAAATTCCGCAATCCACATGTAAAGTGGTATCTGCAGATGAATGAAGCTTTGAGGAATATCACAAAATCAGTGATAAGAGTCGGAAAGCTCAACACAAATCCGTAAAATTTGTTAAGATCCGCGAGGTGCGAAATAATAAAAGCAGAACGCAATAGCGAGGCTCTAACCTGTTGAAGTCGCCGTAATGGATTGTTAAGCAGATAGCATCGCCGCCGCCGCTCGCCATTTATCATTGCGATTATTATTTTGTTAAAGAATTATTCACGGATAATTACACACATCGCGCCAAACGCTTACAAAATACGATCGCGTATCCAAAAATTCCCAGCGCACTACGTAATGAATGGATCCGCCGTCGTTATTTATTCTATTTTCCCAGTTTTGTTTTCCGCTCCTCCTCGGCGCTTTCCCCGCTCGACACAATTTCCAATTCAATTACCGAGGTTTTTGGTAGGATGTAGATTGCACCGCCGAAATATGGTCGCTGTTTGAATGTAACGCTATTGTTTGAAAATTCTTTTTTTCGGATTGTTTTGTAATGCATCTGTCTGGGATACTGTAGTTGAACATTCTTTCGTTTTTCTCTTATCAAAGTTAACAAGTTTACAATTCTAGAAGTCTAAAAGTTTCTAGTTTCCCTATCTCTTGCGTGGCTTTCTCAATCTGCAATCTCTACCACCTACCTGATGTCTTTTTAAAATACATTTCTCTTGGTCTTTTGGAGAGAAACTCCTGCCTTTAAATATTTTGTTGCATGTCTGATTCCGCATTCGGTAGTTATGAACTTGTTCTCTAAGCTGTAAACCTACACAGACTGAGTCAAACGTATGGAATTATCAAAATCAATCAAAATATATCAAAAATGATAGATACCACAATCAAGATACATATATCATATAATTCATTCTAAATGAGAACTGCCACTCACATAGGCGAGTCAAATGTTTTATCGATGTCGTTGACCATGCAGTCGACCACTTCGCACGTGTACAAACACACCACCGAATTGCCCTCGCACCCTCATACATAAAAGTCGGCGTTCCCGAAACGTCATTACCGCAGTGCTTAATTCCGGCGGGTTTATTTTAAAACGAGCGTCGAACCGCGACCGGAAACGCGAAACGTGCACCGCCATGAATCAAAACAATAACTATATAATTTAGGGCCCGTCAAAAACAGGCCCTTAACTTTGACAGGCACTTCGTTACGCGCATCCACCACACACACACATCCGCAGAAAATAAAGTCGAAAACAAATTGCGGCCGGTCGTGTTTCGGGGGCGAGGGGTCATTAGTCCGCAAATGCCCGCACAAAGTGTATTTCAATATTGATACGTGGCGAATCATTACGTTTAATGATGCTGTAATTATTCAGTTTGAATGGCGTGGCACGGCATGCAGTTCGTATTTATGCCAAATGCCGTTGGCGTGATTGAAGGAAAAAACTATTTTGACTATCATTTTACAAGCAAAATCACAGCAATTTATGTATGACAAAATTATATCAGCCATATTCTAAATTTAATAAAATATGAGACGATCTAAATTAAGGAATGTACAGAAGAGTTTTGCTACAAAATTTTTTTATTTGGCACGATCGCGGTTTCGTCGGATACCGACATTATCAATATCAAGTGCTCCTTCAGCAGAAAGTGTTAGTAGCACGTGGCGCTAATGGTGTGGAATTGAATACAGAAAACTCTCTGTTGTTGGGAGTAGTTCAGATGTATAGTCCTGTATCTGTGAACCAAACAGAAATGAAATCGGATCTACCAAGAGCACCAGCGTGAATTAACCTTATAACTAAATAAGGTAGTAGATGTTAAAAAAGTAGAAAAATTGACTTGATAAAATAGCTGGTAATTTTTTTTCGTACAGAAGTGTCCTTTCCTGTTGCATAATGCCTTAGATCCTTCCTACCTCTTACGAAGCCAGCTGTCGTTTTGAGGGTGTGTTCTCTTTTGATACATATTAACTTTTTTATTAGCTCAATTTGTCAAGTATTCTGAATTCATTCGACCCATGTGGTTTCTCTAAGACTTTCCTCGTATTTAATCAAATTTGACCTTCTAATTCTTCTCTTATTTTGTTACCTCTTATCTGGTCTTTCAGCTTGACATATTTGATGGTTCTTACTATCTTTGCAGATTAATTTTAATGCATTCATTTTTTTAATTTGTCGTTAATTATTTCTAGAGTAAAAAAGGAGTATTCTTGAAACTCTTTTTTTATTTAGTAAATCACTAGAAATAGTGAAACATTTACTATTTCAAAATCGATTTTAGTCGGAGTTTTTTTTTTTTTTTAATTGGAAACTTTAAAGACAGGACCGGCATTCCTCACTCAGTAAGTGGCAAGTAAATATACTTGTTCTACATAACATAAATTGCGGGGTTAGACAGCACGTTTATTAGCTGGACCCTCGCCAGAGATCGCTCTAAGGTTTACATTCTTGCGGCTTAGTCGATGATGCGAATATAATCAAGCCGCTCCTCCGGCATCCGGTGGTGGATTGCATTCGCTTCCACCACCTTCCATTCGGCCGCCATTAATGAAATTATCGGCCGGCGGATTGAAAACCGACGGAGTCTTATTCCATGACTTTACATTCGCATTCTCCGGCGTGCCATTCCAATGGTTTCAATATACAATAAAAGCGGAGATCGCATTTTTGGCAAGTCCTCGGTCAGGATTGAACTCGTTCGGAATTTGTCATTAGAGCCGCAAGATTTCGTCGAGTTCTCTTCTGGCCATTTACATACTTATTTACTTATTTTCAACAATATTTTTTTTTCTTTCAATTTTCTTTAAAATCATGGTATTATTTTATATTATACAAAGTGACTGATATTTGTTCAACAAAAAAGAAAAAAAAGAAAACGGATAAGAAAATGACAGATTACTGGAGAGTCTTAGTTTTCAAGATTTAATTGATCAAAAATTGGACCCAAAAAAAGCACTGGCTGTAACTCATGCATGAAATCCATACCTGTCGAAGATCGTTTAGCTATTACATTGCGCTTTTTAGACTTGTGCAGCAGTTTGCAATATTTGTTCAAAGTATCAAAATAGCGCAATGATGTCATAATTGCGGAAACCTGTGACGCCCTGATTCAGGAACTGAAGGGACAAATAAAGGTAAAATTTATTTACTTTTAATATTTATTTCTTACAAGCAACCTTACATTTGCCAGTCGCCATAATACTTGGACTCTACGTGATTTGGTAAAATAGTTTCAAATTGCGGCGAAGGGGTATGCTCATGTAATTGATTAACTGACTGAGTGGCTGAGAAAATACTGCTGTTTCCAGGAGAATCTGTGGGGGGGTGTGGACAGCATGTTGAAACTTGAATTGGACGTGGAAAAGCATCTGCTTTCCATAATATCGGCCCATATCGGCATTAAACAATAATAATGTATATTTATGTGATGTTGTACTACGTCTCTTGTCTTCTTAGTACAGCTTCTTAATTTAAGAGATTTATATATTGCCCATAGACACCACATTCATCAGCTTTCAACGAGTTATTTGCAACTGCGCTTTTCAGAATGTCTAAAGCTTCTTGTACATTTGTGTCCTCCACTAGCTCAGAAGGAGCAATAGGTCTCTTCCATTTGTTCGTTTTCTGTGCTCTAGCAGACGTACTTCCTACAGAAGTTTGGGAAGATTCAATCGCTATTTCATTATTTTCCCTGCTTTGCGAACTAGCTGCACCTTCTTGATGTTCATCATCTTCGAATAAACTTTCAGATTTATTATGAGGAAGTGCCTCTTCCTAAAATAACGTTGATAACTTATACGAGCCCCGTCAACTATAAGTTCGGACACTACGGTTTTAGTTATTTCTTGGGTAAAATGTATTATAACTACTGAAAGCAAATGTATTTATTATTAAATAAGAAATGTCATCGTATACCTTCATCTTTACATAATATTATTCTTCTCTGGACTGATTGCAAAACATTCTTTAGTATCCTTGTTATCCTTTGCTGAACATCGTCCATGTCATACGTAGTTGGTAAGAGAGCAAAATAGTTTTTAAAAACCAAAAATTATTACTCCAACGAGCTTCGTCAGCTGTAGGACATTACGGTTTTACTTATTTCTTGAGTAAAATGTATTATAGCTACTGAAACTAAATTTATTTTCTTTTTTAATAATTTTTCTGTTGTAACGTACTTATAGGATATATACTTCCAATAGCATGTTAATACATATTTTCATTTTATTAAGAACTCGGTCAGTTACATGGCAAAGAGACAAAAAGTTAAAATGTCCGAACCTATAGTTGACGGAGCTCGTACAAATCATGAGAAAATATTTATTTCTATTGTTTTTCAGATTCCGGAAATTCCCGAGGAGTGGTTACGTATATCTAATAAGTTTCAAAAAAGGCGTGCAATTCCCTCACTGCATTGAAAAACGTAATAAGTAATTCAGGACCCCTTTCACAGTGGTAGCGATTTCTATAATAATTATAAATCAAATTTTAGCATTGTCTTATTTGCACTTGTGGAAGTTGACTACAACTTCACATTTGTGGATATTGGTTGCCAAGGCAGGATTTCGACTTTATAAGAAACTAGAGAAGAATGATTTAAGCTTGCCTCAAGATTCCGTCATATGCAGCCTATATAAAATAATGCCATACGTTTTGTAGTTGACGAGGAATGCATGCAAAGGGAACAATTGAAAGAATATTCAATTTTTGGCTTAGGCGTGCAAGAAGAGAGGTAGAGAGTCTTCGGAATTTTCTCCGCAGTTTTTAGAGTACTTAGAAAACTAATGCTGTTAAAACCCGAAAAGGCAGAGGTTATTGTAATGACAGTTGCTTGCCTACACAATTTTCTCAAAAAATGCCTCAGTTCCTGAAATGTTTACACGCCACAGGAAACTTTTCATTAAGAAGACAATCAGGAAAATGTTATTGTTGAAGCTTGGAGGCTAGGAAACAATTCTGAAACATCTTTTCTCCCTATCGGAAATATGCCACGCAAGTCAGCAAGCATTGCGTAAGAAATTCGTAATCATTAATTACGAAAAAGTTGCAATAGGTGAAAAAAAAAATTGAAAAAAGGTGATTTAGCTGAAATAAAATTTGGTCAAATGATTCTATTTCTAATGAAACGAAAAGATATGCAAAAGAATCTTTAAAACCTTAAAAAGTAAAAAAAGGCATTTCACCTAAAATCCGGCCTCTAGTAATGAATTTGCTCAGTATCTACTAAATAAGAGGATACAGAGCGTAATTAATTTAATATGCAGGCACAATGCCGGTATTAAATGTGGTAACAGTTGCTTATTTTTTGGATTCATCAAACATCCTATACCCATAGTGAAGAAAGAAAATTCTATCTTATGGAAATAATATTAAATACGTATACTGGTGCACAAATAATACCTTATTTTCGCTATTCGTAAGTGTTTAGTTTTGGATCTCTCTGAATAAATAAAATACATACGTAAGTGTACTTATTAAGAATTTGTTTTCATATACATGTTTCTACGAAATCTATTGTACTCCTTGGATCATCATCTCTGTCCAAGAGAAGCATCATGCGTGAGAAGGCAAATCATTTCGAAATACAGGGTGATCTATGACTTTGTGTGCCAAACGATAGCTGGTGATAGGGGAGGTCAATTTGAACAAAAAAGTACCATATGTCCAAATAAGTTTTTGATAAAGGTAGGTCATGGAGTGTAAAAATCTCCAACACCAAGCAGTTTTTGAAGTTAGTGACATATCAAGCTGTAAGATATGGCCAATTAAACTTCAATTTTACTTAACTACTCAAGAACTGGACAATATTTTAATGTAAATAATGTAATAATTTATCTTCCACGGCCTACCTTCATCAAAAATTTATTTGGACATATGTTGTATACAAGCACATATCCGATCTGCTTTTCTTCAGAGTTATAACAACTCTACACTTGGACCACCAGCTATCACCAGCTATCGTCACACATGTATATATGTGATGTCTGTATATATATGATGCCTGTATATATGTGATATTTGTATATATGTGATATTTGTATATATGTGATATTTGTATATTTGTGATGTCTGCCTGGCAAGGATACTCTCCATTTTCTTCTTCGCTTCTCCCGAGGAACATCCCATGTTTTCCTCTATATTTACCCAAGCATCAAATTTCTTTACTTTATTGTAATATGTTTGGTGCGTTCTGTTCGGCTCGGAGAATGGTATTCTACCAACTTGCCGAATTCGAAAGTGCGCGGCTCTGCTCGGTCCGTTCATTCGAACTAAAATGTTTAAGTCAAGCTTTATAAATAGTTTTATGATTGATTCAGTGGAACGAAGAGAGACCTTGACACCGGAACGGAAATTATACGAGCAGCTGTACTTTTGAAGTTATTTTTTTTTATCTGTGGTGGTTGCCCAACGGGGTCCTAAGTCAAAGACTTGTCAGGACCTCAGGAGCGAGAGTGTATTTGAGCGTGTGTAAAGTGTTCCATGGCTTTGTTACTTCCAACCTTCTCGCCGTTTTAAGGGGAAGCAGTGTCGAATTTTATCCCCAACACTGAAGGGTGCCTGAAGTGGATACCGACCACCCCCGAGAAAAATCCCGAGTGCGGTTCGAACCGACGACCATGCGATTGCAAGGCCGGTCCTCTTACCGCTCGACCGTTCAGGCGTCTAACGTAATTATTATTATTACTTAATCTACGATTAAATAATTATAATAAAAAATTGTCAAAAATGGATTGCCGTGTGTAATTCGAATGAACCAACCATTTACGATTTCAGAAGAAACCAATATGTTTGTTAAAAATAATTTTCGTAATAGGTCAAGTAAAATTTAAGCTTGTTTTTTTTGGATCTAAGACTAAACGGAATCTATTTTCCCAAATTTGATAAGTGCATTCTAAGCAACTAGAAGCATTCTTCAATGTTTATCGAAGCACGATACGTGTACCCGCTTTCTAATCAGGTAGGTTTAACAAGAAAATCTTAAGCGCAGTTTAGGCCATAACAAGTTTTTCGATCTTTCATTTAGGTTTTTTTTTTATTTTGGATGTTTGACTTCAACGTTTAGTTGGGGCTACCGGCTTGGTTTATTTTTGAGCCGTGGTAGAAAATTCTGTTGGCGCGTTGTGGACCATCTTCGGTCATCCGAACTAGAGACCGATAACCCCGGTGTTTGGCCTCGTCTCAGAGGGAGTCTGCACTCCGGAACGCGGGGTGAGACATTTGATGCGACCCTCCCGGTCATTTGATACTCGGAGGAGTACAGCTATGACATACGCATCGTGGTCGACCGAAAGTCGGATTCTACTATTTTTGACACTATTTTTGCACTGAATTAAAACAAACGATGTTGACACCGCAGAGTTAGACTAACTTTCTTTATTTATTTAACTTTTCTCTTTGTGAGGGAAAAGCAGATCCGTGCTTCGTGATTCAATTTCACTTAAGTAGTTGTTAAGTTTTGTTTATTGCGTTGGTTTGGTGTTCTTACAAGTTCCAAGATCAGCACAAATAAAGACAAGTATGCAAAATCTGGTGGACCTTTTATTTATTTTATTTTTAAATTCTGCCTCCTGTTTCTGGTGTTACGTATGACCTCGACCTATCCCATTGATTTTAGCCAGCAATTGCGACGTAACTTAATTTGCACTCTCAACATCTTGCAGCCAGATAAGTAACTTGGTGTCCAATACGTTTTGTCTTTGAAGTAGTACACCGTTAATTTTTAGTAACAATTTTTTAAGGAATAAGAGCACTCAAAATGGGCGGCCAGTGATCAGACAGTGCAACAAAAATATTTTTTCCTAACACACGAACGTCAACAATAACCGTTGCTCATCTCAGTTGCCACGACTGGTGTTTATTTGTGTGATATACTTTAAGCGTCTCCACTGACTTCTCTGGGGCTTCTTTAAGAGCATATTTAAAAAACAAGTTTCATAAGATATGGTTTTAGCGCACGCGTCCAGGTTTAGAAAACGAGCCGAAGGCGAGTTTTCTAATGGACAAGTAAAAGTCGGGACTTTTGTGTAGACCATAACGATTGACGAGTGTGGAGACGGCAAGGTGAACGTTACTGAGGCTCCACTGTACAAGGTGGAGGGTCTATTAAGAACTGGGGTGGAATAACTTTAAATGGTCGCAACGAGCTAGTGATTCTTTGAGAAGAGCCATGGTCTTTATGTAACGTTAGACATTAAACATTTCGGAACTTCATGTCGTTCCGTTTGCTGAGAATATAGGATCTGATTTTATGTCACAGGATGACAACGCCTCATATAGTGAGGACAATAATTTTTTTTTTAATGATTACAGTATTAATGCGATGGAATAGCCAGCTAGCGGTCCAGAGATGAATACGATTCAACATCATTGGAACGTCAATACGAGAACACCAACTCTAAAAACTTTCAAAGCTTACTAGCCGTGTCAATTTTTATAGATATTTGGTACTAGATATTTATTAATATTGCAAAAATTAAACGCGACAACACAACAATCAGTGAATACCATTTATGTGTGTGTTACTTTCAAGAAATTTCACTTTTTCTCTAAGGAAAACAAAACCGCAGAGAAAACCGGAACAAACGAGTTTCCAACTCTCATTAAAGACGTCAAGCCACAGCGGGGACCATGGACTTAAGAACTCCTCGTCGAGCACACAATTTAAATATTCCATTGTTCGAGCAAATTGTTGACGAAATATCTCCCGTAAAACAATAAAAATCGCAAAACTAGATTTCGAAGTCGCGCTAACGAGCTGAATACAAAACCCCAGGCCGCGTCCTTCTTTCTCTTCAGAATTAAGCGGACAGAAAGAGACGAAAGCTCGTGGAGGTCCGAGGGCTTAATTCGAAAGCAAGTCGAGGGAATAAATCGGACCGGGAGTGAATTCGTAGTTACACGAGCGGAGCCGCCGGTATTATTTAGTGGTGTATAAAGTACAAGTATGAACTGTAAAATGCCGGCTTATGTGGATCCTGTTTAATTCCGTCCGCCAATAATGGAAACGTATGCGAATCCGGCCTTACATTTCGTATTTTCGGCGCTCTGAATTTTTATTATCTCTAAATCAAACCCTAGTTCGGATTCAGTAGATTATGATTTATGTTTACGGAAATTACTTTCAAACAAAATGTTTATACGAGATATATTCCTTGAATAGGACGTATCCCCTATAATAATTTCATTCTATTACAAACTTCTTCTCTTCGATATCCTTAAAGCTTAGGAGGGCTAACTCACTAGGGTTTGAGAAGGAGATAATCTAAATAGAAAATTATAAATTTTTTGAATGATTTCTGTAGCAATCTTACTTTCAGACTCTTCTCTTCAGTATTTGTTTTGGATCACTTCAATAAAATGTATTTCCATTAAAAAAAGTATTACTTTTCATTATTTCTTAACTAGTGAAGAAAGTAGTATTCTGGGCAGATTTGAAAATGTTAATATCTTCACAGACCTGTATATCAAAACAGAAGATGATTTATTTATTTACTTTTGGAAATAACATCTAGCTATAACTGTTAATTCATTGACAAACAAACTATATTCAAATCAAAGTTTAGGTTTTATAACATAATTGTGATTTGAAAAATCTATAGAAAATTAAATGATACTTTATAACACATTTTTTGAGTATTTGGATGTAATTTTTGCGAAAGAAAAGTTACATATCACAACTCCTTACAGATATGAAAGTTCTCATAGGTTTATCATATCACCAAATAGATTATTAAGAAATATTTCTATAAAAACATTCTTCAATACCTTCCAATGAAAATTCATTCGGAATTTGCAAAAAAAATAATCGGATTTGGATTGTGATATTAATTAAAGAATTTCCTTGTTACTAAAGACTAAAGACATTCCTATTTTCTGCACTCTCATTATTTAATATGTTTCCGAAATTAATTACAGGAACTATTTTGAGTGGATAGAATCATTTCAGTTTCTAACATCAAAACGTGAACAAGTTCACATCAGGAGACTATTGCAAGGTTTGGAAATTTGACAGAAAAATTTTAAGGAGATCTTTTAGACCGAATAGAGTTTTCCTTTATATTAAACTTCATCTGAGGGCGGAGTCCCTCAAATGTTCGTCCGAATCTAAATTTTGTTTTCTTCACAGGACATTTTACAATAGAGCTTTTTTTAAAATTTTATTAATCCTTGTTTCTGTGGCTTTCAATTAATGATCATTAACCTTGCTTTTTCTAAAACTTTTGTCCTTTCTCCTAACTTATTCATTCTTGTGATGTAACCAAATCATTCTAATTAAAATTTTTAATCTTTAATTGTAATAAATTACTATAGTTACCTGATGTACTTATTTTTTAGGTTATTTTTGGGTTCCCTCTTATACACCAATTCCTAAATTTTATTCCTAAGTCCCATATTATGGCCTTCATTATAGTGAATTAATCAAATGCATAGGTATTAGAATGATGATTATTCTGTTTTTATTACAAATAATTCAAGTTGACCGAACGAAAGCAATTGAAATAATAACAGGTACGCTAATGGAACGGTAAACGTATTTGTTAAACGACGCTTAATGAGTGCATTATGTGACCCCGGAGAGCGTCCATTATTTACGGCGTTTCAACCCCATTACGTGGTTTATTTATTAGCGCCGGTCGATGTGGCGTGCATCGCGTCGTTTATGAAATTTTTGCGCCCCATCAAATCGAACGAAATCGGAAGAAACTGACTAAAATATGCGAGCAAAATAATTTCTGCGTCGCATATTTCAACGAACGCGATATTTCCTCGGCCTTATGCTACCCACTAGGTAGACATATTTTATGAGGGTAGCAGATTTATTCGCCGGGAATATGTTGAAACTTCATAATAAATAAAGCTTACGCGAGGTTAGGTGGACGTAAAAATTCGTCGGCGCACGTGTCGCCCGCCCTAATCCTGTTCCGAGGGCTCCAAAAAATGTAATTTGTAAATTAATAATTAAACTCGCATTTGGGGCCGGACTACGACGCCGACGGATCGGGATCGTTTACGTAAAGTTCGCGAAAAAATGGGAATGCGATTTTAAAAAGTTCCAGATCGCCCACGCGATTTGCGCTTCGGAGGGTGGCCGACTAACCCTGCGTATTTTACGGCCTACTTGAATCCTAATTTAATTACAAGGGAAGTAGGTATAAGTAAGTAGAACTGTTCAGGAAGGGAATCTTAGGATATAATTTATTCTTTCTTGGAGTTGCGGAACACGAAATATTTCGGAACTTTTTCATGACTTTAATTTTACACACCGGATTTCATTCATTTTCGAAGTTATAAGAAGACATTAAATAAAATGCAATTAAAAGTATAGACTTAATTCATTATCGCGTTTTCGAAAAAACATACTTAAGTTACGTTTATGCACATGAAACAAGCTTATTTTGACTGGGTTGCATAAAAGATTTAAGCCAAGATTAAATTTAAACCTAAGTTAGAATGCGACACATAATATGCTGTACAACATAATGCGTATCACATTTTAACTAAAGTTGCGTTGTATAAAAGACTTAAGCCAGGATTAATTTCAAACCTAAGTTAGAATGTGATACACGTCGTTATGACAGATAGCATATTGGATGTCACATTCTAAGTGCGATAATTTTTTTAATATCCGGGCACTCTCGAGCCTTTTCATTGAAAAATATCTTGTGTCATAGTTAAATGAGTGTGTAAATAAAATGTTGTCGAAAGCGTAAGTAGTAGTGTGTTACATAAACATGTTACGGTTGAAAAATTCATTTGAGTTATTCATAATATTTTCCGAACGCCCTGTATTTAAGCAGGAACTAAGAGTTCAGTGTGCCTATGTGACGGTCGTCACACTTCACAATATTGCATCAACTAGACCATACGCTGTTATTTAGTCCTACACTGTATATCTCCATTTCACTCTGTCGAGCGGTTAAAAACTGATTTCATCCCGTAACGACTCACGTCGCGTCGTAGCGATAGTTGGAGAGTACGCCGTCCTTTTTCTTGCGGTCATTGTTGCATCAGCGCTTGTCACGTGCTGACTTTTTGTTTGTGTTGTTTGTGTTTGTGCCGTTATTTAGTCCTACACTGTATATCTCCATTTCACTCTGTCGTCCGGTTAAAAACTGATTTCATCCCGTAACGACTACCGTCATAGCGATAGTTGGAGAGTACGCCGTCCTCGGTCTCGCGGTCATTGTTGCATCAGCGTTCGTCGCGTGCTGACTTTTTGTTTGTGTTGGTGATTAAAAACCTTTGTGTTTCTCTCATGGAATTTTGTGATTGAAACCTGATACGGAATCTTCTCCGAGATTTGTTAAAGCACGCCGAGTGAATTTCAAGCTCGTTAAAAGCTTTTCGAAAGCCTGCTTTTGAGATAAGGAACAGGTATGTCTTGTTGGCCATTTTCTGCGTATGTTCTGTTGGTAACGCGTATCTCTCTTCTACTAAGCTTTTAGTGATAGTTTTACCTTGGTTGAGAATATCGTCGTCCCTTGGGTGGATAAAACGGCCGGAATCGGAATTTGAAACGTATAAAACCCCGGCATCCCGGCCCACCCTTCGTCCGTGAAAGTGAACTCGACCGACCTGCAAATGCGACGCCACTTGGTCAGTACCGGATTACCCTATACGCAAAATACGCACGTGCGTATAGCGGCAAATTTCTGGAGGCGGCAAAATCAGACATTAATCTAATAAAATCATATTTCTGGTCTACTATGAGGCTAAATTAACCGGCAATTTTAGCGATAGAAAGTGACTTAACAGTGAATATTGATTTTGGACCTATACTTAATGAATTTGCATCCAAAAAATCACAGCGGAGAAAATTTTGACAATGTAAATTAGTCTTTTCATTTCGGGGCGGCAATTTTAGCATAAGGCGGCAAATTCTTTAATCCGGCACAGCACTTGATGACGTAACGCCTGCGTCGACGTACGTCATTGACTGAATTTACCTCCGTTGGAGGGCGCTCTCTCACTACTGACAGCTGTCTATCATTACGCTGGATTTTGGTTACCAGGTCGGAAATTATTTTTATTGACTTATTTGTGTTGACTCACCTTACCGCGGTGATGTTATTTTTTATTTTTATTTTATTTGTTAATCAAGTGAATTTCTTTAAACACCTTAAGCGTTAATTGTAAACGACGAGCAGATCTGCTGATCGGATAAAATCTAACTTGTCGGTTTACTTAATTACATTTCGTGCTCTTTTCATTGGGTGGCACTCGATACTTGTAAATTATTTTCCTATTTGTTATTTATTTTTGAGCGTTTTAAATAAAAACAAGTGTGCTCAGCTGGTGATTTTTATTTTATTCACTTTGGCCACCTCTTGCTTTGGGGTTCCGTCGAACCCTCCCTTCTCTAAGAGCTCAGCCGATTGGTGCTGGAGAAACGTCAGCTGGCCTTCAGGTAGGTAGCAAACAATCACTTCTTAAAACTAATTTTTCGTAAGATCAGTTTTGAATATTTAGGGACAAATTAAGAAATATACCCTGTCCGGCGATAGATTGGAAAATTTCAAATATCTTAACATATTGAAATACCCTAGAATCGAGTAGCATCGAATGAGCATATCATAGGCTTGCGGTTGGTATAAATGTTGTATATGCCCGCCGAATAATACTATTGGTTAACGTTAGGCGTAGGAATATTTGACATTTGTTTACGTTTCTTTGGTTAATTTTTCTTTCATTATTTTCGTTATTTACTTGTATAATCAAGTTTATGGTAACTCGTGTCTAAATAAAAACCTGAGTAAGTAGTTTTCTGCAGAAAAAAATGTGTATAATTATTGGTCGTATGTTCGTTGCAGGTTACTTTTCTGCAGACCGTTTGTGTTTCATTATGAATTCTCTACACGACATCACAAATCAGTTAGAGAACGTAATGGTATCAGTGTGACATATTAGCTGCTTTCGATTATGTGTGCTAGAGTGCATCGGAGTAACTCTGGGTGTGCTCTAGGCTTCTCAAAACAATGAAAATCTGTGAGAATCGAACATACCCGAGCAGCCTGGGGTGCCCTGGAGTACTTCAGCAGCTGGACATGAAGTTATACGTTTACCTCCATATCACTGCATATTCAATCCAATTGATGAAATGGTGTGGAGTCAAGCAAAACGTCGTTATGATTAGGAAGTATTAAGAATTAAGAATCCAGTTGAAGCCTGGGCAAAAGCTGTAGAAAGTGTTACTGCAGAGCAATGGAGTAATTATGTACGCCATACAGAAAACATTATCTTTAAATATTGCAGTTAATAATCTCATTATTAATGTGAATATGGACACTGATGAAAGTGATAGTGATTTTGTTTTTGAAAGTGATATAGAATGATAAAAAATGTTTTAAAATGTGTTATAATTTTCAGCTTTAAAATGTCTAGGCCATCTCGAACGCATGGATAAAACCAGAACAGTAAAGGAAATAGCATGGAGGTGCCACAGGAAGAGGAGAAAATAGAGAGAAGTTGTGATGGAAGACGTCAGAAAACAAGGGATCGACAGCCGGAGAGAAGCAACGAAGGTTGGACAGAGATATAAAGCAAAAACACGGTTATAGGCCCAAGAGGCCTGCAATATGCCACATATACATCTTTTTCAACTATAATAAAGAAAAAAAAATGTAATAAAATAAATGTATTGTGTATGTTTATTCTTTACAAATATTTCTATTAAAACTAAGGAATTTCGTTCATACATATGCTCTAAAAATTCAAATTTTCCCGCCACTTTTTCTTACGCCAATTTTTCTTACTTTTCTTGTCAATTAATCTATCGCCGGACAGAGTATACCACTCACACTCAAACTTGGCCTTTATCGTTATTTGAAATTGAAATTTGCTCTTATATTTACTCGTATAATCAAGTTTATGGTCGGTATAGGTACTTTGACCATCAGTGATTTACGATAGAAATTTAAAAAATCAATAAAATGAAAATGAAAGCTGTTCTGAATTTCAAACAGTGATTTCTCTATTCAAGTGAGGTTTCTGTTTAGTTTTTCGCAAAACCGCCTTATTTTAAATAAAATGTTAATTGCGTTCCATCGTATGGATTACTAGATTCCGTATGAAATACTGGTCTTCACTGGTTAAACCGAATTATGCGCGTAGGCTATTTACTGCATAATGACCTGTATGTTCGCGTAATAGCGAAACAGCGCCCTCACTCGGTTACGTTTTCAACTTGAAATTTATGAAAATAAGTTTAGTACAACATAACCTCACTTTCTCACTCATGTCACTTAGGTGTTGTTCCAGCAACTCTTGATAATCTTGCACAACATCCTGGGTCACGGTTGTCTTCACCCTCACTCTCCTGCCATCTTCAAGCTAAATGAGATCCTTTTCTTTGTGCTCGTGATTGCAGTCGAGACGGGCCAGAAGCCTGCAAGGATGTTTGAGCTCATTGCGGCTTATTCATGTACTTGGCCAGGTATCCAACGAATTCGTCCCAGCTCTCCTTTGCCAACATTTGTTTTACCCACTGTTTTTCTTCTTTAGTTACATATATTTCCATTGCCCCCATGGCTCACCTTATAATAATGATGGTAATTTAGTACATATTTTGTGCGTTCAAAGACACCTCTTTGTGCTGGTTGTCTCCTTTTCAGGTGAGTGTATTATTGTGTATATTTGTTTGTTTTTTGTATTTAATGTGTGTGTGTTTTTAAGTCTGATTCATTAACACCGCAATATGTTCGTTACGAGCCAATGAGCCATAGCTAAAAATCTCCATTGGGGTTGGCACTAGGGCAATTCATAAATGAATGCCGTTGACTTTTTTTATCAAAGAAAGTTCGTCATTAATCATATGAAAGAAACTGTTCGTGAAATAGTGATGTCATTTAAAATGTGTATGACGTAGTACGCGTGCGTTAAAAATAAAAGCAGGCGAGTTCGGAGTTCAAATTTCATCTAACTCTATGGGTGCGAATAAAGAACTGTGAAATATTTTAAATACACTTTACATTGTAACTGGTTTGTTGATTTTTTTTTCTTTTTTTATCTGTGGTGGTTGCCCAACGGGGTCCTAAGTCATAGACTTGTCAGGACCTCAGGAACGGGGGTGTATTTGAATGTGTGTAAAGTGTTTCCATGGCTTTGTTACTTTCAAACCTACTCGCCGTTTAAGGGGAAGCAGTGTCGAATTTTATCCCCAACACTGAAGGGTGCCTGAAGTCGATACCGACCACCCCCGAGAAAAATCCCGAGCGCGGTTCGAACCGACGACCATGCGATTGCAAGACGGGTCTCTTACCACTTGGACCGTTCAGGCGTTTATATTGTTATATTATTCTCGGTACGTGGAAATAATTCAATTATTTTAAATTAATTGAAGGAGATTTATTTGAACCTGAATTCGAAAAACAAATTTGACTACTAATGATTAATTCTTCATTTCAAGTCATAAAGACTAATTTGTTTAGAAGAGCACATGTGAAATGAACATTTTCCATTAAATAAAAAGCATTTTTCAACGTGGAAAAAGACCAATTCAGGCAAATATAATTACGAAAGTGCTGCAGAAAAACTGTTTTTCATAATTTGGCTAGCATTACATTGATAAACATGACGAGTTTCAAAATTTATTTATTTGGGTAAAAAAACCGCTGCTCGGATAAGGTACTGCATACGTAATAATTTTTCGCCGAGCGACCCCTCATGAATCAATGGAACGTGAAGGATCGCCTGCGTCAGGAACAAAATGAATATCTCAAACGAACCATTAATTTAAAAAAAAGTATACACAACAAACACGCCCACGCGTGTACGCACAAATAAAGGGAGTCGAGAAATGTATCGGAACATATAATCTGTGTAACAACAGAATACAACACAACAGAAAACGCCGCAGCTGTTCGCTTTGTACCGCCGAAAATTGGATGCAAATACATAATTTGATTCAGAGCAAAGCGTCTATCAAGCAGCGATGGAGCACGGCGATCAATCTTCCTCCGGATAATGTATTCGGGTAAAAACACGGGCGCTACACACGCCTCGCTGTAAGTAACACGTGTTCATGAACAGGCATTATGAAGACGTATTCATCTTATTAATCCTGATGTGCAGTAAAGGCTTTTAACAACATCAGGAAAATCCTCAAAGGACGTTACATCCAACACCGATTACGAATAGCAATGGAAAGTAAAATAGTTATATTCGACTTCTTACTTTAGTAGAAAAGCTAAAAGTAACGGCCGGACGGAATTGAAAAGAAAGTAGATTAAAGAACCCTATACTCTCAAGATTATCAATTCATAAGAACTTTTCTTCTACTACTAGATACCTCCACGAGAGTTTCAAATAACTAAGCCCCATGCAAAAAATACTTCATTTCCTTCTTTCTCACTCCTTTTACCAAATTTTTGTCAAACCATAAAAGACCCAAGTGGCAATTCTTATTTTGAGTTGAGTTTTAGATAGCCAGGAATCGCTCTCAGCCTCTTTTTATATGAATGAAAGAGAGAGAAAATCTCTAACGAATTAATTACAATAGTTACTATTTATTATTTTAAAAAATTACGCTAGTATAAATATTTTGACAGTTGGCGTAGCTGTAAGGACCCGGAAATGCTGTAAGGAAAATTTTTTTTTTAAAGCCATAAAAATTAAGTTCCTATTAATAGAAACAAAAGAGTCTGTACCTTAGAAAATGTTTATATTTCAAACGAAACGGAAATCTCAGATTGGAGAGATAAAACTCCGACGTGATTTAGAAATGTATCGAGTATAGAGTTACGCGGGAAAAAACTCCGCTCTTATCGCAATTGACGCCGACAGAAACCGGTGATCAACACGTTAGTACTTCTCTTGCAGAATCATCAAATGGAGCAGAGAGCAATTTAGCTTGTGTAGCACGTGGAAATTAATAAAAACCACATTTCTCTGCCATCTGGTGGCAGCTACTCCTCGGTTAGAAGCTTGCTATCTCTCCCAAAATTTATACGGAAGGCTTTAAAAGCCGTCGCGGGGGAGATAAACAGCAGTTCCGTCCCCGGCAAAGAGTTTTTCCAACTTGACTCTGCGCGTTTGCTCTCGTCTTTGATTTTTACTTTCAAAGTCCGGTTTGTTTATCGCGAAGAATCAATTAATTCATCGCTAAAAGTTTGCTTTCAGTTTTCCTTAGAAAAGAATAAAAATTCTTTCTGCGAGTGTTTTTCAGTTGTTGTTTCAATTTATAACTCAATCGCAAGCGAAGACGCTATCCTATTTTTCAAATTCAAGTGCCCCTTAATTTTTGGATGACAGGAAGAATAATTAGATTCGACGTTGGTAAGCCGCAATATAACTAGTCTGCTTGTAATTCAGTAATTACCACAAAGCATTTCCGTATATTGAAATTCCATCCTCCTCTTCTAGAATCATATTTGTTTATATTAATAAATAATATTTATCATAACAGAGTTTGCGCCACCCCATGCTTACGTTAAATGCATTCGTTATAAATTATAAAATGTAATTATTGCTTGAGAACGAACAAGAAATCACAACATTTAAATGTACGCCTAACTTTCGACAATTTTTCAATACTGTGCTTCCTCTATTCGTTCTCAAGCAATAATTACATTTTATAATTGATAACGATGCAATGGGGTGGTGCAAAGTCTCTATTATTGAATTCATGTCATTTTACATTATATTTTGTTTTGTTCATTGTGTAAATTTTCATTCTTATTTGATATCATTTTGTGTATCATTTACTCTCGCAATTTTAGCGAGTTTTAGGGCCGGTCTTTCAATGTTCCAGTTAAAGTTATCCGGCGAATAACTTGATTTTTATGAATGGTTGATTGATTTTTATGAATTGTTTCCATGGTAGTTATCCGTCAGTTAGTTTATCAAGGGATGGAAAGACCGGCCCTTAATGTGTTAATGTATTATTTTCTTTAACTTGAATATATACATATTGTCTAAAAGTACAGTATTTTATTCAAATTCAAAGTAGAATTAGAAAACCTTTAATTTAAAAAGTAAGAAAGAGAAAAGAACGGGATGAAAAATTCAACAATCCCGAAGTTGTAAAGTAATGGTAGGTAAAAAAGAAAAAGGGCCAAAATTCATACCATCTTTGAAAGGCACTGAGCATGGTTCCTGGCTATCTACAGACTAATTCCAGACACACTCGAGCAAAGGAACTGCGACTTGCGTCTCTTTTGGTTTGCCAAAATTTCGGGTAAGAAAAGTGAGAAATTTTGTCTTGAAAGTTTTGTCCGAAGTCAAAGATTTTAGAATTTCTATCTCCTGAACTTCCCTTTTTGATCACTTTCTTTTTACAACCCCTTCTCGTAGCGCCCTTACATAGCAATGAGAATGAAAATAAAAAAATTAACAATGGTGAACTTTTCAAATTATAAAACCCGACATACGTGAATAACAAATTTGAAATACACAAATATATTTTTTTAATCATGCATACATATTTTTTAAATGCTCTTTCATGTACCGTTATTATTCATTTTAGGAAATTATGTTCTGTATGAAAGCTTTTTAGGAAATTTTTATCTACAATTGAGAATACTTGAATTGTTTTTTTCTTCAATTGTTTTTGAATTATGCCTAACTGAGTAATTGTTTTTAATGGAAACTTGTTAATTTTACTCTACCATTCGGTAGAGTATTTTTTTCTCTTTACAATAGTATAATACTTGTCGATAAATCATGGAAAAAGAATCATCAACATAAATTAAAAATAGAACCGTTAATTAAAATGTACTACAATTTTGTAGAAGCTAAATTTCGTTCGAAATATTCGTAATAACATATAATATAGTTTAATATAATTGTAACAAAATATGTAAATTTGATGATTTATTCATTTAAAAAAAAGCACTCACGCTAAAATTTATTAAAATCCCTGAGCTCTGCCGGTAATATTTTATTAGTCATGTGTTACATTAATGTCCTCTAAAAATCCAAATAAAACGAATGCGATAGCAATATGCCGCTTTACCTTTGCGAGAACGACCACATGGAACACTGTTACAAAAACCTGCAACGAAAATACATGTTTTATTATTCTGTATTTCGACGAATCCATATAAATAAATGTATGCGTGTACAAATTAATCAATACGAGAATGGAGTTTAGAAGGTAAAATTATTTCAGTCTGACAGTTTTTGCATTATTTAATTTCAAATTTATACATACTAATGAAAGGTTTCGATTAAAATATTATTGATTGTCAAGAAAAATGATTTTTAAATGAGCATTTCTTTCGAACATTTCTCTTTAAGTACCGGGTGTCCCAACGGTGTGTATTTCTTCTGTAGAGCCTATAGGAATAACAAGTAGAGAAAAAAAGATTAAGAAAGTTATACTAGACATCACGTTGGACATTTTAAAATTATTTTCAATTATAAAGGCTGTTCCAGAAAATGTTGATGTATAGAGAGCGATTTTTTTTAATGGAACAGCCTATATATTCTTATAAATTTGGATGTCCCGCAGAGAGATGATTATAAAAATATAAATATACGTATATTCATTTCGCTGTTATTTTCGTAAGAAAAAAGGTTTCTTCGAAAATTCCTTAAAGATTTACAAATTTTGAACTTATGTTTCTGACTATGGAGGTGACACAGACTTACGAAAATATAACAAAATATTCTTAGGACTTTGGACTTTATGAAAAAAGTTAAAATATCTTTTAACATTATGCAGGGCAAACAGTAGGTACTTGTGAAGCACTCAGTATCTCATTTATTTTTAATGGAATGACCTATTTTTATTTTCAGAAATGGATACTTTCCAAATTTTCAAAATGTGTAAATTTTTAAGGAATTTTCGAAGAAAAATTTCTTTTTACGAAAATAACTGAGTGAAACTAATACATATTTATATTGTTGTAATTAGCTCTCCACGGAACACTTAAATTTGTTGAACTATAGAGTGTTCCGTTTAAAAAAATTCACTCTCTATACATTTTCTGGAACACCCTGTATAGCTAAAATAATTTTAAAATGTGCCACGTGATGTCTAGTATAACTTTCTCAATCTTCTTATCTGTACTTGTTATTCCTATAGGCTCCATAGAAGAAATACACACCGTTGGGAAACCCGGTACATAATTCGGGGAAGTGATATTATATTCTTTGAAAAGCAAATAAGTCCGTCAAAACCTAAATTTTGATAAATTTTTGAAAATGATGCAGCTTGAATATCTCTACATATTTATGCACAACAATTGGTGGATATTTGTGTAGCACATTGATCAATGTATACTACCCGAATGTACCAAGGCGGTCAAAATAATAGCAGTGGCACTAAATTTTCAAAACTCTTTAAAGAATTAAATTATTTGTAAAATTAACACCATCTTGTTAATTAAATTAATTTCGTTATCTCATATAAAGATAATAGTCTTTTCAGAAATCGAAAGGAAAGACATTTTTTTAACTATCTTGGCATTCTACTGCTATTATTTTGACCGCATATGTATACCTTGATTGTTTTATGTTCGGCGTCACGTATTCCAGTTTTGTAAAAAAAAATTACAATCTCTCGTTTTCAGTATGCGACCAATCACTTTAAAGTTACCTTATTCGAAAGAAAACTTCGGGCTATTATGATACTGATAAAATACATTTAACGTCGCAACATTTTTGTCGAATTGAAATGAAATTCATGCAGTAACTGTCTTACTTGATATAAATTATATTTATTTTGTTCTCGAAATGCATACGTATTTAATTACGGAAAATTCTCTGAATTTTGCGTGTGGCGAATATGTCGATATTGTGAGATTTACCTGTCAAACCAGATGTTCAAAGCTAATGTTGTGAGTCCCTAATATTACCACGTTACCTTACAGGTAACGTTGAAATAACCAATTACCATGGTAATAATGGAGAGTTATTGCGTAACGTTTTTCCAAAAGACGTGTACGTTAACGACTATAGGTTTTTTAGCAATTACCTATTGTATGTATAATGTGTCGTACGTAAAATTCAAAGACGTAATACGTCCGCTAAATAAAAAGACGTATGGGTTTAACGTACGTCTACAATCACCTACATCACCTAGTAGCTAAAATTTTATTTTAAGACGTCAAACATTCATTAATTAAACTGACATTTGTATTCGTAATACTGTAACGTTCACATTTTTCGCTGTTCGTTACATTATTTTTTTTACGTATTTTCTCGTTATTTTGCTGTTGAAATTCAAGTAAACACCGTTTTGTTCGTTCATTTAATTAATTTCGTATTTATGACTTTCACGCCTCTATCTCTCAGGATTTGTGTTTTAATTTCAGTTTGTAATGCGGATTTCGATTTTCTTCTTAAAGCTATTTGTTTTGTTTCGGAATTTAATCTGTAGATGTCGTACATGGTTCTGGGTCGATTTTATTGATCGATGTGACGTATGCGGATATTGCGTGTAAAATCTTTGACGAGTTTCCGTCCTCCTGCTTGATGAACGTGCGACTTGGGTGTGTGCTTGTACACCATTAAGACGCGTGTCTTGCGTCTTCAAATTTTTGTGGTTTTGTGAAGCTGAACGGCTTTGAGATATTCCAGTTTGGCAAATATTACGTCACTACTCTCGTACTGCCCTACTGTGTCAACTTTGTCGTCTGTTTTTTGCCACAAACGCTACCGTTTTCGTTCAAGCACGTATCCGAGCACGTGTTCCGTTAAAGTTCTCGCTCAGGAAAAAACTAACAGAAGAGTTTTTTTTTTGACTCCCGAAATTTTGTTGAGTTACCGAAGCCGAAGATTAGTTTTTTTTGACTCCCGAAATTTTGTTGAGTTACCGAAGCCGAAGATTAGTTTTTTTTGACTACCGAAATTGTGTTGTGTGTACCGAGGGCGAAGATTTCCTCCTACCGCACGAGTTTTTATTGGAAATTTCTTTGCTGTTTACTGCATTGTCGTTTGAAGATACTACCGAACAGGAGTTCCTCTTTTTATTTGACGTGGTTGTTTTTGGAAACAAATTCAGTATTACGGAGTCGTTTGATGAAATAATTCAACGTTGTCGTAAATGGAACCAAGGTCAAGTTACTACGGAGTCGTTTGAAGATAAGTTCAACGGAGTCGTAATTGGAACTCAGGTTAAGCTATCGTCAGGATTGAGTAAGCAACACTCACCATTACTACCGTATCGTATCGTATCGTTTTGAGAAAATTACCGTATCGTATCGTTTTGAGAAATTTACCGTATCGTACCGTATCGTACCGTATCGTACCGTATCGTTTAGGAAATATTACCGTACCGTCTGGATTTAGTCTATTAAATTTTATTTTGATTGTCGCAGATTTATTTAATTGTATATTGGGTCACTTTCGATTTAATTTAGCGCTTTTTGTTGGGTCATTTAGCATAATTGCGTCAGATTATTTTTATTTATTTAAGTTACTGTACATCGTTAATTCTATGTATATATTTTGTTGCTCGAATTGCCATTTATGTTTAATCATTGCATCATTTTTCAATTATATTATTTTTCATTCTCAATTTTTTTATTTTTGCTGCGATTAAAGACTAATTTCTTGAAAATTAATTTGCGTAACCTAAAAATCTGTTTCGAGTTTATTAGTTTTGTTCCGGACTGTTTTAGTAATTACAGTTTAAAGAGATTACTTGGCGCTCAACAGCTTTCGTTTTGTCACCTAACGTTTATTTTATTTTTTTATGAATTACGCAAGTTATTTTTTTAAGAATATAGTTCACAGAATTATCCTTCCGAATCCACCTCAGCCTCCGACTAAACTGAGCTATGGCAACCAAACAGGTGAGAATTTACTTACACAAAAAGTATGTCACAATACATACGTAACCAAAACATTAAGCAAAATTCGTTTTTTGTACGACCGTCTTTGAAGTCGTAACGTTAACGTTGACGGATACTTGTCGTACCTTATGCAATAAATCTCTATTAGCACGTTACCTTATGGTAAATTTCCAATGTTACTGGTAAGGTAACATGGTAATTTTACCGATTCACATCACTATAGTCAGTTTATTCAACAGATATAGTAATAAAATCAAGTAAATGACACGTAGCGGACGCGTAGTGGCGCGGTGTGGCATGATTCTCTTCCTTGTGAGACTGCCTCACTCGTTTTCCGCCTGAAGTCAAATTAAGTAATACCAATTCGTTATTTAAGTCGTCATTTACAATACCAATTCGTTATTTACTATATCTCTTGAATAAACAGAGTATAGTTCAAACTGTTACAAGATGGTCGTGATTTTACTCTAAACGAATAAAATAACTTTTTTAACTTAAACTTCAGTTTAAATTAAATACTAATTATATGAAACTGCGTAATAAATTTTGTGTTTAAAATGCATTTGCAACGTGTCCTGAACAGTAACGCAATTCGCCACGCAAATTATTAAATTATTAAATCCTGCAAGAGCAAGGCTAGTAGGCGATCTGTATGGTAGAGATTTTGCCCAGTATATTATTAAATTTATAAACGCCTTAAGCTTTGGTCACACTGACTCCAGATTCGGCAGAATAATATGGTCATACTTCATTATTGTATTGCCGAATTCGGAAGAACTCTGCTTTCCTGACATATCCCTGTTTTGGTAACTTTATATTAAGTGTGCCAAAGAGGCTGCCTATCAAATACTAGTGTGATTAGTTTATTGTAATCCATTATTTTAGTGTATATTAGGATACATTTTCGTAGAAATCAAACATCTTATTAGAGGGTTTGGAATGATTCTGCCGAATATGTCCGAAAAAAACAAATTTGTTTAATTTTGGTCGGTGGTCTGACGTACTCAGCAGTATGCGCAAGTCCATTACGATCCTACTGTGACCGTACAAATTTGTTAACACGAAGTTGTTTTTAAACCGATTTCTGATATACAGCTTGATCGAAGCAAGTAGGTTGGCGACGCGTGCCTCGGATGTATTCGAGACGGCCGCCCTTGTCTCGCATTGGGAAGCGAAACGATGAGCGCGTATTTAATAATTTTATTTTAACTAGAATTTTAATAATTCATGTAAAATATTGTTCTAATTGTCGCAATACATTTGCATAACGTAATTATTATTGTTTGTAATATAATAATGTAGCTAAAAAACAGCTCTAAAAACTGCATGCTTCGAAGTGAAGGCGTGAGCTGATACATGCTAGAACCCCCTCTACTCCTACACGACTTCGTCCGAATTTACTTATATCCATCTAGTTTTAAAATTCAACCTGTATACGACAGAATTTAAAATTCTGCCGATCACGGAGCTAGTATGACCGCCCATTTACATCATGTAAACATCAACACGGACTTTTGTGAATTCCCTCGTTTTACAATGCGGTTACTCTGGTTTCTCTTCAAAAGCGAATAAATTTTTCGCTTTTTTAGTACAAAAGTAGCATGCAATTGCTTATATACGGTTGGATATGGCGCAATAAGTTAACAAAATAGAATCCCAATAAGAGTGAATGGCATGGATTCGTTCCAGAAGAAACCTTCCAGTTTCACCATTCATATCAGGCAAGATGGCTGAATAGTTCTAGAAAGAGCTGGGCCAACCTCCAAGGAAGGAGGAAAGCAAGAAGAAGAAGTACAATGCGGTTATAAAATTTTATAATGCACTGTATTTACTTCGTTCATCGCCTACTTGTTCGACTTGGAGGTACCGTCGCGTCATTTAGGGTACAATATTTCATTAATTATTTCTGGAAAACTAAAGTATCTAAAATGTTTCCAACATTTTTCCCATGTTCTAGGAAGTCGATCTATTCAAGAATCAGCCTGTGTGTATTTATACTGCCTTCCGACGTACTAAGAAGTATTTTAATAAGATTCGTTTTCGCCCTGTTTTATTGCGAATCGGACGAATATATTTAGAAAAGCGTTTACCTAGTCATAGAGGGTGTAATCGATTAAGTTTTCTGACTCCATTATTAATACACAAGAAAAGAAGCGAAGTTAAGAAGTACGTATGGGACAAAGGTCAATAACATCTCCGGAAAAATACATGTTATCTTTTTACTTAAATCGCTTGAGAAGCGCTGAATGTGATTTAAATGCCCCGGCTGAGAGAAGTTTACTGTTATGTGCAATAAATGGTAGTAAATCCGCACATGTAATACATTAACGTTGAGGTAGGTCATTTATTACTTTCGTACGCAAGAATACGGAGATCAGCAGCCATTTTTAAATTAATATTTAAGTAATAGATATGCAAATATTTCACAAAATAATTCTTACATAATAATAATAATTTATTCGCTTAATTAAAACAGTAATCATGAATCGTATCTAATATTAAGAAAAATTTCCATAATCATTAATTCAATAGAGACCATAAACGCATTACTGGAAAAAATCACGCCGATATTCATGACTTCTTAATTTATGATTTTATTATATTTGAGGATAGGGTTGAAAAAATGTATCTGTTTTACCACGAAAATTTTATTTTATAAAAGGACGACCGGTTTCGGCAATTATGCCCTCATCAGGTAAGTCAGCATAGGTGTGCGGTGTATACACACACACTTCGGTGTCTCCATGTTAGCGACTTACACCGCACACCTATGCTGACTTACCTGATGAGGGCATAATTGCCGAAACCGGTCGTCCTTTTATAAAATAAAATTTTCGTGGTAAAACAGATACATTTTTTTCAACCCTACTCTCAAATATTTAACCACGAAACATCATGGAGGAACAAAACACAAATTTTATTATATTATTACGAACAGATTACACAAACAAAATCTCGAAAGATCGCACCGATTTAGACGTATTCATTCCAAGAAATAAATAAATGCGTTCATGCATTTAATGTATTTTCTTTTCTGAATATGTAGGTCACTTATGGCCAGTTTTACAGGGTCCGGCAATAGGTACTGACGGTTTTGTGAACGCTGTGGTGTGAGTACCAAAGTAATCTGGGGGAAAATATAATGCGGAAATCATTCCGTATGTTGTGCAGTTTTAGTAGCCATGAATTCGTAGCCCGTGCAGCAACGTATTTTTTGCTGCACGGGCTACGAATTCATGGCTACTAAAACTGCATCACAAACGGAATTATTTCCGCATTGTATTTTCCCCCAGATTATTTTGGTACTCACACTACAGCGCTCACAAAACCGTCAGTACCTATTGCCGGACCCTGTATAATGGAATTTAAAGGAGACTTTAAAATTAAAGTCACATTCTGATGTGTAAATAAATATGTTTTCATATTTGATTGTACATATTGCGATGTTTTTTGCAAGTTAAATGTAATTGTTTGATAATTGTTTTTAAATGAAAATTAATTAACTCAAATGACAAAGTCACGCATAAAAATGTTAACATGAAAACTCTTTTCATTTAATAAATTGTTTATAAATTGGTATCTCAGGGTAGCCAATTATATTACTAACAAATTAGTTTAACTGGGTTCTATCGGGTGTTTGTTCTTTAAATGAATTTAAAATGTTTGCAAATTTTGTCATGCTATGTGTCACACAAAATTGTATATTGATAGTATTTCAATAATAATAACATTTTAATACACATTATATAGTTGGCACAAATGCTACAAATGCACATTAATTTATGTTGGCATCACGAATTAAGTTGACATTTGTTCCTTTGCTTCGAAGACAGACATGGAAAAATTTTATGTTTGTGTTTGTGTTTTTGTGTTACGTGTTTTTAATCAAAAATGCACTCATAGCCTCCTTTAAGCAAGAGAAAAAAACTATGTTTGAATTTAATTCTTACATACGGTAAGTTTTTGATTTGTTATTTGAGTGGCAATCATTAATTAAATTTATTTATCAGAATTGTATCATTCATGGTAGATGGGAGAATTTAACCTCTTCATCCAAGTGAATGACAAAATCTGTATTGCTGTTTATTGAAATTCGTCAAGTCAAGTACATCTGATTTGTCCTAGCGATACAGCCAAAATCTAAAATTCTTAAGAGACCTTTTACAAAGCGCTAATTTTAAAAAAAGTTTTTCTGAGTAACCATTGTAAATTGTAAGCTCAAATTTTCAGTACTCATTCATGAGACAATTATCTAGGTCTCACGTTGATATTTAAAAAAAAAACACAAATCAAATCGATATCTCAAAAACTATACAAAATTTGGAGAAAAGCGAAAACATGAGACCTAGATATGATGTTCTACAGCATATTTAAAAGAAATCAGTTCTGTGAATTTAATAATAACTGAGAAAAATAGTTTGAAGATTTTCGGGAAATATCGTCGTTGTAATGCAGCGCCTCTAACGGAGAGCTGTCTAAACTACAAATTTCGTAGCTAATGTATCCAGAATACGAAATTTGTACTTTAGACAACTCTCCGTTTACATCTCTCAATTTACATCTTGAAAAGACCCAAGCGAACAGCTTCAATCTTCGATAGACGAACCCCGTCTTGATTTTTCAACCTTTATGAGAATACGGCATCTTGCACCATTCCTTTTGAAGAAGTATTCTCGAGGCTTGTTCCGGATTGCCTCTTCTAGCATAGTTGAAGAACTTGAAACGTCTTCCAACATGACAGGATCGGCTCGAATAGGAGTTTTAAGCTCGGAGGACAGCTTTTCAATGTTGGATATCTCAGAATCTAACTCATTTTGCTTGAGTTTATGGTTCCAATATTCCTCAGCATCCTGAAGTACTTCCTGAAACTTTTGATCGAACTAGCTCTCTAATGTTGGCGAAAGCGTTCCGTCAAGTATGTCGTTTGACATTTTCTAAATCAAACAAAAATGTGGATTAATTATTTGTGCCAATAAAGTTATTCTTAAGTGATCTGGAAGATGTTCAGGTAATGTACAGTAGTATTACATTTTATTTCAAATTACAATTACAAAAATAATGACTTAACCTAAGTATATACAGGCTGTTTTAAATTAAATTAAGAAATAACACAGCAATATGAATGTACTTTAAATTTAAAATCCCCTTTAAATTGCAATATAAAACTGGTCCTTAGAGCTATAATGCAAACTAACTAGTAATAACATTCAATTACTTAACAAATTAAATGAACAAATTAAATCACACAGCGTGTTATCTGTTTACGAAGTATGATTACCTAATGAAACAGATGATCGAAGTTTCCGTTATCGAATTGTATTCCGGACGACACTGACCCAATAACCGTGAATTTTTCCGATGCTTCACGGTTTTACGGTGTGTTTATAAAAACCGCAGAAGCACTCACGAACGAGCAGTGGTTTTCAAACAAAAGGCGATGCGCTGTTGTGGTAGGTCATTATTTTATTTTTGAAATAGACCATTGATGTTTGCAGAATTATGTGATGAAGAACTCACTCAGTATTAATAACTGAAACTTACTCGATTCCACCCTGTATAAAACTCCTTTCTCCTTAAAAATTCGTACGCTCCTTGGTACCTCACAAATAATCAAATAAGACGTTTCCGAACATTTTGTTTACATTTTACGGTCTCTTACACCAAAAAGGTATGATAATTGTTTATTCTTCTATTATAATAAATAATAATTATAAGAAGTTTTATCGATTTATCATGAATCATCCTGTAGTGATGAAAATTAGAACAAGGATATTACTGAGAAAATATTCTTAAATTAAATAATTAAATTTAAATTGTACTTGAAATGTTTATCACAAGAAATCTGAAATCGTACCTTTTTTTATAACGTGTCTGAAAATGTAGTACTAATAATAACAATATTTTACGTAAAACCGAACGTGAACGAATACATATATCGACCGAGGGCGCAAAAGGTGCAATTTACCGTGAACAACAATCGGTTTTATTGCGTTCATTTTGCTTTTAGTACAGCACATCCACCTCCATGTGGAAATATAGAAGCCATAATAGAATCCTTCGGCTCCCGGGGGTATTGAATTTTTATGAAAAACGAAAGACAATAAACGTATGTGCTCCCGAACAGAAGCAAAGGACCCTTGTGGGGACCGCAAGAGCACAAAGATTGTCAATACGGCGCCGGCAGGAAAAGAACGGACGCCCGAGTCACTTCCAGAAGCCGGCGATGTTTTTTCCATTTCCGTTTCCGCATTTATGGCCCGTGTTTGATGTACGCGTAGATTGAATCGGTCGCGTACAACGTTTTTATCGCGAACAAACATCGCACCATTCTGTATACAGCTAATAATCGAAAAAGCCCCTGCCCACATGTCTATCATACAGTTTTTTTTTTAATTTCCTGATATTATGAATAATTTTATTGTATTTATTTGTAAACGTACATAAAATTTACATACACTGTGCAAAGTTCTGTAGGTAAGAGTTTATGTTTTCACCTTTGTGTAATTATTACGTCTTATGTTTTTATGTTTACATAGATTGTGAATAAGGCTTAATCACAATTTTCTTTTATGTTATACTGGCTTTAACGTTTATTAATTTTTTTTTCCGTTGCCCAAAAGTTTTCCCCTCAAATCATTGACCGTTTTTCACTAATCTCTCGTTTATTTTCCGCCACGATTGTAGATATTAATCGCTTCCAATTTAATTACGCATTTGATTGAATTACGTAACACAACGCAAACGTCCGTCGCTGTTAACTGTTTGATGTCACCCACGAGCACCAGGCTCGGGCCCGGAGAAGGGCGATACCACAACGCGTAACTAAACCATATAATTTACTATGTATAATGGTACTAATAATCCGGATGCTATAATTATTATCGGTATATTTGCGCATTTTAATGTACTTTAAAGACCTGTTACGTTTGATATCAGTTGGTGGGATCTATTCTAATTACTGAACTAATTGATTGGTAGCTGACTGTACGTGCGTGTGAGAAGACCTTAATCTGTTAATTTCTGCGAGGCAGCCTGAAATTAACGCACGCCGTCTGTCAAAAGATAATTCAAGAAATTATATTTATTAACGCGACTTTCCTTCCATAATTTCCAATTTCCAAGTTTCCGCCGCCCTAAAACAAAAGCCGTGTTATCTCGCGTCGCGGTGGCGGAGAGAAGGGCATTTTTAATAAAGCGTTCGAAAAGAAAATTAAAATATTTCCTCGTACCTGGCGCAAGATTTAATTCAGTTCGAGGAGGAATCCGACGTGCACTTGGCGGAGTTTCGAGATAATTGCGCGTAAGTGATTCTGCAGAGGAAATTAATTGCCGAAACGTCGAGACTTCCGCGCGAATCAGCGAATCCAGTTTTGAAACAATAAGTAATAAGCATTTAAATGGCGTATTTTATGCAAGCTTGCAGGTTCTTGCATTAGTAGGAATAGTCAAGCGAAAATATTTGAATCTGGTAGTACCGGTGTTTGCGCTGACGAAGATAAAGTTCTTTACGCCTCAGATATCATCTGCGCATCACATTTATCACGGATAAATGACCGCACATTGCGCCATAATTTGCATTAAGCACGAGACATTACGCTGATAGTATCACATGGCCACCTACTTGTCTGCAACTCCATCCATCATCCGGCTCAAATGTATCGTAAGGGCTATTATCGATGGCCAATGATAAACTTATATTTAAATACATAAGCGAATAATACAAAATATCGTAAATCTTTAGTGATATACATTAAGGAATTTCTGGTGGTAATAACTCTAAATTTTCCTCTAGTCACTTAATAGTAACTGTCAATGTCAAACGAAAAACCAATCGGCGTAGATTTTGACAGTTAGGAAAGTAGCATTAAATTAAAATGCGTTCTTGATTTAACATTTCCGTTTCACGTTTGTAAGCAAGAGGCATTCATGCAACCTACAATAGCAGCCGTATATCGAAATGACAAGTATGTCCACCTTTTACATGCTAAGGAATACTATACGTCACTTTTTTACAAGCAGATCAATCGATTGATAATTTTAAGAACTTTTATGTAGCTATCTCCTTTTAGCTTTCGTGACACAGCATTGCCTCTCACAGTCGGAGGTCACGTTTTCTTTTCTTAACTCATATTAATCAGATCGGTATATAATTAAAAAAAAATGACATTTAGTCAATAAGATACCTCAATAGGTACAGATACACTTGGCCCTACCATAAGCAACTGATAGTGTGGACCAAAGTAAACCAAATTATACAAGAAAATTGATAAGAGTAATTCTCTCTCGAAATACTAGAAAGGAAATGCCAAACTTTCCCTTATTTCTGAAAACGTTTGATAGGTGTGTCCTTAGGAACAGTTCAATACTTAATTCAAGTTAGAAAAATATAGAAAAATATATTACCTTGGATTATATGTACATATCTTCGAATCTCTATCGTATATACAAGACAATCCGTGATCTGTCTTCATATTCCATCACTGAAAACTCAATATATCGCCTCCGCTTTTGTCTTCTCACTCGAATCTCGAAGCTTACCGCTGCCTATCACTCACTTCTTCAATAATTTACTTGTTATCTCTCGCAACATCTATCGACGCGATTTTCAGGCCTAACGTTATTGTTTTCGTGCTGGAAGCCGCGAGGGCGGCGAAAATCCACCAATTTCCTTAATTTGATCCATGGCGTTCTGCATATCGGACGGTACGAGAAAGGGGATGATGATAATAAACGTCATCTTTTTGTGGGGCGTAAATTTCGAGCCGCACTCGCGAGCACACATAAAGAAGCTTCTTAAATAAAATATAGTGCATTATTATTTTATGTATTATTCCATCTGCAGTATGTTTAATGTACGGAAAAAATGACGTGACAGCGCTCATATTACGATTGATTAAAATGCCAAGGAGTTTTGTAGAGGTTTCGAAAAATTAAATTGGAATTGCCTTTGCAAGAATAACTAGCATATAATTGAAAAAAATGTTTGAAATTTCAATAGAACCAATACTAAACCTCTATGTTCCACATTAATTACTTAAACCATCATTTAGGTCATTTTGATTTCAATAAATGTATGCAAGTTTATTTATAAAATCAAGGCGTTTTCACATGTCTGGGGGAAGACATCCGTCCCTTCACAGTATTATGCTTTCTGGAGTATTTTCTTGTACTTGTTGAATCTAATCCCCGGATTACTTGTGCAATTTTTAAACAGCCATATTGTGAATGAAATCGTACTTAAGTGCGATTATTAAATCGTATTCTATATACAACGAAACAAATATTTCTTTAATGTAATTATAAGACCTGTAACTTGATTTGAACAAGATACTACCTCTTCTTCTCATTCTCCCTGTTTTCTTTATACCACCCCTATCTTTGGTTAGTAGTAAAATAAATAACAGTAAAAAATGATAAGGCATTTAATTCAACATCACAGCACGTATTTATTTAGCTAACATAGTTGTAATTCAGTTTTCGACACAGAAAAGCTTCGGTAATAGTATCTCGTCAATTTCACGCCGGAGTATTCCAGTGGAGCGCGTCCGGAGCGACCTCAAACAATCACGCAAAGTGCGGTCACACGGTCACAATTAAATGGCGCGATTATCCGGTCAGAATCCACCAAATCATCCGCATCGTGATTTATAAATGCGTCCGATTTCGATGGTGCTTCAAATATGACACCTCTCGATCGACGTACGTGCCCGCCGACGTTTCTGCTCGCGTTGCAAGAACATCGTCACGTCGCAGTTTCGGGCCCGTCATCGCCACCTCCGTTTCGCCGACGCTCGCGGAAAAATGCAAAATGCAAAATGTGACATGTAACGGACTGACGGCTCGTGCGCGCGTTACGTTTGATGTAGTTCCGGAATTTCCGGAAAAATCGGAATGTGTCTGTTTCGAAGGTAATGCGCACATAAATTTATGAGAGAAGCATCTTATTCGATTTAGAAGTTGATTGGGAACATTTTGATTCTGAAATGTGCATATTCTGCAACATATTACATTATATTACATTAAGCGCATCGATTTTTACTGACTTTTGCAATAATATACTTGCCATCTACCAAGACAATGAATGAGATACATTTGAAAATCTTATCCACTACTCATTTAACCGTTTATTTGCAACTCTTAAATAATACATTTCCTATGTACGGTAACATGTATAGTAACATAATCTCTTTCATAATTCACGCCAGTGTTTTATGAATTATGTAATCGTCATCAAACCGATGTTTTACCATCACATCAATCAATATTTTTCGACGTTGAAAGCGAGTTGTCAAGATTTGTTGACTGCTTTGTTGCTTTTGAACGTCATTTCTAAATCTATCAGAAATTTCCAAGTTGTAGTTTATTAGTAAGAATGTTTTATTTAAAGAGTCGCTTATGCATAAACTAGATCCCCGTAAATTAAAGCCTAAATTATGTGCTCGTTAAATAATATACTATTATTTCACAGATGTCACAGTAAAAAAGTTTCCAACTTTTTCCTGTTTAAATGTTAAGATGCAGATAGACATGCGAAAAAACTTGCGCGAGTTCTGTCCGACACTAATGTCGCTAATGCAAATAGCACGTAAATAGGGTTGCGAGTTGATTCGCTGGAATGTCTGCAAGATCTCGCGCGAGATTCTTTCTTGCAAGTCTAAATAGGCATAATTGTTGTTGCCGAAATATCGAAACAAACTGGAAGTTAAGTAATAAATCGCGAAGCTACAATTATGCCTATTTAGACTTGCAAGAAAGAATCTCGCGCGAGATCTTGCAGACATTCCAGCAAGTCGACTTGCAACACTATTTACGTGCTATTTGCATTAGCGACATTAGTGTCGGACAGAACTCGCGCAAGTTTTCTCGCATGTCTATCTGCACCTTTAGACTTCTTCATATAAATAAAAAACGTAAAGTTTCACATATTGGTGCACATAAAAGAACTTCGTCATTTAATATATTCGCACCCAATTATAGAACAAATTATTTAACAAAACTCCGTAAAAAGGAGTGATAAATTTAACCGTCTCCAACTTTTAAAACGTACAGGAATTTTAAAGATTTTAATTATCAATCTTTTTACGATAGTTTAAAATCAATTCCGTGGCGTAATATTTATGATTTACAGGATGTTGACGCCAAGATTAACTTTTTCAATGAGAGTCTAACATTATCATTGGATATTCACGCTCCCTACGAAACTTCTCGTTTTTCTAAATCGCCAGCTCCTTGGGTTACGGATAACTTGAAAGTTATGATGAAATTGCGAGACCGGGCCTTGCAGAAATTTAAACAAACAAGAGATCAAAGTGATTGGTTTCATTATAAAGAGCTACGTAACTTGACCACTGCAGCTTGCAGACGCGAAAAGAAAAGTTACTTCAATACACTTCTAACTCTGCTGATTTCTGGAGTGATTTGAAAGAGTTAGGCATTGGTAGCAGAAAGTCGACTTCTTTACCTGTACACTTAGCAGGATCTTAACGACTTTAATAAATTTTTGATTGAGCCTGTACCTGCCACGGACACATATGTAACTCCCCCTCTGCAATTTTTACCGTAATAACAAGAAACGTAATAACAGCTCAGTTTTCAGTCTCAATATCTTGAAGGAAATCAAATCGAAGGCAATCGGCTATGATGGGCTAAGTGTATTTCATTTATCTCTTTGTTTGCCTTATCTATCTAATGTAGTGGTGCATATATTTAATTCTTGTATATCGCACTGTGTATTTCCTATTTGCTGGAAGAGTGCCTATGTTACACCGTTACCGAAAGTCAGTAACCCCTTGACGTTTAGTGATATCCAGCCCCTTAGCATCTTACCAGCCTTAAGTATTCGAAAAAAATAATTGAGAAACAAATGAGGGACTACGTAGTAAAAAATGACATTTTACCTGTGGTGCAATCGGGATTCAGACGGAGCCATAGTTGCAGCACAACATTTTCTCATAATATTGATGATATCCTTGCAACTGATCGCAGCGATGTGACGGCGCTTGTCTTACTCGACTATTCGCGTGCTTTTGATACTGTAAATCACAATGTATTAATCTCAATTTTGAAATACGTTGGTTTCTCGGAGAATGTTACTACCCTAATTTCAAACTATTTGGTTTCCAGACACCAGGCAGTTTTTTATTCAGAAACTATTTCAGATTTCTTAGTGACAGACAGAGGAGTACCTCAGGAGTCAATCTTGAGTCTGCTTCTATATTATCTCTACGTTTCCAATTTCAGTTCAGCTTCTATGAATTGCAAATTTCGTTTTTATGCAGATGATGTACCAGTTTATAAATCCTTTCATCTTTCGCAGCTATTTCAAGCGTCGAATGATATTAACACAGATCTTGAGAGTCTAGCTATTCTTTCTAAAGAGCATTGCTTGAGTTTGAACCCAGCGAAATCCAAGTTAATTTTTTTTGGGTCCAGAAAGAGTAGGGAAGAAGCTGTAAATCGCTTACATATTATTCTGGAGGGCTTAAGATTGACGCCTGTTAGGCCCGGTTTTTCAATATCAAATTAAACTAACTTTCGGTTTATTTCCATAGCGACAATTGTGTTCTTATTGGGAGTAAATTGAAGGTTAAAGTTAATTTGCGATTGAAAAACCGGGCCTAAGTGTTGTAAAAAACCTTGGCTTAACTATAGAGTCCACTTTGAGATTTAGAGAACATGTTTCCAGCATTGTCAGTAAAGCCATGGCCAGCAACATTAACATTCACTGACGTGTATGTATGGCCGTGTCAATTCGCCTAAAATTCAGTTCCGGAAAGCATGCCGTGGAGTACTCCCCTCAGCGCTCTCTATTAAAGATATTATAGAACTACTCATAGTAACGTAATGGCAACTGCAATTAGTTAAAAACTCACAAGAGGCGCTGAGTGGAGTACCCGTCAAATTTTTAAAAGTCAAATTGAAACGGCCATACATACACGTCAGTGAATGTTAATGGAGTTGGCCATGGTAAAGCCTGTCTAGGACTTAAATCATTATACACTGCGTTCGTAAAGTATGGAATAAATTCATTTTCTACGAAATAAACGATTTTTATGTAAAATCCTGAAACAGGTCGATTTTTAATTAATAAATGACACTATTTTAGTGGAATTTTGTATCTCCCCCTCCGAGTGACAGTTGCCCCTTTAAAATTTTTAAATGGAATGGGGGGTCATGTGATACCTCATTTGGAAGAGCTTTTCATTCTCTATTCAGTAGTAGAAGAATTTTTTTTAAATTCCTATTTTTTCTAAAAAGAATAATACATTTTAAAATCAACACACAAAATTTTAAAATGAAATAATTTAAATGAAATGTTCGAACTGGAACCGTATGATTAATGACAATAGTACAAACTTTGCTGACGTTCATCCAAAACATTTCATTTCCAGGGTAATTTGATTAATTCCAATTTTTTTAAAATTCTTTATGAAAACGAATAAAAACTGTAGATACTAATGTATGTAATCAACGTAGAAGTAAAAGTAATAACACCAATATCAAAGAAACTGACCTCCTCCTACCTCTTGACAATAACCAAGACGAAATTCAAACTCATGCAAAACATTGTCGATTATTTCCGGATTGATTCCTCGTAGTTCATTTCTTATTCTGTCTTTTAGTTCTTCAAGACTAGTTCTGGAGACTTTACTTTTTAGAAATCCCCATAAAAAGAAATCGAGAGGTGTTAGATCAGGAGATCTAGCCTGCTACTCAATTGCCCCCCTTCGACCAATCCATCTATTGGGGAAAACGTCATCCAAATAATCCATTTTAATATTTTGTGTATTGATTTTAAAATGTATTATTCTTTTTAGAAAAAATAGGAATTAAAAAAATTCTTATACTACTGAATAGAGAATGAAAAGCCCTTTCAAATGAGGTATCACATGTCCCCCCATTCCATTTAAAAATTTTAAAGGGGCAACTGTCTCTCGGAGGGGGTTGGAGGGGGAGATGCAAAATTTCGCTAAAATAGTGTCATTTTTTAATTAAAAATCGACCTGTTTCAGGATTTTACATAAAAATCGTTTATTTCGTAGAAAATGAATTTATTCCATACTTTACGAACGCAGTGTATAGAGTGCGACACATTTTTAATCAAAAAACTAAAATTAGTTTATGTAACTCATTTGTCTTAGCTAAATTAAATTACTGCGACATGGTTTATGGCCCTTGTCTGAACTCCATGTGCACTACAAGGCTGCAACGTGTTCAAAATGTTTGTATACAATTTACTTAGGGTTTGCGTAAATACGAGAGAGTTAGTCATAGATTAAAAGAATTAGGATGGCTGAACATGGCAGACTCTCGTACTCTGTCCCCCGTACTTGTATGAAAAAATATCTTACCGAACTGACGTTCATAACTTGAATCTGAGATTCAAGGGTTTAATGACGCCACCGTCCCTCTGAAATTGTCAAGCGTTCCTACCGCCTACCGGTATAACTAACATTTATTATCTCTATAACCGATATCACTCTCTATTTAATTTTACCACAGCTAACATTTTTAAAAAGAAGCTGTCAGCACTAGTGAATATCGAGTGAATTACTAATATTATTTCTTCCGCACTTTGCCTTTACAGATTTTATATTGAATAGTTTCCAAAGTAAAAAATACGTGTAAGTCAATCTGTTACAGAAAATGTATTACAAATCATTCTTCTAAAAACTGAATAAATTCGATTTCGTCCAAATTTAAACGTCAACTTTTCTATGGTGAATTTCTACGACAACTTAAAGATATTTAAATAAATGACTGCATAATATTTTATTAAAACGATCTAATTGATAAATAGTTTATTAATGTGATATCTACATATATCTAATGAAACGCTAATTCCATAAGACCAGGATATATCTTCGCTGCGCTTCGCACAGTGAAAATTTCAATATCATTTAGACCCAATTTTACAATTCCAGCTTAACTTTAAGCCAAAGCATAACAACAATTGTTGAAATAATCGTTGATAAAGGTTTCAGCTTCAGCTTAAAGTTAAACTGGCATTGTACCACCAGGCCTAAGTCCGCTTAAGGACTTTTACTGAAATGCTGAGAGAAAAATATTCAGCTAAATTTCAGGCTGTCTTAATAGACTTGCTACACATTGTTGTGTTATTCGTTTGGACACCGAATATTGTCGTGTTATGTGTGTACTCTTTAGTTGGGAGTCAATAATTGCAGTGTATTGTTGGTAGTTTTGAAAATTGTTGCCTTTAGAAATTCTTTTATCCTTTTTTCATTCTCGCCGTAAAATACGAAATAAATTTTTTTCTAGTTCCTTTTTTATTTAATTTACCTATGTTTTATTTAAATAAGTACCAAATTACACACAAACTGACACCTCGTGTTTGCATGCCTATCCTTGTTTGTTATAGTCCGTCTTTTTAAGTGGATAAAGTCACGCGTTTGCACAGCAATGACCTTCCATTTTTTGATTAATTTGTTTTTTATTTAATGGAGAGAGTATTATTTGTTTTTAAAATAACCAAGGTCTGACGCGTCTGCACAGCAACCTGCTTCAATTATATTTTTTTTAAATAAATTATTTAAAACATTAATTTAACATTTATTTAACATTGATTTGAACTGTAATAAGAAAATAAATAACTCACGATTTCATTTATTTTTGTTCACTTTAATTTTCTTCAATATCTGACGCTTGGCACTGGTATTTATACAAAAAAAACAATTCGAACCTGTCATTTGGTTTTGTGCGCCACTCGCTGGCTCTAATATTTGAAGCAACCCCGATCACAGCCGTTTGGAATAATGGGGCGATATGACCCACGCTAATTTACTGTAAGTTATGTCGCTTGTTCATTTCGAATATTTCCACAATTTCTCGTCTACCAAAATTAAACGTAAGTAACATGTTATCATAAAGTCCCGTCACCCCAGTAGGCTTTGGATGTGTAAAGGCACGTCTTTTCTTAGAAAATTGAATGACATTTATAATTTGTATGCATTTGTAACATGTGTTTTTTTAAAAATGCCATAAGGGGTGGCTGTGGAAAAGAAAATTCATGTCTTAGCTCCATTCATTTACTCTAAATTTTCAGATTTGGCATGTGTTAGATGCCAAGCTACGACGTGAGTTTTAATTTTCATGGCCAACCTTTATGGCATTTTTAAAAAAACACATGTTATGTCGTCGGCCTAATTTCAAAACCTCGTAAGTCCGAAAATGGACAAAATTGAGTTATGAGAATTTTATTGTTAAGGTGATTCAAGTTTACAAGTATGTTAAAATCTCGTAAGTTGTCTTGGATCGTAGCAACATCTGTAAGACTAATCAAAACTCGTAAATCGACAGTTTATTGGTTTTCATAAAATGAGATGGTTTTTATGCTCCCCTCTAAAATGACCTTTACATGACTTATGAGATTTTGAAATTAGGCCGACGATGTGTCACATTAGAATTAGAATTCGGCAATACGAGTATGAAGTGACGTGTAATCTTTGCCGTCAGCAAAATGGGCACCATTTTCAACAACTATTATGAATATGCTATAATATTGGAATTTTTCGTTAATATACACATTTCTTTAATCTGTAGCGTTTTGTGTGTGTCGATTGATTAAATAGAAATGTCATTCTGATTAATCAATTTCTTTAAGAAAAGACATGCGTTCACACTTCCAAAGCCTACTGGGGTGACGGGACTTTATGACAACATGTCACTTTGAAAATACTAGTTTTGCAATTTTTAAACTGCGTACATCTATTCGGTAAATGAATCAATTTGTTTCATAGAAATCAAATAAGTCTTCTTTCGCCTAAACTAATTTTCTAACTCCATATACTCAAAATCAGTTATCCTGTTTTCCAAAGCAATTGATAAATTATATTAAATTTTGCCTTAACCAAAAAAATTTCTTCTGTGTTTTTGTTAACTATTAATTCTATTTCATCATCCAACTTCCTAAAATTATCCTCATTAACTAAACTAATTTTCTTCACTCTCTAACAAAGAAATCTACTATAAATTATCGATGACTCTTAACTCTTTTATAATCATTTTTAGATCGTTTATATGCGTCTAATTGCGCAACGACACTTTTGAAACCTCACAATACACTTTAAAGCTATGCGTTCACTTGTCCGCATCGTACGCATCGCACGAATCGGATTTTATCCTGCCCATGCGTTCACATCGTAAGAGGCGATCCGTCCGATGCGAAACAGTGAACGCAGATACATTAAAAATAACGAGAAGTATGAGTTTTTGTGATCCGTTCGCTTCGTGCGATGCGTCCGATGCGTATAAGTGAACGCCTAGCTTAACGAGCACTTAATCTAGCCGTTCACTTATCCGTATCGGATGCATCGCACGCAGCGAACGGATTATAAGAACTCATTCTTTTCGTTATTTTAAATGTATCTGCGTTCACTGCTTCGCATCTGACGGATCGCCTCTTACGATGTGAATGCATAGGCAGGATAAAATCCGATTCGTGCGATACGTACGATGCGGACAAGTGAACGCCTAGCCTTATTTCACCTCCTGCGGATACCGTTCTAGCTTCACCGGTTGGTTCCTCGTTGTCGCTGGATACTGGTTTCTGCTGCATCCGGAAGCTCCCCGTCAACCAAAATTTCACGGGATCAGTTGTAACGAGCGTCTAAATAAAAACCTGGTCAAGTAGGTTGTGATCGATGAATTTATCCATTGCATTTACATAGCAGAATTACTAAATGTAGTCTACTTGACCAGGTTTTTATTTAGACAATTATTATGTAGTTGTTTGAATCACCTCTACTGGCCTCGGTACAGGTAAACTACTAGTTTCTACTCTGCTTTTTTTTAACCTTTTCTTCTCCTTTTCAGATTAACATCAATATGTGGACGGGGATTTTTAATTTTCCTTGTAACATTTGAGCGTAATTTTTCGTCGAACATGAAAATTTGTTACGTTATAAAGTTCTGTTATATGTGTGGTCGCGGTTTTAATAGATATGTGTACTTACCGTGTTGCAGAATGAAAAAAAATATTCCCTAATTTAAGCGTTGAAAATGAATTATTATTGTGTAATCGTGAAAGCAACTAACTTTAAGGCATATGTACGTGAAAATGTATTGACAAAAATGATAACACTGTGACAAATCCATCAATATAAGTAAATTATTGTTAAGAAGGTGGTGCTGTCATCCTTCAACAAGAGTAGCAATAGCTTCTTCATTCATTCGTCTAAAAGCGACGTTACCTAATTTGGAACAATAAAAGTAAAACAATGTAGCGGCCGTCAACGCAAGTGATGTACGATGATAGATACGACACCCGCGCGCCGAGGAGAGTAATGGAGATACTTCGCAGAGAACTCCATAGGAACCGATATCGAAGTAGGCCATGATCAAGATTGATCTGAGCCCACTGTGGGATTCCCCGTATCTCGTCTTCGCACGCGCGTGCTAACTTTCTTCGTTTGTGGCAAGATAAAAGCCACTTTGTCATTTTTTTCATTAGTTGACGTGCGCGCAGTGCATTAACGAAGCCGCCTGCTCCTCAAATATCCTTATCGGCAGAACGCAAACAAATAGAGCGTCGCGTGCTGAATCTATTAATAAATAATGCGCTAATTTTTTTTCTCTGCGTCGCGTCGGTGCATAATCACATAAAGCACGAGATAAAAGACTCGGCGGGCGGAGTAGGTACGTGATTGTAGGAAGTAATAAAATATTGAAGACTGCTAAGTCCTCGACGTCAAAGGCAGTCGAGGCCTGAAGGACCCTCGCCGCTTGATAGACAGAGACACTTCACGTATCAGGGGCCCTCCATGCGAGCACAGTCTGAGTAGAGGCGGGCAACGGTAGTTTGAATGACAGATGCGAGGAGAATGGAAGAATAGAAATGAGAATATTATTAAGTTCTCGTCTACATCGCATTACACCCCCCGATATTCAATTTTCGTAGATGTATGGCGTAATCTGTTTTAAAAAACTGTCGACGGCCGTAATTTTTTCCGCGCCACATTTTAAGCGGATTTAATACGTACACTGCGAGATATATTGCGTACATAATGAATGCAAACGACAAAAGGTATAAATTACGGTTTGTTCCTTGGCACGAAGACTGAATTCTTTCTGGCTTCGGTGCAATTTGTTTTTCTCTTGAATGTATTTTTTTAATAACATAGAAAAATATCAGACGCAATCTGAAATGAATTTATAAAAACAATAATTTACAAGAAGATGATGTTAAATATTCTGACAAAAATTATCGGTAAAATTAACATTGAAAGATAGAGTAAAGCAGAAAGTTGAATAAAATTCAATCTTTCCATGGAGAAACGTAAAAATTTATTGAAACCTTCACTCTTTCCAAGGCATTCAACTCAAAAATACCAATTTGATAGTATTTTCACAAACGACAATTCTTCATTGCAATAAGCAGGTTAACTATGATTGCAAAAAACCTGCAAAATAATATTGCAATTCTGCAACGTATTAGTACATCCGGGTTCTATAAAAAAAATACAAAAATACGCTTGTCATGATACATTAATAATAGAAAAAATAAAATTTCTTATTGCCAAAGCCAAATGTAAATTTAGAATAGAAATGTCAACACGGGAGATTAATAATACAAAGGTTATTAAGAAGTGTTAATATAAATATAATACAAAAATAACATTAACAAAGCTTATTGAGTGAAAATACAGATTTTGCTACATGATCTCCTCAATGCTTTAAAAAGTTTCCGGAAGTTAAAAAGTAATCTGAATATTGGTTCAGAGACCTGAGAAACAGTCACTACCTTATTAATTTAAGTAGGCTGAAAATTACTGACGACAACCCGTTGTGATTGTGCACAAAAAAAAAATTATTGATCCGTCGATTAGTTGTATCGAAACCAATTTTTTATTGCACACAATGGGAGTAGAGACTTAAGGACTCCGTTCACTAGACCTGACCGTAATAGGACCGCGCTAGGATCGTAACCGGGCCAACACATGCAAAAAACATTCTCTCCATAGTTTTATATGAGATAACGTCCACTATCCCGTATCGCGTGCGTCAGATACCGGACATTACCTTGCAGATATTAGGCAGTTTCTGCAATACGTTAGGACAAAAATTTCATTACGTGAAAGGCTATTTTGCTTAGCAACTTTATGGATTTAGGCAATCAGAAATCGAGTTTTAACGCTTAACGTATGTTCATTTTAACGGAACGTATTACAAAAACTCCCTATTCTCGGAAGAAATATTTTACCGGTGACAAAACATTCATACATTCATAGAGTTATAATAGAAAAATTCTACTGATATATCGTCCATATACTAAGAAAAATTATATCACAAAATCTTTTAAACGGACACTAAATAGCGCACAAACATTTTACGTTTCGCTATCGTTTTTCGATTTTGTGATACAATTTTCATCGGACAACAAACAATTAAGAAAAATTAGGTACATCTTTCCATAACTTTTTCAAAAATAAAAACATTTTCTTCTTCTGAATTTTAGAAAAAGAATTTTTGTTTTGTATTTATATTTGATTGAAGTGCCTGTATATTTTTTCTGGTTTGTGTGATTGGAAATTTTCTGATAAGCACCTAACACTTTATGAAGACTAGTTACAAAGAAGTCCAATTTGTATTTCTGTATTTTATGAAAAGTACTTTTAGATTGATTTTTGCAGTTAGTGGTGCAGTTGTCGGCGACAAATCGATGTATACAGCCGTCGCAACGGGATGCAAGCGATGGCACTACCATGTCATTGTCAATTTTGTTTTCAGTAGAATGACTAGGTTCTTCTACAATCGAGAGCTACGAGTATACACATTGCATGGTGAAACAGGAAGATATCAGAGTACTCTATTTAACAAATAAACAAAAATACTCTTTTCCTTAAATTCAAAGGAAAATGTTGTTACTCCTAAGTAAATAAGGGAAGCGTTGCATCTCTGCATCTAATTTTCCTTAATAAATGCCAAGATGCTTTAAAACAGTTCGCTTAACTCTTTCAGTTTCTGGATGAATGCCCAAAGCAACTTCATTTGATCTTCAACTAGAAACCCAGATGCGAATGCAAATTTATAGAAATCCAAAAAAGTACGTCAAATAACGCAGAAGTTACGTGATGAACAAGAAGAGACCTTTCATTAAGACTTTCCTCCAAAGTTTGAGTTTTAGTCATCACCAACTGCAGAAAGTAAATCTAAAATTACTTTTCATAAAATGCAGAAATACAAATTCAACTTCGTGACTGCTCTTCAGAAAGTGTTAGGCGTGTATCAAAAAATTTCCAATAACGGCAATTACACAAACCATAAATAATGCACGGGCACTTCTATCAATCACAAATACAAAACAAAAATTGTTTTTCAGAAATTCAGAAGAAGAAAATGTTTTTATTTTTGAAAAAAGTTATGGAAAGCTGCAACTAATTTTTCTTTAGTACATATTTGGAAGATACCTCGTTAGAGCTTTTTCTATTATAACTCTATGAATGGATGTTTTATTACCAGCAAAATATTTCAGTTGATACGGGCTAGAGGGCGTTATCTCATATAAAACTATGAAGAGAATGTTTCTTTTTGCATGTGTCGGCCCGGTTACGCTCCTAGCAGGGTCCTATTACTGTCAGGTTTAGTGAGCGGAAACCTTAAAACTCAAAACAGATATCTACTTGATTGAAAGTTCCAGTGATGACTTGAAGTTTTAATCAAAAAGCTAAGTACAAGTGTACGTCTTTTATTGAATGCAACACCAGAAGAATAGAATGAAATTTGAATTTTTTATTCAAGATTTGCTGATCGCATGCAAACATGCTTTGCAGATTACAAGAAAAATATGAAACTCTAAATTCACAATTCCTTGTGTGACACGCATAAATTATATGGAACTTAATTTTTCAAGATTTATTCCTTGGAAAGTAAGGATTTTAAAATTTAAAAGCGAAATTGGATTAAATTATAGGAGTAGATTATACCTACCTGAATGTGATTGCTTTAGAGCACCTTTCAGTATATAAGCAAGAAATGTCATTTATAACACTTACTGCGCATTTGAAATGTAAATATTTTAATCCATAAGATTACGAAGCTACATAAAAGAAATATAAACATCCAATTTCTGTATTTATTCGAAAGCTTTATCGTCTATTTCTACTTACCTTGTACGATACGAGACAAATTTTCTCTGAATTTAATTTTTAATACAAAGTTTGGTTAATTTCGTTCTGGGACTGTGTTTTATCCACTGTTTTACGTTACATCTCATATAAAATTACGTATGAGACAAAAAAAGCTTTGAGAATAAAAGGAAAGAATTTTTGACCCATTTCACAGTCTCGACATTTCTTTTGGCGAAAAATGTCGGTCATATATCTTTCGTTTTAAGAGGCGCTCATTCATTCAGCCGAACAAAATAAAAATTCCCGGTATTTTATAAATAGTTAACGGTGGATCGCCGTGGAAACAAATTAATTTCCCCCGCAGCACGTCTCAACTTAAAAATGTTTATTTTTTCATTCGCCTATAATTTTTGTTTTAATTTAAGTGCGATAACTACAAATCTCCGCCGTTTTCTTCGGGATGATTAATTTGGCGGCGTCAATTTTAAACCTGTGAAAACAGCCGGGGATTTAATAAAACCGTTGAAGCAAGATTAACTATCCCGACGAAGAAAATACGCGACTTGTTTATTGAGGTCCTGCCCGGGGAACAAACAACTTTGAGTAATTGCGTGAAATTATTTCCCCGCGTGTCGTTGCCCCCATAAAATAACGCAGCCGACGACAAATCGCGCCCCGATATTTACTCGCGCGATATAATTTGGCAAAATCCGGGGGATAAATCAAAGTTTGCCGGCGTCAGGAACTCCCCCCCCCACATGAATTATTAACGCGTTATACCCAAGTCATTAAGGTGCGCGCCAAATATTTTTTATTGCGTGCGAAAACCGACGAAGTAACTCGTGTGCTTCCAGTGAGAACTGGATGAAAGTAAGAGTAAAAGTCGAGATTCTTGTGTTAATTTATTGCGTGACGCTTTTGTTGTAGACGCCAAACTACCAAAAAAATCTCAAGTCTGAGGCTGTCAGAAATATTTTTATTTGGTCTGTGGTAATTTATTGGAAATAAATTCGAAAATCATTCGGAAAATTTGTACAAACATAAATTTTATTTATGAAAATTGTTTTATTTAATAATTACTTCTTTTCGGAACAACAGTGATTATACAATCGGGAAATTCGGAAAAAGTACAGGCGCGACTGGTGGCTGAAATAAATGTGTCATAGCATTAAAGAATATTCTAACAAATAAGATTTTATTAAAATTAATGTGTACAAAACAGTTATGTGATTAGTGATAATTGAATTGTGGACATTAGAAAAGAAAGATGAGCCGAGGATTAATATTTTGAGCATTTTGAAAAACTTTTGGAGGAAAACAAGTTGACAGAGTTGGATGCATGCGAAATACTAATAGGTATGAAAGCAAGGACTGATGTTGATAGCCAGATATAGCAAAGGCACAAAGCTTACGACGATTGGGGCACATGTAAAAGTTGAAACTTGAAAGGTTACCGAAAATGGTAATAGCCATTTATATCTGTAGAGAAAATCTGAAGTACAGATAGAAGCAAGAAAAGCCCTAGAGCTGACAAATTGAAAAGAAGCAAAAGATTACGGGCCAACTCGAGGCCATATAACCCAAGGGCGAGCCAAACCAGACCGAACAGACCCAAGGAGATGTCCAAACCAAGGCGAGCAGATCCAGACCGAGGGCGAAACAACCCCAGGCGAACAATCTAATCAATCACTAATCAAACCATGAGCTTGTAAGACCTACAACTGTGCCGTACTACATAAATTTGTGCCGCTTCAAGTAAGAAATTAAAGAGAAAATATGAAAATATTAATATGGAAGTAAAACATCCAAATGGGTCTAAACATGGACTTTCCCTATCATCCATTACCTACTTTCTTTTCGTGAAAATATGTTTGCGAATTGGGCAGGTGAGTGCAAGATATTCAAAATCTTCTGCTTCCGGTCATTGTCAGCCATTAAAGAAAACTGGTGGACAATTTCCTTCTTTCATAGTAAAGGTCACGTTATAAATTTACTACAATGAATATAGCACCGGACCAAGCACACTGCCATGTGGTAGGTGAGCATGGATAACAGTGATTCATGTTACACAGTGGACCAAACGTAATAACTGTCCGTGTATTATAGTTACATATAACGCAACTTGTGAACTAATATAGCGAATAGGTAATTGTAAAACATTTTATTATATTGCTAATGTGTAGTTATGATTATATTGTTAATGTATAGTTAAATATTGTAGCTCGTTTACTGGTTTGTTATTGTATTCAGCCAGTGAAAATGATTACGTTGCTTAAATTCAAGAGCAAATGATTATTTTGAACCCGAATCCGTAACGGCCGCAAAATCCGCATAATTGGATTATTTTAAATTAATTTTCTTAAGCCAGTATCAAGGTATTTAATTGTCATAATGCTGTTGTTGATACGAGGGGAGCTTTTCAGTTTTTTCTCAATTAATTTAAAGAGACTTATAGTCACGATTTTAAGAAGCACTGATCAAAGCAATTTGAATGAAATTGAAAACGTATTCGGAACAATTTTGTTTACTTATTTATATTTTTGCACGTTTTTCTTTTATTTATTCCGTAAGAGGTTCCGATTGAGATAGATTGAATTGTTTTTGTTAGCAAAAGATTAATTTTTTTCAGAAAGTGCTTCTAATAATAAAAGACGAAATTTTATTAAATTTCTTCAGCTTTAATCTGTTCCTTTGACTGCTGTATAGAATCTGTGATATATTAATATTTTTAAAGCAGATCTGTTTATGAAGATTACAGATCTTACCCAATAAATTTTTGAAACTGCATTACCGATTCCATTCAACAAACATTTCGAACAAGTACTTTTAAAACAAGAAACCAAATACATACCTAAAGCTTTCCCTTTTCATAAGATAAAATGAATATACAAATTCGCCTATTCATTTCTTATAAAAATCATAAATTTACTATTTTTTAATATTGAATTCAATTTTGTAATCATAAAATTTTAATAAATATTGCGAATTGTCAAACACCAACAAGCTGAATGTATAATAATTTCAATTACAGTTTGAGACTAACCAATCTGACAAAGATACTGTGTTGGCGTGTTTTTTTTTGTTAACTTTGGACAATGTAAATATTTCTATGTTCAAAAAGAAAGAGTCAATGCATTGCAAGGCATACCAGCTAGCTACCTAAATGTGATGAAACAAAACAATTTCAAAAAAGTAATATTAAGATTTATTTTTTTAACAAAACCATTATAATAAATATTTTAAACAATTTGCTAAGCAATTATCAAATAGTTACAAAGTGTTTCTTAACGTAGGAATATTAACGTCGTATGTTCAGAGATATAAAACTCTCATGGTATGTATATCATTTCAATTTCTTTTTACAGGAGTTAATCAGTGGTTAGCGTTAAGTAGAAATCAAGAATTACTGTTTTAGTATTTGTAATTTCAATTAATTTTTCTTTAATGAAGATGTTCGTTGCTAAATATAAACTTCGCAGCAAAAGTAGGGGATAATTAACAAATACCAATAACTCGCCTATAATCAATGTCTGGTGGTAACTATTCCTATTTATATTATTACTAACAGCAATAATAAGATTAACAAGGAAATTTATTTTAACATAATTTTTTTTTTATCTGTGGTGGTTGCCCAACGGGGTCCTAAGTCAAAGACTTGTCAGGATCTCAGGAGTGAGAGTGTATTTGAGTGTATGTAATAATAATAATAATAATATTTATTGTCGGGAACCCTTACAGGTATGTAAAGTGTTCCATGGCTTTGTTACTTCCAACCTCCTCGCCGTTTAAGGGGAAGCAGCGTCGAATTTTATCCCCAACACTGAAGGGTACCTGAAGTCGATACCAACCACCCCCGCGAAAAATCCCGAGTGCGGTTCGAACCGACGCGACGACCATGCGATTGCAAGGCCGGTCCCTTACCACTTGGACCGTTCAGGCGTTTAATTAAAAACAGTTTAGCAATAAAACAAGAAGTGCAAAATTAAAAGCAAAGTTAGGCATTTATTTTTTAAAATAAAGGCTTAATATCGAGTTAGACCTCCTCTCGCTGCTATACAAACTCTCATACTCTCAATTAAGCACGAAATCATCTCTTCTTGGGTAATCTTCATCCAAGTTGTTTCAAGATTTCTTAAGAGCTCTTCGAGGGTTTGTGGAAAGCGTGGAAGTTTCAGTTTCTTCCTCCTATGGTACTCCAAAGATTCTCAATCGAATTTAATTCAGAACTTCGCGCTGGCCAGTTTAAAGCTCGAAGATTGACAATAGGTCTGTTCCAACCACGCTTTGTGACGGTTTCGAAACCGTCACAAGCATGCACTCATCAAAGTTTTACACTTGACAAAGTTGTCAAAATCGATCATTATTTCGGTAGGCAACTGATTATGACGATTTCGAAACCGTCACAAAGCGTGGTTGGAACAGAGCTAACGTTTAATATGTGCGGGCGAGCATTAGCAGGCATTAAAATGAAATGAGGTCCTTACACAGCAGCAAAAGGTTCTACAACGGGAATGATAGCGTCGTTCAGATATCTTACTGCTGTCCCTGTTCATAATAATCAGGTCGATATGATCTTCAAAAGTAGCCCCACCCCACATCATAACTGATCCACCATCAAATCGGTCCACTTAACGTAGGCAACATTTTACGAATCTTTGTCCGGATATTCTCCATACTCTGTCACACCTATCATTCGACTTTAGACAAAATTTGGATTCATCGGTGAATAAAACATGGCGCCAGTCATCAGTTGCCCAAATTGTCTGCATTTGAGCAAATGCTAGCCGAGCTCTTTTATGTACTGCAGTCAAAACTGGTCATATTGCTGGCCTATAAGGTCATTAATTCACAATTTTAAGCCTTCTTCTCACAGTATCTTTACTTATATAACCGTTCCAGTAGTAAGCTGTAGGTCGCCTTTAACCAGTTTTGCTATGTAAAACCTTCTCCATTTTATAACATGTTTTTTTACAAATGCCATAAAGGTTGGCCATGAAAATTAAAACTCATGTCGTAGCTTGGCATCTAACACATGCCAAATCTGAAAATTTAAAGTAAATGAATGGAGCTAAGACATGAATTTTCTTTTCCACAGCCACCCCTTATGGCATTTTTAAAAAAACACATAGTAGTAATTTGCATCAATTGGTCCTTTGCAGCTGTTGTTTTCCTTTTTCTGGCTTGACCGGGTCTTCTTCAAAAAGTTCCGGTTTCTCTGTAAAGGTACGCGTCCATTTGAGAGAAATACTATCGAGAGCAGCTCTCGGGAGCAAATATCCCTAGTGGACACATCTCTGAGAGTAACTATCGGAGAGCGCCCGCCAGCTGTTGAGAGTGAGCACGTTGAGACTTGCTCTCAAGTGGACAGTGGACACGCTATTAGTTGCTTGTTTGGATAATATAACTCGCAGAATACGAACCGGTTTCGAAGTTTTGAGAGCGTTGCTGAGAGTGCATGTAGAAATGGCACGTAAAAAAGAGTGGTCAAAAGATGAAACAATAGAATTGATTGTTATGTATGAGAAAAACTCTGTTTTATGGAATTCCAAATGTAAAGAATACCGAAATAGGGAAAAGAAGGATAAAGTACTGAAAGAGATATCAGTAAAATTTAATTGTACTGCAGAGCGAAAACCAGTAGGTAGGTACTGTTATTAAAACATTTCTATGGTAAATATGAATTTCAAAATATGCGATGTCCCAGATGGACTGAAAAAGAAGAAAAGAGGAAAAACTTTTATTTTCAACTTTGGAGAAAAATGTTATTCTTTATAAAAGTTTTTACTTGTTCGAAAAATATTTATTTTATACGAGTTGTAACCCCTCAATTGCAACACATTTTTCAGCCCTGTTTACAAACAACGTTGTTCTTGATAGAATTCACCCATTTCTGATATTGATATTTTGATTTTTCTTATTGATATTTTCTTATTTTATTGGTTTTCGTACAAGTAAAAGCTTTAATAAAGAATTACATTTTTCTCTAAAGTAGAAACTTTAAAAAATTCCTGTTTTTCAGTCCAAATTTTATTTACTATTTTATAAAAAGACAAAACTAAACATCAACAGTGGACACAGTTCTGAGAGAACTGTCTGATAGTAAGCTCTCCGATAGTCTGATAGCAAGCTCTCCAATAGTCAAATACTTGGACAAAAACTTGAGAGTACCTATCGAGAGTAACTCTCGCGAGTTTCTCTCAGAAGGACACTTATCTTAACTGTTCCAAGCTCTACTGATAACAGATTGTGCAACGTTAAAGCTTCTAGCTACATCTTGTTGCGTATGACCTTCCTCAAGAAGAGTCACTAATTTGACTACATACACTTCCTCCATATGATTCATTAGATGATTATCTTGCCTGTTTCATAAATTCAATAAGCTTTTTTACGCTGCAAAGTACGTATGACAGGAACAATAATTCCGTGTTGTCATCGCTATTGCCGATGTCTTACTTATTTTCTCAAAGTTTACTTAAAAATTATGATAAGAAAACCATACCTTATGATCTTGTAAGAGCTGTTTTAAAAATTATTAGTAAAATATGAAAAATCTTAATTATCCTCTAATTTTACCGTGAAATGTATAATATTTCGCTAACATTCTAGATTTAACTCATTAGGCAGTAAAAGCTTGGAGTAAACGTATACGCGCAACCTTTTCCATGAAAAATTCTTCCGTGCAAAGCAAAAACAATTATGCATTTCCTGGAGCAAGAACGCTGCCCGCTAAAATATTTACAATGCACGCTCGAGCTAGAATTTTTACCTGCTCGCGTAGTATTTCACTGTTATCTCTGCAAACGAATTTAAATAAATTCCCCGCCGAACGAAATCCGAACGCTCCGGTGCAGCGAAAAACGACCGGAAAAACGGCGCGGTCCGAGAGCCTCTTGTTATTCAGAATTTGTCCTGAGCCCGCCGAACTCGGTCGAAAAAGAAGGCACCGCTAAAATACAGACAGGACCTGATTTAATTCCACTTAATTGTATTACGCCCCGCTCGCGAGTTCGTGTTTGGAAACTGCATAACTTCAACAACTGCTGCATTTTAATGCGCCGTCGGTTTATCGGAGTTTTATTAACGTTTCCGACATGAACTTACCATAAAATACCTGAGAATAAGTTTTTAATCGCCTTGCCCTGCTTTCTATGCTTCCGCTTTAAAAAGAAAGTGCAAAAAGCGCTCTCTGGTTTCTGCATTATACTAAAAGCGTTTTCCAGATTTACAAACACGTGATTTACGATGTGTTTCTCAAACTGAAACAGAAAAGTTCAGAAATGTATGTAAATGTCTAAGGAAAAATAAACTAAACATACTAAGGACCGGTCTTTTCACGGTGAATTGAATACTAAACGGTGGCAGCATATTTGGACGTGACGTCACCGCATACCCCGCAGATCTAGGCTGCGGGATATTACAATCGTCGGATAAACTGAGTATAACACTATCCTTGGAATTACGTGACGTAGATACGGAAGAATGTTAAAGGATAATCGGTGAATAGTTATTAATCTGCGAATAGAGCTCATTCCACGATTTTAAAACTGGGCCTTATATGTTAGAGGGAGAAGAGGCCATGCGGTGACGTAACGGTTCGATATCTCACCATACATAAAAATCAAGTTATTCCCTCTTTAACGGGAAGATAGAAAGACTGGCCCTTAAGCTGGCCACACATGATCCAACAGTGTTGAATGATAATATTGTACGAATTTGTCGAAAGTTGAACGAGTCAAGTCACGATACTGGGCCGCAGTATGAACTTTTCCTTTAAATTTATTAAACTTTTTTAATTTGCTAACTTTCACTAAAAGCACATAAAAAACAACTGTGCTGGACAGTAATACGTGGTTTCTTGTACAAGATGGTACATGTACCGGTGGATCTTGTATGGGTAGCATTAGTTACACACACAGACGTTCACAAAAATAAATATGGACAGCGTTCATAGAAAGCGTAATAAAAGATATTCAGTATAGCAAAAAAATTGGTAGTTAAAGATTAAGATAAATACTTATCTATACTTAAGATTTAATAACGTTATAGTAATAAAGAAAAACATAAAACAAGTACAAAAAGATAAAAATATTATGCAATTATTCAAACATTTACGGAATTTTTCTTACATCAACAATTAACAAGACTGTGCTGTTCAATTGCTAATCTTCGTACCAATATAAAGCCATAGAATAATTTAAAAAAACCGTTAAATAAAGTATTTTAAAAGAGAGAAATGGACAAGAACATAGAAGATATTAAAAAAGTGAAGAATTAAGAGATTTTATCGATGAAATTTTATCGTTAAGAGATTTTATCGATGAAATAAAAGAAAAACACCGTATAATAAAATTTAAGAGTATTAAGAATCCAGAAAACGATTTAATACGTAAATATTTAAAATCAGAAAATCTTTAAACGTTGCCAAGGAAATTAATATTAACATACCTCAAACATAAAATACAAGTATGAAAACAAAAGGTATAGAGAGCAACATTAAAAAAATAAAGAAAACCAAAACTTGAGGTAATGCAATACAGTTAGTCACGTGAACACTTATACTGGGTGTCCGGTAAAGAATGGGCCATACTTCAAGGGTGGCTTCTTTGGATCAAAATAAATCGATTTAGATCAATGTATCTTAGTACAATTTTGCTTCATTAAAAAGTTATGGCTTTTCAAAGATAATTTTTTTATATCAATATTTTAGCAAAACTCGCTCATTTTTGGAGACATTTAATTGTAATTTGGTATTTAGAGGTTTCTTGTACTGCTAAATCTGAATATCTGCTTATTTTTAACGTAACGTATAGAGGGCGCTCTAGGGACCCCGACCTTCTCTTGTTCACTGTCGTACTTTTTCTTACGTGAATATTTTTAAAATATGTTTCGTTTTCTTGAAACGACATTTAATTTACTTTAAAAAAGGCATACTTGTCACATGTCGCTAAAGTACACCAGTTTTGAGAAAAATGGCTTTGAATGTGAAAATGTTGAATACTTACTACACCAGTAACGCTATTTCAGGATGAAAAGACAATTACCTAAAGTTGCACTACTTCGTAATTTACTTAAAATTGAAAAAAATTACAATTCCACATTTAAAGCAACGATAGATTACGTAAAAAATTCTTATGTTTGCTATGGCCGCGTATTTCACTCATAGTTTAACTTTCAACTCCAGATTACTCCCATAGTAAAAATTATAAAAACAGTTGTTCCCATGGAAATAAAGTGAAGATTAAAGTTAAACTGTAACTGAAATACGGGTCTATGTGCCTGATTCAACGTAGACCTAAAACAGTAATATTCAGCATTATCATATTCAAAGCCATTTTTCTCAAAACTGGTGTACTTTAGCGACATGTAACTATACCTTTTTTAAAGTAAATTAAAAGTTCTTTCAAGAAAATGAATATAATTTAAAAAATATTCACGTAAAAAAAAGTACAGCAATAAATAGAGGAATATCAGGATCTCGAGAGCGCCCCCTATATGTTACGTTAAAAATAGGAAGATATTCAGATTCAGCAGTACAAGAAACCTTTAAATACCAAAATATAATTAAATATTTCCAGAAATGAACGAGTTTTGCTAAAATATTGAAATAAAAAAATTATCTTTGAAAGGCCATAACTTTTTAATGAGGCAAAATTGTACTAAGATAAATTGATCTAAATCGATTTGTTTTGACCCAAAGAAGACACCCTTGAAGTATGGCCCATTCTTTACCGAACACCCGGTATATACAGGGTGGCACATTAGTGTGACAAAGTTAACTATCACCCTTGCCGGACGTAAAATGCAAAGAAGCTTGATACAAAAGTTATACAGCCTTAAAAAGTCCGTATTATAAAATTATTTCCAACGATACAGGGCGTTCCATAAATGAGTGACTCTACCGTTGTAATTTTTTTTAAATGGAAGACATTTGACCTTTGAGTCAGAATTACCAACTTATACACAAAAATCTATAAATTTTGAAAATATTACGTTACAATATAAATGATCACAGTAGCCGTAATATTACTTCTAGGAAATTAAAATTTGGCAGTTGCATAGTACAAAGGTACCTCTACGTTGCCCTGAACAGAGTCTGAATATTCTACACAGCGTATTTTTCCTAGGCGAACAAATTTGATGATTTTCAAAGACTTTCTTTGAATTTTCAAATGGAACACCCTGTATTTTTTTAATGAAATAGATTTATTTTTTCATAGGCTCTAATTTTTATTAAGGATATTATGTACGTAAAATCATTATTTACGATGATATAGGCCATTAATTAACTTAAATCAAATTCTGCTGATCAAAAATTTTAATACTATTTGATATTTTTTGTGAATTTCTTCTCGATTTAAAAGAGAAAAATAATCGAGTTGTTTCCTTCCGGGGTCTGAGATTTAGGAAAATTTTGGTAGTGAATTTGAATACATACAGGAATGAAAAAATTCTTGTGCAGGATTAGTTACTAAAGCTGATGTACACACTATCAATGACGTAAATGAAACAATACAAAACATAACATAAATACTAGAAACGCAGAAAAAACAAACGGTAATACAAATGAAAAATATGGAACATACGAATTAATAAAATTAGTCGATAGGTCAGTTATGGTAAAGGTTTTTTTGTAAACAAACCATCAATGACCAACAAGAAAAAATTATTATAATGTAATAAATAATACAAGCTGGAAAAGCAAACGGGTAACACAAATGAAAATGAAATAAATATCAATAACCACGTCCTCTACGGGGTTAGTTAGTAACATAAATCAAACCATTAGAAAATGTCATAACATAATAATGAATAATAGAAATGAAAAAAAAAAAACAGTAACCAAAATAAAACGAAGTGAATATCAACACAAAGTTAAGATTATCTACAAATAGATATCCTATACGCTTTGAATGAACAGAGGAAATCAAAAATAAATTATTGCACGCTATTAGAAAACATGTTCAAAATGGCCACCAAATTGCTCAATGCACCTTCCTACACGACTTTCAAACGAGTGGCTTACATTTCTAAGAACATTCGTATCGATATTTTGAAAGGCTTCTCTGATTCTAATTTTCATATTCTCTTTAGTAGTTGGAGGTATGCTATAAACGAGTTCTTTCACAAAGAAAAAAATCCATTTTTGTTAAATCGGGTGATCGAGGAGGCCATCTTAGTAGTCCACTTCTACCAATCCATCTTTGAGGGAATTCAGTGTTTAAAAGTTGACGAATGTTTGCTGTATTATGGACTGGTGCTCCGTCATGTAAAAACCACATTTGTTGGCGCACATTCAAAGGCATATCTTCTAATAAAATACGAAAATCGTTCATTAAAAAATGAAGATAAGCTTGTCCATTTAAATGACCTTCAAAAAAATGCGGTCCAATGACATGATTTCCAACAATACCTCCCCATACATTTAATGACCAACGGTTTTGACTTTTTGTTTTAGTAAGGAAAGGATTTTGTGTGGCATAATGATGAAAGTTATGACGATTGACGTTGCCATTTTTATGAAACGTTGCTTCATCTGTGAAGAGCACAAATTCGAAGAAGTTTCTTTGCAATCGTATTTGGTCCTGCGCCCAATTACAGAAGGTCAAACGAGTTTCATAATCAGTGGGATTCAATTCTTGTACTAGTTGAATATGGTACGGATGAAATCGATGTTTCTTCAAAATTCTTTGCACAGATCTTCTATTAATTTCTAACTGTCTTGAAATTACTCTTGAACTCCCATGAGGATCTTCAGCCACAGTCAAAATAACTTCAAGTTCGTTGTCTTCATTCAAAACCGTTTTGGTTCGTTCATTTTTTTTATAAGACACAGACCTAGTTTCGTTAAACCGTTGCATTAAGTTTTCGAAAGTTCTTTTATTTGGTTGTCTTCTATCCGGATATCTTTCTTGATAAATTCTTTGTGCAAGTAAACAATTTCTGTCACTTGCGCCTAATACGTAAATCATATTGATCATTTCTTCTTTAGAGAAATTCATTTTCGACGTTAAATAGAGCCAAAAAATTTCGATTGACTTGAGAATTATTGACGGTTACTGTGAAACATGTTTTTTTTTTTCACGCCGCTTATAAAATTTCACTTAATAGATGTAAATCAGATAATTTATTTAAAAAAGCCGTATATCATCGTAAATAATGATTTTACATACATAATATCCTTAATAAAAATTAGAGCCTATGAAGTAAAAAAATACAGGGTGTTCCATTTGAAAATTCAAAGAAAAAGGTCCTTGAAAATCATCAAATTTGTTGGCCTAGGAAAAACACCCTGTGTAGAATATTCAGACTCTGTGTTCAGGGCAACGTAGAGGTACCTTTCTACTATGCAACTGCCAATCCTAATTTCCTAGAAGTAATATTACGGCTACTGTGATCATTTATGTTGTAACGTAATATTTTTAAAATTTATAGATTTTCGTCTATAAGTTCGTAATTCTGCATCAAAAGTCAAATTTCTTTTGTTTATTGGTAACCTTATTTAACGTGGAATTTAAAAATAAAAAAATATATAGGCTGTTCCATTAAAAAAAATACAACGGTAGAGTCACTCATTTATGGAACGCCCTGTATCGTTGAAAATAATTTTATAATACGGACATTTTAAGGCCATATAACTTTTGTATGAAACGTTTTTGCTTTTTATGTTCGGCAAGGGTAATAATTAACTTTGTCACACTAATGTGCCACCCTGTATATAATCATACAAAAACCTTAATACCTGTAGGTGTAAGGTAACATTAATTTATGTCAATCTTTCTTCATAGTCAAACTTTGCCCACTGTTTTTTGTTTTTTGCCAGTTTCTTCGCTTCTTCCCATGTTTTTCCCCTCTTTTCCAAAATTGTTACCACATCGCTATCCCAACTCTTCCTAGGTCTTCCTCTCAATCTTCGGGCGCTCACTTTCGCTTCCCATATATTTTTCGTTGGTCTACTATTTTCCATTCTTGTTAAGTTTAGTGTCCGAACCATTTCAGTTTCTGTTCTTCAATTCTAGCCAAGATTGGCTCAACTTCCAGTGCTTCTCTTATTGACTCATTTCTTATACGATCTCTTCTTGTTACTCCCTCAGGTACCTCATTTTCATTGCTTGTATCCCACTACTCTGCGTGTTGGACAGTACCCAGCTTTCAGATCCGTAGGTCAGTATCGGTCTATACACAGTTTTATACATATACAGTCATTTTTGTTTTCCTACTGATTTCTTTCTTTCCTAAAAACGTTCTAGACAACGAATGGTACAATCGTACTGCATTATTAATCCTGTCGCTTATTTCTGTGTCTTCCTTCCCATCTCTGTGTATATTTACTCCCAGGTATTTGAATAAGTCCACTTACTCAATTTTTTCTTTTTCACATGAACACTTAATTTTATCAAAAAAATTTCTAAACCTGTGAATAAGAGAAGGACAGAACATATGAGAAGAGAAAAGAAACGCTTCTTTTTCCAGTATTCCTATTTTACTTTTAATATTAGGTGGAAATTCCGCCTTTGTAATACTTCTTATTCTTATAATTCATTATAAAATAATGCCTCTAGAGGCAAACAGGCTGGTCAGAAGACATTATACAGATTGCGAACGGCTAATAAAGTCACTAAGCGATTATGCGACTGCACACGAACAATTCTCATTACGGCTTGTTTATGACCGCGTTGAAAATTATGTTAAAAGCTAACGACAAGTCAAATATGAATGTAAATACAGAAAATCTACATTAAATTGAAAAAAGTAAAATAATAAATCTTTGCATTATTGAAATTTTCATTTTTAAATACTTAAGTAAAAAGCTGGGTTATTATTCAGGTTGCAATAAAAAAAAAATACCTTACTGTTTCCTTTGCTACCATGTAAATTTTATTTGAAATGAACGAGCAATATCCCTGATTGAGTATCAACGGTAACATACTTTTCTTGTTGGTGTGGAAAAATATCCATAACTGGTAAATCTTAAAATAGATAACAAATTAGAATAAGACAGTTCAATGTTATTTAAGGAAACAAAATAATACAAATATTAAGAGAAGTTGTAAACAACGAACGGGTCACGCAGCAATTACATCTACACAGATCAAGCTCCTCATACAAGCTGTAGCAACGCAAATAATGATACGAGAGCGTCACCCACACTACAGAACGAAGTACGGGCATGACCTTAGCAGCCGTTCGCAAGCTGTATAATGTTAAATATTTATCAGTAGGTACTACAAGACATATAATTTTACTTCTTAGCCTATTAATTATATACTATAGTATATTGGTTTTAGAGTCTTGGAGACCCAAGCTCTGTCATCTAATTAGGGGATTCCTTATGATTGTTTTTGTAATACAACTTTTACCGAATTTTTAGACGAGTTGATTGGGTGGCAGTATTGATGCTCGGTTTGGTAATAGTGTAGACATAGTTTCGATCCTATTGAAGTGCATGTGAGTTCAACGTGAGGTATTGAATTTTCATGTATTACGAAGTTATATCGTCTCTTTCGAACTGGGTATTCCGAGTTCCCCAGTTTGTACGACTGTCAAAGAAAAGAGAACATTGTAAGTCGGTCTCAGCTGCAGCCAGGAACAAATAATAACTAGTTTAATGTCTCCCCGTCAAGTTTGTAGAGCTTGGGGCTTGTGAGGTACATAAAACAAAATATGACGACTAAAAATAAAATTGTATTGATTTACCTATAAAGTCCTATGTATTGGCTGAAAAATTGTATGAATTATATCAAGAATAATAAGCACGTATTAATAATAAAAATTAAGAAAAACAAAGGCCTTGAGCTAGAATCTTTTGGCACTCCCTGAAATAAATGATTTGTTTTAATATCAAATTTGATTGTTTCAAATTGTTACTCCATTTTCAAAGTTTCCTCAAAAATAGGTCATATATTATTATTAATGTTGGGTAGAAAAACTGCTTCGCCAATCTTACCTTGCAATATTCTCTCAAAACTCGCATGTGACGCTAATAAAGGCGCCCCGATTTATTTCTCTACATTGAGACAGACGAGCTCGTAAATTACAGACGACGCGAATCTCATAAAAGTTTGATATTTAACGTTGTTATTAATATCTTTCGCGTAAATTCCACCAAATTTTTCCGAACAGATCGCATGGGTTATTTACAGCGACCTTAATATGATGAGTATTAATGCGAAGCTGTAAAAAAGTTTAATTTCTTGATTCCGCGCCAGATCTATGTATTTAATTAAAAGCTTAATCGAAATGCAATGATATATCCCTGGATACAATTTCATCATCATAATCATCACGTTGCATATTAGACCTACCGAAGATTAATTTGTGCGGTCCCCTGTGTGATCGCGTTCGGATTGGGATTCCCTGTTCCTGTCGATCACTGATTTAATCCGACATCCAAATTCGATAGTCTGATAACCATTTTTTGACGTTTGATTATTTCTTGTCCGCCAATAACTCAACTCGCTACTTCAGGGTTACTAAACTCTGTTATGTAAAATTTTTAAGCTTATTAAATGGGCAAACACTTATTGTGTTCGCTTATCTCACTCCTGATATTTATGTACATAGGTAAATTGGGCAAGCATCAATACAATTCCATTGTTCTTCACCCACGTCATGTAACTGAATGATCGTCCATTGTGTATAAAAGCGTTTATACTTTCGTATTTGTTACAGTTCTCGCGGTCAACATGAGCTAAACCGCCTTAAGAAACTGATAGATCACTTCGTTATCGCCGTACAAACTTTAACCTTCCCAGATAAGTCGAGCTGCTACATGTAAATTTCGATTAAGAAATCGACCGTCTGCTTTGCTTCTTACTCTAATATTTATCTTTTGTAATGATACTATATACACATGTTGTAAACAAGTGTGGAATTCACTATCAAAAAACAGATTGACACGTCCCCACCTATATCACTTTGCTTAAAAATACTTTTGCTTGTGAATCCATTAATTCATATTATATTTAATTTAAATTGTAGGTTTACTGAATGAAAATGCCACAATGAATTACTTCCTACAAAATACCTCTCTTTCGTCTATTTATTAAAAAATGAAGTATACACCTATAACTTTTCAAAAGAAAACTAATTTATACCCACTCTAAAAATTAATTTGCACTAAGCAAACTACTGATTAAGTTAAAATAGGAATTACATTTAAAAAACGCAATTTTTTATTAGCGCACACAGGTATATACAGTATGTGCACACAGTGCACACACAGGAAAGGTAAGTTAAATGAAGATACTTTGACATATTTTCCTAAAAGAAACGTTGCGGAGACTTTTAAGTTCTATGATGATTTGATAGAACGCCACCTTCAGTAATCACAAATAAGCTCACGAATTGGTTTTGAATTTTAATAACTTTTGAAAATCACTGACGATTAAATGACAAAAGTAAGTAATTAATAATCTACAACATGATAATTAATTTAATAGTAAATACTTAAATGATGCATAACAAAAGTATTGTGGGTAAACTGCAAGAAATGTTTCATGTTAATAAAAGGTTTAAATGCACTAAATGCCAAAAGTGTATTCAGTGATTCTGAATATGCTCACGGAAACAGGTGGTCATGGAAAAAATTGGAAAACGTAGAAAATCCTGAAAGTTATGTAAAAAATTCCAAATGGCGAAAAACCTAATATAAAAGAATATAAAAAAGGTGAAACAGAAATAATCCAGTGCTACAGGACACGTGCACTTACCTTACCATAAATAATAGATAGAAAAAGTTCTAAAAATAAAACTTCTAAAATTTCTACATGAAATATTTATCTTCACGTGTACATGAAAATGATCGATCCATTTCACTTGAATGTTCCCAGTCATTATAACTAGTTTCTTGTGTATTATTATTAATATCTAAATACAGGAATTAATATTCGATGATATTATAACTTGTGTTTCAAACATTCTTTGAAAATTGTGCAACTTTAAAACGTTAAAGTTCAGTGTAAAATGTAAATTATATTATAAACGTGTATTAATCTAAAATGCCTTACATTCGAATACTTAGTTTAGAGTAGACAGAGTTTAGTACAATTGCCTGTACTAAAAAGTTTAATAAATTTGCTAGATTAAATGGACATCTCTCTTTGTCCTAACCTCACTGTAAAAGATGAAGTAACAATTTGGAACGTTAATTTTGAAACACAAGGAAATAACTAAAAGAAAGAATGATACTACACGAATCTGCGAAATTTTCAAGCAAAATGTGCTGATTGGTGCGAAAAAAATAAATAATAAGAAATGAAATATGTAATAATTAAAATAATTAATTTTTATGTTGTGTAAATAGAAACGTTTTACAAAAACAAATTTCTTTGATAACATCTACCTTCTACTTCAATAGTACATTCGCTACGAGCGTAATTAATACATAGTTAAATTCCACAAAGTATTTTTGTTATTTTTAAGCACCAAGGTTTACCCGATCCTATAAATTTCGTCTACGTATTGACACGTTATTTTTCGATAATCGTTGTTTTCGTTTCTTATTCGCGCGCTTATTAATGTTCCGTCCCCTGGATAATGTAACGCAAGGATTGTTTTTAACTCATACACGATCAATTAGTTCCAATTTATCTGGTAATTTGTAACGTTCGCAAACTGTGCGTAACGCGAAATTTTTCATTCGTTTTATTTAATGGTCCTACTTAATTTTAAGAGAATCTTACGCAATTTAAACACACCGTTAAAGCGTTTTCTTTGGAAGTAATAATAAAATTTCTGATTTTTTATTTTTGTAAACGTTGCCAAAATTGTCAGGCACATTGTGAGTGTGTCTTCTCTTTCTCTTTTTATTATTATTAGAATTAGCGTGTGGAATTTGTAAACTAAGATCCATTCCGGTTTACTATTTATACCAACTAATCCCATGGGCTTATAATATTAATATAAATATAACCGAGATATTTTTCTGAGTCGGCGGCTTAAAAATACACCAGAACCTACCTTACTGTGCGAACGAAGTTGACAATCCCGCTTTGCTATTTATAAATGTCACGCTGAAACAAATTACAATAAAAATCGCAACACGCCGTAAACTATGTTTACTCAAAATTTCAAAACAAAACCGCGTACATGACACAGGGCGTTGAAAACCGCCGAATATTTTTTTTCTTTCTTTTTCTCTAATAAAACGCGTCCATTGCTTTGGTAATTTGCGGTCGGGCGTCCCGACGTAACTCTGTCACGTCGTCGGCCGTTTCAATAAAGTGGCGAAATTACTGACGAGTTCGTGTTTTGTGTTCGCCGTGAAAATATTATAAATTCGTTGCTCGATGATTGCTTTGACGGAATTGTGCGCACTTAAAATAGCGGGGCGGTTTGTAACGGCGAAAATATTGGCCGTCAAGCGCCTGAAAAAATTAAATTACGGCCTAACGTTAATATCATGTGAAATGCGACTTAAATAGTTCAATAAAAAACAAAATCAGACAGAAAAATTGGCGTTTAACATGAATAATATTCGGAAAATGAAGGAAGCAAAGAAAACAAAAATAAGTCAGCAAATATTTTAAAAAATGTTAATAGTAGAATTGGCCAGGGGAAGAGAAACAACTTCTTTTATAATAAAATACAGAAAAAACAGAATTTACATTTACTAAAAAAAACTTATTGCCAGTCAACGGACTTCACTATGTATTGGCTTGATCAAGCTTGCATCGCATATTCACTAACTATTTTTAACACTCCCCCTCCGGACAAGCAGTGGATCATCAAATTAGCAGTTTTCTTAAGCCCAACAAAATTGCACATCGTTCGTACTTCGGTTTGGTCAGAGTTTTGTTAAAACATCAGCTGGCATGTCATCACTTGCTATGTGTTCCAAAACTATCTGTCCTGATTCAACTACTTCACGTACAAAATGATGACGAGTGTTTATATGTATGTTCCGTTCGCGCATGAAAGACTAGGATTAGTTGCCAGTTTTTGTGCACTGATATTATCGTTCTTTATGGTAATGGTTTTCACATTTTTTGCTTCCAGTTTTCCTAAGAAACGGCTGAAATACTTACTTACTGAATTACTTAAAGCCATGTACATCGCCTCTGTTGTCGACAGAGCAACGGTGCACTGCTTTCTGGAATCCCAAACAACTGCTCAACCGTTCATAACAAATGAATAACCAGTAAAAGAACGTCTATCATCATTGGATTCGCCCCAATCAACATCCACATGACCTGTGAAAGAACTTACGCCATACTTGTACATGATTCCAAGATCCATTGTACTCTTCAGATAACGTTACACTCGCTTCGCTGCGTTCCAGTGAGTCTAGTTGAAACAATCGTTGAATAGACCTAGTGAACTTGCAGCATAAGCTATGTCCGAGTGTGTTGCAACTGAAAGATATAGAAAACGTCCTATCAGTTCACGGTAAGGCGGTTTCTTACCTATCGAGACTGACTGGCTCTCCCTTGGTGAGTTTCATGCCAACATCAAGAGGTGTGGACACCGGATTGTAATTCGTCATCCCGAATCTTTGAAGAATTTCCCTAACGTACATAAGTTGCCTGATGCCTTTGTCGCTCCTTTTGAAATCGATACCAAGCATCTTTTCACATCACTTCGAAAACTTTAGATAATTTAATTCCAAAGTATTCGATCATCAAAAATTAATACATACGCCAATGCTACTAAAGGCTTGCGGAATCCTGGTGAAATAGTACAGGATATTTCTTCTCAAACTGACAAAAATATCAAGGAATGTGAAGAAGACTTTACAACTGTGAAATTCAAGACTAAACGAAGTGCAAAAAAAATAGTTCAGAATTCTTCAACCTTTTATGGATCTGACTCACAAGGAAATATTAAGGGTGTTCCAAAACTGGCACATTTACATGCCTACAGATTTCATCCAGATGTAAAAAGCGTCGACCTGGAAAATTATCTCCAGATTAAAGGTTTTCAACAAGTGAAATGTGAGCATATTCCATCCAAACGTCCAGAAGAATACAGTTCCTTCAAAGTATCCGTCCCTGTAGGCAAATTGGAGGAGTTAAAAAATCCTAACAACTGGCCTGAAGGTGTTTGTCTCAATAATTTTTTATACCGACTGATGAAGAAGAAAAACCTTACTTGATTGCTAACCAACAGTGTAAAAATTTTAAGTTTAAAGACCTCAGACTTATGCATATAAATATTCAATGTATTACTAATAAAATTGTTACTCTTGATCTATTGGCTGACGATCTGCACCTGGATGTGATCTGCGTTTCCGAACACTGGCTTAACAATGACAACTACAATTTCTATAATTTAAAACAGTTTAAGCCTTTTAGTTGTTTCTGCAGAAGGCAATATTCTCATGGAGGAGTAGGTATTTATACAAAAGATTCATTAGCCTTTAAAGAAATACAATTCATAAAAAAATTATCCCAAGAGAAGATATGTGAATTGTGTGCTATTTTTTTGGAAAAATATAATATTATCATCGTCTCAACTTACAGAAGTCCTGGACGGGACATGACCGCTTATATTAGTATTATGGATACGGCACTTATGTATGTTTATAACAACTACAATAGTAACACTTAAATCATAGTTGCTTGAGACTTTAATACAGACTTCTTATCAAATTCAACTGAAAAACAAGATTTAGTAAATCTTCTCGGCAGCTTTGGTATGACTCTTACTATTACTGACTTTACAAGATACTGCGAGAGTAGTAAAAGTTGTATTGATAACATCTTTGTAGATATTGGAGGTACTTATCAGGCCTACTCATTTAATTCATGCGTTTCTGACCATGACTCTCAAATATTAGAAATATCTGCAGTAAAGGAGAAACAGGAAAATAAAATTTACAGAAGAAAATTTACAAAAGAAACAAAAAATGTACTGCTTTTAAAACTTCACGGTGAGGACTGGAGTGAATTGTACATGGCATCTGACCCGGAGTACAAGTACGACATCTTCCTGGAAAATTTTCTGAAAATTTTTGATGAAAGCATACCTATTGAGTTGACTAAGCCAGTCAAACATGAACGTAAGTCATATGAAGCCACACAAATTATGGAAACGTTAGGACTCATCTACGACACGTTTAAGAAAACTGGAGATAAGCACATTTGTGACATTTACCTCAGATACAAACAATTTTATCTAAATTACGTACACCATGGAAAACTTGAATCAAACATCAACCGAATTGATAATTCCGTCAATAAGAATAAAACGATATGGCAAATAATCAATCAAGAAACTGGTAGAAAAAAGAAATATGACGACAAGAATACACCAACAGCTAGTCAGTTCAAAATATTCCTGAGCGAAGTGGTAGATAATCTGCAAGAAAACCAATCACGCCAGTCAATCCAACAGGTTACTTAAAAAATATTCCTGTAAACGGCAATTCCTTTTTCTTCTCGCCTGTATCCAATTCAGATATAATTGAATATATTGGATCTTTAAAATCTAAAGACAGTACAGATATCTTCGGCCTTGACACAAAAATTACACAATTTGTAGCGGAGGCAATAAGCGATCCACTCACGCATATTATAAACACCTGCCTACAACTCGGAATATTTACAAATAAAATGAAAATTGCAAAAGTGGTATTATTACACAAAAAAGGTGATGAATGTGATCCAAATAATTTCAGGTCTATTTCTGTATTGCCAATCTTCTCAAAGATATTTGAAACCGTTATTTTGAACCAGACTTTTGCCTTTCTGGAAAAACATAATTACTTGAACCAGCATCAATACGGCTTTCGTAAAGGAAGAAATACGATCGATGCCGCTCTGTCTTTATTTGCATACGTTCATGAAGGCTTTGAGGATTATAAGGAAAGCAAAGCGCAATTTTGTGATCTAACTAAAGCTTTCGATGTAATGAATCACGAACTATTTTTGCAAAAAATGAAATATTATGGTTTCAGAGGTGTACCATTACTTCTATTAGAATCCTACTTTGCCAATAGGAAACAAATCATATACCACGGCGGCAACTACAGCAATCCAGTGGACGTAAATTGCGGAATTGCTCAAGGCTCCCTTTTAGGACCATTATTTTTTATACTTTTTATTAATGATCTACCTTGGAATTTAGATTGTAAGTCAGTGTTCTATGCTGACGATACAACAATATTAACATCGCAAAATGATGATATGCTACTTGAGGATCATTTCAGTAAACTGCAGAATAATGCTACAACGTGGTTCGCTGCAAACAAATTATGTCTGAATAAAATGAAGACTACTGTGATGCATTTCTCAACGAATAGAAGGAAGAACTTTTTGGGCATACGTCTTGATTCCAAACTTACCTGGAACGATCATTTCTCTACTTTGTTGAATGATCTCCCTAAAGCAATTTACGCAATCAGGCATATTAAACAAATTATCGCTGCACGAAATGTGTACTTTGCACTTTTTCAATCTAGAATAACGTACGGTATTTCTATCACAAAATCTTCTAAGCGGACACTAAATCGCGCAACTATACACTTTACGTTTCGCAGTCGAACGACTGCGAAACGTAAAGTGTATAGTTGCGCGATTTAGTGTCCGCTTAGAAGATTTTGTGATACAAATTTCATCGGACAAGAACCAACTGTAAGTACGGTATTTCGTTATGGGGACACGCCCCTAATATGAAAAAGGTATTTAAACTTCAGAAAAGAGCCGTGAGAGCTATTGAAGGTATGCCGGATTATGAAAGCTGCAAAGCTTTATTCAAGAAATTCAATATTTTAACCCTGGCGTCAATGTACATACTACAACAGATATTATATGTGAATAAACATAAACGCAAACACTATACTCGAACTGAAGCTCACAATTATTTCGTTAGATCAGGCACAAATTTATCTATTCCTTTTCATAGGCTTAAAACTTGTGATCCAATGTCAATCGGGCTAATTCTGTACAATAAGATCCCAAAGGAATGGAAAAACCTTTCTACTACTGCGTTAGAGAGAAAGCTCAAATCACACCTACTGGAAAATGTTTATTACAGTATAGAGGAATTTTTGGAAAGTAATATTGTAATTTGATATTTTTTTTTGTTGTTTTTTGTATGACGTAATTACTGCTGTAATTTTAAAAATAAATGAATTTGAATTTGAATTTGAGATTTCTAGGCACCATAAGAATATCATCGATATATATGACAATGTTCATCAGTTCGCCTCCTTGGTTTCTCAAATATACGCAAGGATCACCTTTCGTAGACTTTGCTCCGAGAATACATAACTCCTTGTCCAGACAATTGTTCCTGGCACAACCTGTCTGTTTCAATCCGTACAAGGCCTTCTTCATCACTTTTCAATTCCTTCAGCTTCACTTTTGCTCTAAAAGATGACTGCGCCCTTTCTTAAAATGTGACGTTCTAATATTAGCTTCCGCGCATATATTTATAGTATGATTTTGTGGAAATGAGTTGAAAGACATTCGAGAAATCACATTTTCGATGTGATACATTTTGATACATTCTTAACAGGAGAAAATATATTATTAAGTATCCTTCGCCGAATTATTTTCGCAATGTCTAACTGCAAAAGTTATTATTATTATTTATTAACAAACTAATCTAAATTCTGTTACAATACTATACACAAATTTTTATTAAAGAATGAGTCATTTTTGTTTCTCTGTTTTTGTATGGAACCAACCGAAGACTTGACTTGGAATAGATCCATCGCGACTATTGGTCACTTGAACTTTTTCCAACGAGACTTTTTATTACAGGAAACTCCAACCATTTTAAATCATAAAAAAATAATTTGAAAACTTTAAGGTAATCTCCTTAAGGGCTATTTTCGTAATAGAACTAAAGGAGATTTTAATTTAAAGTCGCTTTGAGTATAGGAAAACTAGGTTAAAGTCACTTTAAATTTAAAATTCTATTATGAAAACGGCCTTAAGATTCTTTACGTTCGCGTCATAACTCAGAAAATTTAAAATAAATAAATAAAAATTGATAAAAATGAAAAATTATTCATACGTCCTAATCTAATCTGTTAAACTAAAATATTTCGCGTACGACTTTAAATGTGGCATTGAAAAATATGAAAGTCCGAAATTACGACACAGCAAATTAGGAGATCGTGTTTAAAAATGAAGCGAAAGGTAGCAAAAATATTCACTGAATGGATGACAAAATATGACATCGGAATCCTTCGTCCGTTGCCAAGAAATTTATCCAGGAATTTTCAAGACGAAGCTTCAATTGTAATTGGGAAAATTTAAAGTTATTTTCGGACTATTAGCTTCCTTAGAGCAAATTAAACAGTGTTTTATTTAATTCCCACCAGAAAATCAACAGAAAAATGTTTTTATTACTTCTCATAATTTGCACATTTGTTGTCTACACTTAGCTACTTATAGTATATATACTATACTACCTTTTTTTTTGTAATTGTTAACTTGTTATTAAAGCAAGTAATGCGTAGCCAATAATCTTATGTTTGGTTGTTATTAATTACATGTAACAGAACGTACACTGGCTGATAAAAAATTTGCGTACACTTTAGAAATCAAGTAGTGTAGTTTTTGTGTACTTTTTTGCAGTGTAAATCGGTATTTTGTGAAATTTGATATATTTTCCAACTTGATAAATGATTTCGTAACATTAACAAAAATAAATAAATTTACAAAATAAATAATAATTGAGAAACTAAAGAAAGTAAATTGAGTACAATATTTGAGCATGATTAAAAAAGACAATGGACATTGAGATTAAGGGCCAGTTTCATAATGGAATTTAAAGGAGACTTTAAAATAAAGTCACATTCTGATGTGTAAACAAATGTGTTTTCATATTTGTTTTGACATCTGAAAGTGACTTTAAACTTAGAGTTTCCTTTAAATTCCTTATGAAACTGGCAATAAGAAAAATAAAAATAAAGTAGAACATATTTGCCACAGAATAAAAATTAAGAAAGAAGGAGTCTGGAAATTCTGCAATTATATCTTCTCAAATTTCTTTTCTTCTTTTGATCCTGAAGCCATATTACTTATTAATAATCCAAGTCGTATCCACTTCACGTCGATTTTTCTTGAAAAACGTTTTTGCTTCTAAAAGATACGCTTTTCTTAGCGCACTTACACACCTTCTTTTTTATCTCATAATACCTCACATTCTTGGTTTTTCTTTCTCAGATCAAATTACAGTGATGAAAATATGAAATATTTTGATTTCCTCGGTAATTTTGAAAGGTGCATTTTGAGTTTTTGAAGATGCAGGACTGTCATAAACAATACATTTTTCTGAGAAATCAATAATAAAAAAATTTTCCATACGTGTCCAACTTTCTGCCGGTCACTGTATAAATACATCTGACCAAATTTATAAAGCAATAACAAAAGATATAAATACATTTCAAAACGTTACAAGGCTTTGGAGATAGGATAACCGTGTGAATCTTATTTATCGGTTGGTAGTTGTGTTATGTTCGAAGTTTAATTCCGTTGGTATTTAAAATATTTTAAAAAAATTTTAAATCACCCTGTATGTTATTTGGCAGCTCGATTAATTGTCAAATTACTTGACATGGGCATTATTCAAAAAGTATCCGTGTGGCTTTAATTTTGTATCTGTGTTATCAATCGCAATACAATATTACTGTTAATCTTACCAATTTATATACATAATAACATTTACATATGCGTATAGATAATGAATGTTATGAGTGGTGATCAAACATTAAAAGGAATTAAGAACTTCCACGGATATCAATGATGAAGAAGTCTGTACCTATTTCATGTGTCTCGGCGGGTCTTTTTTGGTTGAATTTGAATTATATTTGAACAAACATAAGTATGACATAATTCACTTATCAAGAAGTAGTTATTATGGAGTCGACGTATATTTTGCCGATGATGATTACAATTTGGACTGTAATGTTTTTACTATCGAACAGCAGCGCAACACGAGCAAAGTTCAAATCACACAATCAACTTTATTTCATTTTGATACGATTAGTGGATGATAAGATAATGGAGTATTCATTGATGACCTAGCCTGGGTTGAATGGAACGATGAGGTAGTGCCGCTACAATGTGACTTTGATGAATGTAAAGAGCAAGAACAGTATGCTGCTCAATCTGAAGTCCAATCCAGCCAAGGAAAAACTATATAACTATTTAGATGTTGACTTGGATGAAGTTGTTTCAGCCGTTAAAGCACTAAATGCAGCTAATGTTTTATAAATTTTATACTAAAGCACTAAATGCAGCTAATGTTTTTTAAATTTTATAGTTTTCCCATTTGAGTTTCTTGCAATGTGTATTAAATATAAGAATTGAACTACAAAATAATAATATACAGAATCCTGTCTATTATACATAAATTAGTAATGCAGATCGAAGGTCTACACTGTCTACAGCATCAATCGCACACTTCTGATTACGATAAGTCATTATTTTAAACTAAATTGAAATTGTATCCTTCAGGATAGATAATATTGATTTGTTTCCTGAAGCTGAAGCTTAAACCCCTAACAACGATTATTTCGACCATTGTTTTCAAGAGTTTAAGCTTTGGCTTAAAGTTAAGCTAGAGTTGTCCAACTGGGCTTTTGTATCCTTCAGGATAAGTGATGTTTTTTTTTTATATTTCAGCATAGATAATATTTATTTGTTTCCTAAAAATGTTTTTAACATTAACATGCAAAACCTCTTGATACTTTGAGTTGGTATTCGCCTCAGATGACAGTTAAAGGTGACCATAAGTACGGTTCTGATTGTAACCATAGACAACATATTAATTTCAATCTTTGATAAGCTATACATGGAGTCACACATACAACATACGCTATCAAACTATTTGATAAAACTTCTTCAGCGGTAAACAACCGCGTTAGTTCAGATTTCGAAACGTCATTGTATCGTCCGCCCATGACGAAAATGCTGACGACGTCATTTTTTATTTTAAAAATTCTAGCTTTCGTCATTTTGACCAGGATTTATTGATGCATCAGGTGACCTTAATATCTTCATTACATAAAAGAAAGATATGTATTTATATCAGCACGTCCTCATTCGCTAGGATCGTTAATTGGAGTCGGGGATGAATGAAAAATTGTAATCGACTAATGTAACCAATAATAACTTTAAAGATGTGTCTGTTGCTTGGTGACGGATGAAAAATAATACAGCAGAAAATTAGAGATGCTGCTTCAACGTTATCTTACCGTGAGTGGCGTCGGGACGGCGTGCGTGCGTTCAGGATGTTTTTCCGCTAATGACTAGAAGACAGAGAGCCCGCGCAACAAGTAGCAACGACACAGAAAAGACGGCACAACACAAAAACACACAGGACGGCACAGGACGACACGAACATACTGCGCGCTCGAGATCGAGCAGGCTCTGGATCGGACGCATTCGACTTTCAAATCAGCGCTGCCTCCGATTCATCTTGGATTTGAGCTCGGCGGGCGTTCATTGATAAGAAAAATTCGGTTGACACACATCAAAATCACGTTTCGATTCCATAATAATTCGCCTGCAAATAGGAAATTAGCGATCACATCGCGGGCATCATTTCCGCGAACATTATCGTCGTTTAAATATTTATATCGACCGATATTGATTTTGTACGGTTGCATTTCCTATTTGAGTTTCCGTCGTCAAAGAGCATTAAATAATTATATTACGATAATATAACTATATAATATCCGAAAGCAATCAATGATACCGGACTGAGGGAAACAATTTTGTAAATGAATCAAATCAACAGAAAAATTGAATTGGTTTAAATAATTTCTGAAAAATTAGAACGTGTTCTATTTCCAAACAATATTTAAAATTTAAACATTTCTTATTCCAAGTGTTATTGTAGAAATTGTACATTTTTTACAAGGATTAGGGCACTCTAAAACGCGCTGAACATAAGTTCACAATTAGTTTATAATAATGATAATAACAATTGCTTGTTCCGCGATCATCCCATTTCTCTAACCCCAGTGACTTATACTTACTCAGCACTTTGATAGTGACCACCTATGGTTATATGTTTGTGTTAATTTAAAATAAACTTTAACTTTTACAAATTGTGCAAAACAGTCTTTACGAATATGACATCCATCAGCTGATAGATGGCAACCTGCATTGATGTACAAAAGTAAGATCCCAGTTTAAAATAGCATATCTTCTGTAAATATTAACAGCTGGGTTAGATACTATTTTGCTTCATAGGGATTGGGGTTCTTTCGATATTCATTTTTGTTTCGTTGCTCTGTTAACTGTGCAATTTTTTTTTTTAAAGAACAATCGTTTTTATTTTTAAATTCAGATAAGAAATATTAATACTAAATTATAACACATCCAAAAGAGAAAGTGAATACAAAAGAATAACGCTTCTTGTCCTCGGGTACTCTTGAACCAAAACACCTGGAACATGAGTTCTCAACTTGAAAAGTCACGCACCCAGAGAACACTCTTCTTCAATATAAAATCTGAAGTCTGAACTGGTCTGAAACGCACTAATTAAGTAGTTCACTACAATGCCGCTAAGCTCAAGGCTTGTCAGCAGCACCAGTAATAAGTTTGTGTTTATGCGTCACGTGTGCTTACATTTAACCTGGACCGGTAGTGAAAACTCACAAATGTGTTGGACATGGTGTTGGAATACAGTCAGTCAATAGGTAGTCACTATTGCCAGGTAAGTATGAATAATTTCGCGAAACTAAAAACAAACTTCAAAGTTATAATATCTGTGAAAATATCAAACTTTAGGTTATTGTTTAAACACGTTCATTTAACAACCAGCTTTTCACTTCTTTTTTTAATTGGACAACAGTGTTGAGATTTCTTAAATTCATGGGTAACCCATTAAACAATTTGGGTAGGACAACACTATTCTGTCTATCACCATATTTATTTATGGTTAATGGTGGTGCAAAAAAGCCAACTGTTTTGAGCCTGGTATCGTATGCATGTGTCATCTCCTCAAATGTTTATTCTTTGAAATAATTATTTATAATTAACCTGTATTTGAATACTTGTTTTTTTTTATCTGTGGTGATTGCCCAACGGGGTCCTAAGTCAAAGACTTGTCAGGACCTCAGGAGCGGGAGTGTATTTGAGTGTGTGTAAAGTGTTCCATGGCTTTGTTACTTCCAACCTTCTCGCCGTTTAAGGGGAAGCAGTGTCGAATTTTATCCCCAACACTGAAGTCGATATCGACCACCCCCGAGAAAAATCCCGAGTGCGGTTTGAACCGACGACCATGCGATTGCAAGACCGGTCCTCTTACCACTGGACCGTTCAGGCGTTAATAGGAAGTATTCCCAGGGATGAATATGATTTTATACTAACAGTACTGCTTTTGTAGCCACACGTGTTTGATTATTCTATCTTGAATCGATTTTACAGCAACCAGATGACTATCCGACGCTCGTCCCCATACAGTTATTCCATACGCTAGGATTGACTCTACCAAAGCATGGTAAATAGTTTTCAAAATATGAGCTGGTAAAATAAATTGTAAATAATACATTTGTCCCGCTACTTGTCTTAGTTTTTTAGAGAGATTGAAAAGATGGGTTTTCCATAAAATGTGCTCATCTATGTCAATTCTCAAATATCTGTAAGAGCTAACCCTCTCAACGACGGTGTTACATTTGCAAATTAATTGATTGGATCCATTCAACTGAGTAACTGACTTGTGCAGGCAATCCATATTGTGAAATAGGATGGAGGTACTTCTGTGCCCTGGGTGTGAATGCGGAGAAAAAATGCGCAAAAGCTTAGTTTTAGAAGCATTTATGCTTAAGACCTTGTCATGGGCCCAAAGTTGGAATAGTAGGAATTCATGCTGTAGACTATTTAGAGCAGTTTCCAAATCTGCAAGGACCGAATATATTAAGGTGTCATCAGCGTAAGCTAGGAACTTGCAGTTTTCAAAGCACACACGCATGTCGCTGACATATATGAGGTATAGTATTGGACCCAAGATACTACCTTGCGGTACACCACGATGTATGTGTCTCTCATCTCCAATTGTGTCTCCAATTTTGACAGCAAACTTCCTATGTTCAAGATAACTTTTGAACCATTGGAGAGCATGAACACGTATACCGATATTTTGCAAAGCAACTAGTAGTTTTGAATGGGTGATCGAATCAAAAGCTTTTGAGATGTCTACAAATAGACAGACAACATTCAAACCCTGGTTAAGATTCGAGTTCACACCATCCGAAAAGACATTTAAGAGATGTGTTGTGCTTTTTCCTAGCTGGTAGCTATATTGACAGATGTCCAAGATCTTGTACTTTTGCAAATATTGTTTTAAAACGTCAACAATGTATCTCTCTAGTATCTTATCCAATGTCGGTAAAATTGATATCGGTCTATAATTTTTGTAATTAGACCGGGTACCTTTTTTATAAACAGGTCTGATTAAAGATTTTTTCAGATCCATTGGGAACGTTGAAGTATTTATCGAGAGGTTGAGAAGCTTGAGGATTGGACGATAAAAGATATGAGCCATTTGCTTCAGATGGTTGGGTCTAATGTTGTCTAAGCCTGGGCCCTTGTTCTTGTCCAGATGACTTAGTGTCTGAAGTACATCCTCCTGCGAAACTTCCGGAAGATAAAAGGATTGTGATTGAGATGCTTTATCCGAATTATTCATATGAAGTAAGTCCTCATTGCAACTATGCATTGTGTTAATAACTTCGGTTTCGAAAAAGTGAGCGAAATTATTTGCTATTTGCCTCTCATCAATCTCCATAGCGGCAATTATTTTCCTATCCCCAGAAGTTTTTGGGCTTGAACCCAAAGCTTCATTAATATGAAACCAAGTCTTCTTCATATCGGAGCTATATTGGGCAAATTTTATGATAATAGTTCCGCTTGGCCGCCCTTATAGAAATTATTATTTTATTTCTTGCTGCAATGTATTGTGATCTTAAGTGATTTTTTGTTCCAGATGGGCCATTAGTCTTTTTCCACGATTAGAAGAGCCTATCCCTACAACTCATATCACGGATAATTGCTGGTGTAATCCAGGGCTTCATTGGTATCGCTCTCTGTCTTTTATGATTATAATTATTATAAATTGGTATTGAAGCCTTTTTATATGTAGTTGGAGATGATATAATCACACAGAGTGTTGACATCATTAATTAGATTTAAATTTTCATCATTTAAAGCAGTTTTTAATGTTTCCTCAAAAACATTTAAATTTAATTTGCATTTAACCAGGGTAGACGAATCGTTAAATATTGCTTCTTTTTATGTGCATATTGGGCGCCCGCTATTAGATAATGGTCCGACAATTTACACTGAATAACAGCAGCATTAGTATTTCCATTAGATTCTCTGACATATACAGGTTGAATTTTAAAACTAGATGGATATAAGTAAATTCAGACGAAGTCGTGTAGAAGTAGAGGGGGTTCTAGCGTGTATCAGCGCACGCCTTCAGTTCGAAGCATGCAGTTTTTAGAGCTGTTTTTTAGCTACATTATTATATTATAAACAATAATAATTGCGTTATGTAAATGTATTACGGCAATTAGAACAATATTTTACATGAATTATTCAAATCCTAGTAAAATTATTAAATACGCGCTCATCGTTTCGCTTCCCAATGTGAGACAAGGCCGGCCGTCCGAATACATCCGAGGCACGTGTCGCCGACCTACTTGCTTCACTCAAGCTGTATATGATCCAGGCATGAAGTCACAAGAGTGTCATTTTTTATTTCTTCGCGCGGATTTTTGTCAATTAATTTAACGAAGCCGGCGCAAAAAATACTGGTCTCATATCATTAATTAGTGTTTCCAATTCGTCAATAAAAGAAGAAACATTTAGGTGGGGCGATCTATATATTGCTAGAAACGAAATCCATGTATTATCTGATATTTGCATTTTGAAATCAATATTTTCACAAAATTTGAGATTGTTTTCCATTATTTCAATATGTAGATTTTCCTTTTTATACAGGATTAATCCACCACTTCTCTCAAAGTCTCGACATTTGGCGTAAATAGTGAAAGATGGTAAATCTAAACATGACCCTTGACTGGCTAGTTCCTCCCTTGTTAAATTGATTTCAGCTAGAATCATTATGTCTATTTTACTCAGATTTGCATTCACAAAACAACAGTATTCATCGAAGTGAGCCCGTAGGGACCTGACATTCAGGTAGGTATATGTATATGAGGTTTTCAACATTTAATGGGGAAACAGTTTGAAGCCAGGAGGTTAGATTGTCATAAGTTGAACAGTTGTGTTTTTCGAAATCATCAAAAAAGGATAGGTTCATGGTAAATATTGCAAGGACTATTTAATTTAATTTAATTTAATTTTTTTATTGTATACAATTAAGATCGGCCTCGGAAAAAATTTGAAACACTTTGGTAAGCATTTTCCAAACATTTGGGCTTAAGATCGGTTGACTACTGATTATAGAGGTTATCCCAAAGAAAAGGTAAAAATTTACGTCTTTCTTGGATTCACATCATTTATTTTTACATCTAAAAATTTTACATCACAAACTCTTTTAAACGGACACTAAATGGCGCACAAACACTTAACGTTTGGCAGTCGTTCGACAGCTTCGACTCTTTTAAATGGCGCACAAACACTTAACGTTTGGCAGTCGTTCGACAGCTTCGACTCTTTTAAATGGCGCACAAACACTTAACGTTTGGCAGTCGTTCGACAGCTTCGACTCTTTTAAATGGCGCACAAACACTGAACGTTTCGCAGTCGTTAGACAGCTTCCGTTTAAAAGAGTTTGTGATACAATTTTCATCGGACAAGAACTAGCTTTAATTAAAAATTTTACATATATCAGCTTTTGTGATATACGAAATAAAACTCCGAAGGTATACCTACCAAAACTTTTTGTTTTTGTCTTCGCAGCATACCATACTTTTCTTTGCACTGTTATTTTCAACAATTTCTTGCATTTATAACTACTTCATTTTATTAAATCGAGATATGTGATATATGGAAAAGCATCAGAAAAAAATAGGTCTATTTAATGGTATTAATAAAATCCAATGTGGCGCCCATAAGAAAAAATGAAGTTGATGATGGTCAGAACGAAACGAAAATGACCTTTTTACGATTTTTGGAAGTATTTCAAAAACTACAAATCATAGAAGATTTATTGATTATTGTTCAGCACCAAAATACGCAACTTTTCCCTAATTTAACGACTTTGTATCTCTTACCGTTTTCGAGATCCCAATGGTGAGCCTCGAATTTGTAACAGCTTGTATAGTAATTCACTCTTTTGAGAATAATAGCGAACAAGTAGCGAACGTTCCAGCAAATTCTTCCACCACATAGGGCGAGTTTGGAAAGCACTGGAATCTTTGGCTGGTTCACAGATCGCATGACTAGTCTAAAAATAGAATTTGAATCACGGAATGTAACAATATTAGTCAGTAATCACAGAATGTAAATGCAAGACATTTGATTGCAGATCATTTTTATCGATCGGAATATTCATTTGAACAATGAAATAGTATCTCCTTGAACAACAATTACATAAATGGTGAAATACTTAATTTAACTTGAAAGCTTCCGCGACCGTCGTCTATGTTTGAATTGGCTTGCGGTTGGAACCTCGTCACGTTTCGTTCTTCATTGCAGAAGAACTCGCCCTGAGGAAGTTCTTCTGCAATAGAGGACGAAACGTCGGCAGTAGAAGAAGTCAACTAAACAACATTAAATCATTAAAAATAATCGTTACAAATATATTATTAAAAAAATCGTAAGTATTCTGATATTTTTGTTTGACGATTGCTCCATTGCATGCTGCCGTAGCATTCTGTATTTCCCTTTTTGTGTTTCATACTTAGTCGGGGTTTGCCCGTGCTATTCAGATACGAGAAATATGTAACGAAAATACACGACCTGTGATCCGAATTAGCGGATCCGTGTGGTCGGTCCGGATTACAAGGTAAGGTAAATGCGGGAGAGATGCCGCGGTTGGAGAGATGCCGCACTTTCGGTAATAAGTTATTTATTTGAAATAGGACATCAACTATAAATTACTTTGTGAAAACTAAAATCGTATTGTACATTGATGTCTAGCATGTAAGTGTAACACGCTCTTGTTTAACAGTGACTAAATTTTTAGTTTTGGTAAGTATATTTTCAACATAAATATTTTCTAGCTTGCGAGTTTATTCGTAAGAATAATAGAAATTATGTTAACATTTTTAGATATTAGCGAGCTTTATTGTTGTGTGGCCTCTTTTTCTATGATCTGACATAAAAGTGATGTTCATTTTGTTCTAAATACTTAATAATAACGTGTGACATCTCTCTTGCAAAATAGGAGAGATGCCGCATGTGAAGTAGGGATTGATGCCACAGTATATTACAAGCTCAAATAGTTAAAATATGAAAATATAAGAAATCCTCGTCATTAATTGCACAAAAAAGGGCACTACGGACAGAGGATCAATTGAGGCAATTCAAAAAGTACAGACTGGAGAAATAAGCCAAAGGGAGCCCCACAAACCATATAATGTACTACGACGCTCAACTTAAATGATACTCCTGCATGCGAACCACACCCTTAAGAACATTCAGCGTAAGGGTTACGAAACTGTCAAATGGATAATCAAGATTCTAGGTGACGGTCAAAACAGAGGCTGTACCTCCGAAAACATTAGTCCGTAGAATCAAATCTGGAAAGATGAAAAAGGGCAACCTTGGGCCGGAAGGTAAATTAATTTGCACTTATCTCCTCTCCTTTATGAATGTGGCATCTCACTCAACGATTTGGGATCGATGCCTCATTGCAGAGGGTCAACAAATATTTTTATTTTATTTTTTCCTTTTTGGAAAACAGATTTTATTTTTATTACTTTCAAAGAAAAGTGTTTGAGGTTATTGTTTACAAAATTTAGAGTTATTTAATCCTATATATTTTTAAAGGAAAACGATCTTTTTTCAAAATGTGCGGCAACTCTCCCTCATTTACCCTACATAATAGAAAATTTACAATTTTTAATTTTGTCCGGATTACAAGGACATCCAAATTAGTGGAGGTTCGGATTAGTTATGCTTTACTCTATACATATTATAAATCTAAAATCTGTTTCATATTACCTTAATTCTGCTACGAGAAAATAGTACAAAAAATATTAATGAAAAAATGTCATAGTTATACGTCCTTTATGCGTACTATTTTTGGTAACATAATTTGTTTTCTTTTTTTGTTTTACACTATCCTAAAACGTGATAATAGTACCTTTTTCTGGTATAATTTTCTTTGATAATGTAACACAGGCTTATCTGTATTGAAACATTTCCAAAAGGCCCGATTTTACAATCGTCGGATAAGCATTATTCTCAGAATAACGTTACGTAGATATGGAGGAACGTTAGAGGATATTCGGCAAACAGTTATTCCGTTCTTATTGCACGATTGTAAAACTGGGCCTAAAGCTATATAAATCGAACACGGCAATTTAAAGCAAAAATAATTCACTTAAAAATTCCGCTTAAAAATTAGCCTAATCTTATTTGTTATAATGAGAAATATTTATTTAAATCTGTGAATTTTAAAATGACTTCTTTGCCCAAAAACGAGCGATTCAGAAAATTTGGCCATGAAAGAATGAAACATGATTGGGCATCTCGAAAACTGACACAGATGGTAATTATTAGAACTTCTGATAATTGTCATTGCGAAAAATCCAATTATCCGAACGGAGCAAATAACTGGATTTTATAATACATACATAAATAAATTTATCCCGAAGAAAGTGCCAACAAACTGTAACGACCGGACAGTGTTGAAAAGAAATGATCAACGAAAATAGATTAAAAAAAAAACTTATACTTTCAAGATTATCAATTTCACAAGGACTCATCTAGACACTTTCTTCAGCTACTAGATTCCACGACGAGGTGAGAAAGAGATTCAAATATTGAAGATCAAAAATCTCAGACTTCATACACTGTAAACAAACTATTTCCTTTCTTTCGTTTTCACTATTTTTACCTAATTTTTGTCAAACCATAAAAGACCCAAGTCACAGTTCCTTTGTGCGTTTCTGGGTTGAGTTTTAGTTAGCCAAATATCACTCTCCTTTTTACACGGAATGAAATTTTGGCTTCTGGCTGTATCGCTGCACATAATAATTTCGCAATTTTCGAAATTTTCACCTATTCTCTCTTAGTCTTTTATACATATTTTATGAATTTCGTATTCAATAAAATACTGAAGTTTTTTGCCGATCAATTGTAATTAAAAATTTTGCCAAGACAGTATTCCAATTTAATGTTATTAAAAAAAATACAAACAGTAAACTCATTTATTTCCATTGAATTACATTCTTTGAAAATGTAATATAAAGTGTAATTCCTCTTAATTGCCATTGTGACATTAGTATTTTAAAGTGGTTTAAGTTGTAGATTTATGGCCTTGAGGAGAAATTTTGTGGATCAATTGTGGTTAAATTGTTGGCTTTTGTCATAAAAGGTTTCCAAAAGTATTTCTTGCAAGCTAATAAAAGAAAATATAGCCTTTCAGGACAGCAAAGGTCAATACATCAAAAATATTAGTTTTGTATATTCCTACACACATGATTGCATTAAGCTTTTCAGGCGCCATGAACGCATATAAATGTTAGTAGTCATTGCCAACAATTGTTGGACAACAGGAAATCATAAAAACAAAAATATTTTTATTTCCTGTTAATCAAATGTGCTTCTCATATTTACGAAGGTAATATAAATTTAATTATTTAAGACACTGGCGAAGCTAGGCTATAAGGAAAAAGGATCAGAAAAAAAATGAAACTTTAGACTAATTACTTAATGATTTCCTGTAAATAATTAATGTCTGATTTCTAGAAAATAAAGGTGGCGTTTTTATTTTCTTGCTTCTATAAGTTATCAGTTATCACTCGATTTTGCTATTAAAACTGCATTTATAATGAGCAAACTCTGACTGGACTGTGTAAGGTGGATCCAGCTTTATAAACTTGAACTGGCTTTAGTAATAATGTAAGCAAAAAATTCGAAAGAATCAAATGAAATATTTTTTCTGGAATCTCGCGATATTTTAACAAAAATGTTCCATGCTCTTTCAAGTACATACATTTATACATTTGAATTATTTCTTGTTGTTTTCTCTGCGGTACTAATCCGTTTTAAGTTAATTTTACATTCGATACTCTATCGTATTAATATTCATGACCCGAACGTTACACCTTACATCTGCGAATAAGAACTTCCTACTTACTTTCCCAACACAACGGTAACAACAACAACAACAACCTACTCACAACCCCGCTAAGATTAAGCTGCACTAAAGCTGCAAGCTGAGCTGACGAAGTTACGTTTTACATTTCCACATACTAATTTAACTTTACCCGATACTTTGTATAATTTTATGCATCGCCGCAGCACCATGTCATGGCGGAAAAAACGCAACTTCGCCGATGCAGCGGCGCGAAATGCAATTTGCATACGTAATTGTTGAAAATATTTAGATTATGGAACGAGCTTCGCGAAAATAAATAAAGTTGGGCTGGAAGTTGGTCGATGATGGCAAAATATAAATTTTAAGCTTAATGAAAAATACCAGTGAGATACTGTGTAAACAAAAAAAAATTTAATGTGGTAGTATTTTTTTAAGTTGACGTTACTGATTATGTAAGTTAAAATCACTTTGGAAAATTGTTTATTATATTCGCGTTCAAAAATTGTTAAATATAAGTAATTAAAAATTAACGAAATGGAATATGGAATAATTTTATTTTTTATTTGTATGATGTGAAAACTAGTTTTTATTGAGTTAAAAAGCAAAATATTTACAAATATTCAGTCATATTCTACTTTTCTACGTGGAGATTCAAATCTTCGGTACCAACTTATTTGTCTTCATAAAAGATCATGACGATAAGTTCGTTGGAAAGTAAACAAACATAATATTGTGTCTAAAAAAACTTTTTTGTTATTCTTCTTTTCCATCTAACTACTCTCTCTATCTACTCGAAATAAACTATGCCTAGTCTACACCATATAAATTTGCTTGTAAACGATTAAGCCTGGGCCAGATGCCCAAAAATATAAATTTAATGCACTAATGAAAATTGCTCAGCTAAGGCACACTCTTAAAAAAATAGTAAGAAGGTGGCAACGTTCATTTTTTAACATTTTCACTGGACCTAAGAATCATTTGAGAAAACTCTGCATTTATAATCCCATAACCCCTTTTTGAACTGATCATATCTACTTCAACCTATTAGATTGTGTCAATCTAACGGATGTCCAACGATTACTGTGGTCCTGGGTGGCTATGGAATCAAACATTTTTAACTACAGTTCTTGTAAACTTCCAGCCAACTTTCGTCATTCATATTTATATCGTAATGCTATAACAATGTTGCCAAGTATTAAAGTATTTACATATGATCGGCGGTTGATGGTGTATAGGTTATGTACGTGTTGTATATTCACAGAAAACACATCTGACGTTAGTGATAATTGAAGCGGTGGCAACATTGTCATTTTGAAAAACTTGTAGTAACAAAATGTTACTAAATTTCAACGAATACATCATACGTTACATCTTGAGTTCAGTTGGTACTGATTTAACGTCATTAATGACGAAAGTTGGCTGGAAGTTTACAAGACCTATACTTATTGTTTCAAATTGCAATAAAACATTAAGGAAGTAAACAAAAATTTATTTGTCGTTTGACAGACAATATTTGAGACGTAAGTAAGAATCGACTTTCACATTGATTCCACAGCTATCAGCTACCCAACCAGGACTACAATAATTGTTGGCCACATGTTACATATTTAGCAGTCATAAATGAACAAACTGTAATTAACGCCAACTCATAATATAGATAGACAAGATACATTAAAAAAAATCTAAAACAAATCTCCTTTACGTTTGATATTTTTACGCTTGGCACTTTTGCTTTCAGTTTTCATTAGCATATTTCAGCGGTTCGGTAATGGCTTGTCACGAAGCCGCCCCGCATTAATTTGCGACGGTTTGTCCGCTAAACGCACGAGCGCTCTCCGACGTCCCTGGTGACGTTTCGAGTGATAGCGTACCGGCCCTCCTCAATATGTAAAATGCATGAACACCTGAAAGTCGATGACTGGGCGCGCGTTCCTCTTGCATGTTAAATCGGCGGGCTGGGGACGCAAAAGGGAAGCGAAATTTTATCGATTTTTGATTTCGATGATTCAGCAGGAAGTAGGATGTAAACAGAGCTTTTTATTTCCTAGAAAGATTTTCCGAATCGGTGTGAAAATTCTTACAAAATTTGATCCTTATTTTCATAGGAAATTCCACCTAGAATCAATGCCATTATCCGAAATTCCATAAATTTATATGATTGGGTAATATATTTTCTCTTAAGTAATACTATTTAATTAATCTTTCTCAAAAAGTTTAACTATTTTTTAATCAAATGAAAGTTTTAATTAGTTCGTTTCGCCCGCAGAAAGCCTGCAAAATATCTGGCAAAAACGCGAGACCCCACGTAAAAATAACTGCGCGCAAAAATTCCGAGGGGTCATACGAAAAAAAAATTTACATATCCTGACATTCATAATTGAAAATTTATATTCAATGAGAGAAGTGCATGGGCGGACCGCCGGAAAATATTTCAACAATTTGCTCGCATATCTTCGTCTCCTATTTTCGAAACAAAAAACAGAGCATCGGGAAAGTGATTTTGCTTGTTCATTTTTAATGAGACTTCCAACAATTTATTATTATTTTTTAGAATAGTACAAGGACATTTTTTGTTTCATTTATCTTGTCTAAAGCACTATTTGAAAAAATGGCAGTACTTTCTAAAGTAAAAAAAATAAAATAAAATAATCGTCACTGTTATGTGTGGACTTATTTTGATAAACTTTAGAGGTTCTTAGCTTTAAGCAGAAAATACACGATCTCACATGTCTTAACACATGTACGCGCGTACATGTTCGCCGAACATCAACGTGCGTGTGTTGGCCCGAAAAACGCTTCGAACATACAAAAAGTCCATCGAACTTGTTTTCTGGTTTTCCTGAAAACAAGTGCGTGTGTTGATGTTTGCGCGTACATGTTCGATCGTGTGATTGCCAAACACATATGTTCGCCACGAACTCATTCAATGCAGTGCGTCGGCGTTGTGCATACTGTTTTCTACAGCACCTCGAAACAGCCATTTTATGATTTTTAATAAATAACTTTCCGGCAATATGTGGTGGCAGATCCTGCAATTGGAACTATTAAATGGGGACTTATCACAGCTTTATTATTATTTTTTTTTTGTATTTTTGTTTTACTATAATAGCGCGCGCCACTGCCACCAAACATAACTCTTCGGACATCGTCTTGGTTGATAACTGGACTATGATGTCTTAAGACATGTTCGATCGTATGTAGTATGGTACTATGTGACGTTGATGTTCGGCGAACATCACACGCACGTACATTTGTTAAGACATGTTGGATCGTGTATTCCCTACTTTACAGATTCAACTTTTTTTGTATCCTATCTTTAGTAAAGTAAATTGGTAATATGTTTACTAGTTTGAACGAAAATTTTAAATTAATTTATCGTAGATCTTATATGTAGAATACTATTCACATTTAAAATATGGCAAAAATGTAACTTGAATATAAAAAATTAGTTTCCATTTCAACAATAAAAATTAAGAACAAGAAATTCTTTAGTTGCAGATACGGTTTGAAGGTAGAACATGTTCTACTTTCTCAGACAGCTTTTAATTTAGTTTAAATTATGATACAATCTACTGCACAAATTAAATTGTTTAAGAAATTGAACCAAATTTTTTACAGAAAATAGGGTAGTATAAAACGATCTTTATCGGTGCCAGTTTTAAAATAACAGACAATTTTAATGCAGCATGAGAGGGCAAAATAAACTCCTGACAAAATTAACGCACCACTACAGTTTTATTTTTTAATTCCTAGGTATGATAATTTTTATTTCTCTAACTGTCTTGCAAGTATGCTTTGGACCTCCTCTGACATTTCAAGCAAATGCTATCAAGCTAAGTATTCTTTTAAAATTACAATTGTCAATTAAAGACACTTTGAACAAAAATTGATTTAAAATCTGTTCTGAAACAGCTTATAAGATAAGTTATTTTTGACTACCAAGTTATTTTTTTGTTATTGATTGCATAACTTACGAGTATTTCAAAGTTTAAAAATGAATCACCCAAGAAATTTATCGGTGGAGGAGGCAGTTCGAGCATCAACTCTGCTGGATGAAGGATATTCGATGCGTTATGTTGCCGACGTGATAGGAAGAAATCATTCCAGCATAAGTCGCATGGTTAGACGATTTAACGGGACAGGATCTAACTCTCGAAGGCCAGGGCAAGGGCGAAAACGATGTACTAATCCAAGGGATGAGCGTTTTCTTAGGTAACTCGCTCTTAGAAACAGGAGAATCACTAGTAGAGTGCTAGAAAATGAGCTCATAAATGTTCGCAATCTTGTAATGTCGTCTCGAACAGTTAGAAGACGTTTAAATGAAGCTGGATTAAGCAGCAGACGACCGGCAAAAAAACCATTGATCACCAGAGAACACAAAGTTCAAAGATTACGTTTTGCCAGAAATCATCAACGGGGGAACTGTTAATGATTGGAAGAAGGTTTTATTCTCTGATGAAAAGAGGGTTAGCCTCAAATCTCCTGATGGACGTGAGCGTGTCTGGCGAAGGGCGGGAGAGAGATTTGCAGCTTGCAATATCTCTCCAAGAGTCCCATTTGGTGGTGGCTCTGTAAAGTTTTGGGGAGGAATCTGTTTCAACGGTTGCACAGAGTTAGGGTATCCTCACAACGACGCCTGCAAGGTTGCCTGGATGCTCGCTGGTCACTTGGAATGTAGACTAGCTGCAATGAAATATGCGCACGTCGACGCCTGTACCTGCTCGCGGATCATTAAGCATGTGCAAGCTTTTAGTCTTCATTTTAATGAAATTTAAAATGGATTATGATTCTAGTAGCAGTGACAGTAATGATCTTTTTTAATAGAGAGCAGTGCAGTAAAATGGTTTCTAGAAAGCTGATAAAAGATATAGTGTACATCCTATTAATGAGAGCAGACATGAATTTGGAAAATACTATCATCTCTGATGTTCAGGATGTGCCTGATTCCAGAGAGGTAGTCTGCTGTGTACAAGACTGATCAATTTTTCCACATTCATCCCACTCGCTGGTCGCTGGAAGAATATAAAATGTCATTCTTGCAGCGACCAGCGTCCTGACCCGTTAGCAAACAGGCAACAGCCCAGCTTCAATGTGCGGTATTCCATTTAAAACTATGGGTAGAAATCTTGCATCTAAGTGAACAACTAGGCTAACCGCTACCTTCCAGGCGTCGTTGTGAGGATACCCTTAGTCCCTATACGCCTGAGGTCTAGGAATGCGGATTATTATCTGGAAAACATTGTAGTCCAAAATGTAATGCCATTTGCTCCTTTTGTAGGGCCCAATTTTTTGTTCATGCAAGATAATGCTTGTCCCCACGTGGCTAGACAAGTTACCGACTACTTGAATGCTGTTAATATTCCGTTAATGGAGTGGCCACCTAACAGTCCCGATCTAAATCCCATAGAACATTTATGGGACGCTCTTAAAAGAAAGGTTCGAAATCGTACACCCGCACCTGTCAACCATAATGAACTGGTGGATGCAGTAATTGCAGAATGGGAGAATATTCCCCAGGAAATTATTGAAAATTTAATCTCCAGCATGCCAAATCGTATGAATGCGGTAATTAGGAGTAGAGGAGGGCATACACTAAGTCTGCTTGTTATCTACTTTTAGTGTAACTCGCGTATAGTACATGCAGACGTATTAGTGCAGTCTGGGCAATTAAGGCAGTCATTGGTTAACAAACGATGTTGTTGTAGAAAGTGCAGGATAAAGACGCGAGGTGCTAATGGGTTATGTTTTCGTTTTGGTATTACATTAACAAGCAGGGTTGCCAGCTCTTTAAAGTTAAAGTATAGAAGATTCTATTTAAAAAAATAGGAGAATATAGGAGAACATGGAAATGAGAAAATAAAAATATAATTTATATAATATATTTAAAATATAATATAATAATAACAAGTACTATTACATTCATTGCTGCTACTGTTCCCGCTTTTGTCATCGGTACTTTCGTCAATTTTCTTATTGTCATCATGATTAATGCAATTCATATCCATTTATACTCCCAACAGTAAAATTTGAGTTTTTAACCGATCAACCGATGTGAATCATATATTCATTCATATGTGAATGTGATGCAGTCATATTGCAGGCAACAATAGAAAACAAACAACACTGTCTGTATGTAGCCAGTGTAGCCACATAAAATGACATCATGACTTAAGTTTCCCTAACTAAGAATAAAAAAAAACGATTTCTTTTTGGAAGAAAAACGCAACAATTTATGACGACCATAAGAAAGTTTGTTCCGTGAAAATATAGTTTTATAGAATATCTAATGCTTCATAGAAGCTAGGAGATTTTGTTAAAAAATAGGAGACTCCTATTAAAAATAGGAGAACTGGCAATCCTGTTAACAACAAATTGTAAAAAATGAACAGATTTCAAAAAGTAGTAATTACAGACGAAAAAGGAAATCTTACAAGATTGAGAGGTCCTCCTGAATACATAAATAAATTAGAAAAAGGTAAGTACAAATAATTAACAATAAAGGTTTTTGTTAATATTTGTGCAAGTTAAACTAAAATTGCTGTTATTTGTATTTATTAGATTACAAGTTTTGCCAACAACAATTACAAATTCAGAATGACTAGAAATTTGCTTATAATCTAGTCCTGCTTGATAATAGAAAGTGCAATAATATAAATGGAGCTACTGCAGAAAATTCTGATGTTTCTACAAACCTGCATCATTACATGACAATGACAGTACCAGAAAATACTTGTGCAAATTTAGTAAATGATACGCTACAGGAAGAAAATGAGAATTCGGAGGATATTAGCAGAATAACATGGAACGATGCATCAACAAAATTGTTAATCAGTTTATACAACGAACTGCATCCGAAAGTGGGGAAAACATTTAGCCTAAAAACAAAAAAAGAGTTATGGAAGGTAATTAAGAGCAGAATGGGTGAACACAAATACAACTTTACAGATCTTCAAGTTGAAAATAGATGGAAAATATTAGAGCGAGCATTTAAAAAGAAAACAGAACATAATCAGAAAACTGGACGAAACAGGATACAATACTCATATGAGAAGTAAGTATATGTGAAGCAGCGACGGTTTGTGCAGTGAAATTGAAGTGCTGCAGACATACTCGCTCAGTGCTTGTTCTGTCTAACAAACGAACAGAGACCAAACAATGCGCAGCACACATCGGCAGCACTCCCAAATTCATATCCACCAGCCGTCACTGATGTCAAGTGTAGCTTTTTATTAAGTATGGTATTTTATTTTAACAGAGAACTTCAAGAGTGTATGGTAGGAAAGACTGCTGTTTTTCCAGAATATCTTCTAGGTGCAAATGACAATGGAAGAGATAAAAATGACATGTTGGAAGCTGCTGGTCTAGAAGATTTACAAAACACAGATATCAATGAAACTGTACCACATCCTACCACAACTGCAAGAAAATCCACTCCTAATTCTATAGGGAAACAAACAAATTCCACTGCTAGAGAATTAAGGGAATTAAGACTTTTAAAAGAAAATTACTATAAAGAGAGACAGGAGTTGAAGGAAAATAAACTTGCTGCATATAAAAAACGAACAGATGAAATTGCAAAGAAAAATCAGTTACTGGAAAAACTAGTAAATGCTTTAACTAATACATAACTGTAAACTTTATATTTAATGAATTATGTTTAACTGTTATTTTGTTTAAAAAAAAGGTATTTCGAGTTTGTTATTAATAGGAATATAATTTATTTTATGTATTGAATTAAACATTAAAAAGGTTTAGTTTCATTTATGTTGCAACTATTGATAAAGTTATGTTTTATTTTGTTACCAAAGATAAATAAATGAAATTCAATGTGAAATGTTTATTTTTAAAGAAATTAAGTATTCAATTGAAAATATGCTCTATCTAAAACAATTGATTGCATATTTCATCTCTAAGAGATTTGCCATCTTCTTCACATGCAATCGGTTCTCCATTATTGTTATGGTCCTCTTCAATAGCATCATAAATGAAAAGGTCTCGGTCTTCCTCGCTGTCTGTCAAATTATGGAGAACACAACATGCCCGTATGAAATGACAGAGTATCTTCAGATTTTGTAGTTTGCAATGGTATAATTGTCGAAACCTTTGTTTCAAAATGCCAAAGCAATGCTCTATGTCTACTCGACAGGAACTCAAAACTTTGTTGAAATGTTTTCGGGACCGACTCAAATGACCATTATCTTTGTATGGCACCATAAGATGTTTCAAACAAAGATAGGCTGAATCTCCCAGTAAATAATAACCTGTAAATAAAATTGAATCAAATATTATTCATCCTACATTTGAACAGTTTATATCCGTGACGAATGTCGTCCAATTTTGCATATATTTGTATCAATATATTCGTCTGGATTAATCTTAGGTTTATCAATTTGAATGTGTGTGCCATCTATACATCCTGAAATAACACATAGTAATAGTTAAATTTGTAACTAAAAAATTATAAACCTACATCAATTTTATTATGGTCTTTTCACAGACAGCTTAAATTTTGCACATATCTCGAAGTTTCACTAACGAATTTTGTTTCCCTTGAGAACTTTTTTTTATTTCACTGAAGAAGCCGTCAATCGATACTGAAACTTAGAACTCTGTGTGATATTTAAGCTGCCCGTAATAATATTAACATGAACTTGTAAATTTTCATTGGACAAGAGTCTCGTTTAATAACAATCACAATTCTTATACTCATCGATAATGCCTGGAAATCTTTTTTTCTGTAGATAATAATTTGCTGTAGTGTCCTGGCAACTGTCATTTGGCCAGCAAATTACTGTTTCAGCCAAACTGCTAATAAAAAGTGACACTCGATAAATGATGTGGTGCACAGTCCATAATGACAAATCAAATCGGTCTGCCAAATCTCTGTACGAACAAGTTTCATGCCCAGCAAACCATAGATGTACAGCAATATGCTTATCAGGAGATTTGACATTATAGTGATCGGCAATTGCAGTTTAGTTTTGTGATGCTTTATATTTCTCAACAACATTGAAATAATAATTTTCCAATGCGAAAATGTCTTCTAAATTCTATTTCAGAATATTGTGGTACTATTTCCTCTAAATAGTTTTTAATACAATTCCTTTTTTCTTCTTTCATATGAACCAACACGAATAATTCCTCATCGCTACTTTCTTCATTAGACTCGGAACTGTTGTCGCTACTTTCATCACTGTTAACTAAATTAATTATGTGCAAAAGATGCTGCTTGGAGTTTAGTAAATTGTTCATTTTTAAATATATCAATATTGAGGTTACGTACAAAAATCGCTATAACCGTTTTATGCCTATACCTAAACTTCAAAAACGAAAACTGCGCCAGTTTCTAATGTTCAATGAGCATGTTCTTAAAACTGCACCAGATGCTCTTCCTTCTGCTCTAGTGTAATTCGTGCAAGACAAATTTCACTGCACTTGTATACCAAACAGAAGTTTTTACTTGCACTTTATCATACCAAACAGATTTTATAAGAAAGTGTACACTAGTTCAGGATAACAAACAGACCTACTTTATTAACATCGCACTGATTCCATTAATTCTATTGTTTTCGATTTTTTTTTTTTCGTTTTCAGGTTTCACGCGTTTGCAGCAAAATATTCTTTTAATAAAAAGTAATATAAAATAAGTTCATGTTTTGTTGATTTCCTTTGCAAGTCATTACATAAACTTTATTCATAGGTTTTAAAGTTATTTTGATTAAATTTTAATTTTAATGTTGTAAATATGTAAGTTTAATAAAGTGGTGCGATAATTTTGTCCAGGAGTGTATATAAAACAATAGTTAATTGAAAACGTGACTCTTAATACTGTGCGATGCAAAATTATTTAGGAAAATAAATCGTAGAGTCTTAGCTTAACTAATACACTTAACTTATTGACCATTTGTCAAAACTGAAACGTCAAGGTGCATTTGATGACAGTAGAAATCATCTCCTAAATCTTCTAATTGAATACATAAGGGTTTGTTGAAACTCTTTAATAGGATAATGACCAATTTCAAATGCCGTTTGCTTGCTGACCAATAACTAGAATGTACGAGAGCAGATTTGACAGGAATCAGAAAGAAAATGTCAAACTAAAACTTTTGTATCCAGCTACAACTCGGATTTTATTTTTTATAGCCTCCTCTTATGTAAATAACTTTGGATCGCAGAGTAGTAGCAGTTAACGTCAATAATTCTGTTCTTGTTCTGTAAATGAAGACACTTTGTTAATGCACCAATTCTAAAACTGTGTCCTTCATCTCCTCTGAATGATAATTGAATCACAGATACGGTATGTAGACAATTAATTTGACAGTTACCAAAGCTAACTCTTGCAAAATGAAAGTTTCACTCGGAATTAATCTAAACGTGATTATATAAGTTCATTTTGCCATATCGAAAACGGAAAGTCGTTACAAATACCTTCTATTCTTGAAAACAGTTTTTACTTGGTTTATTCAAACATGCTTTGCTTTGGCAACTATCAAATTGACTGTGTAGCCAAACAAAGTTGGGAAAATTATGATTAATAAAGTTCTCTAGTTTCTAATGGATCTGGTTGGAATATAAAATCCATCAAATTATTACTTGTCTCAAGTTTACAACATTATCTTATGCCCGATTTCTTCACCGCCTTATCTTGAGGTTAAATTTATCTATCAGTTAGATGTGACACATAGTATGTGTACGGCCAACTGTACGTCACATTCCAACTGTTAGATTAATTAACCCTAAGTTAAAACGTGGTGAAGAAATTGGTCATTATTCATAAAAATTTTATTGATTCACTCTGAATTTAAAATTTTCCAAAAAAGTTTTCGTGAGATTTGTTGTGAGAGCAAACCAGGAAATATTTTATTAAATAACAAATTGATAAATTTTTTTTCCGGTATAATTTCACATTAGGTGCGTTTTATTGCAACGTTCGCGTCAGCCGGTAGAAGTAAAACGTCGTTTTATTGTGCTGCTGGTGTCCACTGGTGGCAACTTTCTCTACCGTCGTTCAAGGCGGTAGAACACGGTAGAGAGGGTGGGGATATGTCATTTCAATTTGAATCCATCAATTCGTCTTCAATGACTCTTTGCTGTTGTAAAAATCGAGCTATTATCGGAAACGGTATTTCACCGTTTTCCATTATTCCGTTAAATCAAGACGAAATAGTACCACTTTGACAGCTGAAGGTTAAAGCGTAACTACTACCGTTTTATTGTAACGCATCTACTGCGTATACTTTTGCCACCGGTAGTGCACAATAAAACGCAGCTAATATTCAGCATCTAGTTCGCACGTGCCCTCCAAACGACGAAATTACGCGCGATTCACGAAAATAAACGTCGCGCGAATTTTTTATTTTAATAGCATCTCGGAAACTCTTCGTATTTTTAAATATTTTCATATAAAAACGTCGAATCCGCCGCGAAAATTTACCAACAATATTCCAAACTGGCCGCCGTCCAGGCAATATTTAATAACGCTCTCGAATTAAAATAAGAAGAAGTTCTTTCAGGTTGGGCGTGGGCGCCCCAATTTTTTCGCAATATAGCCGATGTGTTCACGAAATATATTACGCCGGACAGATACATGTGTAGCACACGATCGGTAAAGAGATCGTTAATAATTTCTTTCTTTTTTCTTTTTGTTTTCTATTTTAATTTGAAGTAGATAACCTCATCGAAAACGTCTTAATAAAAAAAACACAGCCTTAAAAGGATAACCAAGCGTGCCCAAATGTTTAACATGTTTGACGATTCGATGAATGAAGACGATTATTTTCAATGCAAAAAAAACATGTGGTTTATATGCGAATTTAATGGAGAATTTAATGGTATACTAAGAAATCGCAAACTTGATTTACTTACGCAGATATCTTTACGAAAACTTATACATATTCACGTCTATGAACCCCTTTAAACAACAAAATGCGCTTGCGTCAGCATGTTAAACATCAGAATTAAAACGCCCACACGCTTAAATTGGAGACGTAAACGATATCGTTGTTGTTATTATTGCGATGTAAATACGCGGACATGAAAATATAAATGTCATATAAAACACGCTCGAACGAGTAGCGAAACGTAAATGATTGAAATTTAACAAGCAACAAACCGAGCGTAACTGACTTTATGTTTTATTAAATGTAAATAAAAGCATTCGCCGTTGTTTTTATGGAGTGATGATTGCTTTATTTGCGAAAAAAAATCAATGAAAAGTAACTCATACCTACATACAATTAAGTTCAGTTTATGACCTTTGTGACAGTCCTCAAAATTAATTATATTAACTATTCAATTAGAAACAATTTCAAACAATAGAGTGCATTATTAGATACCTATTTGTAGAGTTCCTGTATATTACTATTAAGATAAGAGTTAGGCAAACGGCCCTCGAATTTTGATTGGTTTGGATCCGCCGGATCCGCGTTACTTTGGTAACTAATGTATTAATCAACGTCAGAGTCAGATAAATTAATTTATAATTTTGTCATTGATTTGTAACGTAGGAAACGATTAGAAACTATTTACCTTGGATCAACTATGGCAGATGACAGCCGCGTTTGCCTAACTCTTATCTTAAATAATATACAGGAACTCTACCTATTTGTACATTATGCGTATTATACCAAAGAAAATGGAAACCGATTTGTGTATCACAGTAATTCGCATACTTTTAAGATAAAGGAGAAAATATATTGAATAAAGAAATACTCCTAATGAGTCGAAACGGTTTGTATTTCTTCCTCTGTTTTGACACTTGCACAAACTGTCATAAAACATAAATTGATTTCCTCATTGTCCCTATACCGAGTGAGCATTTTCAATCCGGGACATAGGAGATAAGCATGACTACCCTTAATAATGACCTATTTAATGACATTAACGATGAAGCACTAACGAATGTGATTAATGGATTTTATAATAGATTAGGGCACCGTTTGGCGAAAAATCGAGGGTTATTTGAATTTTTACTATAATTTATAAGAAAACGTTCAATTTGTTTTTAATCTTTAGTTTGTAATAAAATTATAATACTTAAATTCAATAATTTAAAATTCACGTAGCCGGAAACAATTTCACTACGATTTCATTCGGAGTGGATCTTCACTGAATAACATGGACAGATTCAGGAATAATACTTGACTCTAAAATGCTTTTTGCTCTTCTTGTGGATCACATAGTACAGAAAGCGTATCAAAATCTCGGTTTTATATTTCGAATCACTTTGCCAATCCTGCATCTCTTATACTCTTTATTCTCAACTAGCGAGAAGTCATCTGGAATATGTGTCTGTGGTTTGGGACGCGATCTATCTTAAATATATTGAAAGAATTGAAAATGTGCAAAAAAAATCTTAATTGGTTAAATTATATAAATATGTAATCGGTATTTATGGCAGCAAAATTGCGAAGCCATTCTTTCTCATTACACTCTACATCTTCCATCTCACTCTATCTCAACGTAGGGTTTCTCAACATATTTTATTTCTGTACAAACTCTTGAACAATGTTTTTGATAACGAGTATTGTATAAATAAATTAAATTTTAACGTTCACGTATGTACTACTCGTACTAGTCACTTATTTTAGCTTGATTATTTCAATATTTATTGCCCTTAATCAATTTGCACTTTATCAACAACTTTATGCTTTTGATACACCAGATATAATATCTACTGACCAGGTGGAGGAGGAGATGGCGTTGCAGAATGCCCTGAATCAGAAATTTCACCCCCCGACAATCATAATATCTACTGGCCAGGTGGAGGAGGAGATGGCGTTGCAGAATGCCTTGAATCAGAAATTTCACCCTCCAACGATCTTCGAAGAAAGCTAAAGACAACGTTCATCGTTGTTTCATTTGTGAATTCCAACTGGAAAGACTGCAGATTTGCAGATCCATTGGTTCTAATTCTAATACCTTGACCGTAGAATCCAGCCATACGAAATTCATCTAATCCTAATGTAATCTAATTGAAAGATAATCTCCTCCCACAATTAATTTTATATCTGTTATTTCAGCAGCTAAGCTACCATCTTCAGTACACAAACTAACAATAAAAGGACTTCATAAAATCTAACAACCACCTAATCATATTATACACATTATATACAGTGCCTTTCATAGAGTTCGTAAGAAATGGGGAAAAAATTTACTACAGTTAGTTCATGCACCAATCAAAATAAAAGACAACACATTTCCATCCAACCAGTCATTTAAAATAAGGCTGAAAACCTGAAAAGTAGAAAGTCTCGAAAATGAAAAATTGCGATAATTCAAAAGTTATTAATATTTTTCTTCTAGAATCGATGCACTCAGATAAAATTAAGTGTAGTCAACAACCTACAGTATCAAAATACCATATGTCCAAATAAATTTTTGATAAAGGTAGGTCATGGAGTGTAAAAATCTACAACACCAAGCAGTTTTTGAAGTTAGTGACATATCAAGCTGTAAGATATGGACAATTAAACTTCAATTTTACTTAACTACTCAAGAACTGGACAATATTTTACCTTTATCAGAAATTTATTTGGACAATAATTTGCTAGAATTATTATGACCATTTTTTTAGAATTTTATTTTATGCGATCTTAAAATTAAAATGCTATTCTAAATCCTTAAAAACAAATATCATCTCATTTTCTTGATCTGTGTATACTAAGACAAATACCACTAATCTGAAAATATTATTTTAGATAGGATGCTTTTTACAAAAAATAGAAATTTCACTTTAAAAAACACGTTTTTGTTTCAACAAATAAATATAAATTGTTTCCATTTATTTTTTGCATAATAGAAAGATAAGATGTACAGTTTGTTAAATGGATCTTTTTACGCACGTCATTTGCAAACGGCACTAGTAAAACCAATTTTTTACATTTAATTTTATCTGACTGCATCGATTCTAGAAGAAAAAGACTAATAACTTTTGAATTATCGCAATTTTTCATTTTCGCGAATTTCTATTTTTGAAATCTTAAATAGGTTGGACTGGTTGGATGGAATTATGTTATTTTTTATTTTGATTGATGCACGAACCAGCTGCAGTAATTTTTTTTGGCAAAAGTCAATAATAAAAATCTTTCCCATTTATTACGAACTTTATGAGAGTCACTGTATAAAAAATTTAATTTTAAATAATTTTTAATGATAAAATTTAATTAGCTGCCGAAATACGTATCTACCGATATAAAATTAATTGTGGGCGGAGATAATTTTTTAATCATTTCTTAAACCATAGCGTAATTTTGATTTTCATTAATTTTTTTGTGAAAAATCATATACTTCTGGAATAACAAATATCACAATTACAAAATTTTATCAGAACTATGAGCGTAGGAAATATTTATGAAGTAAAATACTGTATACGCAAATCAGATATTAACAAATTTGGATTTTAATATTCCTGGGGATTGCATTAATTATTCTTTTATAACAGAGATTTTCCTGACCTGCACCGGTATAACGAAATATCGTAGCTAAACTTCCCCACTCATACTGCCGCTAAGGGTTACATGTCGTTAGAGTCGTAACGGTTTACTTGGCCACGAGTGTACATGCAACAATTTTAAACTTGTTCAAATTTTGTTGAACTTAAATTGCACACCTATGAATAGCTATATACAGAGTGGCCCAACTGCATCTTCGCTTGATTTTCATTTCCTTTTTCCACATCACCATGTCAATTTGAGAATTGGAACCTAGCTCTTTATTAGTTGGATATACAGAGTGGCCCAACGAAAACAGTCAGGCTGAATATCTTCCAAGAAAATTTTTGTTTGAAAAAACGCAAAAACAGGTCGATTTATAATCCAAGGGGGCCACTTTTTTCTATACCTGTCATACGTCATCATCCCCTCCCTTCCAGCTCTCTAACCAATAGAATTTAAATAGGGAATGTACCATGAGTAGCATATCATTGAAAAGGGAATTTTATAGAGAATCCAGTAATGTGAATATGAATATCAGAAAATTTTATTTTAGCGTCCTCTTTCGGGGAAAAAATTGTTACATAATCCAAAGTGTGACAACTCATATGAAAGCTAATTTTAATAGTAACTCAATGCGCGAATTGAAATTATGTAAAGATATTGAAAACTGACTAAAATAACTAAAAATAAGGATACCAAATCTGTTACGAACCCTATTTTTAGTTATTTTAATCAGTTGTGAATATCTTTACGTAATTTCAATTCGCGCATTGAGTTACTATCAAAATTAGCTTTCATATGAGTTGTCACACTTTGGATTATGTAACAATTTTTTCCCCGAAAGAGGACGCTAAAGTCAAATTTTCTGATATTCATAACATTACTGGATTCTCTATAAAATTACCTTTTCAATGATATGCCACTCATGGTACATTCCCTATTTAAATTCTATTGGTTAGAGAGCTGGAAGGGAGGGGGATGACGTATGACAGTTGGATATAGGATAGAAAAGTGTCCCCCTTGGATTATAAATCGACCTGTTTTTGCGTTTTTTCAAACAAAAATTTTCTTGGAAGATATTCAGTCTGACTGTTTTCGTTGGGCCACTCTGTATATATGGAAGGTAGAGTTACAATTTGATTGTCTCTAAAAACCTAACTGCCTTGAAGATCTATTAAAGATCATTCAGATTATTCTTGTTTGGATTATAAATAATCTTGAGATATTACAGGAATATCCCTATGCAATAAATACACTGCTCAACAACTGAAATGGATTATTATAATCGTGCTGAAATGTACATTCAAAACAGTTGTTAAATGGTTTGCACTGTATACTGTCTCTCAATTCTGTTTTATAGCGAATATTTTGTGCAAGTTTTTTTTTAATGCTTTGTGCCGTTATCGCTTTAACAAAAGAAGGTAGGAATATGGCTCCAAAATGTTAGCAAGTTAGTGAAACAAAATTGCTTGTACCGAAGTCACTACTCTTACTTTTAACAACATTTTTGTTTATTACCATAGAAATTACGCCTCTACGGCGTTTGGAAACAGTGCAACTCGGGCAAGTAGTAGCCTAGTTTACACCCCAAAATTATTTAGTTCCGTCCGTGAGAACTAAACAGGAAGGGATAGTTCGGTTCGACAAATTTTGGTTCCCGCACGTTTACAACGTTTATAAGTTATCGTGAAAAGTGAAAGAAGCAATCCTAACCTTAAAAATTGATAAGATTAAATCGCAACATCCTGCGATCGCTTTTTGACCTAACATTGCATTAGGATTGAAAAATTGTAAAATTATTAGTTAAAAACGAATAAGTGACGTACTTACTATTTGTATTTACAAAACAAAATATAGTAAACAATAATTTAACCTTACATTTTTCCGTTAGTCTCCACAAAATGCGTCGATTGTGTTTACAAACGCGACAACGGACATTAGTTCAAACCAAACTGCGGAAGTGCGGACTAATTTTGGTTCGGTCTTCTCTCGCGGAAATACCGAACTAACGATCGAACCAAAATTAAGGTTCTAATTTGGTCCACATATAGTCCTTGGTCCCGGGACCAAAGTGTCGGTGTAAACTAGACCAGTGTCTCTTTATCGACGAATCAAGATTTCGTTTGTACACGTGTGATGGTTGAACATTACTATGGAGTTTGTGTCTGGGGAGGCATATGTTTTGATGTAAGTGATGATCGGATATCTATCCGTGATGTTCTCATTATGGGATTATTAGAATGGAGTGGCCACCCAGACATGAATTGCGTCGAGCATGTTTAGGCCGAAATATCTAACCAGCTCCAACAGGGGTATGCATTTCTTTTTTAAAATTTCTACGTAAAAAAATAAATCATTGTAAATATCCACTTCATTTGTTGAGCAGTGTATTATATTGAAGGTGGCAGTATGTGAGACTATAAGTGACGATTCACAATGGACGTAATCGTAAGAAATACGTAAACACAGTAGATACATAAATGTAAATTCTCAGTATGTTTGTCAATCAATTTTATACCGTGAATTTATTTTAACATAAAACATTGCTATTACGTGGCTGTTACTTGTCCTGATACATTTTCACTAACTTTCTCCGCCTGACAGATGTTCTAAATTAAAACGGACAAATTTTATTTGATATGAGATTAGAAACGCTAATGACCACGATCATGCAACGACTTTTTTAAAAATTGGAATTAGTTTGCATAGTAATATCACGTAATATGAACAACAATGTTTCATATTAAAATAAAATCACGGTATATGTCTGTACCTACTAAAAACAAAAGAAGCGAGACTTATTATATTAACCATTACAAGAGTACCAATTGACGTAAGAATTGACAAACATACCGAAAATTTACATTTATGTATCTACTATCTTTACGTATTTCTTATGCTTACGTTCATTGTGAATCGGCACTAATATATGTTAAGTAAAAATCTGATATTGTTTCATTTTAAGTATAGATAAATGCTCTGGTTTAAATTTAACTTGAAGGCTTCCACGGCCGTCGTCCATGTTTGAATTGGCTTCCGGTTGGAACCGCGCCACGTTGACTTCTACTGCTGACGTTTCGTTCTCTCTTGCTGCTGCTTCTCGTTAGTCGCTGAGACTGAGTGGGTATTTGAACGTTGAACGGTCTTGGCTTCGGAGTTCCTAGAAGTTGTTCTTCTTTTACCTCCTTCATCTGAAAGAAAAAAGTCGCTTTAGAAACTGTGCCTGTGCGGCAAACGCCGTACGTTGCGCGATACTTCTCTGCGCTCATTCCACGAGCATCATCCTGTGCCTCTTGTGGCGATGCTCCAGCTTTTTATCGTAGTCCTCCAGGCTCCGGATCAGCGGGTTGGGGTGGTCTTGCATCGTTCCGTGCGTCTTCACGGCTAGCCGCCGCACGAACTCTTCTAACTTCTCGATGCCGATGTCCTTATGGATTTGGGCTTTCCTGGTGAACCACGAAGCGTCGAGCGCCATCAGCAGGACTTTGTTCTGGATTACCTGAAGTTTTCGCATGTGAGTCTTGGCCGCGTACCCCCAGGCCACAGAGGCGTGGGTCTGATGACGGTTTTGTAGAGCTTCACCTTGTTGTCTGGGTGAAGCTTAATTCCCCGGCTCATCAATCCGTAGAGCTTAGCCAGGACCTGTCTGGCTCTGGCGGCAGAGGACTCAATGTGCGGACCCCAGGTGAGCCTCGCGTCCAGGATGACTCCCAAGTACTTCGCTTCCGTTCGCCAAGGAATTTCTCGTCCGAACATGGCGATCTCTTCTGGCGGGCGGATCCTTCCTTTTCTGCCCATGACGATGGCGGTGCCCTTCTTGGCGTTCACCTGGATGCGCCAGGTACGGTACCAGCCTTCGAGATCGGTCGCAGCAGTCTGCAGCTTCCTTCTCAGGATGGCGACGCTCTTCGAACGACAATACAGGGCTGTATCGTCGGCGTAAAGCGCGACGTTCACACCGTTGGTTCGAGGGATGTCTCGCACGAAGATGTTGAAGAGCGTCGATGACAGCACGGAGCCTTGCGGCACACCGGCACTCAAAGTTCTCTCCGAAGAACGAAGTCCGTTAATCTTTATACGGAATTTGCGTTGCTTCAAGAACGAGGCGGTCAGCTGCACAATACCCGTATTCCCGCTTCCAACATCTTGCGGAGCAGGCCCTGGTGCTAAACCTTGTCGAATGCCTTCGACACGTTCAGCAACACGAGGCCTGTGTACTCCTTCTTGTTGAAATCTTCGGTTGAGCACTCGGTAACGCGCAGGATTTGGTGGACAGTCGAGTGTCCCGGACGAAAACCGTTGATCCTGGACGACCTTCAGGCGCTCAATGTGCTCCTTGAGTCGTCGGAGAATGACCTTCTCGGCCAGCTTGCTGAGAACTGGCAGCAGACTGATCGAGCGATAGTTCTGCGGAAAAGCGGCAGCCTGCCCAGGCTTCCTCAACACAATGACGTCCGCGAACTTCCACCTGGATGGAAAGTGCCGTAGACGAAGCATCGCGTTAAGTATGCCGGTCAGAACCGCTATCGCTCGCATCGGAAGTTCTTGCAGAGCCCCGTTGCCTATGCCGTCGGGACCTGGGGCCTTCCTCTTCTTGCACCTCTTCGCTGCCTACTGAGTGTCTCGTGGTATTTATAGTGATCGGTGGGGGTAGTGGGTCGGAACGGTGACCGGGGATTGGTCTATTGGGGGTTTACATTGGTGAAACAAAACGGTCTGTTAGCACTCATGTTTCTGAACATGAACGCTATACTAGACTACTCCAAACAACTGGCTCGGCTCTAGCTGAACACAAACTAGAAACCGGTCACCAAATCCTATTCTCCGACACAAAACTTCTGGCCCGCTCATCTCATTTTTTCAATCATAAAATCCGTGAATCCCTAGGAATCCTCAAACATCCCAATAACCTGAACCGTGATACTGGCTTTTACCTCCACAATGCCTGGAAACATCTCATTAACTATCCGTCACGCTCCAACAGACCAATCCCCGGTCACCGTTCCGACCCACTACTCCGACCGATCACTATAAATACCACGACATACCCACTCAGTCTCAACGACTAACGAGAAGCAGCAGCAACACCACCAGCAGCAGCAGCCCTGAGGAAGTTCTTCTGCAATGGAGAACGAAACGTCGGCAGTAGAAGAAGTCAACGTGACGCGGTTCCAACCGGAAGCCAATTCAAACCCTGGTTTGAAATAAAATTTATTTATTTAATAAATAAATAAATTTCCAAATTCAAATTTCGAAAAAAAAACGAATAATTAAAGGTCAATGCTTTTTTGAAATATTATCCAACAATTAATTTTATTTCGCTGTCAAAGGACATCTTTGGTAAAAACGTAGAAAACATTTATAACATTCTAAAATATTCTATAAAAACGTAAATAATTTTTAATTATTACAATTTTTTATTTTTTTACAAAAGACTTGTTTTTCAAATAACATTTTCATGTATTGTTACGTTATTTTTCTCTTGTAGCGTGATTTTCTTTTTTTTTACGACTATTTTGTCGGCTGCGGTGAAGCCATGATCGCCCGTGTAGCATCTAGTGGGTTTGTATTCTGGGATTTTCGCTGCAAGCGGATACGCGCGGCCGGCATTTTGCTTCACTTGTGGTGGATCTCTCGTCTTGACCGGTTGTCGTATTTGTCATTTGTGCGTTCTGGTTTTGGTGGTTGAACGACGCTCTTCGGAGGATAAAACTGGTCAGGCGTTAATTATTTTTCGGGCTCGTTTAATCCCGACGTTTTCGGATTTGATATTAGAGATCCCCCCTCGATCGCTGTTGGTGATTGCTGTTGGTCAGGCTCGTAATCGTTCATTTACGAGGTAAGTTTTTTTGTGATTGTCCACGCCGTTTTCCTCGGCATCTTGTTAATTTTTGTTCTCCGTTTTCTTCTATAGCCGCTTGTACCGGGCTTCGTAACCCGCTTGATTCGGACCCCGAAAGCCGTTTTTTACCAGGCTTGGAAATTTAGCTGGTTCCGGACTTTGGAAATTCGTTCGCACGTGCCACGCGCACGCACTACTCGTACCGAGTCCCCCCCCCGCATTGGGATCGTCCCGCATTCGCCCTTGAGCTTCCGCCCTTCACCCCTCGGTCGCCGTAGGTCTTGCCATAGGACCGAAGGACTTCGTGGTAACCGACTACAGGGTAGAATGTCCAGGATAAGGGTATGATCCATTTGCTTATCGTTGCCTCGCATCTCGTCCGACAGTACGATTATTACGAGAATTTTCCCCGGTATAGTGCCACGCCCTTGGCTACAATTGGAATTTTAATTTAGACTTGTCGAAGTGGCGCAATTTTTCAAGGTTATTTTTGGCAGCCCCTCTGGCTTGCATTTTGCTTAGTAATTATGGTGTAATCTTTGAAAACCTTTTTAATAGTGATCGCCTTCTGCGAATGATCTCGATTGTGTTGTCACTTTTACTCTTAAAGTAACGTTCTTTCTTTTTACCACGTTTTCTCTTTCATTGATTTTGATGAAAGTTTTAATTTTGTTATTGCTGTGTGAAGTTTGCGATTGGTACCATACGCGAGCGGGTAGATTTTTCGGTGTTGTACATATTTTTAATTTTAAATGGGCCGTTCGCCTTTTTTATGGCTCTCCATTTTATAAGGAGAATTGTGATATGTCGCCTACCATTTATCACGATATTAAAGATTATTGTTAAAGCGTTTTTGTGCCTTCTTATTTTCTGGTTAAGTTATCCGTGCATCGGCAAATCATTCAGCGTCGGATTATACAGGGTGACTTTAATAGGTCTACCCCTAGCGTTGATCTATACTCTTACGGTAACGTCGCTACAAGCTAGGTGGCGCCCCCTTCTCCGAGTTTATTTAACATCTGGGTTATCCCGCCCACTTCGGCGACGTACACTTGTGCGTAACGTAGTTTACTCACGCCCGTCTTCACTGAGCTGCAGGGATATTAGACGTTACCACTATTCAAGATCGTCTCAGGTAAGTCCGACCGATTTCGCTGAGCCCGACCGATTTCTTTGGCTCCCGTCTGTCAATTGCTACCACGCACAAGTGGTTGCCGTAGTTTATCTCCTACGGCAATAGTTTTGTTGCAACGATTCCACGTGACAGTATAGATATTAAAAAATTTAAGTACTATAATCATAAGTCGATTTTTTTGAAAATTTCTGAATAGAAACACTAAAATTGTTATACTTAAGCGCAAGATTAAATTTGTCTGAAAGATCTAAAAAAAGTATTCTACACTGTCTTTCAAAAAGTGTGCTACAAGAAAGCACCAGAGTTTCGGAACGCATTGAAATGAAATAATCGAGAAATAAGAACCAATATAATGTTTTCCTATTCATATTATTTTGGCGGACACTTTAATCCAACCAGTATTTCCTAATGTAGTGTGTATAAAGAGTGGTTCACAATATATTGTGATTTTTTTATTTTTGGGATAGTAATTTTGATGTAATTTCATATTTAGCTATAACTTTTAATTCTGAACAACTTATTCTTATGACATTTTGCTCTATCTTGTAAAATAAAGGTACTCTACTCTTAAGCCGTCTTCATTTCTCGGTGTCCACGCTGTATACCGTTCAAGATAAATTTCATCTGACGTTTTCCAATTTGACTTTAAGGGATGCAGAAGCTTTCTGCGTCAATAAATTTTTATAAAAACCGATAATAAAAAAAATTCCCATTTGTAGCACACTTTTTGAAAGTCACTGTATATTTATCCACTTTTTGCTGGTTACTATACATATTGTAGTGTTGCTTTTCTTTGCAGATGTGGTAAGTATTGAAATTGTCTATTCTCTCTTTTATTTTAATCTTTACACCACATCCACTACACAATTACGTAGTCTAGTAGTCTGATATGAATTCTATTTTATAACGTCAAAGTGACAAAGTGTTAAAGTGAGGGTGGGAACTCTCAATGTCAATTGCAATCCAGTTATTTATTATAATTTTGAAGAAAATTCTTTTGAAGATAAATTGGTGAGTAATTTAATTGTTTAATTTTGTAATGTATGTCTAAAATTCTAAAGAAACACAGGTAATTTCTTATTTGCCAAGTGTTGCTACCTGTTACGCCCAATCGTGAAACAAACGATAATATTCCTATGATACTTTAGAATTTTGTAACGTTTAGATGTAGTGTGATGTTGAATTAGAATTCTTATTATTACAGATAGAGTCTTATTTGCTAAGTGTTGCTACCTGTTACGCCAATCGCGAAACAAATAATAACTCTTCTATAATAATGAGGATTCTTTGTAGATGTTTGTTGATAGTTCAAGTGATTGATGAATGACAAGATGTGTTATATGTAATGTGTTTTTTAAAACCAAAAGAATTTCCTTAAATTAAAAAAAACTTACTTCAGCGTTACGCTGTGAGACATCCCTGGACAAATTTCTGATAAGGTAGTATTAATGAAAGAAATTGAAAATTTTAAAGTTATATTTTTAATTAAATTATAAGAGCAAAATTTTTAATGTTTATCGTCTGGTTGCTATTGAAAGATTTACGTGGATTTACGTTTTGTGTACATATCCTCCCCATTACACCTCGGTTTGTTTATTCTCTTTGGTGATCAACCCCTCCATTTTATTTATAAATACTTCACTCAATTTAACATTTCTGTCACACAAAACGTCAATCTGACAGATAACTTAAATATTTCAAACTTTAAATTAAACTAAGTAAGTATTCTATTAACATTTCAATAATACCTTAAATTAATTAACATTCTTAAACATAATAACCTAAATATTTGAATGATAACAAGTTTTTAATTTATAGAACGCTGCATCTTGAAGTATGCTCCATCTTGAAGATGTTTCATCCCAAAGAACACCGCGCCTGGACAAATGTTGCATCTTGCAGAACGCCTCTCGTATGATGTTGATGAAGAATATTTTCATCTTGTGAAACATTGTTGTTTTTGGGAATGTTATGAAGAAACTTGCTTTTTTTAGAATTTCGTACTTTTGGATTATGGTGGATGAAGAATGCTGCATTTTGGAAAGTTTTATAAGATGCGAAGTTTGTTGGAAACAGCATACGATGAATAAATTTCTGGACATAGGTAAATATCACTGCAATATACTATACGATACTAAACTGAATTGGGAAAGCTGAAAATTTTAGAAAAGTGTTATTAATCTTTCTGATGTTGCCCTAATAAACTGAAAATTTCCATTTATCATGACGGTTGAATATCCCCGTGCTTTGAAAATGACAGGATTTAATTAATCCTGCGCATTGAAAAGGCGTTCAAAATTAATCAATATTAACGTCAATAAGTCGTTCGTTTTCGCATCCGATTATTTATCGCGTTTCTGGGGGCTGATGTATGTAGAAGTCGGGACCGTTTCCACTTAACACACAAAAGAGCCGTATTAAAAGCACATAAAATAATCCGATGCCCGGCGTTCAGACCTAATTTGCCCCCGGGCAGAACTAAATGCCGAACATTTTTAGCAACATGGTGCCGAAACGGCTTTCGTTCGGCACTAAATGGACCATTAGAGTCCGGCTGACGAATGGCGTCAATTCCGCTTCCGAATAAGGAGGTTCTTATTTGTATTCGCTCGTTCTTCGCTTTAAAATTCTATAAATACACCTTGTTTACACCGGTGTGACTCCGAAATTGTTTGCTTATTGCCTTCTATATTTATGGAATATACGTAGGAGTTTCTCTTGTGCTACCGTTCGGATTATCTGGGGCGGCCACTTGAAAAATTAATGGCCTCGGTTATTGCTAACAGAAAAGGTATATGTAGTACACGATGTAGAAGAAAATCGTTACTTGTAAGGAACATATGGTTAAAGCAGGAACAATATAATACTAGACTTCATTTGTTTTTTCTTTTTAAAATATTTCAGTCAATTTTAATTTACTTTATTATTGACAACTGTCTTTTGTAAAATAAACAAAAGAAACAAATAAATGGAACAACGTTACATTGAATTTTATTTTCAGTTCGTGATTTAAAATACGATAGTAGACTGTTTCAAGCTAAAAATATAGTAAAATCAATAATAATAATTCGAAATATTTTGTAGCAAAGTGATTAGTAGCAAAATTATTAAATACTGAATTCGAACCAACAGAAAAGAAAACAAAAAGCTTGGCCCATGGGGGGATCGAACCCACGACCTTCGCGTTATTAGCACGACGCTCTAACCAACTGAGCTAATGGGCCACTGAATTGCTATGAACATGTTATTTATTACTATGTAATACATACAATAACTGAAATATAAATAAATAGATGTATATTTTTTAAGATTTGAGTACTTTGATAGGTAAGAATAAAGTTTAGATTGCAAAATATTATAAGCCTCCTTTCTACTGAATTTCTTTTAATATACGCTTTTCACTAAACTCTTCTAATCCCCCCTATTCTGTAACTCAAATCGAATCGAAATCAGTGAATTTGACAGATCGGATCGTAATGTTGTTGAATTAGTATGCCGTTATTCTGCTCGATTTCTATATTAAAATGTTTTACAGAATGTTAAATAGTTGACGTACTCTACCTTCTTTACAGAATATCACAGACCATACCCGAAAAATATAATAGAGACTGAATATTTTGATTTGAAAACATTCCGATTCCTGTCATACATTTCGATTCGATCCGAAAAGAGTTACAGAATAGGCCTGAATGTCTAGTAATCAATTTATAATATTTTCTAAACAATTCAAAAATCTTGGAAACCGTTGTTTCTTTTGCTGGGTTTGGTAATTCCTCCGCGCTCACTCTATTCACTCCTCGAGCACTTTTGTCTTACTTTTACGTATATCAAAACAGCTGCGTTCTCACTCTACTTTTCACTCCGAGCTTGCACCGCGTGAGTTTCCAAACTTAACATTTGTATCAGTTGTCAGGCTCTCAGGATTAAATATAACAAATAAGATTGTCAAGGGAATAAAAATAAATAGTAATTTAAATTTGTAATAAATATAAAATATTTTTAATAAAATACTTAGGGAATTTATGGTATTATTTATTACACGAGGGCGTATTTTTATGTTATTTGCCTAGCTACGAAAAATAATCGACGACGTCAAGCCAATTATTAAAAACTAGCTGCGACAATTAGAAGTACGTGTGCTAAGTTGTGTTTAATTTGTGCGATTAGGCCCAGTTGTACAATTTCAGTTTAAGTTTAAGCCAAAGCTTAAACCCTTAACAATTATTGTTGAAATCATTTTCGGCTTAAATTTAAACTACCATAGGCCCCATCTGGGTCTTAAAGAGATTTGGGAAGGTTCGTTTCTTAATAAAATGAGTGAAACTGAGTGGAATATTGCTGAGTCATGACAAAGGAAGGCAATGGCCCATATATTTATGAAAGAATGGTTGCTGTGTTTAGATAAGTTCTTATTTACAAGTTAGATTTTGGTCCAAACTCTTTCGATGGGGTAGATGATGTATTAACGTCAACCCAAAGTCCGAACGTCCCGTGGAAGCTCGAACTGAAGAATTGGTACAAAAAGTCGAAAATTTGTTACTCGTCGTAATATTTTTTTTTTTAATGTAAAACGTGCAACGTGTAAAATTACACGTTAACAACGTGCTCTTTTTAAATTTCTCCTCATAGTAAGCCAACTTATTCACAGAAAACTGAAAATCACAAAAATGTCAAAGGGTGTTTTCGCCCCCTTAAAGCGTTTTTGGGTAGTTAAAAAAAATTGTTCCGTGCTCACCCTATGGTGAACCTGTAACCCACAAACTTCCAAATTTTTTTGAATTTGAAAAATGTGAGTTAAGGATGCAACATGACCGACTGCGAAAGGAAAAACTGTTTCTGGAAAGTTAAAAGGAGAAAGCCATGTAAAATTCTTAAAATTATCAATCAATCTGATGTTTAAATACTAATAGTTTATCGGGATTCATTCGCGGATACTCATATGGCTTGTGACGTCAATAGGAGTACCCTACCGTCGCACTAGGGTGCGTTTTCTAGTCTCTGTCGAACACATCAACAATAAAGTTAAATTTACAGTTGGTTCTTGTCCGATGAAATTTGTATCACAAAATCTTTTAAGCGGACACAAAGTTAAAGAAGTTAAAAATATTTTTCAAACATTTTAATTTACACAATACTTTTTTTTAGAGTTCTATCATTTTAGATAAAATTGAAAAATCTTTTAGCTTCCTATTGGCATTAACAAAATTTAATAAGCAGATTAATGGCGGATTTCACAAACGTTACTTAAATTTAATCATCCGTTAAAAGTAAACGTTGCCATGGTTACATGTGTTGAAGGTATAGGAATGATTATTCTTAATCGATGATTAAAGTTAAGTGACGTTTGTGAAATCCAGCGTAATTATATTAATACACAAAAGAGGCATTACATGAAGCTCTAGAAGCAATCAGAAATGGAATTCGAATAAAAAGGGCTAGTATCATTTTTAGAAAACCGAAAACAATATTAATGTGCAAGCATAGAGATATACAGAGTGGCCCAACGAAAACAGTCAGATTGAATATCTCCCAAAAAAAATTTTGTTTGAAAAAACGCAAAAACAGGTCGATTTATAATCCAAGGGGGACAATTTTCTACCCTATATCCAACTGTCATACGTCATCCCCCTCCCTTCCAGCTCTCTAACCAATATAATTTAAATAGGGAATGTACCATGAGTGGCATATCATTGAATAGGTAATTTTATAGAGAATTCAGTAATGTGAATATGAATACCCGAGAATTTGATTTTACCGCCCTCTTTCGGGGAAAAAACTGTTACATAATCCAAAGTGTGACAACTCATATGAAAGCTAATTTTAGTAGTAATTCAATGCACTAATTGAAATTACGTAAAGATATTGAAAACTGATTAAAATAACTAAAAATAGGGTTCGTAACAGATTTGGTATCCTTATTTTTAGTTATTTTAGTCAGTTTTCAATATCTTTACGTAATTTCAATTCCCGCATTGAGTTACTATTAAAATTAGCTTTCATATGAGTTGTCACACTTTGGATTATGTAACAATTTTTTCCCCGAAAGAGGACGCTAAAATCAAATTCTCTGATATTCATATTCACATTACTGGATTCTCTATAAAATTACCTTTTCAATGATATGCCACTCATGGTACATTCCCTATTTAAATTCTATTGGTTAGAGAGCTGGAAGGGAGGGGGATGACGTATGACAGTTGGATATAGGATAGAGAAGTGTCCCCCTTGGATTATAAATCGACCTGTTTTTGCGTTTTTTCAAACAAAAATTTTCTTGGAAGATATTCAGCCTGACTGTTTTCGTTGGGCCACTCTGTATATCCAACTAATAAAGAGCTAGGTTCCAATTCTCAAATTGACATGGTCATGTGGAAAAAGGAAATGAAAATCAAGCGAAGATGCAGAAGCAATGACTAATTTCAGTGATTGGATAATATGCTCTTACGTTTAAAGAAATTGTAAAGAGGGGAAACGTATCTTGGAAAAATGATGATAAAAAAAGTTATGGCAAAAAAGATGTATTTAAGTGAAAATGTTCTACGCTAGATGATTTTTGTGGTACAAAGAACAGGATACTATTTCTAAAGTCAATAGCACAAATAAACGTGTAATCCAGAAGTACTATACAGGGTGATCTATGACGTTGGGGGAAAACTTCACCGGTTGATTCCTATGAGTAATTTAAACAAAAAAACTTCTAATGAGCATGTGTCCAATAATGCTTTTTAATGGAAGTGTAACCCTTCAAAGTTTATAAGATATAACGTCAATCAATCAAAGCAATAGCAGTAGGCTTATTTCGTATTTCATTTGTTACCTATGAAAATAAAAATTAGTATCTTAACATCGTCTTGAAGTTGTAAACATTCAACATGTAATAAACTTTGAAGGGTTACACTTCCGTTAAAAAGCATTATCGGACACATGTTTATTAGAAGATTTTTGTTTGAATTATTCATAGGAATCAACCGGTGAAGTTTTTCCCCGACGTCTCTACTGAGAGAAGAACGTTGCGTCATAGTCTGGTGTTGCATCAACAGACTTATGAATCATAACTCCGTCCTTTTTTCTCATTCACCCTTAACAAAGAAATAATACCGAAATAATTGTCGGTTCTTGCTTCGGCGATTGATTACGCAGCACTCAAGTTCCGTGATTTTCATAGTAGAAAGTTATATTTTAATTATATCAATATGAAAGTCATTTTCTTTTTAAAGGTCTGTGTTCGGACTCGACGCTTCACAATCAAATATTATGTTTTTATTCCTTATTTCCTGTCAGTCATAACTATTTTATTACAGCCATCAGTAGCATATAGTTTACTGTTTTTATTAAGCTTCATAAGTATTAAATTTACATCGTTACTTCATCGTTTCACAAACACATTTTTAAGGGTTTCGAAGAAATCACTCTGTGGGCACATTCGTTGTTTTGTCCGTAGTTAATATTGTACGTCAGTTTACATTTGGACGTAATAAAAATAAATCAATCACTTGAGTTTGGCATCATAAAAGCCCTAGGAAATGTGTTTGCTCAAGAATGAGAGGCGCTTGCCCAACAAAAATCTAAAAATTACGATACTGCCTCGCAGTCATTCATACAGCACGCTTCGTCCCATTTTACAACCGAGCTTTACCTAAAATAATCAATGTGTGCTCCTGTAACTACTTTGAATATATTTGTGTAAATAAAGTTGGTTTAGTGATTTGTTGGTAACTATTAATTTCAAATAAAGACACTACCATAGTAACGGTTTGAGATCGACGTTAAGTGCAACGTCAACCAGCGCGGTCCAAATTGTCGTTGGTAGTCACTGTATAAGATTCACCTCAAACAAAAATCATTATACATACCGTATGTAGAATTGTTTTCCGAGACATAGAATTTTGCATGTAAAAATAAGGAATCTCAATTATTTCCTTTCCTAACAATTTTACGGCAAAATAGTTAGAATAAAAATTATAAAGAATTGAAGTTAAAGGTTGATTCTTTTGTTTATTTTGTTCTAACATCCTAGAGTATTGAAATAAAAGGCAAAAATGTATTTAGAAAATATTAAAAAGTAGCACTGGCTATGGAATCTGACAAGAATACCTGAAAAAATGATAAATATAATGAATTTTGAAGCACTCAAAATTTGTGCTCGGCAATTAATTTCGCGAACAATATTATTTCATAACAACAAAGCGTAAAACTCACTGACTAGGAGCTATAAATTATGAAATATAAACCTGCCACTTGATAACTTTGATCGCAAAATTTGAGCGCAACCGAATACGTTTGTTAATTAAATCACAAATCTAAAAAAAGAATAAATATTATTGCGCTCTGTGATTTGCAAAACCTATTAATAGGCGAAATGAATAATGAATAATATCGAAATATTACACAAATTACATATTAATACGACAAAAGTCGCTTTGACGACGGAACACAGAGCGGTTGGCACAAATGAAATATCGAATTATCCGACATCAAATGACGGTGGAAATTTTAGGTTTCGCGTAGTTCACCGGACTCGAACAATGGCGTTCAGCGGGGCGCAAAAATAAAATCAATATTATTCAGTTGTCCAGTTTTCAGCTCGCCGACACTGAAATATCGATTCGATCGCGTTTGTTTTATAAATGAACGCGAATAAACAGAGCAGGCGATGAAGTCAATGGTATTTTATCATTTCTAGTGGACGGCTTATCGCGCCCGTAATTTACCGTGCTGACGGCCATTGTTGTCGTGAACGCATAGTTTTGTTCGACAGGGCGGTGGTGGTTGAGTTTTAATCGAAACGACAGAACGAGACCGACTACACTATTCAGAAATGTGGACTTATGATCTTTACGATTTTTCATAAATCAAATCCTTTTCATTTTTAAATTTTCTAAAATGATGTAGTTCGGATCTGCTTTGTTATATTCAGCAGCCGTCAAAAAGCCGGCATCAAATGTGAAAGAATTTTATTTTTGATTATTTCAAAAAACTCTTCATGGCAATAATTTGTGAAAGTAATTCACTGACGGGGGTAGACTAGAGTTTTTAGAAGCCATTAAAACACAAAATTATGTATTCATTAATTATACAGTCTTTTTCTTTTGGTTTTCCCCTTTTGTCAATTATGTTTCCGAATTTGTTAAATGACTTTCCAATTTGCAGGCCTACTATACTTTGAACGGATTGGAAAGTCATTTGACAAATTAGGAAACACATTTGACAAAAGGGGAAAAGCAATAGAAAAAGACTGTATCATTCAAAAATATTTGTCCTAAAAAGCAACTTGCGTCAAAAACGTAAAACTTATGCAAAAGTATAACTTTTCGGTAAATAATAAAATATACTCCTATAAAGCTATAATTAAGCTCTCGTAGTATTGTTTTTTTCAATTATAAATCTAACCAATATAAATATACAGGCTTTGGCAATTAACCGGATTTCTTCAATAACGCTGTTTCTGTTCAATATATGAAAAGATATTTTGTACAAAAGCATCATCCTCTCAAGCTCCATATAATTTAGAATTATTTTCAAATATACAGGGTGTCTCAATTTGGCTGTACGATGTGTAACCTCGTTATTTTCAGTGGAACACCTTATGTTTTATAAAAAAATTGAGTTTGTGAGGTTATTTTAGGGTAAATTTGATAGGGGTTCCCTGTACCTAAGTCCTATGGTTTTTAAGATATTAGTCTTTCTTTGTGGCTTTCGAAAATAGTGATGTAACTTTTATAATTAATATCTCATTAACGAGGAAAGTTAGAAAGCAGATATTTGTGATACGGTAGATATAGGCTGAGAGATGTAAGATCCACGATCGGATTGAGTCTCCTGGCACTATTCTTAAGAATTCGGAGAATACGTTGACCTGGTATTTTTATCTTACAAACAAGTAAAACAGAATGAGAGATTGCTGCGTGTAAAACAGAGGCTCCGCCTCCCGGGACGAATACTTAATCCGATCGTGGACTTCTTATATCTCTCAGCCTATATCTTCCACTTAACTTGTAACAATACCACTCTCTAACTTTCCTTGTTAATGAGATATTAATTATAAAGGTTTCATTTCTAGTTTCCGAAAACAATAAATAAAGCCTAATATCGTAAAAACTATATGTCTTAGTTACAGTTGGTTCTTGTCCGATGAAATTTGTATCACAAAATCTTTTAAGCGGACACTAAATCGCGCACTATACACTTTACGTTTCGCAGTCGTTCAACAGCTTCGTCAGAAGTGAAAAATATTTTTCACTTCTGACGAAACGTTAACTGTATAGTGCGCGATTTAGTGTCCGCTTAAAAGATTTTGTGATATATATCTTAGGTACAGGAAACCCTTATCAAACTTACCCTAAAATAATTTGACGTACTGAAATTTGTCGCAGAATAATTGGCCTATTTGTGATTAAATATTTCAGCATTATGTGCAGTCATTTTGATACTGTAGGACATTTTTATAACATGAGGAACCACCCCAGAAGTTCAGGAAAAAATTAATTTTGTATCTGAACGAAATTATTCGTAGTGTGAAATCTCATTATTTCACAGAATGTGCTTTTTTATGAAAAAGTTTTCATTACTTATATGTATTCTACCAGGAGACAAAAAAGGCCAGAGCGGATTATGTAAACCTAGCAACACCATACATCAGAGGGAAGAGAGGAGACATGACAGGGGAAGGTAAGCGGTGGGAAGGTAGAAGGAACATTTTGAGGAGTTGCTTAACGAAGATGGCGAATATGAAGAGGAAGACTGTGTGCTAGAGGAGTGCAGTGAAGATCATGAAGTTGATGAAGTAACTTTGCGGTAGGTTGTAAGAGAACTAAGCAAGATTAAAAAAAATAAAAGTGCAGAGGAGAATGGGATAACGGTCAAGGTGCTCAAGTGTGGAGGGTGCAAGCTGCAAGCTGCAACAAAGAATGTATGAGCTCATGACAAAGGCGTGGCATCACGAACGAATGTGAGGGACGGGTGGTTAAAAATAATAAAAGAAAGGGGATGAATTATCCTTTACTTTCAGATTTATCAATTTTACAAGGCCTTGTCGAAACACTATGTCCTTCTAGATGTCTCGACGAGAGTAAGAGAGAAGTTCTATTGTTATGTCCAAACTATGTCTTCCAAAATAAATTACGCCACAACAAACAACAATTTCCACTTCTTCTCCTCACTCTTTTAGCAAAATTTTAATCAAACCACAGAGGACTCAAGCAGCAATTTCTTTGTTTGTAGTTATGGTTTGAGTTTTTTAGCCAGATATTGCTATTAATCTCCTCTTTATATGGAATGAGATTTTAGCCTTTACCCGCCACTACATATACAGAGTGTTTGGTAATGGTGTTCCGTAAATGCGAATGTAGATTCAACGATGAAAACCAAGCACAAAAGTTTAAATAAACATTTGAGAACCGACGCTTTGTTTCAGAGATATTCGATATTTCAAAGTAATTTATTATTTTTATAAAACCAAATAGATTTTCATATGACTGTTGCTTTACTAACTTAGAACAAAGCTAGACACAAAAGGGAAACTCTGCATCCCACAAGATCTATGATGTACAGGGTGGATCAATTTCGATGTCTCTTATGGGCATCTCTGTAACTATAAGAGATAGAAAAAAACTAGTGGCCAAGTCTCGATCTCTTTTTTAGAGATAAAGTCAATAGACTAAATAAAAATTGGCTATCTTCTTTTGTTTTCGAGTTATAAGCCAAAATTCAAATTTTCGACTTTTCGTCAATCAGTCATATCTCGTTTATTTTTGCAGATATTAAAAAACTGTTTTGACAATATTAGGACGCTTTTTGGAATACAATTCAGTAGTGTAGTTGATTTTTTGATATTTGATAAAATTTTCGAGTTATAGCATAAAGTTATATTTTTTTTAATGGAAATCATAGTAGGCAATGTCATCATTAAATAGAGATTTTTTTTCTGTTTTCAAAAATATATACTTTGTTGGGTTTATTTCTTACAGTTAGTAGAATGAAACGCCTTTTTTATTATTTTTGGTGCATTCTTTTCTTAGTAGGCTAGTTTCAACACAAGCCGACAATTTTCTTTTGTTTTTATTAAATATTAACAAAGATTTGATGATACGGTAGCATAAGAGTTGCGATGAACATAAGAGATAGAAAGCTAGCGCCGATAGAGCGGGGTTAGGTTACAACATGAGTTGGCTGCGTATTTTAGCGCAGCAGTGTTTAAATTGTGATTTTATTTTGATATTATTTTCTGGGTTTTAAGTTATTTATTGTAATATATCAAGAGTTGTGTTTATTATCTACTTACATTTCAATATTCTTTAACTTTTTCTGCAATAAATTTCTTATTTTTAAGATGTTTTTAATTTATACATATAATTTAGTTCATTATCCCATGAAATGCATATTTGATCGAAAAAAATGCGTTTTAAACTTAAATATTAAATGATGTTAAAGAATTTCGAATTTGATCCAAAGCACGTGGTATCGGTATTGCTGTAATCTGTGTGACTCTTAGAGGATGCTCGTTCTGTCTTTCTTTCTCTTTATGCGGTTGCAACTGTCAAAATATTTGAACAAGAGTTGATATTTAATAAAAACAAACAAAAAATTGTCGGCCTTTGTTAAAACCAGCCTACTAAGAATAGAATGCACCCAAGAATAATAAAAAAGGCGTTTTATTCTATTAATTGTAAGAAATAAACCCAACAAAGTATATATTTTTGAAAACAGAAAAAAAATCTCTATTTAACGGTGGCATTGCCTACTATGATTTCCATTTAAAAAAATATAACTTTATGTTATAACTCGAACATTTTATTAAATATCAAGAAACCAACTACACCATTGAATTGTATTCAAGAAAGTGTCTTAATAATGTCAAAACAGTTTTGTAATATCTGTAAAAATAAACGAGATATGCGTGATTGACGAAAAGTCGAAAATGTCAATTTTTGCCTATAACTCGAAAACAAAAGACGATAGCCAATTTTTGTTTACACTATTGACTTTCTCTCTAAAAAAGAGATCGAGACTTGGCCACTAGTTTTTTTCTATCTCTTATAGTTACAGAGATGCCCATAAGAGACATCGAAATTGATCCACCCTGTACACAAGTAAGTAACAGTTGGCTAAAATTGGTAAAATTAGTAAATCGGGAAAATTAGTAACTAGAGTTAGTGCTTTTTCCACCGGTCTGCCAATAGTATGTATTGTTGGTTGCCTAAGTATCAGGCAAAAATTGGTCACGTAGGGTACAAACAATTTCGAAATAAAAACCTATCGATGATTATGCGCACCATCTTACCAATAACAGAAAATTAAAGTCGGTATACATGCAGTTTGATATTAGTTTTGACGGGTTCAAACGTATTCATAGCTGTTCGTTAAGAAATATGGAGCATACTCTTGAAGAACACACAGGAAAGACTAATCGGGCAGTCAGGTTGTACGTTAGACGGTATCCAAACCGATGTTTACCGTGACCTCCTCGAGTATAGATAGGAGACTGTGCGAAAATGGTTCTTCCAAACCTCGTTCTTCTGACTGAAGTCATAATATCCGCCGAAATCCGATGTTGAAGAAGAGGTACTGAACATCGCGGAAGAAAATCCGCAAATAAGCGTATTGCGAATTCTGCAGTTACTGGTGCTGCAATTTTCGCAGCAACTGCATCCATTTCACTTTAAAGCTGGGTACACAGTGGCCGCACCGCACGTTGCAATACAGGTTCGCTGAAAATAAAAGTTAATGCACCCGTCATGCACCTCGAACGCACCAATGCGCACCTCGCACGAACCATTGGTGCGTTCGAGGTGCATGACGGGTTTATTAACTTTTATTTTCAGCGAACCTGTATCGTAACGTTGCAATACAGGTGCGGTGCTGAAAGGGTACAGCTTACCCTCGTACAGTAAAAACAATTGGAAAGAACTTCTCAGGGCCGTGCAGTATATTTTCTCAGTATGATGCAAGTCTTCGAAATGCCGCCCCTTAAATTTTTTTTTAATATCCTTCGATTGTGATTTAAAAAAATGCACAAAATGTACGAATACTATTTTTATTTTGAAAATATAAACTACGCTAAAATAATATCAATTATCAACTACAACAATCTACTACAGTTTTACCAGTTAAAGTTAGAAGGGTCAAATATTTTCAATAATTGTAAACTCAAGCAGAACTATCAACACATAAGGCTGTCGCACATACGAGCTCCGCTGCGCGCTGCGACCTAAAGCGAGCCAAAGCGCGGCGGAGCTCCCCATTAGATATGCATTACTTGGTCGCGCAGCTCCGCTCCGCCGCGCGTCGCATAAGTATACGCAATCTCATAAGAATACAGAGAAAGATATTTTGGGAGCCGCGCCGCGCTATTTCTGCTCCAGCCTTTAAAAGCTGAAACAGACATAGCGCAGCTCCGCTCCGCCGCACGTCGCATAAGTATACGCACCCTCATAAGAATACAGCAAAAGATATTTTGGGAGACACAGCGCCGCGCCGCGCTTTGTCTGTTTCAGCCTTAACACGTGCAATTGTCTTTTGTGATAAATGCCGCCTCAGCTCATAGGAGCGGCCGCGCGGTATATTACAAATAAAAATAATATCTTCGCGCTGTCAGATCAAAAGTCTTTCGGCGAGCGCTCGCCAAAGACGCCGCACCAGAAATTAAAATCAAAGGGTACCGAAAGCGCTTAGGCAAAGGCGTGCGATAAATCATCAATCGTACACAACAATATCGGTATAACATAGACCATTATAGAAAAGCATTGCGTAAAGATTTTTAATTCTTGAATAGTTAATATTGTATTTTGATTTCTCTGCTTATGCTGCCTCCTTACGGCACCGCCTGATGCTGCCGCCCCTCTGTATCATAGCACGGCACGGCCCTGGAATTTCTTTAAAGGATACAGAATGCTTGTCAAACTGTTATGCTTCGGCCAGATGTGCGTTAACATCTAACTACATTCTAACGGACGAGAACGCGACAATTAATGCGAGAAAAATTAATGTGCTAAGTTTTACATTGATGGTTAACGTCATTATTTGTCACGCACTTCGTTCCCAAGCAGGGTCTGGACAGCTAAATGGGAAGTAAAAATTTAAATTCTAGTGGCGCCATCTAACGGCCACCCCTAAGAAGTTATAGTTATTTTTCGACAACGAGTAGCCGTCACATGGCAGTATTAACATTTAATTAATCCAGTTGTCGCTGGCGAAACTAGTTCCGCTAAAGTCCCTAGATAGTATAGATAGATAGTAATCTAGGGACTTTATAGTTCCGCGTCAGAAATTAAATTTGAAATTTCAAGTTTCAAGTAGCGCGATATTTTTCCTATAAGAAATTGGTCAGAAACAAACTGGTTCTACTGAAAGTGTTGTAGACAATGTAAGTAATGCCTGCTGAATATCATTCAAGCATTTAAGATTGCTGAGAGTATTTGCGTGGTCGAAATACAAGTGTTCGTAAGAAATGCGATTTTTCTGAAATCGAAGGAATGTGAGACACAGCACTTAGTTCATAGAAGTGTTTTAAAGGAGACAAAAGACATTTTTATTGTGTGAAGTTCTGTTTGGTAAATATTTAACGATTTATTATGTGTAAGAACTTGTACAGAATTTATTATGTCAATTTGACATTTATTTCGTAAAAAAAGTAATTATATGTATTTACATTCGTTTTATGTCTTCTATTTACTTTCCATATAATACTCGTATAATTAAAAAAGAAAATGTATTTATAGCTAGTAGAGGAACGTGCTACGTATTTTTAAGCAGAGACTAAAACCATGGCCAGCTATGCGACTAAAACCATGGCATGCTTTCTCGGAACTCAAGTTTAAGCGAACTGAAACGGCCATACATACACGTCAGTGAATATTAATGGAGCTGGCCATGCTAAAACCATGGCCAGCTACATTAAAAATTTTGACAGTACTCCACTCAGTGCCTCTTGTGAGTTTTTAAGTAATTGCAGCTGTCATTAAGTTACTGTCAGTAGTTTTGTAGTATCCTTAATAGGGAGCGCTGAGGGGAGTACTCCATGGCATGCTTTCTCGGAACTCAAGTTTAAGCGAACTGAAACGGCCATACATACACGTCAGTGAATGTTAATGGAGCTGGCCATGGCTAAAACCAGGCTATTTCTGGAGGGTTGTCGTAAGATGGCGCGCCTGCGCTTGATTAAAATGAAATGCATTGACTGTCCGTTCTTGTTTTCCTCTTCTCTGTTCCCAAGCGGCTGCAGCAGTGGTATATTACTCGAATATTTGCAACTTTATCTTAAATGTCAAATACATATCACAGGAATTCTATTAAAATATTTTAGCATTTTCCGTTTCCTAAAATTCAAAAATTATATTTTAAATTAATACTTGAAATAATGAAAGAAACCTGCATTCAAAACTAAGGTAGTACGTAACTAAAAACACGAGATGTCGCTGTTTTCGTGCAAAAAAACATATGTTCTGTCTTCCTCACATATATCTTTCTTTATCTATGGCAACAACTATGCGATACGTTCGCCGGCAATCCATTTGATGTGTATCAAAAACCGCCAGCCGAGCTATCGTCTAGCGTGCAATGCCACTCTCAATGCCGTTACAAAATTAGTGCCATATATGCCAATAATCCGTGGCTACACTATCGTCACAGCATAAATACATACACCAGGTTCACTCTCCTTGGCGAGAAAATTTCCCGCGCAAACTGAGCCGCCATATTCCGGATGGAAAATCTGTCATGTGATTTGTTAGAGCGCATTCGACTGGACGCACGGAGTGTTTCTTTTTCTCACTCTTACATGCACTGACACGGAGTCGCTCTCATTGAGCATTATGTCGAATGCGCCCTTCAATTGCACGAATACGATCAGTGGTGTCTCGTGTAATTAGCAGCATAATAGGTGCTTTCGATTATTCATGCTGGGGTGCACTGAGTAAACTTAAAACTCTATGCTGTAACGTTCACGTTTTTCGGTGACCATTATCTTACATTTTTTACGTATTTTCTCGTTAATTTGCTGTTGAAATTCAAATAAATACCGTTTCGTTCTTTTAATTAATTTCGTATTTATGACTTTCACGTCTCTATCTCTCAGGATCTGAGTTTTAATTTCAGATAATTAAGCGAAGTTCGCTATTCTTTAAGTCATTTATTTTTTAAGTTTCGGAATTTAATCTGTAGATGTCGTACATGGTCCTTTGGTCGATTTTATTGATCGATGTTTCTTGATGACGTATACAGAAATTGCATTGAAAATCTTTGACGAGTTCTGTCCTCTTCGATTATCAGGCGATTACTTGTGTGGTGGTACGCCATTGAGACGCGTGCGTGCGTCTTCAAATTTTTGTGGTTTTGTTGAAGCTGAACGGCTTCGAGATATTCCAGTTTGGCAATTAATTACGTGCCTACATTCCGTATGCCCTACTGTGTCGTTTTGTCGTCAGTCATTCAACTGCTACCGTTTACATCCAAGCACGTTACCGAGCACGTGTTGCGTTAAGTTCTCGCTCAGAAAAGAACTAACAGAAGATTGTAAGTACTTAATTTGTTTAGGAGAATATTTTCTAAGATTCCTTTTCTATTTATGTAGTTTTTTTTTTACTCCCGAAGTTGTGTTGAATTACGGAAGTTTTTTTACTACCGCACGAGTTTTCCTACCGCACGAGTTTTTTATCGGAAAATTCCTTGCTGTTTACTGCGTGTCGTTTGAAGATACTACCGAACAGGAGTTTCTTTTATTTGCGTGGTTGTTCCTGGAAATAAATCAAGTTTCTGCGGAGTTGTCTGAAGATATGCTTCAGCGGTGTCGTTTAAATGGAATTCAGGTCAAGTTTTCGTCAGGATTGAGTAAGAAACAATCATCATTATTATCAGTATCGTATCGTATCGACAAGCCTATCGTACCGTACCGTATTGAATAAACTATCGTGCCGTATTTTATTGGAAATATTATCGTACCGTATGGAAATAATCCATTAATTTTTATTTTGATTGTCAGTGGACAATATTTGTAGTATATTGGGTCACCTTCGTATTTATCTAGCGATATGTTATCTTTTTTTTGTATGGGTCAATTATCTATAGTTTGAATCATATTTTTTTTACTACTTTAAGTTTTGTCATATTTAAACCATTGTACACATGTTAGTTATACACAGTTGGTCTAACCAAGACTAGGTATACAGTTAATTGTGAGTAAATGAAGGAGAGGCTCATGGAAACTTGTGTGGAAGTGAAATAGAGATATTACAATGTTGCGTGCGAAGGTAGAAATGCGGCCGGCGCCAGCGGCCGGAGCGTAGCCCGTGTTATCAATCGGCAACGTCGATTGATGTAGCTATTTTGTTTACTCATGCGCTTTCTACTATTCTATCCTTCATTTACTCACGGTAAATGCATAGCCAGTGGTGACTAGGCCAACGTGATATATATATATATTTTTTGTCAAATTACCATTTATGTTAAATCTTTACAAAATTTTCAATTATATTATTTTTCATTTTCAAACATTCTTTTTCATTTACTGATACGATTAAAGAGCAATTTCTTTAAAATAAATTTGCCTAACTTTAATAATCTGTATCGAGTTCATTTGTTATGTTTCCGGAGTGTTTTAGTAATTACAGTTTAAAGAGATTACTTGGCGCTCAACAGCTTTCGTTTTTGTCACCTAACGTTCATTATTTTTTTATGGATTACGCAAGTTATGTTTTAAAGAATATGATTCAAAGAATTATCCTTCCGAATCCACCTCAGCCTCCGACTAAAGTGAGCTATGGCAATCAAACAGGTGAGAATCTACTTACAAAAAAGTATGTTATAAGGCTTTCAAGTAGTGATCGGATAATTCAAATTAAAAATAATCTGTCATCCGATTATCAAAATAACCCAAATAACTCGATTATCAAAAATATTTTTATTGCGGCACTGGTTTATACATCCGCAAAATGGCGCCAAGGTCAAAAAATTTTGCCCCGCCAGATCAAAGGTGCCGACAAACAGTTTTGATGTTGGTTATGCTGTGCTATCGTTGTCGGAGCGACGTCAGCATCTAATGTGCTGCCTAACGTGATTTTCCACGTCTAACTTGACATTAATTGTAGGTGTAGCCACTCATTAATGTCAAATTAAACGTTAAAAATGACGTTAGGCAGCACATTTGGCATAGGTGTGGCCGAACCTTTAGAAGGATCCTTGAAGTGTTGGAGAGAGTTTTCCTTAGAACAATGAGCGCATAGATGTCTTCATGTGGACAAAGTTCACTTTGAACAATTATTGTAACTAGGAATTGTTTGTTGTTACTTTATTTTTTGTTTAAATGTCAAATCATGTTCACAGCATAAAGTCATATCCACAAGACATAAAATGTTGGTGGGCGAATTTTTCGCGCACGCGTAGGCGACATTGTATCCAGTTTAACTTATGTAATGAGCTTAATGATTATGAAATACTCGATTTCTTACACCGCGGCATTTGGAGCAATAAATTATTACAGTCGTACTTTATTAGACGGGAAGCTCACGGGGAATCTGTTTTTATGAAAGATTCGCAAGCAATTTGATGAAGAGATCTTGGAAGGATTTTTGGAAGGAAAAATTTCAGATAAGGAGATCTTTTGTCGACGGTGCTGTTTAATGTTTAACCTGGTGTTGGAGGTAATTTTACGGGAGAGTGAATTTGGAACAGAAGGCATAATTTACAACTGTAAACATCAGATTGTTGGTTATGCGAACGATGTGACCCTGATTACGAGATCCAGAAAAGAGCCGATGAGAATTTTCAAGAGGTTATGAAGCTCAGCGAGGATATATAGTTTAACGGTCAATGAGGAGAAGACAAAACATATGGAAATACGGGGCGAGGTTAGAAGTAGAAGAAGGTATGTAAAATTTGAAACAGAGGAAAAGGATTACATGTCTGACCGAGTTGATACTTTCGAATACCTAGGAGTGACGATTACAAGTAATATTAATGAAAATGCAGAAATAGATAACAGACTAATGAGAGGTAATAAAGCGGTGGGGAAGCTAAACAATGTGTTTCGATCTAAGCAAATATCAAGGGCAACAAAACTGAGAATTTATGGGACAATTATTCGGCCATCGGTTCTATACGCAAGTGAGACATGGATAGTGACAAAACAGGTGAAGAGGAAACTAGAAGGATGGGAGCGTAAAGTGCTGAGGAAAATATACGAAGGAGTAAAAGTGGGAAAAGATTTATGGAGAAGAAGAACAAACAAGGAATTAGAAGCCAATAAAAACAAAGCATATCAAGAAGCAAAGAATAAGATTTGATTCATGGCTATAGGTAAATAATATAGTAAAAATACGCCCTTGTATATCACGATTTTTGGAAAAGACGACAATTTTTTTTCTGTTTTATTAAAAATTCGCAAGGAATTTGACGAAAAGATCTTCACACACGTACATGAGCATATTTACAGATATATCTTCAACAAATACATGTGTGTGTGTGGTCGCCTTAAAGAAGGAAACAATTGTCCCCTAGACGATTTGGCTCGACTCGTCTGGGATGTTCTCTGCCTTTATTGGACGCAAGGCGTCTTTTATTCGCGCTTAATTTTTCAAATTCGGACGCCAGATGAGACGGGCAAATTCAGATTTACCGTCGCACCTGCCGGCAATTCGCCGGCGTAATTCCACTTGACAATTTGCGCCCGTCGCACATCTTATTGTCTGCCTTCACAAAGACGGGATTAAAGTTTTTGTTTCTGCAGCGACCGACGACTATGCGTTAATATTGTGCTTCCATTTTAATAATTTGCACTGTAAATTCGCTTTGTAATTCATTAAGTTCTGTATTTGCAATGCGGATTAGCAGACAAAGAAGAGGATTTTAGAGTAAATATTTGCTTTATCCCGTGATTCGTTTTGGTTGGTTTTCTTGTTGTCATTCAAAAGGATCATCTGAAGTTTTGTTCTATGGAAGTGTAGTGAATAATATTTAATTAAGCAGGAGATGGTTGTAAATAAGTAATTAGAAAATGTGCTTTTATGAAAAGCCACCTTCGAAAGCCGGAAAGGCCGAGCTGAAAAGTAACGTTTAAAAAACAGTGAGGGATAAGGAATGATACCTTTTACCGTTTCAATGCGATATTGAAATTTTGGCTTTTATTTACATAAATACGGTAAAAAAAAATTCTTTTATACCAAAAATAAATTTTTAAGTTATGGAAATTTTGATTTATAACTTGATTATGTGTAGTTGTCGAATGCATATTACACCGAGTAATTTTTTAAATTTTTTATCAACTTTTGGCATGAGATTTGGACGGAATGTCTTAGCTTAAGTGAAAAGTACGTCACTGCACTGCACTGTATGCTGTTCTAACAGTAAAGCTACGACATGCCATCTAAATTTCATGGCAAGAGTTGATAAAAAATTTAAAAAATCAGGCGGTATATACAGTGATTTTTTTTAAGTGTGACCATAGGGATTTACATGCTAAAAATTGGACCTTATGTTAATGTATGTTATGGCACAAATTTGAAGCATATTTTTATTTTTATTAATAATAAACATTTTTCTACGAAATGCACATTACTAGAATAACGATAACATGTTTTATTTAATTATTTTCCGGTTAGAAGTTGAAATTAATAAACATAGAATTAACCGAAGTCAAAAATCAAGGTAGAGAAAAGTTCCGTTAATGTCTGTCTATTGCAAATTTATAAAGAAAATGTCCACTATTATTAAGCAAACATTCGTCGTTCACGAATCAATGACTCAATTCGAACGAATCTTTACTCAAAAGATTCGTTCGAATTGAGTCATTGATCATTCCGTTCGTTGTAATGTCGTTCGTGAAGGAACGAATCTTTTTGAACGAGATAATTCAGAATGATTCAGATTCATTTGATTGATTTGATTCAATTGAACGAAATGAACGAATCATCACGACTCGCTGCACAGTGGGCGGAATCGTGAATCTAGCCGGACAAAATTATTTTTTATTTTTAAAACTTATTTTCTTTAGGTTATATTACTTTTTGTGAGCGAAAATCTCAAAACTGAAACTTTTTAGCATGCCATTATCAAATATTATGATTATAAGATTTCTATTACTCGTGAAGACCAGTATAATATGTTTGTACTTGTACAATGTACATTCTTCTAGATATACTCGTAGTTTATGTATAATAAAGTCTGAGAGCGATATTTTCTTCGTCCGATCTCCTTTTAGTAATTCATATAATTCCCTGTCCGTATACTTTCATTCAGCGTATTCTTTCATTCAGCATAAAAAAAATCATAATTTTATTTCCGCATATTTCCGTACTTTGAAACTAATATGTATTGTTAACTGTAGTTTTATGTAGGCCATAAAACAAGAGAGTTTAGTTTATATATAAAAATAACATTCACATTTTTCATGACGTGTAAGTCCTGTTTTTATTAAAGAGTTTCCCAATAAACTCTACCTATTATTGGCGACGAGGATGGGATCATAGCAATCAAGAAATTTCCACAACCGAAGAACGTATGCGAACTTCAGTCATTCTTAGGAAAAGTCAACTACTATGGCAAGTTTATTCCCAACTTCTTGGAGATTGCTGGTCCACTTAATGAACTTCGAAAACAAGGCAAACCTTTTCATTGGACGAGTTCACAAGATTCTGCTTTTCAAAAACTTAAAAAGAATATTATCGAAGCAACGACTCTTGTGCACTACAAGCCCGACTCACCTCTAATTTTGGCCACTGATGCATCATCCTATGGCATTGGAGCAGTCTTGTCGCATCGTGACGCTTCTGGTCAAGAACATCCGATCGCTTTTTCAAAGACCATGAATGAACACGAGAAGCGTTACAGCCAAATTGAAAAAGAAGCTCTTGCGATTGTCTACGGAATTAAGAAGTTCCATCAGTATATCTATGGTCGCTCATTTGAATTGCAAACGGATCACAACCCTTTAGTTACTATATTCAATCCAAATAAAAATCTGCCAGCAACCTCAATTCAGTGCCTTCAACGATGGGCAATATTTTTGACGGGTTACAACTATACCATTCGATATCGAGCAACCAAAGCTCATTCTAATGCAGACGCCTTATCGCGATTACCAGTTGGATCAGACATCACATTCGACAAAAATGAAGAATCTTGTTTCAAACTTAATCTTAAAATCAACGAAATCATCGAAAATTTTACCCATAACTTCAGAACGAATTGCAGCTGCCACATCTCAAGATCAAACTTTATCTCAAATTCGCAAGTTTATCATTGAAGAATGGCCTGAAACAGTGACCAACGAAACGCAGAAACTTTACTTCACTCGTCGATTTGCTCTCTCCGTTGAAAAAAACATTGTGCTGTATCAACCTGACGAACACTCAAGAGTAGTCATACCTTCCAGTCTGCAGCGCAAGATTTTGGATATGCTACACGAGGGACATTGGGGAGTAGTTAGGATGAAACAGCTTGCTCGACGTCCTTGTTGGTGGCCCGGCATCGATAAAAATGTTGAAGATTTGGTCGAGAAATGTGAGTCCTGCCAACACATCAAGCCCAATCCACCACAAGAATTTAAACAATGGCCACAAGCAACAAACCTTGGGACAGGATTCATGCTGACTTCGCCGGTCCATACATAAATTCAATGTGGTTGATCTGCATCGATGTCTTCTCAAAATATCCTTTTATTATACATGTTCCAAACATCACAGCTGAAACTACCATTACAGCTCTAGAAAAAATATTTCTCATAGAAGGTCTGCCAAGATCCATTGTTTCTGATAACGGTACTCAATTTACATCTGGCCAGTTTAAACAGTTCTGTCAAGAAAATGGGATCGAGCATCTCACTACAGTACCCTTCCATCCAGCATCAAATGGACAGGCTGAACGATTCGTTAGTACTTTTAAGACAGCCATGAAAAAAGCATTGTGGGGAGGAGGAAGTAAGAGCAAAGCCCTAGAAAAACTTCTACTTACCTACCGAACAACTCCACATCCCAATTTAGATAAATCACCTGCGGAACTACTTCACGGTAGACAACCAAGAACACTACTGTCGTTGCTCAAACCATCAATAGAATATCAACCAAGTTCTCGAAATCCGAAGTTCTCTCCCGGCGAACACTTTTTCATGAAGTTCTTCAAACCACAAGAAGAGAACAACATTGGCTTAAAGGAACAATCATTAAATCTATTGGAAAAATGATGTACTTGATACGATCAAGCAGTGGACTTCACCGTCGTCATCAGAATCAGATTCGCAGAAACCATGGCAACGTCGAACGCAATGACGATGACTATCAGCTGAGCTCATAGCTACGACTAGCTGCCCAAAATGCTCAAAGTAATTTAAAATTTGCTGAAAGTGAAGAAACATCAAATCATCCCTTAATTCAAGAATGTACCAATGAAGCTCAAAGTGTTGCTGAAAAAGAAATAATTGAAAATCCTGTCGACACAAATAGTTCACCACAAAGCAGACAACAGGTTGAGAACATTCCTGGAACGAGCAGCACACAAGAACCTTCTTCAATCGTTCGAAGATCGACTAGACTTCGAAAACCACCTGTTCGATTTTCAGCAGCCTCAAGAAATTAAGAGGGAAGAAATAATATGTATTGTTAACTGTAGTTTTATGCCATAAAACAAGAGAGTTTAGTTTATATATAAAAATAACATTCACATTTTTCATGACATATAAGTCCTGTTTTTATTAAAGAGTTTCCCAATAAACTCTACCTTAGAAACGAAAATGAAGTTCAACTTTATAAGTTTGCACATGACACAGTACAGAAAAGAAAGTGCTTCTTTGTACTTCACGTGTTATAGAGCTGTTCAAACATGAAATTATATTTTGAAATTGTTATTACTAATAAAATTAAATTTTTAAACTAAAATTACGATTTTCGAGATTTTAAACGTTGGTACTCACTACTAGATCCATCATTCATTCTGAAAAAAAATATCGCAACTTAAATTAAAACACAGCACTTTTGTCCACACTGAAAAAGCGCATATTACCGTGCTCAACTTTAACTGTTTTTACAAGTGCGCACTTAAGAGGGTTGTCAATACATTTTATAAGCAGACAAGGGACTTGGCAGGTACCATTAAATATTCTCCGACATTTGGCAACAATGAGCACGTTTACACGAACGTCTAAAGTAGGTTTTATTACAACCAGCGTTACTACAACCGATGTAAATGGTCGTATAAATGAGGCACTACACCAGTTTTAGTAAAACGGTTTAGTAACATGGATGTTATGCATCATTTACACGACTATTTACGTCGGTTTTAGTGGCGTTGGTTGTAATAAAACCTACTTTAGATGTTCGTGTAAACGTACTCAATATTAGAACAATAAATTAGAAATATTTCTTACTTCATTTTTCGAATTTTGTCCGGCTAGATTTGCAATTCCGCCCACTGTGCGCCGTAACATTCCAGTTTTATTTATTTATTTTTTTATTTATGTGTCCAAGCGAAAAATAAGTATAAATTTGAACGTCTACTCTAATTCAAGATTTCTGCTCGAAAACTGTTTCGATATCGAAATATTTCATTGAAAAGCAATGGAAGATTTCGACATCAAAACAGTTTTCGAGTCGAAATCTTGAATTAGAATAGGCACCCTCAAACATATTAACGAGAACCATTCTTAAAATACGTCAACGCAAGCCAATCGTCGATTAGAACTGAGCGCACTGGATAAATGTACGCTTCCGATCCGTTTATTTCGCTCATCTCGTTCGTTGACTCAAAAGATTCATTCGTCCGGGAATGACTCATTTAAAGAACGAATCTTTTGAATCATTCGTATTACGAATCGTTCAAAATGAACGATTCGTTCGTGAACGACACAACTCTATTTCAATGGTATGAAGAAGTAGTTTTTACAAGTGGTAATAAATTAATGTTGCAATAATTGGTTTATCAGTAATCACAGTGATAAATTATTAATAACGTCAGCCTACATGGATTACATTCGTTCAATAATTTGTGTCTACTGTCTTCAACTTTTCACAGTTAAATAAAATTAAGGAAAACGTGTTAGGATATTCTAGCAAAGTTCATCTTGTAAATCGTTTAATTTACGACTAAGGCCCGGTTTATTAATCTCTCAGTAAAGTACCAAGTTATTACTGGACGATAAGCGCAATGCATTTGCCTATCTTTAATCTGTCCAGTATCTTACTGGCCACTTACTGAGAGATGAATAGACCGGGCCTAAATACAAAAATTTACTTAAAATTTGTCCCAGAACATACATTAAGATGAGGCCACATTTTTAGCATGTAAATCCCTATGCCACACTTTAAAAAAATTCACTGTATAGCCGTACAGGTCTTTGAGCCAATAACTTCCGGTCCTCACTTCAATTCTTCTACTTTTTCTTTCCACTTATTTCTGTTTAGTACTACATCCTTCTAATTTTCTATTCTATTGACCTTATATCGGCTGTTACTGAATCTAGCCACCTCTTCTTCGGCGCCCCCTTTCTTCTTTCCTCCACTTTCCTCGTGCAAAACCCTCCTGGCCTGTTTATATTCTGGCACTCGACTTACGTATCCTGAACACATCTCAGATGAAAGCGTTTTTTGTCTGATGAAGTATTTAAAGAAGCTGTTGAACAATATTTTACAGAGCTGTAGGACGTTTTTTCTGAGAGTATGCGATAATTGTGAAAACGTGGAATGAAAAGTAAAGGATGTTAATGCGATACGTAATTTTTTCTAGGCTAGGTAGATAATATAAAAATACGCCCTCGTATAAGGTGATGTGTGACAATAATTTGATATAAAGACAGAGATGAAACTTGCATTTCAAACATATCGGATGTTAACGTAATAATTTTGCAGTGAGGATTAGTTATCATCTGAACAACTCGAGTTTGTTTCAATAACAATTCCTGATCTGTTCGAAACTGTCAAAACTATGCAATGATGTTTTTATTGGTATCTGGGCTGTAACCGCGTCGAAGTTGTGGCGATGCCGATGTTTCGTCCATGTTGCATGTTACACTGGAATTCCTCAAGGCTAGAGTTGATGCTGCTGCGTTTGTTGTTGCTGCTTCTCTTGTTGGTGTCAGTCGTTCCAAGACACCGGGGTGGTAGTTTTAAGAACGCTACTGACCGATACACCATAGGGTCAGGAGAGGATCCCAGTACTGAACAAACAAATTGCTACATAGTGACTTCACAGATGTAGAAAAATTTTATTCTTCTCTTCGCAACTTCTACACAGCAGATCAGAATTCAGAAGATCATTGAGGGTTATAAAAACTGTGTAAGTAACTAAGTAAATATTTTTAGTTCCAATCTGCTTCATTTAAGTAGATCTTGGGGAATGAATGCCAAGGGGTAGTCTTTTTCCTATATTTCCTTCCAGTATATACAGTGATAGTAAAGCACTACTGCTTCATTGTTTCATATAAAACTTCACAGGAGAGTTCTGTTTCTATAAAGGATTTGTAACTTGCTTTTTATTCAAGTGTGTTCCAAAGTAACCAACTATTCATATTAAGCTTGATGTAGTCAACGTGGACTCGAGAATGCGTAAAAAGAGTTGATAAGAGACTTTTTATGATCTCTTTGTAAAAATACCGCTATACCGTCTAATAATGAAATTGAATCGAGAAACAGTATCTTGATAAAATGCTTGTTACTATACATTCCTGCACTCGCTTGGATATTATCTGAAAATATTCTCATAGATATTTTTCGAACGTATAAACATCAAGCTCCCTTTACAACTTTAAATAAAATGCAGACCCTCAGTTTCTAAAGCTCCAAGAGCGTAATACACGTATATATAGAAACCTTAACGGTCAATTGCTTGACTGCTTCGCTCCTTAAATAGATTATCCTGTCGCCGAGGATAATAAACTCAATGGTTGTTTTAAAGCGGTCGTCGTGATTTGGCGAGGAATTTGTGTTACAGCGAATGGCCGTCGTAATTTTTTTATGATTATTTTTTTTAATTAAAACGTTTAAAGTTTTCATTAGGGCGCCGCGCGGAAAAATTTAATTTAGTTTCCATATTGTGCCGTTGACAAAGGATTCGCCGCGGAAATTAGAATTTCAAATTGCGTCCGCAAATAAAGTTATCAATTTATTATTCTGTTTCTCGAAAGTGTTTAACGTGAGCGGGTGTAATCCCTGACAGGAAAAACGGTCGTCGTGCGGCGAGCACGTTAATGAATGTTTACGTTATTTAACAGCATTAAGCAACGAAGAGAAAAATGAACATTGTTAAAAAAAGAACAAATGAAGTAATCATTTTTATATCACTCAGTATGAATTCTAGTTTGTTCTATTTAAAACTTAACAAATTAAAAAAATGTATATTATCAGGTACCTAAATTAAAAAATCATTTAATTGTTTTTATATTAATTAGTACTGCCTTTCCTTTTCTAAATTAAGTCAACCGTTTTGTAACATATTTTGGCTATTTGGGGTATTCAGATAATGTACAAATTTTCTTCAAAAGAATACAAATTTTTAAATGGAACTTATTAATCCTCAACAGCGAATATTATCGTTATCGCATACACGCAGTACGTTTTCACGAGAATTTGTAGGAATCCATTTGTTTTGCCATTTTCCATATTCATCGTTAGATCATTTTCTATAAACAAGTCAGTGTATTCATAAATATTCGCAAAATAATGATTCAGTTTAGGATAACGTATTCAAATGAACACAATGCATAATTTTTACGAGAAATTTAAAATTCAAATTTGGTTTTGTTCTCTTTTTCGTCATTGCATTCACATACGCAAATAATAATAGGCAGAAAAGTTTGTCGACATTTGTTTTGAATTCGTAAAATTTCTTGTTATTTTTGTTTATTTTTCAAATTTCAGCACACGTCAAATAATTTAACATAATTGCATCTTTCTTTTTAAACTTTCTAATAAAAACAATTTTTGTTCATTAGAAAGCATGTCACCATTTCAAAAATGTTTTAACGTTTGTTCTTTGACAAATCTGGATATTAATTGTCATTAAAAGTAAATATGTACTATTGCTATCATAAAAAATTAGGACAAGATTTTTTAAGCTGTGTAAAACTGCTACCGACCACAAATTTAAAATTATTTGAAATTGTCAATCATTTCTACAGTAAATATTGTTTTAAAAGCTAGGATAGCTATTTTCATAGAAAAGGGTGTCACAGTTACACAAATTGCTCAGAATTTCAGCATTAACAAAAACACAGTTACTGACATGACAGCAAAGTAAGATTAATATAGTAAAATAATGGAGACGCATGGCTACTGGATTGAAAAGTTGTCCTAGTTTTTTATGATATCGATAGAATGTAAATTTATTTATGATTTGCGTTTGGAGATTCCAAAATCAACTCTGGCCTTCATTCAAAAAATCGCATGTTCTCTTTCATTAAGATGTGAAGCAATCCACTTCAGTGCGATAGAATTTGATTAATAATAAGGAATTTTGTTTTGTTTGTCGTTCAGAATAATAATTATGCCTACCAGCGATTGAGAAACTGCTGATGTAGTCGATCGCAATTTGATACTGATAAATAAATAAAGAATAAAGTAACCGAAACAATGAATAGGTTGGCAATATTCGCAAATTTGACGGTCAACTTAGAATTTGTTGCGGCAACCTTGTTAACAGATATTAGCCGTGCGATTGTTATCGATGGCCACGTGACGTGTCCTTTTATGGGCATTCTCAAGAACACTGGTTCTGATTGGTCGTAGCTTATGGCATCCGCATGCATCTCGCATCATCTGATTTAGCTTTACTCGTTTAATTTTGGTGGTGTCTATACCGTGTTTGAATTTATTGAGTTTTCGCTATGGAAAATTCAAATTCGACGTGTTCGGAAGATTCATTAGTACATTTCTAAACGAATTGGGGTGATTGTACACTTCCCTGCCAGAGCCTGGTTTACATAACAATCAGACATTTCTCGTTCTGGCACTTTTACCTTCAGATACTTTTTACGTTTACATATTTCTGTTGCGGTACCTTTTTTGGTACTTCTACTTTTAGTTACCCTTTTGGCCCTCGGTTAATTAACCGATATTTTGGAAACAGTTGCAGTGTCCGACTAATGGAAGGTGTTTGGCATAGTTTTGTTACGAGTGTTCCAGTCAACGTACTGACAACACGCCGGAAGACATAAACGATCTTCGACCTACAGTAATAATTGTAGGCCGGGGATTGTATGGTGAATGACCTAATTAGAACGCAAAAAACTGTACAAAATACGTAAACAACAGTCAGTGGCGGATGTCGCCTGGCGCTCGCTAACTGAAGTAAAGTAAATATTCACACGTAACTTTACGTACGATCGAGCACGCATCGCATCTGAGTAGGCGTTTAGACTTCGGACCCCACCAACTCCCCGGCTCCTGGTAATAATACAGTAATAATAATGAGGCCTCTCCTATTTTTGAGACTCATTTAATAAAAAATGTTGGAGAAATTCTTTCAATAAAATTGGAATAAATGTACATTCAGATGCAACATTTTTGAATCGTTTTAGTCGTAGTGTATTCAGTAATCTCCTGTCGCATATGAATAACCTATTCAGCTGGGTAATTGTTCACCCTGGCGCTTTTTAACATCTTTAAACCACGCCCATCTTCACCTGAGGCGACAGCTGATGAAAAGCAGCGTAAACTTGCCACGTGGTTTAAATAAGAGTAAAATCCGGAGTAATCATTCTATAGATTTTGTGGTAGCAACTATAAAGGAGCAAAAAAGATTATATAGGTGTTTGACTTATTGTTAGTTGCTGCAGGAGAAATACAATATAATTATGAACAAGCTGAGATATTCTATTATTTGAGAGTCACTAGAACTCATTGAAGATGAAGGAAAGCGTCAAAAGCGGAAATATGATATAGTAGAGAACATGGATAGAGGAGAATCAATAAAGGACTAATTGAATTCTGTGGAGAAGTGCAAATAAAGAGTGTCACAAAGATGCAAATGATAAGGTGGTGTAAGTTGACTCACAGGCACATGTTTTGCATATTTTGAGCTTTTCTAAGCCAATATTTATAGAGGCAATGTCCTGTTTTGTGAATCATCATATGATATTTTTACTTCTGTTTTTACAATACATACATATATAAAACTGTACTCAGTTATTTTTATTTCATAGAAAGGATAATGTTTGTCTACAGACGTCGTCGTCAAAGCGCCAGTTTTAATTATGCACTCAAAACACGGACTGAAAATATTTACCTTGGTGCTTGCTGTACGTACCCTCTGCAGCGTCAAAGAAAACGCTGCCGCCTAGAAAATGTAATTATTATGGTAGGCGAGTGCGCGAAACCGCGAAGTTGAATTTTTTGCGCGGACAACTTTCGTGGCGAACTTTTTTAATAAAATTACCCGAACGACGAAAAAAAAGGCGCACCTAACTAAATTGAAGCGCGCAATCGAATTCATCTACGTTGTCTGCATGAATATTTATGCCGAAAAAAATATATATTAAGCTGGCGCCATTAATGCGATGACTTCGTAATGAGGACGTTGGAATACGACGGCCGGAAAAAAGCGCAATAAATCATTTTTGATGCGCGCGCGGAGTTATTAGTTTTAAATTACGCTTTGAAACGCTTTTCCGGTAAGTTTGTGCCGCATCGTATAGCTTGTTGGTATAACATAAAATAAAATCAACTTCTTTTTGAAATAAATAAATAAATTCAACTGTTAAATCATAGTAGTAAGAAAATTCTATTCCATACTTGACAGATCAATTTCCTCAGACTTTGACAAAAACTGCTTAAGTCAATGCTACCTACAGTTTTAACAGTAAAACAGAAAAGACGAAAATATTCGGAAATTGTCCTTTCTAACATTTTATATTCTATTTCACAGTTTGAGTTATATTATCATAATTTTTCGACGGAAACCAATTGTACGAGGGAAACTAGAAAAGTTATCTACCTAACCCAGAAACAAAAGACGTGGGGTTTTTTAAACATTTTTATTTTTCGATATAAGCTCCATTAACATTAACACACTTTTGCTATTTGTTCGGAAGGGACTCTATGCCAGTAGAAAAAAATGTTGTCTCTTGAGTATCAAAATAATCTTCAATAACATTTTTCAATTGTTCATCCGTTTCAAAACGCCGTCCTCTTAGAATTTTTTTTAAGTTTCGGAACAAATAATAATCCGATGGTGCCATATCTGGGCTATATGGTGGATGGTCTAGCTCAGTAAAGTCGCAGTCTGCCAAAATTGGCCGAACTTTGGCAGCTTTATGCACGGGCGCATTGTCATGGAGAAGAAACACATTCGATTGGCACAAATTGTCTATGGCTTTACGCAAACTCTTCAGAGTATTACCGTAGGTCTCTGCATTAATTGCAGTTCCTTTCAACGTATATTCAATCAAAAGAACGCCTTCAATATCCCAGAAAATGGTTGCCATGAGTTTTCCAGCTGAAGACTGAGTTCGAGCTTTCTTCGGGGGTGGCGAACCTTTATGGACCCATTGCATGGACATTGAGAGCTTTGTCTCGGGATTCCAGTGTACCTAAGTTTCATCTCCTGTCACAATGTGACTTAAAAAGTCAGGATCAGTCGCCAGAGTATTCAAATAGTTTTGCGAGATTTCAGGCCTTTTCAGTTTCTGTTCAGGAGACAACAACCTGGGAACCCATCTTGCTGACACCTTGCTCATGCCCTATTTTTCGTGCAATATGTTCACAACGCTAGGCTCAGATATTTGCAATGTTGTAGCGATGCTGGAGACTTTCAAACGGCGATCTTCGAGAACCATAGCTTCCACTTTCTTGCAAACCTCTGGATTTATCGCTGCTGCAGATCGTCCACTTCTGGCATCATCCTCAATGGACTCCCTTCCTAAGCGAAACTGTTTAGACCAAAATTTGACGATGTAATATGAAGGGGCTTCATTTTCGTAGACAACAGACATCCGCTGATGAATATTTTTGGATGTAATGCTTTTTTTCGTAAGAAATTTTATCACACTTCGATGTTTCAATTTTACTACACTCATTTTACTCTACTTTTTACTTTACAGAATGAAAATTAATTCGTGGATTTGATTCAAACTTTCTGAAAATCTTTGAAAAACTTGACACTATTTGACATTAATTGTACAGGTTCGTCAATTGTTTCTATCATAGCCGGGTAGATTATTTTCCTAGTGTCCTTCGTAGTATGTAGTACAGCTTATGGCCGTATGCACCGAACGAATTAACTCAGCTTAACTTTAAGCGTCACTTAGACTGTAACGTACACAATATGTTATGAAACTTCAAATGTCAGAATATAAACATCACTCAAATTTAAGCTCGATTAAAGTGTTTGGTGCATATGACCCTAAGTGAAGAAGTTTACTATTTTTATTTCTTTTAAAAAGAAGAGTGTTAAAGCAAATTGATGTGTAACTGTGAAAGAATTTTTCGAATACATGAAAAAATGACCAAATTAAAAGATTTAAGGATAATCAATGATGTTAGTGGCTAATAAAATTTGCAGGAAAGATAGATAGATAGATAGATACTCTTTATTTCTGTTTATCTCATCGGATAGTAGAAAAGAACAAAATTTCAGTGAAAATATCACATTGTCGTCATCACAGCACAATTATAAACAATAAAAATATAAAGAACACAGTATAAAACATTGTCAATTATCAAGTATTCATAAATATGTCATAATTAAAATGAACTTATAAGCACTGGTCGGGAGTTAGACATCATCTGAATACAGTGCTGGACAGGTAGCATTTCAGATCTTTTGTGAAAATTTTCTTGTTTTCTGACTTTCGTATGTGATGCGGGAGTTTGTTAAAAATTTTAATGCTCTGATGAAGAAATGACTTGGTGATGTACTTGTCCTGTGGTATATATTGACGAATAGTGTCTCTGTTCCGTGCATCATATTCGTGCACCTCCGTACCGGACACTACTGAACTGCGATATTCGTATAAATATATTGAGCATTTGATAACATAACTATTAACAATTGTTGGAATTTTTAACTTAAGAAAATGATCTCTACAAGACTCACGTGGACCCAAACCTAACATTGCGCGCATTGCTCGTTTTTGCAAAATTAAAATATCATTTAAAGTATGATGATTTCCCCAAAATAAGAGACCGTAATTAGCTAAGGAGTCAAAGTATGCATAATAGAATACTAACTAAAGTTTTCATATTGCATAAGGGTTTCATACGTCGAAGTGCAAATGTACATATACTTAATTTTCGGCTTAACACATGAATATGTTGATTCCAGGATAACTCCCCATCTAGTTTCAACCCTAGTAGATAACATGATTCTATGGACTCAATTTGTTTCCCTTAACAGTTGAAAGATAATTTAGAGTTAAATTTAGAGTACGGGAAAGTAATTATATTTGTCTTCTCTACGTTGATTTTTAATCGATTTAGGGTAAACCAGTTCATTAGTTCTTGAAGAATTTTTTCGATATTTTCAATTATTACAAGCACTTGTATCATCCGCATAAAGAGTTAACGGTGCGCTTACATTAGCCTGAATATCATTCATAGAGATGACAAATAAAAGAGGACCGAGTAGTGAACCTTGAGGTACACCACGGCTAACATCAGCGACTCTTGAGCGTATACGTTGGCCCGTATTGTAATCAAAGATTTCGGTAATATGCTGTCGATTATTGAGATAAGTTTGAATCAGGTTTAATGCGCTACCTCTCACATCATAATAATAAAGTTTCTGCAGAAGTATATCGTGGTCCATGAGATCAAAAGCTTTGGAGAGGTCGCAGTTAATACTTGCAACCAACTCCTTGGAATTTAGTTTGTTATAAATAAAAGACAGTAGCTGTTCGACTGCTGCATGTGTTGATCTCTGCTCGCGAAAACCGTGTTGAAAACAGATTATTCACTTGAAAGAAATTTGTGAGTCTAATTTTTATGCAATGTTCAAAAATTTTGGATATAGCGAGCAAAATTGAGATGGGCCTATAATTAGTTACATCTTCCTTGCTGGCTTTTTTATGTAAGGGTATAATTTTAGCTGTCTTGAAGATCGTTGGGAAAATACCAGATTCAAATGAGAGATTAACCATATTTGCAAGGACATCTGCCAAATGGTCTATTGTGTATTTGAGGACCTTAATAGGTATATCATCCACACCAACAGCTGAGGTATTGTTTAGGGCCATGACTGTTCTCTTTATTTCGTTTGGGTCAACAGGAAATAAGAACAACGTGTCCCGGTAATTTGCTTTATAGTTATTTAATAAAAGCGTATAATTATTTTTATTTACTGATAGTATGGTCGATTGCCCCGTATAATTTGAAATTGAAGAAAAATAGATAGTGGTAGATAGTTTCTAAATCTATTTATTTTTTAGCAATCATGTAACAAATTTTGGTTAGATGACATGTTTCGGAAAAAATTCCATTTTCAAATATACGAAATAAACAATTTTATGAAATTAAAGCTAAAAGAGTTATGAAAAAGTTATTACAAACCTAATAAGTTGAACCCGCAAGCGTCGGCGGAAGAAGCGTATTTCCAACTTTACTAATGTCTTATTTAATCAGAATTAGAATTGATTATGTCACCTGTGCGTTGTATTCATTTACTTTTAAAGCTAAATATTAAGAATGTCAGGAAAGACTCCCAACCTATTTAATTCAAAGTGACATTAACGTTTTTAAATTAAATAAGCATAAATTCGTTGAATATTGAGTAGGGTATATTTTTTAAAGTTCAGGAATCTCGTAACAATTGATTTATTATTTTATCTTGTGTATATACCGGGTGTCACAGAAAAACTGTTCCTTTCAGAAGTAGCAGAAGGCCCTTTTACTAATAAAGTTGTGGCCGGAAATGCTTCCCTGTCAAGTTAAAACGAAATAAAAGAAATAAGAACTAGAAATAATCTGGATATAAGAACTAACTTTTCTAATTATTTCTAGTAACTGTGTTATTTTGGTATTTCTGTGTTAACACACAATTATAAAGTGACATACTTGCAAAACAGCGCTTGCGTGTGTGTTAATTAACTTTGCTCTACTTGTTAATTATTCGTATTGTAACGATTTTATGGGTTCTATTATTTTTATTTTAAAACAAAACACGAAATAGTTAATAAACTAATTTATTTACAAGTAACACTAATTTATTTATAACTTACAATAATTTGTTTACAAACTTATGTCTGATTTATTTTAACAATCTAGGGCGAACTTTTAATGCCGAACTGTCGATGCCGAATTCCCTTCCATTCACCGGCCGTGTGTTTTTATAAACCGGGCTCTCTCTTCGAGAATGGCCTGGAACGCGACGGGCTGTCCAATCTAGTTAATTCTGCCGGCAGCATTTTCTCGACTGTCGCCTAAGGTGCGTCGACTAGACGGCTGTGACGCAAGAGACAGTCTGACGCCGGCTGGTGTCGATGAATCATTACAGTATTTAATGTCAAGTTGTTAATCTGAATTATTTGTATAAACCCACCTTTAAACTCGAGTTTTACTACATCCTCAAGTATTAAAGAATAGCACAAATAATCCCTTCCCTACACGTTTTTTACAGAAATTTATGTTACAGGTATCTATCTATTGGAACTATAGTTTTGTACCAAGGAGATCAGAAATATAAAAGAGGCCCATGTCTAAAGTCACATTACTTAAATGATTTCATTTTATAGTATCAAATCTTCTGCACCAGTCAACAAAGTATGTAATACGAATTTATTAAATTTTCAATATTTTTCTATTATTTATCTCCGATTTAGTATACGTTCAAGTGTGCCTCTTTCTTTAAGAAAGTCTACTGCTCTAATGAAATTTGGCATGGCAGGTGTGATTTTAAACTTTAAACCTCTTAAATAATATACGTATTAAGGTTTTAATTAAATCCTAAAATTGTATTCTTTAGTGAGAATTCCTGATTTTATTTTTAAAACTTTGATTCATTTCTCTCAGATATATTCCACATATTTTTACGATATGCTTATAATAGAAACTATTGGAAAAATAAGAAAAATAAAAATATGTAATAAGAAAATATTTAACGTGACTGGTTGGTAGTTTCGAAACTTACGTTTTTAAAGTACTCCATCAAACTTTCCCATATCTCCGCATATAAATAACTAATATCACATAAGCTACCTCCGTTCCTCCAAGTTTTATCGCCGGCGCTTTAAAATATTCTATTAAATCAAGATCTGGCCGAAGAAGTCTCCAGTTCGGAAGCACCTTATTTACGAAGGTACGCCAGCCATTAATATGTATGGCATACATTTGCGAAATAAGCCCAGTCCGTGTACAAATTGCGACGTAAAAGTTTTTAATCAAAAAGCCATTAAAGTAATTGGTATGTTAATGTGGACGACGAGAAGGAGAAGAGGAGCAACATTATTTCCGATTCTTATTATCTGTAAAACGGGGGCGGCGTCGTCGTGACATGCAACTCCCCGGCTCGTGTCTCCTGAATTATTCAAACTTCAAATAAAAAGTAAACACTCGGATACTCCTCATTTCTTTCCGCCGTCTCTCCTCCGTCGCATTTCCAGAACGATTCAAATTTAAAACATTTAAATAGCCTGCTTTGATCTAATATTCGTTTCGTTGCGTAATATTCCGGCCGTATGTAATTAGGTCTCATTGTTTTTCTTTATTTTAGTTTGCCTTGGTTCTATTAGCTCCGGGAATGAAAAATATACAGCAATTTACCTGGATACGCATTCTGTAACGCTGCGCCGAGTATTTATAACATAATTAAAATTCTCCGAGAGCCACGCATTTTTAATATCAAGTATTTTTCAGAGCCAACGATAAAATATTCATGATATTACAGACATATTTTAAATTACATTTTCCATTTTTGTTACAATTATACAGCCTGCGGAGATGTACGCAAATATTACTCATATATCTATGTATATCTAATTATGTCATATCAGCGGTGTAATACTTCTAATCAAACGCTCGTGTATTGATATTATTCTTCTTCACTCCTTCCCTGTTATTATGACGCTTTGTGACGTATGTTCTTACTTATAACAGGTGATCAATATCTTTTCTAATCAAGTGACCTATGGAAATAAAATCATGTGTCTTTTATTAGTTAATTATTTCAAATACCACTTGAATTACATATTTATATTGCATTCCTATACAAAACGATAGGATTGCAATAAAAATAATTCAAATGGCATTTGAAATAATGAACCAAACAAAGATTTTTTTCCATAGGTCACTTGATTAGAAAAGATATTGATCACGCGTTAGAAGTAAACCTGAATAATATCAAAATCACAAAACTTGAGCTCTGCGTCATCAATCACCGAATTTACAACCAACAATTATTTCAGTATTATTTCCTTATTAACAGTGAATGAGGAAAAAGGATGGAGTTATGCTTCTTAAGCTTAAGCTTCTTATGCTTAACGCCTGAACGGTCCAAGTGGTAAGGGACCGGCCTTGCAATCGCATGGTCGTCGGTTCGAACCGCCCTCGGGATTTTTGTCGGGGGTGGTCGGTATCGAGGCACCCTTCAGTGTTGGGAATAAAATTCGACACTGCTTCCCCTTAAACGACGAGGAGGTTTAAAAGTAACAAAGCCATAGAACACTTAAATACACTCCCGCTCCTGACAATCTATGACTTAGGATCCCTTTGGGCAACCACCACAGATTAAAAAAAGAAAGTCTAATGATGCAACACCAGACGCATTTTATTTATGACGCAGAGCTCTTCTCTTATGAAAACAACTTTATCAGGATACAACCGGTAATTAAATGAGTCGCGTTTTAAACGTAAGAGCATTGCCATCTTAATAAAATACCAAGCTTAATAAAATACCAGCTGCACTCGTTTTTTTTTTAATGTGACGTCACAGTGAAGGTGCTACTAACAAATTAATTTAAAAGCATTTTTATTTATAAATGGAAGTGCTTCATAAACTATAAACTGTAAAGGTATTTTATAATAATTATTACTTTATTTTATCTTATGAATGATGAATTATTATTAAAATTTGTGTGGGTGAAAGTGAGGTTATGCCAGTTTATTCTTGTATTTTAAAGACATCTTCACGTTTTCTCTGTAGATATACAGGCTGTCTTACGAAAAACGCCCCAAGCCGTAACTCCGTTATTTATAGATTAATTTTAACAAACAAAAAGGCAAATAAAATGAGACTAAAAGTACTATAAGGTGAGTCCAGTTTCAATTTTTTTTTAATTACCTTCAAGGTCAAACGACTGTCAACTTTTATTTTTCAAATGGCTCTGTATATTTTTTATTATTATATCTGGCAGAGATTTTTTTTCTAAATCCAATAATGTGCAACACTTTGACATTTAGAAAATATTTTTCGTAAAAAAAAAATTAACTATTCTATTATGCAAAACGTGCTTTTCATAAAAATGTTAAAGTTTGTCGTGAAAACAATGTCACTGAGCGTTATTTTTCACAGTTGTTTCAAATTGTCAAGTTATTCTCTTTGTATGATTTATTGTTTCCTAAAAAAGCCGATTATGGATAATACTCAGTTGATTGACTTCCTCCAAGTATATTTTGAATGCAATAAAAACACAAGCAGTGCGTCTCTATAGACAGGGATTTTCTCCCAAAGCAACTTACACAGTTGTAGACTTAATTTTCATTATTTCATTAATGTTTTCTGTACTGCTTGATTGCTGTTTTTATTGCATTCAAAATATACTTGCAATAAATCAGTCAGGTGATTGTTATCCATAATCGATTTTTTTTTTAGGAAACAATAAGTCGTACAAGTAGAACTTGATAGTTTAAAACAACTGTGAAAAATAACCTCAGTGACATTGTTTTCACGACAAACTTTAACATTTTTATGAAAAGCACGTTTTGCGTAATAGACTAGTTCATTTCTTTTTTTTACGAAAAATGTTTTCTAAATATCAAAGTGTTGCACATTATTGGATTTAGAAAAAGAATCTCTACCAGATATAATAATAAAAAATATACAGAGCCATTTGAAAAATAAAAGTTGACAGTCGTTTGACCTTGAAGGTAATTAAAAAAAAATGGAAACTGGACTCACTTTATAGTATTTTTAGTCTCATTTTATTTGCCTTTTTGTTTGTTAAAATAAGTCCATAAATAACGGAGTTATAGCTTGGGGCGTTTTTCGTAAGACAGCCTGTATAAAATATGTGTAAAATTATCTGCGGCGGAGATGCAAATAAACAGATTTCTAATAAACATGTTTTAATTTATTAGAAAATGAATTATGTATTGCTGTTCTCCCGGTTATTCCGCCAAATCACACAAATCCTACACCCCATTTTTTTTTTCCTACTGATGACACCTATTACATGTTTGGAAGAGTCGGATCCCTGTAGATTATTTTCATTTCCATCAAGATTTCATCCTTTCTGAACATCGAATATAGAATCCTGATGGTAAATCAATTCCCTGCATATTTTTCCCTGCAATCCTTAGTCCACGTTGAATAAAATCTTTTATAGGTACGGAATTAGTTACTTCTTTACTACAAAAATCTGAAAAAAGCAAAAAAAAGGAAGCTTACAGCACTTTTACTATAAATGTGTATGTTAATTTTAGGTTAAGTTCTTAAATCGTTTTATTATTTGTTTTTATTACAGATAAACACATACATATAGTAATGTAAAATAGTAGAGGATACACGGTGAAGGCTTCAAATAATTAATTTACACATGTTTCACTTACATTCATACAGTTTTCAAGTTTGTATAGTTTCGCAAACTCTCTAATAACAACTTGTTGTTGAGTTGCAACTTTTTTGTGACATTTCAAAATTGTTTTCAAGTTACAAATTTTTTCTACTAAAATCTTCACTTCGATTCTTTCCTTTCTCAAACTTTGCTTGCATCTACAAATTCGAGCCAAACATTTTGAGTACTTTGGTGTGACGTCATAAATTTCATGTGACGGCCTGGTATTAATATTGTCGTCAAATATATCTTTTAGTTTTGATAGATGGTCAATAGGTTAATAGTATCAATTAAGCTAAGACTCCGTTTTTATTTTTCACAGACTCCCCTTATCTAAATAATTTTGGATCGCACAGTATAAAATACTGGCGTCTAGTTAGTGCTTTTGATTTTTTATTTAAAAAGAAAAATCTGGAAAAATTGTGAGAGAAAATAGCTAAAATACTAAAGATTTTTTGACGATAACATTTGTTAGAAAAACCTTACGTCCGAATAAGCTTATATTGGAGCACGTGATATCTTTCTCGAACAAATTTTCAAAATATTCGAACAAAAACTTACAATTAGTCGAGATTCAATTCTTCAAAGGCTTCAATTAGTGTAAGGTGTACATGTTTTAAACATTTTGTGGGTCATATTAGCAAAGGCGGAAAAGGCATAATAATAAAAAGTTAAACCGAAAGCATCGTGGTTTGTGATCAAACAGTATTTTATTTATAAAAAGAGCAAGTATAAATTTGCAATGAAGTCCACTAGTCCAGAAAGCTTCATATTTGAATGTAAACAATCAAAATGCATGACTAATATCAAATTCACAGAACTTGAACTCTGCGTCATTAATCGACGAAGCTACAACCGACAAATATTTCAGTATTATTTCTTTGTCAACGAGGAGTAAGAAAGACGGATAGAGTCATGCTTTTTATGTCTGATTATGCAATGCCAGACGCGTTTTATTTATGACGCAGAGCTCTTCTCTTATGAAAAATACTTTAATAATACACTCAAAGGTGTTTGATTGGATTATAAATGGTTTATGACATTTACAGCGTATAATACTCACTTACCGAACAAGAAGGTGTAGACGAACTTTGAATGGTTTACTAACACTTCTAACAAGTACTGCATTTCCTCTCTCTGTCTCAGACTAAAATAAAATAACTTTTCTTCTTTTATAACAATAACTTATCAGTCAAATCATTTAAAGTTCCCCCTGGAATTGTTTACCTCGAAATCTAGTAGTTTTTTTGAAAAATGGAAAAAGTTTTATAAGAATGGCATTCATTAACTGTGAAAATTTCGTAATCTGTGATTACAGTTATTATAAAAATAGATTTTAAAATAATTGTAAAATTTTGACATTGTGTAAAGTGTTAAATTCGTCCATCTACCTTTCTAACGTGTTATGTTATTTCATTAAGAACTTATGTGTCGATTCTGCTCGTATCTATAGCAATCGCAGGATCTGAAACCTGTAACTCAATTATTAAAATATGGAATTTTGAAGTTCTGTGGAAGGTATGATTTCTCCTAAGTCTCTAGAATTACTCGTAAGTCTCTGTGGTATTATCTTTAGACACTTACAAGAAATCGTATCATACTGAGAAATTCCACTTTTCAATAATTGAATTACAGACTTGCAAATCTTACGGCTGCTACAGATATATGAGCAGAATCGACCCATTAGTTCTACATATTCAGATTTGCAGTTTTAGCTCTTCTAACCTCACTAGAAGTAAGTAATATTTAATATCAGAATATTCAACTGTAATTGTTTCAAAACATTGTAGCAGTCTTGAAGAAAGAAATAAACCTTTGCGAAAGCTTGGCACTCTAACAAGAATGAACTTTGAATAGCCCTTTTGACTGCCTTCCTGCAAAACAAACCTAATTGCTTCTTTAAGTTCGTAGTCACGATCAACAACACTTTCATAGTTAAATTAACGCGACGCGACGGATGATTCTGTAAATACAAATAATAAATAAGCGAACATTTTTTATGAATGTAACTTTCCATTACACTAACTATTTAGTGAACTTATAATAAAACAGAATGTACAATCCGTAAAACTCTTATTTATATTTTAAAGTATAGGTCCGTTGTAGTTGCAGAGTACAAGAGTATAGGAAATACAAAGTGGTGCTGATTACATGCCTCATCGGGTAGCCGCGATAGCGGTTGTTTAGGAAGTATACTCTTCATATTAATAATTTTCATTCCAGACGACCGAGCTCTTCCTTTATGGTGACTGCTTTGTTACTTATTAAACACTACTCGTATATCAAATTTCAATACATTCGGACTTCGCGTTCCTCAGATACAGAGTGTATGGTTAAACTTATGGCCGGCAATATACAGTATGTGTCCACGCACCTATTGTCACATTGTTAATGTTCGTTTACGCGGGGTTCCAGTACCCGTGTAATTTTCACTTGACAAAAAGACGCTCCGTCCCTGCGACGGCGAAAGATCACGAAGATGAGGTGACTGACAATAGGGTCGTAATACGTTCTGTATAATTAATCTCTTTATCGTGTAAGAAGAATCATTAGGAAACGCAAATTCTCTGAAAGGAGAGATCACTACAACCATCAGTCGTAATTTCTTCTATTTCTTTATTTGCCTATTTTAATTATTAGGATTATTACTAAAGATTTTTTGTCAATTTATAATATAGGAGAATTAAAATTTAGAAGTTGCTGGGCAATCGGTAAAGCAAAGTTCATAAACCAGTAATATTTGGCTCTACGGTAGCTATATCATCATAAAAGGCAGACATTCACAGCAGTTGCTCGCGTTTATTCCGGACGGGAAAAGTGCGAAACAACACGTGCATCAAATCTGGCAGAAGTAACAAATCTGATTCCCTAAGAAGGTTCCCGTGTTGGCTTACGCTACATTTGCTCAGTCGCATTACATTTATCACCGGAGCCTCGCTTCCTTCGTCTCCGTTCATTCATAAACACTTGAGCAGACGTATTTACGGGCGAGCTTTTAACGACGCCCAACCTCGCAGCGTAAATCATACGGCGGATGTAAAACGCCGCCATTTATTTTAATATGTACTTCACTTCGCGAGCGATACAGGGAGGTAACATTTGACGGACGACTCTGCTCTGGAAAGGAGAAATGCTTTGCTTTCACTAATTTGAAACCTACTTATTTATTTTACAACTGAAACTTGGTCTTTATTGGCTTTGATTAAGATTTTCAAAACTAAACAATTTCCCGACTTTAGAATATGACGTGGAATTAAGAAATATCAATTTTATGAATAAATATTATAATATCGCTTACAATTAAATAAACAATCAGAACAAATCCGTCTGCAAATAGGTCTTCACAGTGGCAGTCGTCGAGGAACAAAAGAGTAACGGTCGGTGGCAAGGGGAAAAGGGTGTTTGCGTTCCCATAAAAGTGCAGACGGAACCGGAGAAGTTAACTGTACACTTGGCTTCACATTATCTCGGAGTCAATCGAACTTCCATGCTCCGAACAAAAACAGACGTCCTTTGTGAGCTCGTTCGAGAGGAACTTCACCTTAGAACGCGGCTCACTTTTGACTTTGATTATTCTAACGAGCGCGGGCTTCATGCCCCGGCAATTTTCTAATTAGTTGCTGCGAATTAACTTCTTCTCCTTATCTATTCGGCGGAAGGCCGGATAGAAAATTGCATGGGCGGATCGCTGACAAAAGAGATTTCAGAAACTTAAATTAATTGGATAAGATAGTTTTCGAACTGTGTGCTACGATGAAACGTGATGTACCAGATTGTGCCATCAACGTCTTTTCTGCGTTTCTACAATTTTGTGGAAAAAAAATGAATTTGTCATGAATTGGTGGAATAAATCAGAATGATGCGCACAAAGAAAGCTCAACTTTTAAATGAAAAGTTATTTATTAGAAAAATAAAACAATAACAATGCAAGTTCAAGTTTTATTTCAACCAACACGTTCAACGTTGTTTTTATTCACAGTAGAGAAAAAAACGGAAAAACTCATGGTAGTTTAGTTATATGACGTTATCTTTCACTATCTCTAAATTGATCTTATATTTTTTAGACCAGAACATTCAAGGAAGAGTTTTGGCTATTCTCTTCAACTTTCATCGTGAACTTAATATACAGGCTGTTTTTTAACTTCATGCAAAAAATGAAACCAGTGAAAGTTGACATTAAAAGTGATAGAATGAAGCATTTTTTTACAGTTGGTTCTTGTCCGATGAAATTTGTATCACAAAATCTTTTAAGCGGACACTAAATCGCGAACTATACACTTAACGTTTCGTAGTCGTTCGACAGCTTTGTCAGAAGTGAAACATATTTTGCGCGATTTAGCGTCCGTTTAAAAGATTTTGTGATATGAAGCATTTTTTGTATAACAATTGATTAATAAATATTAGAGATAATAAATGTTTTCGGCGATCGATGAAGCGATAAACAGTTTGATAGTCCCTGGTTTATTTTTATTACGTAATTACATAATCGAAGAAGTATGCTGGTGTGTCACCATCAGCTGTTAAAGTGGGTCAGTTACTCAGTTCTCAACCGCACTTCGTCGCAGATAACAATTTTCCAATAGTGTTACTGTGGACATGATTTTAATTTACGGCGAATGTGGTCAAAATGCGTTGGCTGCAAGACGTTTGTATGCACAGCCAGCGTAACCGAGATTGTTCTTTGCCAAATAGCAGATCCTTTGTGTCAGTTGTGCAGTTTGTCGTTTGGCAAATTGTTCGTGAGGAACAATTACCCGTTCCATTTTCAAAAAGTGCCCCCAGATTACCTTCAACACATGCGATTTTGTCGGTGGTTTCTCCGGAAACAGACGGATAATCCGAACTTTGTTAATAACATTCTCTTCACCGACGAATCAATGTTTACAAGGGATGGTATGTTTAATTTTCACAACATACATGTGTGGACAGGTATGTTAAACGGCACTTTAATCGGGATGTTTACGTCTCGCGAACACTTATTGTGGGTGAAGGTCAAGTTGATTCATAATCGCCACGGACAGCGTATAGAAAACTTGAAGGAAGACGTGATCGACCTTGACCTACGAACGCATTCTTGGTTACTGTCGCATGACGCTGCGTTGCATTAAGAGCGAATTTTCGACGGATCTTGCACTATTAGTTGATGACAATTATTGTAGTAGTAATGAGGCTGATTGATTTGATATATCGGGTTAATAAATAAATAAGTGTACACTCAGGTACAACCATTTTCAATCGTTTTAGTATTAGAGTTTTAGTCGACGTTCTGTCGCATCGAATTAGCCGTTTGTAACTTTGCAACTGTTCGTGTAACTTATTGTTTTGTGCGTGTAATTGAAACAATTGGTATTGTAACTCGTGTCTAAATAAAAACCTGGTCAAGTAGGCTACATTTAGTAATTCTGCTATGTAAATGCAATGGAAAAATTCTCGATCACAACCCACTTGACCAGGTTTTTATTTAGACGCTCGTTAGCTGTTTGTATATTTGTGCCACTACCTTCAGCGTACAAGTGAGTAAATGTGAACGATCAACTGCAAGGCCGAGACAATGTGGGAACACTGTCGAGGCCAATTTGGGATCAGCTGGGTATTTTGTTCACCCTGGCGCCTACTTTAACATTTAATTATCCACACCCATTCTTCACCGCTGCTAGTCGAGGAAGAGCTGATGGAAAACACAGCGCAGACTTGTTACCGATCTAAGTAATTAAGTCAGGAGTAATGCACACTAGAGTTTTGTGCTAGCATGTTTTGGCATTATTTGGTCGGTTTGTCTGTGATAGCTTATTAAGCAGCAAGTTAATTCTTACACAATTTCAGATCAGAAATTGACTGCGCGATGTTGCGATCTAACTTGTTTGATTGTATACCCGATTTTGAGCGTAAATAGAACAAGTCTGTGAGATTGCAGTCCAGTTATCGAGCTACTCTTCTACTGACGAACGAAGTAGCTATGCAGAGTGTGTTCGAGGATTTTATAGTAATCAAAACCGACTTGCAATAAGTTGATTAAGTTTTAGAAATATACAGGGTGTCCTAGAAATGCATATAAAGCTTCAGTTATTTCTTTTCTACATTCCCTAAGCGTCCCAAAAATGCAAAAATTAATTCTCAGGGTTTGTTAGTTTCAGCACACGAGACAAAATACGAGATAAAAAAAAATTGGTAAACTTGACAACGTTGCTTATGTATACAGTTAATTCGATTTACAGAAGGACTTCAGACTAAATAAATTTCAAGTATGTAGTTGCAAATGCAACGCCTTAATTAAATATTTATTTATTATCCCTGCGCTGCTTTTTTTAACACTAACCCAAAAAGCAGTCGTAGGTGGGAGAAGTGCGTTTTAATTATTTTCTGTTAATGATAAAGACTTCCTTACTGATTTAATAACATTTTCCGTTTTCAGCCGTTTACTTCGCACTTTTCTGTTAAAAGTGCTATATTTGGAGGGTTTGTACAAGAAAAGTACACTACCCTGGGAACCGTTTTTTGCGGCTTTAGAATGAACAAATATAGAGGAATAGGTTTACATGAAGCCTTATATGCATTTCTCGGACACGCGGTATTTATAGCATGAACGATTCTTTCCACATCTCCGATACTAAGTACCTATTTCAAAATTTATTATTTTTTTTCAATTTTAATTCAATGACTTCGAAACCCACTTTTTAATAAATTACTTTTTCAAGTTAACAGTAGGTCGGAAATATTACAAAGCTTTGTTTAGGAGAAATTGAAAATTTGCTACATATTAAGGGCCGATCTTTCCACCTCTTGATAAACCAACTGATAACGGATAACTACCATGGAAACAATTCATAAAAATCAAGTTATTCGCCGGAGAACTTTAACTGGAAGATGGAAAGACCGACTCTATTATAAATGTGTTGACGTGAAATGAGAAGTGTTAAATTAAATACAGTGACCGGCAGAAAGTTGAACACATATGGGAAACTTTTTATTATTGATTTCTCAGAAAAACTTGTTGTTTGTGAAAGTCTCCACATCTTCCCAAGCTCAAAATGCATTTATCAAAATTTGAATAGCTCCTGTTGTATACCGAGGAAATCACAATATTTGAAATCGACGTAAGGGTAAAGTACCTTTACTTTTCAAGATACGTGGAAACACTATTTGGAAAAGTTATTCAGAGTTGCTATGAGATCTAAAATGTGAAATAGTGGTCGTCTAGGATAAAAAAAAAATTTCTCATATTTTTAATTTTTCTCGCATCAAGATGTGTATCGTAGAACTTTGAATGTGTAGAGCTGAATGTTTCGTCAAGTATGCTATAAATATACCCTGGGATTTTATTTTCGCTCATCTACCAATTAGAAATTATGTTCAATAATATTGATACTACAAAAATTTAACTTTTTTGTGTCCAAAAAGTTTTATTTCATCGTAGGCGGCCATAATTTCATATTTCATTACAATTCTGAATAACTTTCGCAATGCCGATTTCAAATATTTTGATCTCCACGGTATATGACAAGAGGTATTCAAATTTTGATAAGTGTATTTTGAATATGAGAAGATGCAGGAACTTTTATAAAGAATAGATTTTTCTGAAAAATCAATAATAAAAACCTTTCCCATGTGTTCAATTTACTGCAGGTCACTGTATGAGCAAAATAATTGTTTGCTTGGACAATTTAATTACATACAATAATTTTTATCAATATTTAAAAATAACTTTTATTTACTTATTACTGACAATATTATTATACATACATATTAAGTTACACATTAAAATTGCAAGTTAGAAACTCTTCTCTTCTAAGGAACTGAAAACTTTTGATGAGAATAATCGCTTAAATTTAATTCTGAAAAGTTTTAAATTATATACAGTTCGATAGGAGTTAGAAAGCTGGTTATAGAGAAACTTGCCAAGGGTGAATGTTTAATTAAAACTGTACTAGTCTTGGATAGACGCGAGCCAGTTTTACTGCCGATATTAATCGCTCCATTCGCGGATGAAATATTTCATTTTAAAAATTAAAAATAAAATTTATACGTGTAGAGTTAGAAATCCGAAATGGATGAAAATTGGTCGACAATGTACCCAGTCAAGTAATGTATTGCTCGCTTTCGTATTAAAAACATTGAATTAAATTGCAAACGTGATTTCTTCAAAAGTTCAAGGTATACAATTTTGGCTACTTATAATTCCAATTATAATAGAATTGTGTGAACTATGTAGTAAATGTCAAACAATATACAATGCTCAAGTATTGAAGTTGATAATTATAATAAATTGTACTGAAATGTACATTTAAAAGTGTTGTAAAACAGTTTGCACTGTACATATGCTGTCTCACAACAGTACTATTTTATAGCGAATATTTTGTGCAAGTTTTTTTATTGCTTTGTGCTGTTATCGCTTTAACAAAAAAATTGGTAGGAATATGGTTCCAATTGCAAGTTAATGAAACAGAATTGCTTGTACTCTTATTTTTAACATTTGTGTTTATTACCATAGAAATTATGCCTGTACGACGGCGATGTTTGGAAACAGTGCAACTCGAGCAAGTAGTGCATTGGGTTTGAAGAGGTCGCGGCAATTGTTTTCAAAATAAAATCGATTATTACATGTCTAATTTCAAATAACAAACACATTGCCTGATTCTCGGAGTTTGCAGCAGTATTTTTGCGAGCGGTGGGCCAACAATTTGAGGCGCCACGTTTTTCCTTTCAGATTGGCCACCCTCGGCTAGTTATAAATCTGTCAGAATAACCTTTATCTGGGTATTTCGAAGTTCTATACAAAATTTAGTCACGCGGTAATCACAGGCGCCAGGCAGAGGCATTAGGGTGGCACAGACGTCATAAAACAAATCTATTCGACGTTTAGATGTGTTTTCTTAGATTTTGTGTACAGTCTGTCGCGTTAAAATCACGGGTACATGTACATTAGCGGAAAAGGCAGATCGAATTACGCTCAGTTGAAGTGTTTTCTTTTTGTCTGTTTGTGTTCCAAGTCTAGCGTCATAATTCTGTGTCAACTCAAGAGGCTTTTGAAATGAAGTTAGAGAAACCAAATCGCAGACATCGTGAGACAGACGCATTCCTTATGACAGTTTGGAGCGCATAATTTATAGGTGTTTATGAGAAAATGCATTCAAGGGCGTAGGCTAGAATTCAAATCAACGGTTACCATTGGTCGAAGTGATTTCAGAATTTCGCTGCAAAGTCCGAGAGGGTGTGTTTTAATTGTTTTCGTGGAAATAGGGGCCGCGAAGAAACGGACAGATAGCATTGAAGCTTTCGCGAGAACGGTTGAGTTCATTTCTAATTTGGCTTAGTTGTGTTTTTCCTTAGGCGCTTGTAGTCTTTATTCATTTTTTTGTTAAATCATTTATTTCGGTACGGTTAAAATACAGTGTGTTAAGAAAGGCAATTAAACTAAACACGCGCACGTCGCGACGCGAGTGATCAAGTAAAAGGTAGACAATGAGCGGAAGTGGTACATGGATTATAAGCCTCTAGGTAATTGATATTTATTTGTTTCCTTCAGCGCACCTTTGGTGGTAATAACTGCGTAGGGACAATTTGATTTGCATTAATTAGACTAAAGGGTCAGTACGGTTCAGAGTACCATTGCATTTAGTTAACTTGATCAAACTATTTTATTTACATTACAGCGAGTATTAAACTCACTAGTGACCTTCATATTAAGAAAAATTTATTGGTCATTATTTCTTTAGTCATTAGAACAATTCTGTAATTTAATTAACCAACAACAATTAACTATTCCCCGCATCTACCTGGGAATTCCATAGAGTGTATTTTTAGAAAACATTCTACCCGTGCGGATTTTCTCCGGTAAATTGGAAACAGTAAAGGTTGTTTTTCGATTTGTACAGGGAAGTTGCCAATCTCAGTCACTGGCGTGAGGCAAGTTATATCTGCCGCCTAAATCACCTGTGCCAGCACAATTTAGCTCAGAAATCAAGACGATTAATTGTCATTACGAATTTTGTGGAACCACGAGACCAAACCATTTGCACTACATATTCCTAGACAAAGTTAACAAAGTTTCTTTCACACCCGTATACGTGTGTGGGTCAAACTGTGGTCTTTGCCGAGAGTTTTGTCGGTTAATTAGAAGCGATTGCCTAGAGACTGCAATGCCAAAACCACCCATAGCGGAGTGCAAAACACAATCAAACTAATTTCTTGCGCTATAAATTAATTAGCTAGGTTAGACGGCGAAAGAGTGACAGACAGAGGGTCCTGGAAAACAGGCAAGTAAGTAGAGAGTACTGCCCTCAAAGCAATTAATTAACGCTCTGGTGGCGGAGTAGAAGAAGTTCGGCTCACTACACGCCACCGTTATTAATCAGGTTAGCTAGAGATAGGTATCCAACACCTTCCACGGGAGTCCCTGAAAAACATGATTGCTACTGATTTACTTGCAAATTGATCGCTGAAGGCGGCATTTGTATCACATACTTCTCCAAAACATCTGATTAATTCACTAATTAACTCAATTAATTAAGTACACTGTGGTCCTACTGTGACACATTGTGCGTTGGTTTATTAAACAGAACAAGTCTTTGAGTACGATCAGAGGTGACGAACACTTGTACCGAGACTCGAGTTAATTTGAAATTCAATTAATTATTAATCTAATTAAGGAGCAGAGCTCTCCAACAAATATCTGGATAGACATTAAACCACCAACGGTGTGAATCAAAGAAAATCAATCGCGCCGATATTCGAAGGTGAAAGTTGTTAAACGAGTTGTACTGTACTTTCTAAAAATCGTAATTTTTGCTTATTTGTATTGATTTCAAACGCAAGGGTTTTTCGCTCACGATATCTGATCCCACATAGGCTGATATCAGGAGTTTTTCCCATTTTTTCTTGCAATAAATAATTAATTAAAGTTGATTGTTGCGTTTTATTTAAAGTGTCAAATTCCTTGTTCTAAAGAGTTATTTACTGCTCCACCAAAAGATCAGGTTATCACGACGTAATTACGGGGTTACATTGACGATCGGGCCAAAATTAGGAAATACTAGGACGATTAGCAACTTATCGCACGTGTTCCGAAGGGACATTCAACCCTAAATATAATCTAGGTCATTAGGACCGATAAAAGCAGCCGGCCGGCAATAAAACTTTTGACTCGATTAGGTAGAATAGACAGAGGCCAGATTAAGGCATGTAAGTGGTAGTTTAACATCTGGATGATCCTTCCCGGAACTCTTTGAAGATAAGTGCTCACCTCCGTTACTTAAGGGAACAATAAATTTCAATTGTTGTGTTTGTTTGGACAGTTTTAGTGTCTATTTACTTGTAAGTAGCAGTCAATAAACAGAGCTTAGTGGGCGCGTCACAGGTTGGTGATGATTTGTTACGAGAAGAAGTCGTTAACAGGCTGAATGTGTCGCAAAGTATCGCAAGTCGAGCATGGAATCGTTACTTAGCAACTGAGTCTCCAGCGTACACCCATGGTGGACGTCGAGAACGAACCACAACTCATGCCCAAGACCGATTGAAAATCCTGATTCCAACAAGAAATCGAACATTCACGGCTTCAAGAACTAACAGCTTCTTCAGGCAAGCTACTGGAAGAGTGATTTCTTGTCAACCTGTCGGCATCCACATAATTTGCGCACAAGAAGACGCTCTACACACTCACGGCTGACAGCCGATCAACGTGCATGCAGATAACAAGTGATCAACTGAAAAACGAATTAGTCTCTACCATAAAAGATTTTTGCTCAGTTGTTAAAACCATTATTTATAAAATTGCTGATATTTTAAATGTCACTTCAAATATATGCCAATTGATTGACAATTAATATTAGTATGACGTTATCCTAGACTTACTTTAAAATTCCAACACCAACTCTAAATTCGTTTTTCAGTTGATCACTTGTTATCTTTGGGCAATAGAACATTATCATCGGAATTTTCAATTCGAGGCATTGCCTCTTTATCGTCGAATTGATATTTCGTTTGTACACGTGTAATGGTCGAACATTCGTATGGAGAGAAAGAGGACAACGATACAAATAAAATTTAATAGCATCAATCACTCTTTTTGGCGGAGGATCAGTTTATGTCTGAGGAGGCATATGTTTTGATGACCGCACTGACCTGCTGGTTTTAATTAATGAAAAATGACTGCCATAAGATATCGCGACAATGTTATAGAGCCGATAATAATGCTATTTGCTGCTGCAATAGGTGAAGAATTTGTTTTTATTAATGATAATACACGTCCTCATCGTGCAAGAATTGTAAATGATAGGATAGAACTTTATGAGATTACTAGAATGGAGTAGCCACCCTGCTCACCAGACATGAATTACATTGAGCATGTTTGGGCCGAGAAGTCAAGGCAATTCAACCAGATCCAACAACCTCCCCACACCTTACAGCAATTGTCTAGGGCGTTGTAAACAATTTGGGAAGTCATACCTCAGGACTTTATCAATAATTTGATAACGAGTTTTGCCAATAGAGTAACAGCATTAATACGGTATTAACGTTCTTTAATACATCAATAAATAAAATAACTTTGTAAGTTGTTATTTTTCTCCCATTTTGTATAATATTTTTTCAATTACTCATTTTTTCCCATTGAAAGTCTGTCTCTTTTAATTTCTTTAATTGTATCGAAGGATCCATCAGTGAATAAATATGCATCACATAGATCTGCATTTCTTTTTCAAAATTTCTACGTAAAAAATAAATATGCACTTCAATTGTTGAGCAGTGTAGTAGAAAGCGAAATATTGCACTGAATATGTTTTAATGAAAAACTAGCATAGATTTACGACAGCAAATTTGTAAAATAATAATATAAGTAGTTCTTTGCTTAATGTAAAGTAAAATGCCATCCGCATATTCTTATGCAAATAACATGAGAACATATCCAAACTCGCTCATTCTTCCACTAAACAACTTATCAGGTCTGTTGTATCTAAGCTTGATAATTTCAGATTTCTGATAACAAATTCGGCATTTCCTGTACCAATATTCTCGACAGTTAATTTGTAGTAAGCATAATGATATAAATGGTTCCTCATGTAATTTTTAAGTTGCGTGGTAACTAAAGCACCCCCTAACGTGAGAGAACGAACGAAACACGTCATCAGCTCGTTAAGTATTTATTATTCCGTGTTGAATAATATTCCCAGACCAGCGGTGAAAGAGCTGTCCGGAAAGAAAGCGCATAAATATTAGACGAGAGCTGATAATTACAGCATAAATAAGACTTTTAGGCGAATCGCAGAGCGGCCCGCCGGCCATAATAATTAACCGAGAGTATAAATATTTATCGTGCTGATGATGTTGCTTCTGTTGTTGCTGTTTTGGCCGGAACACGGGTTTCCGTATGTAATGCTTAATATTAAGTGTTAGGGGGTAGTCCATATACAATGTTGTTACGTAATACAGTGGTCGACGAACAAATATCCTAATTAATGGTGCACAGCATGGACTATCGATCGTCCACAAGCCATTGTGAACCACAGACACGCTGACAAAGGCCGGAATTATTGACCGCCGGCCCATAGTCTTGAACGGAACATAATAAGCGTATATTGAATTCCTCGAGTTCCACTTCGTACTATTACTATATTCCACCTGAGATATTTGCTATATGTAGGTCGAACTTGTAATATCATTTGAGTGGCACTTTTTTAAGCAATTGTAAAATGCGATCAATTAGAGTTCTATTAAGGTAGAAATACGCAAAGGCTATTTATTTTCTGAAATACTTATTTGACTGTGACTACATACATACCTACTACACGTAGATTAGATTAGTCCTTACTATCCAAGTAAATTAATATAAGATTTTCGGCTTTTCTTCGTAAGTATTTCTACTATACGCCGATTTGATCAATCTGAGTTAAGAATACAACGTGACCTCCGACTGCAAGAGGCAAAGCTGTTTCAGAAAAGTTAAAAGAGGGAGCTATATAAAAATTCTTAAATTTTTCAATTCATTGATCGGAGTATAAGAAAAAAATGACGTGTAGTTGGAGTTTATTATTTAAATTTTTACAAAAATAATTATTTCTAACTATAATAAATTTTGCATTAAGCCTTGTATATTTTAGAGGCAGTTTTTTAATAAATCACCCACGTATTATGGATAGTAAATAAATGAATCATCTGAAAATTAAATTTGAAAAACTTCGAGTGCTTTTTAAAACTTCTGCTAATCTTTGAGTGCTTATTACTTCCCGTATAAAAAAATGAAGCTGCTGGAAGCTTTTCTTCACTAATGGCCTGTATTATTCACGGTTTCAATCGGGCAAATTTCCAAACAAGCGGACGCAGTTCCTTCCACAATATAATATTTTGATTAACTCTACTGAAATTTATTTAGCCCGGTTGCGATTCACGCGCCGTTAATTCGCGAAATCGTTATTATAACATAAAATTACATCGAAAACATGCTAACCCGGCGATTTATGCGCGTCACGAAATAATACGGCGTCGCATTAAAGCTGAGTTACGCCGACATTGTGTTCCGTATCAGGGCGGGCCATTAAAATATTAATATTTTGCGTTGTCACCGGCACTCCGGAACAATACGATATTCTGTTGGGGAATCGTATCGTGTTTACATTGGAGTTATCTCCCGCAGGTGTACGTTAATTTCCTTCTCGGCGGTCGTGTGTGCACGTACAAAGGCCTGGCGTTTCATCTGTGTGACATTTTCTGTTTTGCCCTGTTCTGAACAATACGAAACGCCCGCAATAGTTCTTTGTGCGGCATGACTTCTATGAAATACATATCGCCGCGTGACGTTCATGGAATATTGAATGTCGTTTGTTGTGGTCGTCACGTTTTATTGTCCGGTACATTGAAATCATCCTTTGACTTAAATAATAGAAAATGGAACGTATATAGAACTCCTCGCTGTTCTATAGCAGTTGTTTACGATTGTTTAAACTAGCTTAAATAATAAGCAAGGAAATGAACTCACAAAGGGTACGCGAAAATATTCTCTGAAAAGATAATCCACTTGTATTAAGCTCACGTTTGCCATAGACCCTCGACAACAGTTTCTAATTTTGATTCGATAATTCTTAACCTTCGGATGACTACGTGGGGTCATTTTTTACCCCATAGCATGCTTTTTTCTTATAATTTTTAACAAGAACGTTATTTTCAGTTGGTTATTTTTTTAGCTGACTTTATTCTAAAATGTTACAAAATCCTTTGGATTGCTTTATCCAATTCTGTAACAAAAAATATTTCTTTGGCAGGGATTAAAAATGACCCCATTTCGTCGTTGGTGTTACAGAATTTATTTGAGAAATTGATCGTATTTTTACGATCTAATTCGTTGTTTTCCGCGATGCACATGCCCAACGCACACAGTAACAAGTTGACACCTGCATCTTAGCTATTATTGCTCACAGAAAGTGTGTTATAACTAGTTTCTAGTCCATAATGGCCCGCAGATATCTAACCCAATCCGAATTAGAAAACCTTGCACTAAATATTGACGTCGAAGATATAGAAGATGAAGTACCTATGTTCTGAAGGGGGAGATGAATTACTTGAAGATAAAAATGACTCTCAGAACGATGACGTTCAAAGCAGTTCTTCAGACTCCGAAGCAGAAAATATTTCTGATTTTATTTTGGGAAAAGATGGAACTTCGTGGCAAAAAAATAAGCCTCACAGTAGCAGACGATCTTTGAAAAACATTTTGAAAACTCCACCTGGCCTCACAAATTACAGTAAAAATATAACATCACCTTTGGAAGCCTTCAAGCTTTTCATTTCGGACGAAATTATTGAAATGATTATTCAGGAGACTAACAAATGTGCCCAGGCTGTTTTGGATATTGAATGGAAACCTATAGGCGCCGAGGAAATGTATGCATTTCTCGGTTTACTTCTCATCGCTGGCTGTGTCAAATCTCGTCAAGAGCCAATTCTGGAATTGTGGAGTACGAAATATTGTTCCTTTCAAAGACAGAATTTTTGTGCTACTATGTCTCGAGATAGAATGAAATTGTTACTAAGGTTTGTGCATTTCGATGACTTGGCAACACGACAAGAAAGACGCGAGACTGATAAATTGGCTGCGTTTCGTGTTATTCATGACAAGTTCGCTTTCAACTGTAAAAGATCTTTCGTTCCTCATCCCCAAGTATGCATGGATGAACAACTTGTACCATTTCGAGAAAGGTGCCCCTTCAGAGTATATATGAAGTCTAAACCAGATAAGTATGGTGTAAAAATTTGGGTTTTGTGTGACGTCTCAAATTCATATTGCTGGAACTTACAAGTTTACACCGGAATGATAAATAATACCCCAGAAAGGGATCAAGGTAAAAATAATACAACGTTTTGTATTTAGGTATCTTTAGAATGTGTGTTTTTCTTTTCTCAGGAAAACGTGTAGTCTTGGATTTAGTTGATGGGCTAGGTGGCGGTTACGGAGTTACAAGTGGTATAGTATATTACATAACGAGAGTTGTAAATAGCATATTACGCACGGTGGAAAAATTGCGCATGAGCCGCGCAGCGGCGAATGCAAGTAATTCCACAAGTGCGTAAGTGCTTTACAACTCGAGTTTTGTACTATACTTTATCTACGACCACAAAAATTACCTTATTATTCAAGTTCAAAATAATCAGCAATGACACTTGCAATTTCGACGACTATCAATCTAATGTGATGCGGCTACGTAGATCTAACTATAAATACTTTACGCACGACGTTTGTAAACACACCCGCTTACTTAATTTATGTGTTGTACGTAATTCGTCATTTACAGTAGTGGTCGTAGATAAACTTTTTTACGTCCATATCGTTGGCAAATGAACTATTGTTACAATCAAAAACACTCACTGGAACCATGAGAAAAAATCGTAAAGAAGTTCCCCGAACATTTGTTCCAGCAAAGAGTCGACGCGAGTTCTCAAGTGATGTTCTGTACACAAAAGAAGCGATTTTGGTATCTTATGTACCAAAAAAAAATCGAAGTGTTTTGCTTTTGTCTACACAACATGCTGATTTAAATGTTACTGGCGAAGAAACAGCATATAAACCAAAAGTTATTCTGGATTATAACAAAAGTAAAGGTGGCGTCGATACCTTAGACAAAATGGTAAAAGAATATTCTTGCAATCGAAACACAAAGCGATGGCCGCTACTTCTGTTTTTCAACTTACTTGATTTAGCTGCAATCAACGCATTCATTGTGTATACTGAAAAATACAGAGATTTTGAAAAAGGAAAGACGTTTCGTAGGCGATTGTTTCTTCAAAAACTGGGATTGGAGCTAGTAGTGCCCCTAATAAAAGCACGACCACGTAGAGGTTTGCCTCGACCTATACAGAGGGCTATGGAGTCAGTACTTGAAGATGCAGGACATAACGATCATAGACAAATCGAACAAGAAAGAGTTGCTGAAATTGCAGAAGGTCAAGTGGCACAAGACGTTACTAGTAAAAGAGGCCACTGTAGGATTTGTCCACGTTCATCAGACAGTAAATATAGGATAAAGTGTGACAAATGTAATAATTTTATTTGTAAGAAACATTCCGTTACAAAAACAGCAATTACTTGTAATGTTTGTGTAAGCCAGAATACGAATGATTCTTTCTAAAATATTTGAACTTTTTTGAAAATGCTGTATTATTTTTTTAAGTATTCGTTATATGTATGCACCTAAATATTATAAAATGCATAATAAATGCTTTCAAACAGTTTTGGCAATTTTATTAAGTGTACGAAAATGGGGGTCACCTCGTCTTTCATGTTATGGTACGAACTCAGTCATCCGAGGGTTAAGAGGTTTAAATAGAAAATAAGCTTTTTTATACTTTGTGTTTACAATGAATTTATTGGGATATCACAAGTAGTTTCATAATTGAAGTTATTATGAAATTATTTTTGGTCATAAACATCAAACACGATTTGTGCATCAAACGTGAAATATCAAAACTAGTTTGCCAGCGCTGTCACATGCTACAATCAGAACTTATGTAAATATTAACGAGTTCATTTTTTTAAACTAATTTCTGTACATTTTAAATGTTTTCCTTGCTTTTCGATTTCACTCTATATGGTATGTTTAACTTGGTTTTCTTGAAAAATAAATTTATTATGTTTTGCACGGTTGCTTCTCAATTCTTTTCCAAACTCTCCAATTATGATCAAAAATTACCAAATTTTGGTAAGTGAGAGATCAGCTGATGTTCATAATGTGTAATTACATTCACAGTTTTAGGTTACCGTGATTTCTTGTACGATACTTCTCAACTGTTACCACCTAAGTACAACATGATTTAAAACAGAAAGTTTTCAAATATTTTATAAATATATTCTATCACATCAAGACATGGCAAACCTTATTAAAAATTTGTTCCATATTAGGTAATTGGTTAATTAAACCTTTGTATATCCTAATTTTGTTTTTGTAATAAGTTAGCTACCAGTTTCGGTTTACTTAAAAAAACCTTCTTCTTGACATATGAATGTTGAATACATAAATGGATCGCATTGCAAAATTAAAAAGAATTTTGCGCAAAAAATAAAAATAATCATTGTGTGTCACCTTTAACGTACAACAATGATTACTTTTACTTCTTGCGTAAAATTCATTTTAATTTTCCAATGTGTTTCATTTAAAAGACAGAGTAAAAAATTCTGAAATGAGCAACATTTCAAACTAGTTAATGCTCAAAAAAAGAAAAGTAGAAAAAGAATAAAAAACTTATACATGTAGTGATCGAGCAGAAAACAGCACCCGGTACACCCCCCGTGTGGCCGGTCCTGTATAAACCAGAAACTTTAAATTTCGACCGCGGCCGTAGTATATAATTTCTTGACTTATCACAACTTCCACGTTTTGTAATCATCTTGACTTTGTAAATCTAATATTCATCTACTTTAATTTTCCATCATTCTAATGCAAATAATAAACTACTAAGGGTGGGTTTACAGAAAGCAAATCAAATATTTAATTTCGAATTAAACTAATTACGATTAAGTTGCCATAAGAATTACATTGCGAACTGTCAAATTAACAACGTCATCAAAATTTGATTGCAATTAAATTTTCTGTAAACTGGCCCTAAATAATTAAACATTTGTTATAAATTAATGATACTCTAAGGGTGGGTTTACAGAAAGGAAATCAAATATTTAATTACGATTAACTATTTGATTGAGCTTAAAATTCGTGTTGCCATAGAAATCAAATTGTTAAACTAAAGCAACGCTAATTTTAATCTCAATCAAATAGTTAATCGTAATTAAATATTTGATTTCCTTTCTGTAAACCCACCCTAAATTAATGATTTTAATCTTGTTTTCGCTACAAGTCTTATTATTAATTTCTAGGTTAGATGTCTTATTTGCCTCAATTAATGGTGTTTCTCTTAAGCTAAGACATGAGTTTTTTACGGCCACTCAAGATTTGAAGTTTATAGAATCATAATATGTTATAAAAATAACGTACGCCAAAATCTCCGTCTTCGTTTTATTCCACGTTATCCAAGTTTTATATTATCTGGGGAAGGGTCAGTCCACGTTATAACAAGGTTATACTCTATATTAAACCAATTGTTATCTTGTCGCGAGGTTTCGTATCTCCTGAATATTTAAAATGAATTTCCATGACTAGTAAATTATGCAGGACTACGGGGGAACTGGGCCATTATCGATTACAAAAGTAAATATCTCTGTAACGGCATACCACATAAAATAAATAGGTCGAATGACTTGAAAAAATTTATAACATTTGTGCATCTTAGCAAATACATTCAGGTATTGACGTGGAAGACATTTTCTCAAAAATTTGGGAACACGCAGAATGGTCAGGCTCAGAACTGCCTCAAAGGAAAGGATTTTCCTTCGCGAACTGGAGTATTTAAAACATTATTAACGAGTCTTATAAATGGATGGCTGATTAGAACCAATTAAATTTAAATATTTTTATCCTGCGCGAAGCTTCTAAGTGGGATACAGCCGCCGCGCCGTCAAAGGACACACGGATTCCATTTTTGGTGTACCTGCACAAGTCAAATCAAAATTCGCCTCCACTTGTTGAAAAAGCAGAATTTTTCCTGGCTTGCCGATGCAAGGCGTTTCAGAGTGGCGCCGGCCGTGATAAGAACAAAAATTTTCCAGAAATTGTTTATGCTGAAAACAAAGTTTATATTGTCTTAAGCCGTGGTTCGAATTTATCCGAGTAACTTCATATTTTCTCTCCAACTTTAACGAAAAGATCGGTCCCTCTGTTTGCGCTATTGTATAAACTCCTTTGTTTAAAGCTAGGTACGTTTTAATTCTTTACGTTGGAAATTTAATTTCTTTTCTAATTTGGAATAATATTTTTTTTTTCTGTACAGAATTTGGATTTCTTACAATTAAATACTTTTTTGTAGTATGTAATTAGTGGATCGCTATATGTTAATAATCTCTCTTAATGCTAATGTGATCGATTCAAATATACGTAAAAAGTAAGCAATACAATCGATGTAATTTATTATATTAAAACTTTTTTAGTATTTAAGGTACTGGAACTAAAACAGTAATATGCTCTTGTAAAATTGAAATTTTCGTACTTTTCCTTTCACCAAATTTAGTTACTATCTAATCTATCTAGCTGTTTCTGAGTTATTTTTAAAAAACGTTTAAACAAATTGAAATTTGACTTGGAATCAAATCGTTTTTGGACCTTTGACTGTTTACATCTGGACTGCTAGCAATTTTGAAAATGTATCTCCAACATGAGCGGCATGAAGTTGCCAGGTGGCGATACAAATTAATTGTAACCTCTGTAAGTTATTTTCATCAGACTTGTTGCTTATTATAAATTGAAGTGTTGTGCTATTTAATGGAACGAGTCGCAGGTGATAAGCAGCAAAGTATATTGTTGCGAATTGTAATGCTGTTACGGCTGAAAAATCCAATTAAGTTATTCCATAATAATTGGCAGACACCCTGTATTTTTACGGAAAGCCAAACTTCAACGGCCTACGTGCCGGCCGCCATATTTCACAATGTTTCATAACCAAATCATACGTTGTTATTTAGTCTATTTCACTCTGTCGCCCGGCTAAATCTGATTTCATCTGTAACGACTTTCGTCGTAGCGATAGTGGAAGGGTACGTCGTGCTCGTCTCGCGGTCAGACTTGCATCAACACTCGAGCCGTGTGTATCGTTTATTTGTGTCTTCAATCTTTGTGTTTCTTTCATGGAGATTTGTGATTGAAACCTGAAACGGATTTTCTCCGAGATTTACTACAGCACGCCGAGTGACTTACAAGCTCGTTAAACAGCTTTCCGAAGGCCTGCCTTTGTGAAAAGGAACAGGTATGTTTTGTTGGCCATTTTGTGCAATTGATCCCCGTGAGTAACGCTTGTCTCTCTCTTCCATTAGGCTTCAAGTGGTAGTTCAAGTTCTAGCTTGTAGTGGTAGTTTTTTACCTTGGGTGAGAAAATCGTCATTCCTTGGGTGGAGAGAAAAGGCCGGAATTGGAGTTTGAAACGTATACAACCCCCGGCATCCCGGCCCACCCTTCGTTCTTGAAAGTGGATTCGACCGACCTGCAGAAGCGACGCCGTTTGATGACGTAACACCTACGTCGAAATACGTCATAGACTGACTGCACTTACCGTCGTTGGAGGGCGCTCCCTCACTGTTGACAGCTGATTGTCATTACGCCGTATCCTGATTACAAGGTCGGATTTACTCTAATTATTTTTTTTAATTACCCTTTTGAGTTGATTCACCTTCAGCGGCGTTGTAATTTTTATTCTCATTTAGTTGTTGATCAAGTAAATTTCTTTAATCACTTTAAACATTAATTGTAAACGAAAAACAGATCTGTTAGTCGAAAAAATTCTAACTTGTCAGATTATTTTTTTACTTGCGTGTTCAGGTGGACCCCGTTTGGGCTATATTTAACTTTGTAAATTGAACACCCGTTTATTATATTTACCAAATCTTTGAGCATTTTAAATAAAAGCAAGTGTGCTCAGCTGGTGCTTTTTATTTTATTCACTTTTCCCACCTTTTGCTTTGGGGTTACGTTGAACCTCCCTTCTCCAAGAGCTTAGCCGAGCGGTGCTGGAGAAACGTCAGTCCCTCGCACAATATGCTGGCCTCTAGGTAGATAGAAATGCATTTGCTTATAATAAAGCAAGATCCGATGAAGAGGAATCGTTTTACGTGTAAGCATTGTTTCGAAATTGCTCGTCAGGGAGCCCGTGCTACACTGTAAATTATATGCTGCTAGCAGTCCAAATGAATACAGTCAAAGTTTTGGACATTGTTTATAAAAGCAAGTGACATTATTTTTTAAAGTTCTATCGATTTTTAAAATTATCAAGATTAAACCTGAATCCCCTGTATATATTCTTCGTCATAACAATAACTTCTTGAAATTAATAATTGCGACATATAAAGTGCAAAGACAACTTCATGTAAGTTCTTCCAAAACGAAATGTTTGCGTGCAGCCATATCGTTCCTCCGCAGAAGGTAAAGAAGGTAGCATCTATAGCTCTGTCTGGCGTCGCAGGACACTAATAAACCTAATTGAAGCGTAATTAATTAAATCAAAACGGCGCGGTGTCCGAGCCAGTTCGAATTGAATTATATGCAGCGGCGAGTGGAAGTCCTCTGTTTTGTGACAACTATAATGGTTTAATTAAACGGCGTTCATTTGCCAGTTAATTTGGGCCGAATGCACGGGACCGAGGACCGACAGCGCAGCACTGGCGATGCTGAATTACGTCTTTCCCCATTCACCGAAAAGCTTTCAGTAAATTATTCAGGCCAGCGAACTCCACCCTTCCATAACTTTGCGTTTTGCAAGTTGCATAACATTATTTTTATAAATAAAGTGCAGACGTTAAACATTACTGTTAGAAATGAATTCTAACACGAGGAAAAGCCATGAGTATAGATAGATTAAAGTAGAAGACGAAGTGTTGTAAAGGGTTTTTCATTAAGAACGACGCATTTTGTTTTTCAAATAAAACACCGATGTTGTGAGAATTTAAGATTATTTTTACTTCGGTATAAAGTACAGTTAATGCCATTATTGATGGAACCACAACGTCATTCAAATGTCCTCTACGGAAGCGCTGACAGGAATGAATTCGTTTAAATATGGTTTAAACCAAGTTTCCATGAGTGAATTTTTTTGGCCTGGATTAGATGCTCTGGACTAGGACGACAAGTGGTTGCAACAAGACGGTGCCACTTGCCACAATGCTAATCAAACAATTGAGTTATTGAAAGAGAAGTTTGGTGGAATCGATTATTTCCAGAAACGGACCAGTCAGTTATTCTCCTCGCTCGTGCGATTTAACACCCCTAGACTTCTTTCTGTGGGGTTATGTTAAGTCGTTAGTTTACACCAACAAACCAGCAACATTACACGATTTGCAGACCAACATTAAAGGTGTCATTGCTGATTTTCGACTCAATTTAGGTGAAAAAGTCATGGAAACTTGAGTTAAACGAATTCCTTCCTGTCAGCGCTTCCGTGGAGGACATTTGAATGATATTGTGGTTCCATCAATAATGGCATTAACTGTACTTTACACCGAAGTAAAAGTAATCTTAAATTTCTCACGACATCGGTGTTTTATTTGAAAAACAAAATGCGTCGCTCTTAATGAAAAACCCTTTATATTTTATTTTTATTTTCACCATTGGCATCAAAAATACAGCTTGTATCATAACGTCCGACAAATATTCACAACACGCGATTCTCTATTAAAAACTGTATCGATAAATATATCATTTTCTCGAAAAACGTTTATACCCGGTTGCACCAACTTTTTAAGCAGAACTTAAATTTAAATTATGTTTAGAATGTGACATTTACGTATGATCAGTATAATATCAAATACATTCTGATTCACATTTAAACTTCAACTTAAGTATCAGTTAGAATGTGGCTAACAATTTGTTAAATCTATAAATAATGTCATAGTCTAAACACCACTTAAATTAAGCTCTGCTTAAAAGTTGCTGCAACCGGGCATGAGTTTCCAAAATACACCATCAAAGTTTTTTAAAAATGGCAACGCAGTGTAAAGAGCAACACTTTAATTTGATTAATCCCACTATTCGGGAATATGTATGTCGTTTCTTAGCAACCTGATTATCAGGAAGAAGCAGGAGAATTCCGCTAAAATACACTTCAAATTTGACACTGATTTTTAAGTTACCTGGATACACACTTACACAGTTGCAACATCGTCCCAGATTATAAAATTCAAAGAATTTACTATTGCTATCATAAAAAACTAGGACCAGACTTTTTGAGCTGTGTAAAACTGCTACCGAGCATAAATTTCAAATTATTTGAAATAGTCCCTCATTGTCAATCATATCTAAAGTAAATATTGTCTAAAAACCTAGGACAGCTGCTTGCATAGAAAAGGGTGTCACAGTTAGACAAATTGCTCAGAATTTCAGCGCTAACAAAAATACAGTTAGTGACTTGACAGCAAAGTAAGATTCAATATAATAAAATAATGGAAACGCATGGCTACTGGATTTAAAAGTTGTCCTAGTTTTTTATGATATCGATAGTACTTTAGTAAAATGTAAATTAGAAGTAAACCAGGGGGAAAAAAGGTGAAAATATTATTTAGTTAACTAATCTATTGCATGTTTCACGTACTTCTTGACGAAATTAGGTAGATTTATCGCTCCTTACTGAAACAAAAATCAATTTTCAACTCTCAATAACTTCACAACCAGAGACTTAAGAGGAATGTGGTATTATAATTTTCTGTATAGCTTCCAACATAGAATCGCGTGGTGTGAATATTTGTCGGACGTTATGATACAGGCTGTATACATCGATGTGAAAGAAATGAGACATTTGAACTACTTGACCTGCATACAAAGTTGCGAACAGAAAATTTTGTATTTCGGACACATTTTTACCAACATAACAGCTGTCTTGACTCTTTATGAAAAACTAACCTCGCTTTTGACTTTAGTCATATTCATACTTGTCATTTTGACAGCTAAAAAATTAATATAGTATTAACACAGAATGTAAACTTGTGGCCAATAAAAGTGACCCATCACATTGAAATTACATTTACATAGTGTGTACCAGTCTTGCAGTTTTGGAGGTTTTACGTGGTTATACTAAATGTCAAAGCAGCAATTTAATTGACACGATATGACAGCTCCAATAATTTAGTAATTTGACAGATCGAAAGGCAATTTACAATACAAAAAAAGAATGGGTCAGTTATTTTGACCGCAAGTTTACGAGACACATACAATTTGGTAGCATAATTTTTGTCAGTCAGAATATTCATTTCGACAGTTAAATAGTCCAGCAAATAGCGTTCATAAAAAAACGAGTCAAGCAAGTCGGTTGTATGTTCTGTTAATGTGAACGTATTGCGGTGTTAACGAGCAGCACGTAATATTTTTTTTAAATTTTATAAAGAAATATTTTTTTAAATAATAAAGTAAATTGAGAGTAATGTATTAAATGTGTTTTACAGGATTTGTTTGTGAAATTGTTGAATTCATGTGTGTTTTTCGAATATATTAAGTTTATGTAAATATTTTTAGAAACAGGCGATTTAAAATTACTTGTTTACTGTATTTACTATATAACATAGAAATTAAGCTTAGAATTGTAAAGATTAGAATAATTAATTTAACAATGTCATAACGACCCGGATGTTAGAAGGAAACTGTAGGTAGTAAGGAGTTCGGAATATTGAATAAGTGTAGCTAGTTTAGGTGAAGGCACTCCGTCGCGCTTCATAAGCGACCGACCCGAAAAACGGGGGAGTCAAGCACGCGATTCGGAACCTAATGTAAGTAAGGTATATTGGCGGTTTCGTGAGAAACCGACCAAACGTATAAACTTCGTTTCTTTAAAACCTCGAACTTCTTCATGATATAAATTTGTTTGTGCAACTCTTTAAAATTTGAATTAATAAATTGTCGTTTTCCGTTTTATTCTACGAAACACCTTCTTATTTATTCACCTACACACGCATACACACACACTGACACAGATAATTTTGAATGGGAAGGCTCGTGAGTGCCATCTGCATCAAAAATTTATCACACAACAAATACACTCTACGAGCAAGAATCAGTCTACGAGATACACTGCAAAATACATCATCGGAGCAGGAGCCGTCGCAGTAAACAACGAAGTAAGAAAGCAATAAGTATAACAATAAACAAATAAGATTTAGAAAACAATTGACAAATTACCCTGAGAGAACAGAGCAATAAATTAATACACAAAACAAATACCTAAGCTGGGGCATAACACTGTATAAAATTGGCTTCACCAACGTGGGCCAGAAAGAGAAATTTTGCAACAAAAACTAAAATCTGGAAGGGTCCAGATAACATTGCAGTATGTCCAACGAATTTAACCGTCAATTATGTTATGTTTATATGAACATGAACCACTGACTTGTCATTGATTTTAAATGCGTTTTTTAAATACATGCACCAACTCATTTTTATCCATGTGCGACGCGAAGGAGAATTTGCATCAAATTGTATGAAATAATTTACACCTACGTTCATGTTAGAAAGATAAAACCATGGCCTTTCTGTCCCATTTTTTAATGAACGCCCTTTACGTCCGATACAGTACCGATAATAATCGATGTATAGCAGAAAATAAACTTCAAATTTAATTTGTAAACGTCAGTGAAAATAGCAATAAATGCTGGTTTACATGAAGAAATGTTTTCAACTTCCATCCGAAATCTTTTGACCGTAACTGTTCATACTTATGCACTTGGTTTGTTACTTTTGAGACCATTAAAACATAAATTTCATCTTTCTTAGACAATGCTGTTGTATTCGTTTTTATACAGTTCATTTTTTTAATATATGCCGATCGATTGATAAATCAAAGAACATTTATATAGCTATCTCCTTGTAACTTTCGTGAAACGGCCTTGCAGCTGTTGTCTATCATGTCATCTCGTCGTATATTTTCTTAATTAAGATATATACGATCGGCATATAAATAAAAGATGAACAATGAGGTACAATTTGATATAATTAAAAATCAATACGTCAATGAGAAATGCATATCTATAAAATTGGGTGAAATATTGATATTATTATTGATTTTCATTTCATTCAGTTCTAAAAATATTAAAAAACAAATACAGTTCGATTGATTGATAAGTCAAAAAACTTTTATCTAGCTATCTCCTTTTAACTTTCGTGAAATAGTCTTGCGGCTTTTAACCATGTTCTTAGTAACAATATGAAACAAACAAACAAATACAATCAACACCAGAACTCTCAAAATTTGTTTTAGGTTTTACTCTTGATAGAAATGAAAATAAAAATAAGTAAAAGCTGCTTTGTTTTGTATTTCTTTAAAATTTCAATGTACCTAATCTAAAACAAGAAGCCAGACACGAGAAACCAAATCACCTTTTTATAGAAAAAAAAATCCAGTCTTTAAATAAATTTATATTAAAGCATTAAATGATAAAACGCAAAACGTAGAAGTTTTAAAATGACAAAGGTTATAGTGATAATATAGAGAGGGCGCAAAGTTCTAAATTTGAATGTTTAGGAATTATTTAGGAAGATAAATTCTAATCAATTTTAACTAGTCCGTATAACCTATTAATACTTACCTCATATTTTTAGAAAAAGCAAATAATGCAGAATTCAATTGTGGCAATCGAAGTTCTTAAACAAGTTTGTTGTTGTCAAACACCCTTCTGTAATGAGCAATAAATAAAATTAGTGAAACGCAGCTAATAAGGCAGTGTTGCGCAGTAATTGAGTATATTTCGTTTTTGAGTAAATGAGTACTTGAGTATTGAGTAAAAAAGTAATGAAAAGTTTAAGTAGCAACATCCTGCGATCGCTTTTTTACCTGACATTGCAACAAAATTTATAAAAAGTAAGTGATTACAAAAGTATTCAAAAAGGATTAGTAAAATATACTAAATTACAAATTTGCCCATAATGGGTGGGTACAAATGTATATAATCGAGTGCAATTGTAATCAAGTACAAATATAATTGAACACAGATGTAATTGAGTACAAATAGAAATAAGTCAATCGCGTGTAACGTCTAATAATAATGGTCAGGTTATTTTAATTGGGTTAATATTTGGTTGTTATTAATTTTTTTTAATGATCAGAACAACACTGATAAGTCATATTTCAAATGTCATATACAGTGACCGCCAGATAAAGTCGGGTCATATGCTTTTTTTTTAATTAGTAGCAGTAGGAAGATTTTGGTATTCTATAAATACGTGGCATCATTTCAAACTAAAATTACACTGTGAAAGTTGGAACAATGTCCAAAAATATACAGGGGAGGTGCTAAAAATGAATGTCGAACAAGGTAAAGTGGCTTTACTGGTTTTATTTTAAAAGATACAGCAAAAAGTTATTAAAAAAAGTCTTACATGGTAGTCAAATTATTAACGAAAAACATTAATTTAAAAAAAATTCGTTCGATACACAATATGCTTCTATCGTGAAAAGCTCTTGCAACATTTCGCAGCAAATTAATTTTGTTCGTTAATAAATAATTTGACTACCATGTAAGACCAACTTTTTCCTACATCTTTTAAAATAAAGTCAGTGAAGCCACTTTACTCTTGTCTGAACTTCATTTTTAGCACCTTCCTCGTATAACTTTGGACATTATTCCAACTTTCACAGTATAATTTTAGTTTGAGATGATGCCACGTATTTATAGAATACCAAAATATTCCTACTGCTACTAATAAAAAAATAACTCATATGACCCAACTTATCTGGCGGTCACTGTATTTTGGTATCATATATTTTATCGTTTCAAAAAAGTTTTAATATTTTGAAAGTATGAAATTTGCAAATACGGCTTTCTTCCTTAGCATATATTCTCATTTTAAATTTATCTTCCAGATTTAAAAAAAATGCACTAACTAAATACTAACTACTTAGTTAAAAATCAAGGAAAAAGCACAGGTTACCATTTACAAAATTGACTATGAGCTTCGAAACAAATTACTGCTGGACTTCGAAACAAATTTAAAATAAGAATATGGATTTCGAAAATAGAAAATTAACCTGTCTCACTATTTTTCGATATATTAATATTAATATTGTTCTACGTTTATACTACACTCTCACTGTTCTACTCTTCTCTCACTGTGGTACTCATATTCATCCGCTTGATTACTCGGATTACTGTACTTAATACTCATACAACTAATGATTACTGATGACGATACTAATCCTACTCATTTCATCTTATTACCGATTACATGTACTCATACTTGGAGCATGATGAAACTGTAAATCGTAATCAATACTCACTCAGTATGATTTGCAATAAGGTAAATACTTTGCGGATGGGCATATGTTATAATTTGAATCTATTTCTGAAAAACATCCCTTGATGTTCTAAGTGCCATTTAGCTTTGCATGTGTTGGATTTTGCACTTAAGGGTAAGTATTACTTTATTTTGTATGAAAATAAAAATATACCCTTGCAATATTTATTTGACAGAGTGCACCAACAGCATGTGGAACTTTACTATTGTGCATTTTTACGCACTAACATACATATCGATTAGATGCACAATCAAAAGTTACACAGACATATACAGAGTGTTCCTTAAATGTTTGACAACCTGATTGTATTTTTACATGTATGTTTTAGCCCTTTTTAATGCGACGCAAGAATTAATTATCGTCCTATTTAGGATCGTTCTTTTGTGTGTTCTTTTGTGCGAAACCTTTTGCCAATTGTTGGCTGGTTTGTACTTTTTAATCTACCGAAGAATCACGCTTTAGTTCTGTATATCGCTGTACGTGACGCCACGAAGTTTCGCTTTGCGCTGAAGAAGTACTGCCACCTACGCGAGCCAACGGAGACCAGACAACAGCTGGACGTCACATAACGTTCTGACGTATACTGTTCTTTTATTTTATTTATATTTCTCGAACATTGACCATTTCGGCTCGATACGGTGCCAACCCCTTATTTAGAATTAAGCTTTTGCGATAAAAATAGCGATAAAAATATCGTTACGTTAAAGGCTAGTAACCTTATGGATCTAGCCAATCACAAACAGAGTTTTAACGTTTAACGTACGTAAATTTTAACGGAACCTATTGCCAAAAACTCCCTAATATTTAAATAACCATTTAGTCGAAATTGCCATTAAGGCACTTGTGTGCAATCAGATCTGATTAAACGCGTACCGAGTGTTCATTTAGTCAATAATTTAGTTGTGTTTATTTAAAATCAGATAAGTGATCACAATCAATCTTGAGGTGGAACCTCAGTGAATATTTCTTTTGCTTTCAATAAATATAAGTGATATATACACTGTGTGTTTTGTTAATGTTTGACCCTACGCTGAACGTACCAAGTGAGACAAATCTCCTGAAAGTTGGTTTGCCTTTAGCGAACACAACTTACTCCCTGGTGCCCCGGTTTATTTTATTTAGTACCCATCCCTTCTTCACTGAGCTAGTTTTGGGAAAGTTGTGGGAATACAACGCTTACTAGGTATTTTACTTTTATCAGGAGTATTAGAATTCACAATTTTTGGGGTAACAAAATCTAAAAATGATCTCTTACCTCAATTAGTTTATATTTGTAGATACGTATTTCGACAACTACGCTGCCATTTTCAGTACACACATACTCACAAGTTAAAAGCACTTGACAGAGACTAAACCAGTGAATATTCTCTTCACCAAATTTCCAGGGGGTCGCCCGGTGGCTTAGCGGCAGCCTAGCCGACTTTGTAAAGTCGTGTCGCTTGGCGGCGTAGGTTCGAATCCTACCATTTAGCCATGGATGTTTGTGCTGTGCAAGGATTTAGACCCAGCTTTCTCACACTATGTGACTGGCAAAATGAGCCTTAGTAGTTCGGCCAGAGTTGGCGGGTACTGCGCAAAGCAAAAAGCAAGACAAGACAAGACAAATTTCCAGTGGAAGTAAGTAATATGCGCTAAGCAATATAATTTTCAGTGAATATGCAATAAAAACAATCACCAAAAATTTATTGTTAAATTTTTTACTGTGTGCTCTACATCTACAAGTGGCATCATTTTTGTAAATAAAATCAAGGAATGCTCATGTAACATTGTATCCAGCGCTTTACGAAATTAGCCGAATTTTTCGCGGAATTTAAGTGCATCCCCGCATTAATATTACTTAATACGTGCAGAGCAGAAAGTTGTTTTACTATTTTACGGTCGTTAAATGTTGCACTCATGGCAAGGCTCCACCGCCAACAATATTCCGCATAAAACCAGACACAAAGTACGAAATTTATCTCCGCGGGCCGCGCTTATTATGATAATGTACTATTACCCGGTTATTTATAATTTAGCGGCGTCGCTGAATTATGAAAATTATCGGCGAAGTTTTCACGCGCTCTGCCTCGTTATTCGTTAACTAAGTGAATTATAGCGGCCGCAATAATTATACGCCCGGAAAGTGTGACGGAATCCCGGGAGACTTCTTAATCCGATTCCGGTTTGCATTTCTTGGCCGGCGAGTGTCTGTAACTTATTCCCGAGTTTATCGTACATATGTGGACTTTGCATACAGTTCTACTAACAACCAAATGGGTTAGATTAGTTTAAAACTCTGTAGGAAACTTGTAAACTCTGAACACTGCGACCCTTAACTCTTTTCATTTAATTTTAAATTAATGGAGACGTTTGTGTTTCTTTAAAAAATGCAGCTTGTATGTTATTGTTCCAATTTAAAATTTGAAGAGCACCACATAAAAAAGCATCAAAATTTGAAACAATTAATTCTCTTTTGCTTAAAACTCAACACACTCACGAAACTGGCTCCGGTTTAAAAATGAAATTATATTTTCTAATAATATTTAACAAATACTGGTTGAATATTTCGATAATAACCAAAGCATTACTTGCATTTCAGTAAATAAATAGAAGTAATAATCAATGACAACGGATCTAACATATTGGGCGCGTTTTATTGGCACCATTCTGATTCCGGAATGATCATTCTATGCGTTTTATTGTGAAATTTTGCACCCTTCACTCCAGATTTCCACTCCTTCCCTAATGGTGGAGTAAAAAGTAGAGTCAAAAAATATTTGGTTAGGTTCAGTCATGAAAGTGACAAATACCGGTGAAATGAAAAGTGTTTCTTAATATTGTCATCAATTGGTACCAGCTCCTACCCATCATCCAGGATATATCTGTTAGTACTCATCGTCACAATAAATTTGTTAAAGGTTGTCACGGGCAGGGGTATTTTTTTCTGTCCTTTTACAAAATTTAAATTTCAGCCACATTTCAGCGCATGTTCAGCGCCAACTTGTCTTGTCATATCCACTCTTATCCAGCAAAACGTTTTATTGGTTAAACGATTCTACTTGTTCTACATCGAGTAGGACATTTGCAATAAAACACATCCATTGCTACGTTATTTTAGTTTTGAAGAGTGAAAATTGTTGTAACAATATTTTTGTATTTATGATTTTGATATATGTTAATTGTAATTTAGTTCGTAATATAAAAAGTGAGCAAATAAAAATCAGATTAGAGTAGGCGGTGCAAAGAAAATGTATGTCTGTGATTAACTGAATTAATTAATATAATACATTCATGGACTGTCAAAGTTATTGACTTTTTATTTAATCACAGATATACATTTTCTTTGCACTGCCTGCTCTAATCTGATTTTTATTTTCTCACAGGTTATTATACGAGCCCTGCGCCAAAAGTATTCGCCTAGCTAGTATAGCTGTTTCTTAAAATAATATCATGATTAGATTTTAAATATAAAAACTTTTATTTAAAAATGAATAATTTCTATTTATTTATTATTATTATTCTAGAAAAATAATCTACCACTGAGTAACTTATTAACTGTCCCTTTCTTTACCAAAGAGGCGAGTACTTTTGACGCAGGGCTCGTACTTCAATTAAGTTTTGCATATTAAAGGAAAATTATATCTCAAGGTATTTCAACACAAGTGTTGCTACTACTGAAACACAATTTTTTGTTAAGAAAAATTAACATGAGGGGAATGAGTAAAAGAAGCAATCGCCATCACCAGACTGACAACCACGCCACTCTCATAGCAGTTCCGATGGTTGTACATCATCGTAGAGGATTTGTAGTTCTCGAAGGTACCTCCGAAGTCAAACTTCTTAGATCAAGAACAAGTCCAATTTGGCCGATTAAATAACACATACGGTTTCATTTGTTTGACAACTAAAATCAGAATTACATGGCGATTTATTTAAGATCAAGCACAAATATGATGAATAACGAATTAGATTTTTTGTATCAGAATTTAATTCGCGTTTTCACAAAAAATGTTCCATTTCATTTGCGTTGTATAACGCGTTTCAGTTTTTTTTTTTAACACAGCTTATAAATACGAGCAACGTTGAATTGGGACAGTCTAGAAAAATACATGCGTTTGAACGTATCTATTGACACTAAAATTAATGAACCCGAATCAATTAAATTACGCAAAGTGAAATGATAATAAACATTAGTTTGGTGTAAAAAAACCCGTTGGAACTGAACAAATTATTAATTCAATTTAAATAAACGATTTAAGCTTTTTACTAATATGCGTGGTGGGCCTGCTTTAGTATTGTCTGTGACTCTACTAATATAATAATGTCTTAATACCCAAGTGGTATTCTAAACATCTTAAGAATCTTATCCCACAGAAAGAAGCAGTGCGAAGGAAACTTAAAAAATGTAATAATGATACGTACCACCTCGAATTTAAATATATTAGAAAGGAAATGAAAGTTCAACTTAGAATAGATTATATAACACTATCATCCAAAGAACATAGAATTCTGTGATTAAAGACAGTAAACATTTCTGGGCATATGTGAAATCAAAGAACAATAAAAATAATTATACTAGTACTTTTTTACTTTTTTTTTTCATTACTTTTTGTTAGTCTTATAGTTCAACGTCCTCTGCCTCACTAGGTTGAGAATAATAAACAACTGGATATGGACATATATGGACAACCTAAATTACACAAAAATAATATTCCCATAAGACCCATAGTCAATTCCATAAACTCACCAACACATCAACTAAACAAAACACTCATAAACATCTTCAATAATATAACCAACTATAGCACTAAATATACAATTATCAATTCATCACAATTAATTAATGAACTCAATAATTTAAACATAAGCCAAACAGACACACTAATTTCTTTTGATGTCACCAATCTTTACACTAACATCCCAATAGAAGAATCTTTAAACCTACTACACACAATTTTAAACAACAATTTAACTAATAAAACAGACATAGAAAATTTAATAAAACTTTTCAAATTAACCACATCATACAATGTTTGTAAATTCAACAATACTTTCTATAAAATGTCAGATGGCCTACCCATGGGAGCCCCAAACGCCTTTTTAATAGCAAATATTTATATGGATCACATAGAACATCAAATATTTAACACAAATAATAATTTCACGAAACACATTAAATACTGGAAACGTTATGTAGATGACATAATCTGTATATGGACAAGTCACATTAATAACATTCATAAAAACATTAAATTCACACTCGAAATAGAAAAAAACAATTCAATAAATTTTCTTGACCTCACACTCACAAAAGTCAACAACCACATACAATTCAACATTTACCACAAAAACATTCAAACAGACATAATCATTCCACATAATTCATACCATCCAAATAAACACAAAAAATCAGCATTTCATTACTACATAAACCGTGTCATCAACACCCCACTATCACAAGAAGACAAAAATACAGAAATTAACATAATAAAACAAATTGCCACAAACAATGGTTACAAAACAAATTTAATAGAAAACATTTATAATGACATAATACATAAAACCAAACCTACTAACGACAACAGTGATAAAAATTACAAACTATTTACTTATCAAGGTAACATTAATTACAAAATAGAAAAATTATTGAACAAATACAACATTAAATGCGCAACTTCACAAAAAACAAACCTTTTAACCATACTACAAAATAGCAAAGACAAAATAAATCAATTAGAACAAAACGGTGTATATCAAATAGAATGCAACAATTGCGACGCAATATACATAGGCGAAACTGGACGCAACTTAAATAAAAGATTAAAAGAACATATCCGCGACAAAATCAATTCAAATGTAGGTAAACACATTCACGAAACCGGTCATAACATTAATACCAACAGCATAAAACTAATTCATGAACAAGAAAAAGGTTACAAACTCAACTTACTAGAAGCATATGAAATACATAAAATTAAACATAATAATAACAAAACTTGTCTCAACGACCAAATTAATCTCAAATTTAACCCCATTTACACTTTTTTAAATACGTAACACAGTCAACTTACTTCACTCCATACTTACTTTACAACTTCACTCCGCTAGATTTTTTACACACGATTTTATAAGTTTTCTTTTCCTTCTCTCCAATGATTATTGTTGATTATTTATGTAAATCAGACGTTTAACAGTAAGTTGTGGCTTTTTCTGCTTAATAATTACCTTTGTTTTGTTAAACCCGTTCACTTAGTGTTACTTGAATGTTTTTTTATCTTCTTCTAATTTCAGTCGTTCTTAGACTTTCACTTCAGCGGTTCTCATTCTTGGGTTTCAGTATTTCGCTTCTGTACATATCTCATTTCTATTTACGCAATTGCAAGTCATTTTGATTCTACTCTGCATTATATTTAAAGGAAAGATGTGGAATCGTAAAATATGCTTGAATATAAACACACTGTTGATCTAAGAATTTTGGAAAATCACAATAATAACACTAGGTAACAAAATTTGATCAAGTTCGTGTTTATTTTAGTTTATTGGTGTTTATTAGAAGTTTAGGTTCCATTAAGTAAGACTAAGCAAGATATTTCCTCATTGTGTCAATAGGACCCTTAAAAACATACAAAAGAAATGTCTATTTTCAAAATTTTATTAAGTTAAAAAGATTTAATTTTAAATATAAACAAAAGAAAAACAAAACTTTATTAACAATTAATTAATTCAAAGATTATAAGGGTAAACTTAAATTAACAAGTAACTTCAAAACTAATTTTGAATCGTTTCCTACGCTTGTGAAAGGAACTGTTGTGATTGCAAATTAAGCCCAAATGTAGTCTCCCATCATTGCAACATACCAGGGTCTTTGATATCATTTTTCTATATCTTTGATGCCCTGACGGGAACGCTCATAGTGTTCTTCATAACTAATCCCAGATTTGGTCTAAAAAAATCCAAATGGGAATGCAAAAATTGTAGCTTGATTAACATCTTGCAGTCAAGTTCAGCATCTTTCGTCTTTTAAAGTGTGAATTGTCAATTAAATAAAAATAGCAATTGTCATAATAGTTGGTAGGTTCTCTCGAAAGTTTAAGAATTACAAAAGACATTACCTTTCATGCACCTAGCATTCACCCTTCTAAATACCCTAACTTACGTGAGGTGCCCAAGGTTTATCTTGGTTGCCCATCGAAAATCTAAACAGGCCTCAAAAAACTTGGTTCCCGTACAAATTTATGCTTTGTTTAGTTTTTGATATTGTAAGTACCCATAAGCATGCCAAAATAGGTGAAACAAGGTAAAAAAGAAAAGGGCAGTATCTGTTAACGTACCGACATGAGAACAATAAAAACCACCTACTACGTTTCAGGAGGACTAATTTTATTGTTTCATTCAAAAAAAGTTCAATAAACATTTCTAATGTTACATAGTTGTAATAGATTGATTACATAGAAAAATATTTGTTTACGTCTACAGTTAGTTTCTATTTACGGAATACCACCATTCATATAATAATTTAACTGTGTTAACGAGGCAAATCAGTAGTAACTTTAATTTGAAGTACAAGCCCAAGTACACATCACTGTTCGGTGAGTGAGTAGTACGTGTATCGCCAATTTAATAAGAATGATAAAATTATACGTTTTTCAGTCGCATTAAACACATTTAACAGTTGTTGGAAAATCGTTTACTTCTTTAATTAGGACAACATATCCTGCTCTTCCAATTTTATCATTTCTTAAGGGCCGGTGAGTGGTTTAACGGTAGCCTAGTGGGCTCGTCGGGTTCGAATCTCGTCGTGCCCATGGATGTTTGTGTTGTCTAAAGTTTTTAGACCCAGCTTAAAAATTGAATTAGTAACTAGTTGGAATGGTTAAATCCAAATGCCAATAAAACCCAGTCAAAAAAATCTTCTTTTATCTAACCCTATTATAAAATAGTAATGAACCGCTTTGTCTTATTTCATTATCAACATCTTTTCACATTTGGATCTTGTTTTCCAATACTTTCTGGTATACCTCAAGACAATATATTTAGTCTATTGTTCATTACACAGTGCGATAAAGAAATTCTGTTAACGGAAATGGTAAATTTGGGATGAAACAAAAATACATCTAATGTAATTTTTCGATGTTAGGTCTTTTAAGGATTTTATCGAGATCTGAAGTTTAGAAAATAGGGTACTTTTTTGAAGGGAAAATTTTCAACAAATGTCAGCCACTAACTTTTTACCACGGTATCGGACTTGCATAGACATGACTACTGAGTAAAATCTTTCACCATGCTCATCCAAATCCTAGAGCTTGGAACCACCATGGACGATCCAGCCGTTCAGTGAAGTGTTGACAACATCTTTCTAAGTGAGGAAGACCTTCAAATTGAACCATCGACATCAGTCTAACCCCCACGATTACCTTCGAAATCTTCTCACACCTTCGAAATCTTGATTGAATCTGATTTGAATTGTTTGCCAAAAAATAATGCGGTTCATGTCTTTTGTCATACTTTTGTTTCAAATGAGTCTACCAATTAAATTTATTTTAATTTTTCTTCAAAAAATTATGTGTTCCTTGCATTTTAAAGAGAGTGCAACAAAAAAATGAATTTCTCGTACCAAGAAACACTCATATAGACCACTTAAGGCGACTTTTCTGATGGAAATTTTCTTCAAAAATGTCCAATTTTTTAAACTTCAGACCTCGATAAAATCCTTAAATGACCTAACATCGAAAAATCCCATTAGATGTATTTTTATTTCAACGCAAATTTACCATTTCCGTTGAGAAATCCGAATTCAGAATTTTGAAGCCTCATTTTATCGCACTGTGTTATTTATCAACAGTATTATATTTGAAACTATATTCAACAATATGATTAGCGTCCAACCGATTAATCGGCTTCGGCTTCGACCACCTTCGGCCAAAAATTACACCGTCGGCAAAGTAATCGACTTCGACCAAATTAGACCGAAGGTTTTGCCGAAGCCGAAGGTTCATTTAAAGCTGCAACTCCATTATGCCGGTGGCAAAGTAGATCAGCAAAGCCGAACAAATGGAGACATATCATCGGTGTGTGCTGGCTAGCCGCGCTGCATGCCGATGCTGAACCAAGAAGTAGCAGTCTCCTTCAAAGGAAGCCGTGCCGATGCGCGTAATGAGGATTTACCGAGCAAGTCTGGAAGATCTGAATTTAGTATCTTGCTTACTGATTTTACTTTCAAATTTAGTCAGCAGTGTTTCAAAGTCTACGTTGTCATACGGAAAAAGATCCTAAACCCAACGTCACATCTGTATTCGAAATTTAAATTGTTTACGTCGTCTAACAGCAAGTCTTTTATTAAATCATTTCCTCTATATTTATTTTTCAAACTTGGACGAATCCAAAATCTCCGTTGAAGTTTGGGACGCTTGACTGTACTAGCTATAACAATTACAGAAGCTGCTGCTAAAAACTCATCTTCCTCATCATACGTTTTCACACAATAGTTCACGTATGCACTCACAAGTAGGCGAAGTATGCTATTGATGCACTTTTCGAGAAATAATATTAAATAGCGTCCCCACTAAATCGCGTAATGAGGACGTCTATCAATTTCGGCAATGTCAATCGACTTTGCCACTCGGCATAATGGGGATGCGGCTTAAAAACGGGCGTCGCCACCAAGTGAAGGGCGTATAGCTTTATATTGTACCTACAACTATAACTTCAGTTTTGTAAAAAAAAAAAATAAAGATGACTTTGTATATGTTTCATATAAGAAACTGCATTAAAAAAATTAAATTCAATAAAGTTTATGTATTAGTATTATTTTGAATTATAACTCTCATACCTAACTTGATTAATGACATATCAATAAGTGAACTGAAAATTAAAATGTTAATTCAGTTTGATATGCCAATAACTATATTTACTTTATAATGCAAATTAAACATAAGATAAGAAGTGAGAAAGCAAGAAATCGTCATTTTCTTAGCGCTGCGCAATTTCATTGGCTTCGGCCCAAGGTGACGAGAAAGCCAAAGTTCGGCTTCTACTTCGGCTGAAAAAATTACCTTCAGTCGGACCCTAAATATCATCCATTTTTGTAATTATGTCTTAGGATAAATTGCCAGATTTCTCTAAGCAAACCTAACGACACTTTTTATGAAAAAAGGAAGGCAAGAGTTCCAATGAAACATGTACAAAATTCTCCTGCCGTTTCTCCCAGATCTAAAGAATCGTATATAAGATTAGTATCAAAACTAGATACTTTTAATCGTAACTGTACCAACTTAACTACTTAACTATTCTTATTTTGAGCCTGTAAGGAGTGAGAATTTCTTCTCTAGGTTTCTCTTCTATCAATAAAAGGTAACAGAAGAATTTAGACTATACGTCAGTCAGGCGGCAGGGATGGGACATCGATCGATCGACATCGAAAGTTCATATCGATGTTTGAAAAAACATTGACCGCCAAACATCGATGTTGAAATTAGAAATACCTAAATACATATATGAAGAATCAACAATCATATTTTATTAATTTAAAGAAAAACAAAAATGGTACTTACTATCAAATTGAATATTGACAACTACAATAAATTCAATTTAAAGGTTTCAATAAACAGATATTAAGATATTAAGTGTTGTCATATTAAAACAGTTAGTAATTAAAAAAGTATTATGCTGTGTTGTTGTATTTAAAATTATCGAACTTTTTGCTTAGGAAAGATTAGGAAAACTGTATTCGACGTGATCGGAATTTCCAGTAACTGCATCGCTAAACGAATTGGAGTGATTTTACACTTCCTTGCCGGGGCCTAGTTTACATAAAAATCCAGGTAATTAAATATGTTATTTCTTTTTTAATTCAGGCTTCTACGTTTGGAATGATTTCACGTTTGAGTAAGACTTTTGGTGCTACCGAAACTCACCACTTCGCTCTGTGGATTCATATGGCAGAGATTCAAGAACTATATTTGCTAATAGAGAGCACTAGATTTTTCTTTTCCAGGCATTGGGCAGGTTTAGCCGAAACTCTACCTCGTTTTCGTTACGATAAATTAATACATATATTTGGCATGAAAGAGTTATAGAACATTGATTGTCAACGTTAACGTTGCTTAGTATTTTGTTCTTGTCGATTGTTGAACTTTGCAGCGTTTGTCGTTTAGCGGAAAAAACGTTGTAAATTCAATATGTTGCGTTCGCTAAACGTGCCAAAATTTAATTCAGAACCGATTCGAAGTTCGATGTTTTTTCAAAACATCAATGTTCTATCGATGATAATAAATCACAAACATCGATAACAAATACATCAAACATCGAAGGCAAAACATCGATGTTGGATAAACATCGATGTATATCGCCCAAACTCAGCAGTAATAGTGTAATACATGCTAGGAATCAACTCCGCTATACTGCGTGTCTCTAAACTTCTGACTTTAATTGAAACCACAGATAGTAGTCAAAAAAAGAAGCAAAATTTGTTATACAACAATAGGGAAAAAGTAAATACTAACTCCGGAAAAAATCAGTTTTCGTCTTCAAAGAAATTGTTTGAGTAAGACCAGGCGCACACTGCAGACTTTTTGTCTGCAGACTGTTTTGTCTGGTCTGACGGATACGTTGAATGAATGAAAGTGCGCACACTGCCAGTCAAGACAGGGGCAAGACAAAACAGTCTACGAGCTGTTTCTTGAACCGCCGACAATTTTGTCTGCAGACTGTCGGGTAGCTCTGTTTATTTAATTGTACCGCGCACACCAAGACAAAACTGTCTCACGTCTACTTACCCCCACATACGGCGAAGGCAGAAAATAACCAATTAGCAATTACGCTTTTTCGCGCGCATCGAATATTTTAATGCAGAGTGCTTTTTGATCGACCTACGCAAGTGACTGATTGCTTAGCAAGTGTAACGTTAGTACAACATATTCTTTTATTCTTTCACAACTAAAAAGACCGTTTCATATTATTTAGAGTACCTTTAGTATCCAGGTTGTTTTAGTAATGGATGAGTACATAGAATTATTAATCGAAGAAGTCGAAAAGAGACCTCAAATTTATGATAAAAGTCTAAATGAATATTCCAATGTCCAATGAAATCTCAAGTAGTTTGAATTTCTGGTGTACAGTGTGCGGTACTGCTGCGACAAAATAGTCTCGCCCTCGCACTGACTTGTACGGCCGTAGACAGTCTGCAGACAGTCTGCAGACTGTCTTGTCTACAGTGTGCGCCTGGTCTAACGCTGGTTGACGATTTAAATGGATTTAAATGTCTCAGCTGCGCAGAATTGGTTGGTATTTTTTGTGACCATAAACGAATAAATACCGAGACGTATTTGTTGGGCTAGATCATGTTTGTCCGTCCCAAAAAAATTTCGTCAGGATTCTAAATAAAAACGTCTTCACGCGGCGTTTCTTATTGCAATTACTTCTTACTATTTTATTTATGCTTATTTATTTAAAGTACAATTTAAAAGCAAACTGAATTCGTAGCACAATAATGCATTTCAGTTTTATTTGTTTCATTTTCATGAGAGACAGTACATCGATCTTAACACTGTAAACTGCAAAATGTTATGTTTATGTTCATTAATAAGACGAAAATAAATGTCTAGTAAAAATGTTGATAAATATTAAATAAATCCAAGAAACGAGTGGCTTAATTAGTTTTCGTGATGAAAATTTGATTCTGCTTTAAAATAATTGTGAATTTTCAGAAACGTTTACCTACATTCCATTCGTCTTGGCGATTTATTGGTTACAATTGCACTGTCTAAAATAAAATTCGTTCTTTCATTCTTTTATCGTTTGTTTTCATTATTATCATGCTGTCATAATCATAACTTCACAGATGCTTACATTAGGGACGGGGTTAGAATGAAATAATTTATCAAGTTTACGTAGTGTGTAGTTTGTTTTGTGTTAGTTTAATATCTGTGTACATAACTTAATTTAAGTGTAAATAAGTAATAAATATGGCTCATGTGTATTCCAATGAGCAATTGATGCACATAGTGCTCTGTTATGGCGAATTATGTGTTAACACCGCAGGACAACATTTTGAACATTTATTGTAATTAAAAATATCAGCGCCAGGAACAAGAAGTGAACTTTAGTAAAATTCTAAAGTTACAATGAATGTACACGTATGACAACACGTTCGATATGCATTTTGTGTTGTACTGTACATTTTTTTATTTCGCATAAATGCAATTTATTTCGAAAAACGCATTTCGCTGTGCTAGTGTCGTTGAAACACAGATGGATTTATGCCGAAGACGCGCGCGCGACGAGGTCTTGGCCTAGTTCTTTCAAATGTAAATAAAAAAATTTATTGCAGTTTATTGCTTTTTATTGAAAGCGGACTTGCCTCAACAAGTCATAAACTAAGCAGAGGTTTCAAAACAAAGGAACTGCACGCGCTTGTGGTAGGTCAGTTTTTAATTTTTGAGCAATACCGTTCATATTTGGGGAATCAATCTCTTTTATAATGAGGAACTTACAGTTTTAATTAAAGACATAGGTTTTGAGACACCCTGTATAATCAGTTTTCCTACTCTGGTTTCTCTTCAATGCGAGGAAGATGTCACTTATAGGTACGTTAACATAAAAATGTTTTGTTTCGTCTCTCTAAGAATAACGTTAGCTCTTTTACATCTCTGCATTTATCTCTTTTATTTTTGTAACACTGAGAATCATTATTTTTCTTAATTATCTATTAATTTAAAGTTTTCATTACAACAATTTTCCCTCTAAATTTAACATCAATTTTGATTACAAGAAATATATTTGCGAAATCGAAATCACGTTGATTAAAGCGATCGGATTTAGTCTAGTTTGGGGGCCAGAAACGTGCGCCAACAAATTAGCACGTGCAAGAATCGAATTAAACATTAGACGTAAGTTAATAATGATTACGCTCGGCTAATAAAGCCCGCCACGCGAAAATCTCGTTTGGGCTGGCGTCTTGCTCCCTCGCCGCAAATTTGAGCGTCTCCGCCATGGCTGTGCAACACGTGCTCCCACGTGTGGACGTGGCTCAAATGCTGACGATCTTTTCGTTTCAATTAGGAGCTCTTATTAAATGTCAAACAGCTCAGACTTACGACGTGCTTTGTGCCTTTTACGGATTCTACTCTCAGCCGCTGGGCAATATTTTTTTGAAGTTGCGATACAGCTTCATGGTAATTACATCAAAGAAAAGTTTCTGCAAACAGTTCTCGAAGGCGTTTCGAGCATATAAGTGCAAGAGATCTTTTTTATTCTTTAATTGTTTGCAATACTAAAATTTATTATCTACCAATAATGTACAAAATGCATTTAAAAACACATAATAACCAATATTTTGATTTCAGAATACTAAAGACTTGTCTTTTTACGATACCATACAAATGATACAATATTATAAAATGAAATTAAGAAATATTCATAATTTACTAATCAAACATTTAATTTTAAGTTGTAATTGAAGAAATTATGATAAATATTATCTATCCATGGCTTAAAATCTAAATCAGCGGGATATGATTTCGTTGTTTATCAATGATTCAAATATGTAGCCTTTATATCATCTTTAATTCCATATCTTACATCTCTCATCTAATTTTCATCCGTCAATCACATTATATTCTTATATGTACATGCAAATATGAATAAGTGACACTAAATTAAATAAGAATAATAACAATCTGCTTTCTTAAATAAAGAAAAATTTATTATACCTTTTATTAAATAAAATGATCCTTATTTTAAGTACTGTCTTTTATTCTCGATGAATACGCAAATGCATTGTATGCATGTTCTATGAAAAGTATGATAATTACGAAGCAGTAAATTTGCACGACAACCAAATTTCTGCTTCCGTGCAGTCAACTACTCCGTATAATAGCATCAGCCAGTTTGAAAGTTCAAATGAAGCAATGCGATAACATGAAGGTTGCTTTTTCGGTGAGTTCTTTTACCTCAACTTTTCAGTACATTTTTTATACCAGGCGATGACTTCAAAATATTATTCTTCTGAAACTTCTTGTTTAGTTTCTTTTAAAGTTTCGATGAAAACTTACCTAATTGTAATTATGTATCGCTTCATACATGGATAAATTTGCTATTTGAGTTGAGATTGACTACATTATAAATTAGATACAATTAGACAAAATTGATCAATATTTGTCTAAAATAGAAACTAACCTGAGAGATTTAATAACAAAAGTGGAAATTAGTAGACCCAAAAATAAAATTTTCATCGTAAATAAGTATAAATAAGGTTACATTCCTATCTGGCACCAAGCCAACTCGTTTTCATTGATCAATTTAATAAACAGTAATTATAATTGACAGTTTGAAAATTTTAACGTCCAATGTGTTCAAAATTAAATTAAATTATGCAAAAATCATTCAAATATAGAAAGCTATTGTAGTTATTATTTAGTGAAATATTTATTTTAAACTTCTCACATTCATCGTAGTATTAAGACAAATGAAAAATTCTATTGTTCAAAATATGAAATTAAAACTAAAAACTCACAAAACCTTAAAGTTAGGTTACAATCTACATATTGCAGGAGTGAATCAGCTTTATTACTAAATTTGAGAAGTTAAATACTTTTTCCATACAAGTGCCTCAGATTTTATTTGAAGGCCATTTGATTATACAGGCCGTCCCGTGACGTAATGCCGTCACCTAGTTGATAATCAATTCAAACTAAGTAAAGAACTCTAATAAAGTTTTGTTCTAAAGTAAACCTTTTCCAAAATACTGGGTGTTTAATGTTTTATTTTTTTCTAATTTTAAAGTTCATCTAATCATTTATCCGTTCAGCTAATAATCAATTCAAACTAAAAAAAAAATCTGTAATGAACCAAACCGTTTTTCAAGAGTACGACGTGTTTTGTAATTTTCAAAATTTTTAAACTTTATCTCAAAAGTTATTCAAAGGCCCTCGGGTTGTGTCTGGGTTGTATACTGCCAACCTCGGGCGTTATAAACCTTATAACGCCCTTGGTACCTAAATAACTACATAAAACGCATTTTATTATCATTATTTTTCACCAAGGTAACTCACAAAGAATAGAAATCCATAGGTAGAGACGTGGGAATTTCAAACAATCCTCAGACATTCTCGTTCATACTGTAAACTTGCGGCCATAAAAGGTGACCTGTCACATTGAAATTTAATGACGTTCTGATTATATTTACCATGGCCTTCTAAATGAAAAGCGAGTTCTTTCTGGCCTGGGCAAAAGTGCAGTTCAGGTGTGCTCCGCCAAGCACTGATTACGGGGCGCTTTCTTAACCTAAAATCTTGACAGTTCTGTCACATGTGAATCGTGGATGAGTTCGTGTAAGAACAATTAATGTTAAGGGTCAAACAGAATACAACGCCGTTACGCGCCGTTGCAACGACGCCAACTGTCACTTCAAAAGACATGCACAGATAAAGCGGCGTGGAACGTCGTCGATCTAACCGAAAAATAGAAATAATGTCACGATGTCATTATCTGAGGAAATAAGTAAATTTAAATTCATTTCGTAATTATTGCAATCATGTGCATTTCAAAATTATGCAGAATCAGCATCCATTGAAAGTTAAGTAGAACAATGTCGCGATACACATACTTGTATAAACGCAAGCTATGCGGAATGCAGGTGTGTTGTTTACATGTGCCAATTAAGATCGAGGCAATTAGAACGCTTTAAAAAAAAACGAATTTGGCAAGGATCAATTGATGCTGATGCGGTTTAGAACTTTGGACTTTGATCGAATCCCGGCCACCAGAGTAAAGGAACCAATTGTGACGTAGAGATATGGATGTATAAAAGATCGACCCGCAGGTCAGGAGGGGGGTATTAAATCGGTAGTATTAAAAATGAGTAGTAGTCGGTAGTAGCAGTATTAAAGTAGTGAAGAGTATTAAAAGTAGTTAGTTAGCAGTTAGTAAGATAATTAATTGGACAGTAAATTGTGAACGAGTACGCGTAAATCAGAGACAAGCGAGTGAGCTCTCCACGAGCGCAGGGCTGGCCGGCGGGGCCCTTTCCCCCGAGAAGTAATGTAGAGTTAAATAAAAGTAAAAGAGATTTAAAATAAGTACATAGTGATCAACAGTAAACGTAAGATTAAATTAAGTTATAATTTAAAAGGCTTCGAATAATTTATAGTTTAAAGTGTTAAGTTAGATTGAATAAAATTAATTTAAGGACTTTTCCGTATTTAATTCCTAATCTTAATTCGTAATTTTAACAACATAAAACAAATGCTTCTCTTCAACGCGATAATAACTTGTGCCAAAAATGGATAAATTTCAAGTATTTATATTATTATATATGTATATGTTACACCTGGTGTATTATATGTTGTATTATTCACTTTACAAAAAATTACCGGATGGAAATGCGATGATGGGAGTTATATTTGACGTTACATTATGACGTTTGACACCGTTAAAGTTGGAAGTTGACCAGCTTTTTGTGTGCAACGCCGCTTGACGTCGTTCATTCTGTGCAATGACATTTGAACCTTTATATTTAACATTCATTTGACAGATAACGGCGCATAACGGCGTTGCATTCTGCTTGAGCCTTTACTGTTGCAAAAATTTGAGCATAATGAATATTATTTATGTTGGAATAAGGTGGAGTATTTATGAACAATTTTGACAACTTAATTTAGCATTAAACTATTACGGTTTTAGATTAAAATCTTACCTGCATATCTATACTCAGAATTTCTGTGGTACGTTACAACGTGTATAATAAAGCTTCTTTTCTCATTTTAAGTAATTATCAACGACCTTTTTAACACGTTTTACATTATCAAAAGTCAAAATTCTTTTATGTAACTTGTTGTAATTATTCAAAACACGAAAGCTTTCTCTATTGCGCAAGCGTACTTCACTCCGACGTGATCAAATGATTTGTGCATGAATCTATAAAGTTTATACCATATAAATTACGTTGTATTACGGTAATTACAATATTGATTAATTTTGCGTGAACTAATTTTGATTGACAGTAATGACAGTGCAATTCAGTCAGTGCCCCGTAACGAGCGCCAAAGTGTCGACTTTTGGCGTTTTCTCGAGCACAAAAATTCAATGTAAATTTTTTAAAACGCCTATGTCAGTTAGAACTCGCTTTTCATTTCGAAGGCCATGATATTTACGTACTGTGTACCAGCCTTGTCGTTCGTAAACAATTTTATAGCAGACAAACTGTAATTATCCATTATATCGAGAACAAGTTCTTCATGTATTTGCCGGTTGCTTAAATCTGGTTCCAAATTTTTTATTTCAACATTTGACGAGTGCTTCTTTCATTTTGGCATTTAAAATATTTTTCTGCTTTCGAGGCATTGAAATAGCTTGTTAAAATGAATATAAATGTAAACAATACAATAATAAAATTGATTTGACAAATTACTTTGGCATGAAACTTCAAATACCTTGCCAACCTTGCTATTTTGGTAATGTTTTTATAGGGGACTTATGTTTTATACCAACATAATGCAGCAGGTGGTGTTTTTTTAATTGGTGAACAACGTATACCATCAGGTCTGTTCGTTTATATTGCTCGGAGTTACTCTAAAAGTTGTCAAATGTAGTTTTCAGTCAAATTCGTTTCTTTCGCGCCGAAAAAACTTCGAATTTGACCGATAACTTCATTTGACAGCTTTTGGAGTAACCTCCGAGCAATACAAACGAACTGACCTATCACCTTACCATTTGATAGCTGACATAATTGTGGGGTTAAGGGGTTAAGTTTTATAAATAACTAGTTGATTCAGCCCTCAAGTAAAGATAATTATCGAGCTGAAACTACATGGTAATTTTCTTTCACTAATTAATAACAAAAGTAAACAAGAAAACACAAAGCACTGAAGTAATCTTACGCATAACCAGAAAACATCAAGATCAGAACTTGACTTCTCCAACTATTATTTGGTGATCATGTGAAAAGGGAGCGAAGCTTAAAGCCTCTGGACAGTTTCAAGCTGCTCTTTCATGTGAAGGAAAAGCGACTACTTGCACTTTCTGAGACAATGCTTATGTCTAACAGGATTCAGGATTTCAGCATTGTGACTTCAAGCGCCAACTGACTTGCTGCAAACGTATTAGACGATTTAAGCACAGCATAAATAGATACAGCAGGTTCACTCTCCTTGGCGGGAAAATTTCCCGCGCAAACTAAGCCGCCATATTCCGGATGGAAAATCTGTCATGTGATTTGTGCAATCGACTAGACGCACGGAGTGTTTCTTTTTCTCACTCTTACATGCACTGACACGCAGTCGCTCTCCCTCACACTTCTGCTCATTGCATCGAGCATTATGTCGAATGCGCCCTTCAATTGCACGAATACGATCAGTGGTGTCTCGTGTAATTAGCAGCATAATATGTGCTTTCGATTATGCATGCTGGGGTGCACTGAGTAAACTTAAAACTCTAGGCTTTCAAGTAGTGATCGGATAATTCAAATTAAAAATAATCTGTCATCCGTTTATCAAAATAACCTAAATAATTCGATTATCAAAAATATTTTTATTGCGGCACTGGTTTATACATTCGCAAAATGGCGCCAAGGTCAAAAAATTTGGCCCCGCTAGATCAAAGATCCCGACAAACAGTTTCCATGCTGGTTATGCTGTGGTTTATGTGAACGCTGACGTCACTCTAACTTTATCAGATTAATCTGAAGTTTCAATATATGCTCATTTCAAAAAATTGCAACTTTACAAGAAATAAAATTATCAGCTCTAACTAAATTTTCAATACCTATACATATAAAAGACCTGTGATACTAAACAACACTCTGGTACACAACGTATTTAACAATATAACCTACAAATTTGTTCCTCGAAAGCGCTTTAACAGCAGTCAGTGAAAAATTTTTGGCTGCAATTTTCTGCTTCTGCAGCCGCTTTATGCAGTCACTGTATGCAGTGCTGTCGTCTAACGTCAACGCTGTAGAAAAACATACAGCCGCTTCAAAGGCTGGATTCTGTTAGACACAAGCAGTGACATTCACAATGACATTGTCATTGTAACTCTATTTTCGAATGACGTGTGGAATGACATAAAACTACCCTTCATAAAATGTGACACAAAAGTCGTTCAGGAAGCTCCATTCAACGCCATTTATGTATATAACTAGCTACGTTTTGGTTAGTACAGATGAAATTCACATCACATTTACATAATCTACAATTCATAATTTAAAACGTACTTGCCTCAAGCACTTAATTTTGTTATACTTCTCGAGTCAAATCCATGTAAACAAACTCTTCTAATAACATTGTACTCATTCGAGTAAAAACTTATTTCAGATTGTGTTAATACTCAACACGGTGACGAACGAATCGTCTTCCATAAAGCAACGAAATGGAATACTCCCTCAAGAATCAGCGATCGCTAAATTTCTAGCTGGAAAATACGAGAGACTCTCTTCAGAGATGTGCTATAGTGAAACATCCGCTGAATGGGAACACCTAGTCGACATCGATGACGAAGAAAAGGCGAACGCTTCGGTAATTTCCAAGCTATTATGAATTAGTATAGCGATAAAATGTTAATGTATGGTAATACTGGGGAATGGAAATTTTAACTCGAGGGTGTTATTTCTAATTTTATTGTTGCCGGCGTGTACGGCCCCGCAGTCGAATGGAACCGTTTATTTCGACGAATCTCGCGCAACATTAAAATTATATGTCCGCGGTGGTGTTATTAAAATTATTACGAGAACTTGTATTTTATACATAATGGTCTTAACACATTACAATTCGTTTAATTTATTTCTCAAAACAGTATTAATTTAGAGGCATACTATACTTTTGCCTTTTAAGTGACACAAAACTATGAGAAATTCTATAATTTATTTCTATGTAAATGTTTGACATACAGGTTTATTTTATGTTATTGAGTGTTGCTTTCAGTAAATAATCCAACTTTATATGACCCCGTATAAATATATTTTATTTCGTTTATGAATGTAAATAATATTTGTATTTATTGCCAGTTTCCATTAAGGTTAATTTGCATAATATGCTTTTGCTAACCAGGTCAAACCGTCTGAGTCGCTGTGTTTTTATTTTTTCTGATATTGATTTTATTTTTAATAGTTTTCTCATTTCTTTGCTTCTCATACCATTTTTGTTATTCCCTCCATTTTTCTTAGTACTTACATTTTAATTTCATTTAATTTCTCTTTTCATCTGTCAGTCAGTGTCCAAAACTAGCTGCTTTTTGTTTGCTTTCTGTCCTATCTCGTCCATCAATGTGATAAAGAGTAATGGGTTGAGAATGCTTTCCAATCTGTCTCCTTGGATTGTTCTGAGAGCCTTTTTGTAACACCCCCTATTCTGACTAAGGCCCGGTCTTTTCATCTCCAGATAACTTTATCTGATGGTTTACTCCCACAGTAACAATTGTGATCACAATCGTTGCTATGGGAATTAATCGCTAAATAAAGTTAATTGGAGATGAAACGACCGGGCCTAAGGCCCGATTTTTTCACCTCCTGTTAACTTTATCTGATTTTTTCCCCTCCTGTTAACTTTATTTGGCGATTAATTCCCATGGTAACGATTGTGATCACAATTGTTACTATGGGAATAAACCGTCAGATAAAGTTAACTGGAGGTGAAAAATCCGGGCCTAAAGGCCAGTTGTATAAAACGAGTTAACCACCCGATCAAGTTAATTTTGTGGTTAAGCGTTATCATTGGAAGAAGGTTTGAGTTTCTACCAATGATATCGCTTAAACTCACAGTTAACGATTGGTTATTGAGTGGTTAACTCGTTTTATACAACCGGCCCTAAGGACCAGTTTCATAATCGAATTTAAAGGAGACTTTAAATTTAAAGTCACTTTCAGATGTCAAAACAAATATGAAAACACATTTGTTTACACATCTGAATGTGACTTCAATTTTAAAGTCTCTTTTAAATTCGATTATGAAACTGGCCCTAAGTGTATTTTCGTTGTTTCAAATAGACCTGTGTCGTACATAATGTTATGCTTCTCAACTTCAGGGTAGGTATTCCAGATTTTCTCCCTGAGGACATTGTCGAATGCTTTCTTCTGGTCAATGGTCTAATTTATGGTTGTAATTTTCTGATCATGAAGATCCAGTCTTGCGTTGATGCGCCAGTCCTAAATCCAGCTTACATGTCTTGTAATGTTGGCTCCAATACTTTCCTTAGCCTTTCTTCTAGCGTAAATCTTGTATGCCACCATAACATAACATAGAGTACGTTTACATGAACGTCTAAAGTAGGTTTTATTACAACCAACGTTATTACAACCGATGTAAATAGTCGTGTAAATGAGACCTAACACCCGTTTTACTAAAGCTACGGACGTTCAAAAAGAGGCGTGACGTTATAAAACCTACGTTAGAAAGCCTTTAAAAGCCGTGTTAACAGTCCGTAGTTATAAGCTCGATTTACCACGCAGAATAGCCAACCACTAACCAAGTTCCTGTAAATCAACAAAAACGTATAACGCTATTATACAGAAAAATTTTAATGTATTCTCAAAGGCTTTAGGTTTGGGAAGTGGAGAAAACACGTTTGTTTTTTCGTTTAGTAGGCGAACGCCAAATTTTCAAGCAGTGACCTTTCTTCTGGTAATGTTGGATTTCAAATACAGCTACATCCATTCGGTTGTTATAACGTTACTTTTCCTTTTAACTTTTTCTCTTTGTGTTGCGTAATTTGAAACTCTTTTTTGTGTTTTCCTGAGGCTAAATACTGTTCCCAAAGTACTTTCTTCTTTTTAACCTCAGCGTTTATTTTTTCCTTATTCCACCAGGGTGTTTGTTTCCTTGTGTTAGTATTTCTTGTTGTGCCACAGCTTTCTGTTGTTGCTTTCAGCATTTGTCTTTCAATTCTCTTTGTAATTTTTTCAGGTTCACGTCGTGCATGTTTTATATTTCCTTTTTTTATATTTTCCTGCTAATTTTGTCTTACTGTCACTTAGAAATTGCATAAACAAATATTTTAAATTGCTTTCCTTTAATTTAATTGCTTCGTTAATAAATTTAAAAAATGGAAGTTGAGTTGTTTTCTTTTTTCTGGGTACTTTCTAGACGTGCGATAGCTTTCTTCATTATTTAGTCACAGTACAGAGGACAATACCTTCTAAAGGAGATATTGGTTTTTGCCTTTTGAATTAGACACCCTATAGGTGTATTGTATATTGTATGTGTCTTCACAGTATAGGTGTAAGTCATACGACACCAAAAGCTCGTTGTGTTTGATTTATTTTATCGTTTTTGATAAAGAACTAAATTATTCTTTAATTTACATTCTTTCTGTGGCAATTAATACTATTAGTAGATATTGTTGATATGTTGAAAAAGAAAGGTTGTCTTCACAAAGGCTTTCGGCAGAACCACACGCTAACTTTTTTTATTGCGGGTCTGAATTTATCTCTCACCTAAGGAACGTTGTATTTAATAGTTTTTGTTTTATATTTCTTCTAGTTTTGATTATTAGTTACGCTTCTATCTACGTTATTAATATTTTTTAATATATTTAGAGCCGTGTTACTTGTTAATTTTTATTTTAGTTGCAAGCAACTTTGGATGCTGCTAAGTTTCAAAAGTTCTATTGGAAAAAGTACTTTCATAATTACAAGCAGATGAACTTTAATGATGCAAAATTAAAGAGACAAGCATTCCTTCTTTCTGTTTTGGGAAACTCTGCGCTCAGTGATGAGAAATTAATCAAGGTATCTATGAGATTCTTAAGTTAACAAAACTAACACGTACATCATATAAAAATAAAATACCTTTTTAAAATTAACAGAAATGTGAAAATATTTGATGTTTTGCAGCTTCGATTATTCACTTTTGACAAAACGATCAAATAAGACGTCAAGACGTCAATATTTAATAACTATTTGGTCGTTCATATTTTGAATCATTAAAACTTAACAGTCAAAATGCAGAAAACAAATATTTTGGCTAGGTATTAAAAAATATTCAAAATCAAATCAAAGCTTATTTCATGTTAAGGTTTCTCTTTGGTTTAAGGTTTTCAAAAAACACACATTAAAATTAAAGATAAAAATCATATCATTATCACATTGGGGACGATATCAAATTAAAAGATTGATAAATTTAAGAAATGTACCTCCATTTTAGTTGACAAATATTTCTGACGCTATGACAACCATATACAGCGGCGCTAAAATATGTCCTTACGAGAAACAGTACTGTGTTTTAGAACACGACGGATTGACACTGGATCCTGGTAAATACTATTATCTAGGTCCCAATACGCTTATCTATTAAACAACCTCATTTTCATAGATATCATGGACTTGATGGCCACTTCTCAAGACTACAATGAACTCCTGTACCTTTGGGCGGCTTGGAGAAACGCCACAGGAGCAAAAATGAAGGACTTGTACTTCGATTACGTGCAACTCTCCAACGAAGCAGCTCGTGCTAATAGTAAATTCTTAATCTACTTGCCTTTTTCTTCGACAGTTAAACTTTCATTAGATTTCAGCGACAAAGGGGCCATGTGGCGGCATGAATTCGAATCTCCCAATTTCGAGGAAGAAATGCAACAACTTTGGGAGCAAATCAAGCCTCTCTACGATGAATTACACCAATACGTCTTAAATAAGCTAAAATTGCAGTACCCACAACACATTTCTGAAGATGAAAATTATATACCGGCGCATGTCTTAGGTTTACCTCCTACAGAATAATCCTCACTAGTTAAATAAAGAGTGGTAATTTCAGGGAACATGTGGGCTCAGAATTGGATCAACACAGCCTCTTTCGTCTTACCATTCCCAGATGACACGATTAATTATAATGATTTACTGAAGTTCAACCATTTCACTGTTCTGAAGATGTTCAAGATTGCCAACGACTTTTATCTATCGCTAGGCTTGGAGTCAAATGCTATGTGTTACGATGTTAATTCCGGAGCTATGATCGAAAAACCGCAAGATAAGAAAGTACTATGCCATGCATCCGCATGGGATTTTTGCAACGGAAAGGATTTTAGGATTAAGATGTGCACGGAAGTTAACTTTGAAGACTTCGTGATTATACATCACGAAATGGGACATATCGAATACTATCAACTCTATAAAGATCAGCCCCATACATTTAGAACTGGCGCTAATCCAGGTACATTCTTACTTATGGGTGTATCGTAAATACCAAATTCTTAAGCTCAGATATATGTTTAGGTTTTCACGAAGCAGTCGGTGATACCATCGCATTATCAGTGTCAACACCTCAACATTTATACCAAATTGGTTTATTGGAAGACTTCCACGATTCAAATAGGTCAAGTTTGAATGCTCTGATGACCATGGCCCTCTCAAAAATTGCCTTTCTACCGTTCGGGTATATTTTAGATAAGTGGAGGTGGGATGTCTTCAGCAAGAAGATTCCTTCGGACAAATGGAATTGCATATGGTGGAAGTATAGGAAAGAATTTCAGAAAATAAAACCGCCCATTTCTCGCTCAGATGAAGAAGATTTCGACCCAGGTGCCAAATTCCACGTACCGGGCGATTCTCAGTATATTTCGTAGGTTGCTTAGAATCTCTTGGTCTTGCGATTCGTTTCTTATAATAACATTTCTAGGTATTTTTTCGCCCATATTCTGCAATTTCAGTTACATCGTGCTCTTTGCATCGTTGCAGATCAATACGTCCCCGGAGACAAGGAAAAACCATTGTATAAGTGCGATATTTATGGATCCAAGGCGGCAGGAGATAAACTGCGGTAGGTAATTTGGGTGTTTTATCCCTTGAGAGGTGTATAATTGAATTTAAATTGCAGATCTGGTTTGTCTTTGGGTGCCAGTGTACATTGGCGGGTGGTTCTTGAAAAAATGACTGGGGAAAAGGAATTATCTGGTAGTGCAATACTTGAGTACTTTAGCCCCCTTTACGAATTTTTAAAATACGAAAATGATAAATACGCCAGCATGCAAAAATAATAAAATTATTATGCCATAATGCTGGGATCTCCTCCTTTCTCTCTGTCGGGCAAATCCCCGGGTATTTTAGACATGACGTGTTTGAGGTATAATTGTTATTAAATGAGCTGACATCCATAGTGCGAGTGTTCCAATTTGAAGGGACCCGGAATAAATGTAATCCCATCATCGCGCGGTTCAGAACACAAAGCTTCGGTATGTGTTCCCCCGATAATCCGGCCGTAGATGTCAGCCGCATTACCGGCTTATTCCATTAGTCAAATCACGAAATAATCACCAGAAATAACACTCAAGTATTCATGCCGAATATATTTACATACATTGCGCGGAAAAGTCCTCGAACGCCGGCGTCCCTTTGTTGTTATTTCGCCCGGTCGCATTCGAAGGCAAAATTAATCCCCCTCGCTCGCGTACCTACACACTTCGCCTAATTCAATATCAAACGAGCGGATTTGTTTTATATACAATTCGATGGAACACATTTGGAATAGAAGCGCGAATTATTAAACGAGACGTGAAAACCGTAAATAGCTTTGAGGTGTTTAGCGCTAACACATCGCGGTTTCTTCCTAGAGTTCACGGGGGTGGTGAACATCGTTAAATTTGACGGCTGAAACCTGATATGACGACTTAAAAGTGAAAGCACGAAATTTAATATGTTTGTATGAATTCGCTCCACATAAAGCAATATATTCATACACTGAAATATAATTCTAAAAAATTTAGTAATACCTTGACACCCTAAAGTATTCAACAACCAATTTTATGCTTAAGTATTGCTTGCGATACCTCGCACATTTGAACATCCAACAAAGAGTGTTTCTCGAAAGTACATACAATGATAGGATTTTGATTTACACCACAAAACTATGTATTTATTTTATTAACGAGGGCCTATTACACTTTTGCGACTAAAGAATATCTACTTATAAAAATGTGGAAGCACTTTTTAGAGTAGGTAAAGTAATGAAGAAATTGAAATGCCAATATATGTACGGACATGTAAAACAGATTATGAGTGCCATCCTCGTAAAAACTTGATGTGCTGCAAAATACAAATTTTTTTCCGATAATATTTTCTAGATTAAGCTACAAGATGTGTGATATGTGGCTGTACAATAAATTATTTAGCTGTAAACAAATCACTGTCGTAACTTGGCCCATGGCCAATAAGAAAATCTGCAAAATACGTGGGCTCCATTTTTTGGTACTCGTATGTGGCTCCAAATTAAACAAAATGCATCTGTAAGATTTGTGGTACGAGCAACTTTTCACTTTTACAAACTACTGTTCCTTACGTCACCACATCAGCAACACCTTATTTACATAGGTAAATACCGGGTGATCAACGAAATTTATAATTAGAGAAGGCCGTGATTGGTGCTATTTTATGCTGCTTGGTTGGATACAGTGAGAAATGTAAATTTACATTTGTTACACTTGAAGTTATGCTCTGCGGGGGTAGAGTTGTTGAACAGCCATTATTTTGTATGGACCTGCTTTAAATTCTTTTTTAAAATAGGAGTTCCATGAAACATATCGATGGCGTAGATGCAATGGGACGTAATCCACTGCCAGAAAATTTTTCAGGAATCGCAAACAACTGCTGAACTGAGTCTAACATGACTATAGAAGTTCTTTGTCGTTTTTTTGTCAAAAATCGGTATTTCTGATAACCGCAGGGTAACCAACTTTTGCACACTTGTGGAAAGTGAAATTATCAATAACAAACTGCCAAAACATGAAATTCTCAAAAATTGTGGGTTACGTCCTATTGCATATACGCCATCGATATCGTTTCTTGAGCAAGCGTACGAAAAAAATTGCAGTATTCTTGCTTCAACATCCTGCACATCATGCGTTCGCTTTCTTTGACCATCAGTACCTGGTTTTCGAGTAATAGCCCTCGCTTCACGAAATTTTCTAACACACAGATGAATTTGCCGCACTAAATTAATTGGAAAATTAGGCGAGGCCTTCGATAACTAAAAGGCTGGCACCTCCAGAGTCATGAGTCACACCCCATAGGCCGACTTTAACACAGAGATATACGACACTAACGGTAATAATCAACTTCTTTCAAGCTAGAAATGTTTATTAAATGATAATTTTACAAAGAGCAAATTAAATTACAGCTACCCATCACAAATTAACTCTGCATTCATAGCAGTTATAAATAATATCTATAAGTAACATTCTTACGTACTTTTATGTTTTAAAACTTTCCTTTTTAATAATAATATTAAACACAGTGACGAAATAAACAGCATAATCTAATAAATAGCCTGCATATGAATTACAAATATCGGCCCACGCAGCGTGACTCATTGGGTTAGCGGAAGGGAAAAGTGCCGACCTTTTAGTTATCGAAGGCCTCGAATTAGGTAAAGCTTCCCGAAAATCTTCGATGCAACCAGGAATCGAATAGCTCCATGTCTCATTTTCTTATTTTTGTGTATTTTTGAAATGACTTTCAGTGAGAAAAACTTATAATTTTTAATTTCAAGCTGCAAGCCTACGTTACTATCCTTATGATAAATATCACAGCCTGCTCTATTTATAAATTCCGTTGATTGCATGGTACACTTTTCCGTATATCTTTCAGGCATTTAAGGCAATGTTGGGTCAAAAAGCTATCGCAGGATGTCGCGATTAAAACTTTTCATTGCAATAAAGAACATTCGACAAATAAACGAGACATAATAACCCGAACACTTTTATTGATTTATTCATTAGTCCTTCTAAATCTGAATACGTATAAAGATCGTTGATTGAAACATTTTCATTTTCCGGAAAAAACTATTTAGTAGGGAATCGTATTCGTCAAGAACGGGAATATTTTCTAAGAAGTTCAATATAACTAGTGCTCAACAAAATCCTACCTCGAGTCAGCATTGAAAGTAAAAGTACGTATCGTAGATCGAACTGTACTGGGCTGCGTTCATAAAATATACCCTCGGGTGCACCTTGGGTGTGTAACTGTATCTCTCTTAATCATGATTATTTGCTTATTTTGCGTCTCTCTTATCTGTTTCAAGAAGTCTTGTGTTTATATTATTACCATGACAACGGGCGCACTTTTACGCCACACTTTTAAGTAGAGTGTAAAAAGTGTGTTTGTTGCTATGGAAACCACGCCCGATTTCGTTTTTTATGATTCATAGATGAGAAACAAAATACATAAATTCATTTATACGAGAGAGACTGCAATATTAGCCAAGAGTAACTCTAGAGTGTCTTTTATGAACACAGCCCAAGTGTGATTATCGCAAGTACTGTCAGAATATAAAATTTAGGTGATGCGAATGGACTGAATTCAGACAATTTATTTTTATATATTCTTTTAAAAACGTAAATATTACTTTCAAGACATCTTTTTGCGTTGGCCACTTCCGTCAACGAATATGTGTCGCCCATCAACGGAAATTAACAAATAAAAGCTAGATTTTGTCCACATACAAACATTTTGAGGTTAATCAAATTTTTTGACATATGGGCAAGCTACGACATACGATTTTTACAAATTAGATGTTTGGTCCATTTGACGGCACAATAACCTTGAACGTTGACGAAAGATGAGATTCCTTTATAAAAGTTACTTAAAATTGCAGATATTTTAACATTTAAGCAGCTTTGTATATTTGTGCACAAGTTGTTCCCTACATTTAACATTTGCACAGTTCTTGAAGTAAAATAATTATTTCTCGGAGCAAGATGATACACCGCCGCAGATTCGCCAACGGATGATTCGCCGCCGGAACGGCATGTCTTAGCTTTACTGTAAAATAACCTCAAGGAGTGCAATTACTTATATTTCCATTAAGCTAAGACATGCCGTTCAAATTTCATGGCAAGAGTGAGAAAGAAACACAGCAGTCATGTCTGATATTAATTTGACATGTTTTACATGTCGCAGAAAAGGCACTGGCAGAGCAAGAGTTAGAAATGAGGAAACTGTTGAAACAGTTAGGTAAATCATGGAGGAACATCCACAAACTTCTGCGCGACACTTGTAACAGGAACTAAGTCTTCATTACGGTACTTCTAGACGTATCCTGAAAAATTATTAAACTTCCATCCCTACCGTTTACAAGTGACCAATGAACTACTTCCTCCAATAGATAGACCTCGAAGACCATGTCAGCGATTCATTGATCATTTCAATAATAAAGACGAGGCTTTGGCAAAAGTTACGTTTACTGACGAATTCTAATTCTACCTGCAAGACGGAGCCCATATATGTACACACTACCAATAAAAACATTGCTTTTTTAAGGAAATTTGTTGCAGATTAGTTTAAACACAGAAAATATATGGCCACCACGTTTCTACGATTTGACACCTTGTGACTTCTTTCTTTGGCCTACTTAAAAAACTCTATTTTTGAAATCCCCGTTGTTGATTTTGATCTGCTATAAAGAATTACAAACAAGATCGAAAAGATACACTCGCGATTTTTCAAAATGTTGTCGATTCTGTTAAAAAAAGAGCTACTCTCTGCCTAACAGAAGGTGGTGGGCATGTAACGCACCTAATTTAATTTCTTTTCAACATCTTCTTTTGATTTATATAAATTGTCTGACATAACCTAACCTAACTTTCAAGTAACCTCAATTGACATTAAAAGAAAATAGTTCGAATGACCTGTCTATAGGTTTAAAATCCTGAATTTTTAATATAACTACGACATACGTGATTTTTCTCACAGCCAACTTTTAAAAAAATTCTGTGGCTCACACGTTTCTTTCCATTAAGAAACATTATTGTTTGTTTTCAAGACTGCGAATATATTATCTTCGTCTATTCTATCGAAACTATTCGTAAAAAAACTGTGAAGTGAATATTATTGCATCTGGCAGTGAATCGTCTCTGCGGCAAATCATCCCGGCTGCGAATCGTCTTGGCGATGAATCGTCTTGGCGACGAATCGTCTTGGCGGTAAATCGTTCTGACGGCGAATCGGCGGCGGTGAATCGGCGGCTGCGATTTGTCACTAAAGTATATTTGGTCAATTGCATTGTTGTCGTAAACGTCGTCGTTACGGAAGTTATAGTTCAGTTGCTTCAGTTTATAAAATAAAGAAAGTCTAAAAGATCGTGTGACACCTCAGTTTAATTTATTATGGTTTTTCCTTTGTACATATTAATGAAATAAAGTAAGGTAATTTGGTAATGGTGTATTTGCTGCTCCGCTTCATATCAAGCATTCGGACATAACAATTTGGCGACGAGTTTTTCGGCATTGATTTGAACCTGACAGGAAATTTTTTTTGATGGCCATGGCCACAGGTGATTCAACTCGGGTTGAAACATTGATGAAAATGATGCTTGAAGAACGTAAAGAACGAGAAGCAGAACGTCGAGAGCGAGAAGCCCGAGAAGATCGAATGCGTCAAGAACAGCTCGAACGTGAAGAACATCAACGTAAAGAACGTGAACAAGAAAGACATGAAATTTTTGAACAAATGATGCGGATCGCAACAGGGCAACCGGGGTCATCAGGGAATATAAATCCAAGTCCCGGACTGAATTTCGGCCTACATCACCAGCAATGATTGGGATGCGTATCTTTTTCGTCTAAATCAGCACTTCGAAGCTCATCGTGTCACTGACGAAGCTCAACGTCGAGCCTATTTTTTGTCGTGGGTCGGAGAAGAAAACATATGCTAAGCCACAAAACTTTATGGTGGTGAAGATTTAGCTAGGAAGACGTACAAGGACCTGACCACCAAGTTAAGCGAGCACTTTGAGGCAACCACTCATATTTTGATGGCACGATTCAAGTTCAGTAAATGCTTGATGAAGAAAGGTCAAACACACGCTCAATGGATAGCCGACTTGCGCGGAGCAGCAACCAAGTGCAACTTCGTTTGCAAGAATGAAACTTGTAAACGCTCCAGCGTCGATGAACATATCCGCGATGTCATCGTTTTAAACACACCATATGAGCAAGTTCGTCAACTGACACTGCAGAAGAGCGAACCAACCCTTGAAGAAGTCATCACGATCGCAAATTCGTATGAAGCTACACAGTCTGCTAAGAAAATCATGAACGGAGAAGACCATGCGGCCAAGGAAGTCTTCAAGCTCTCTTCGGAGTATAACTCGCGAAAGAACCGCAGTCGTTCGAAGCATTTTTCTGGCCCAAGAAATAATAGTAAAGAGCGGATTGATGTCACTAGCAAGGCTCGATCTTGCCCAAGGTGCAATGTCGACCATAAACGATCTGAATGTCAATTTTTCACAGCGATTTGTCACAAATGTCAAAAGAAGGGACACATCAAATCAGTTTGCCTATCGAAGGCACCATTCGTAAAAAAGAAAACCCCACGAGATCGAAGTCAAGAAAAACGTTTCATTCATGAAATCTCGCAGGACGAATTGAACAGCGTTTCCAATGTTAAGCGGGATTCACGCAAAGATCGATACTACGCAAACATACAAATCAATGGCTGCCCTTTGAAGTTCATGTTGGATTCCGGCGCCACAACGTCCATAATTGGTCTTAAAAGTTATGACGCCATTAGGGCACCGCCACTAAAGCCAGTCAGTAACAGCGTCAAGGCCTTCAACAACCAGCCAGTTCCCATCAAAGGATGGTTCATATGCGAGGCGCGCATCGGGTCCAAGGTTCGTAATCATCGCTTGTTGGTCGCAAATTCCAATGAAGCTAGCGATTTGTTCGGAATTCCGTGGTTCAAAGCTTTCGGCTTTACCATCACCGAACTTGATGACCCGGAAATCATTAATGCTTTAGGCACAAAGCCGACCATCACAAAACCGTGAGTACGTCAAGTCAACGAGATCGTAAAGAAACACGAGCAATTATTTTCAGATGGTCTCGGTACCTGCAAAATATTGAAGGCCAAGTTGTATATGAAAGAAAATACTATTCCAAAGTTTTTCAAACCTCGCCCAATTCCATTCTCACTTCAGGACAAAGTCAAAGCAGAAATAGAGCGATTGAAAGCAATGGAGATCATCATACCGATCAAGTACAGTGAAAGGGCTGCGCCAATTGTGGCTGTGCACAAGCCAAATGGCACAATTCGTATTTGTGGCGACTTCAAAGTCACCATCAATAATCAGCTTAATATTGAGCAATTTCCAATTCCTCGGGCTGAGGACTTGTTTCAGAAACTTCAAAACGGTAAACATTTCACGAAAATTGATTTGGCTGACGCTTACTTGCAACTAGAACTTGACGACGATGCAAAGAAATTAGTAGTAATCAACATACCCTACGGACTTTTTCAATACCAGCGCCTTGCCTTTGGAATAGCTAGTGCACCTGTTATTTTTCAGCGTCTCATCGAACAAGTCATTAACGGTTTACCAAACTGTGCCAGCTACTTGGATGACATCATCATTACTGGATCTAGTAACGAGGAACATTTGCGGAATTTAGATGAACTTTTCAGTCGTCTCGAAGCTTGTGGCCTGAAATGCAATTTGTCGAAGAATGAATTTTTCAAGTCGGAGGTCGAATATCTTGGCTACATAATTTCACAGAGTGGACTTCGTCCTTCTGATTCTGGTATCGCCGCGATCCAGAAACTGCCACGTCCGAAGAATTTGTTCGAAATTCAATCGTTTCTTGGCAAAGTTGGTTACTATGGGAAATTCATTCCGAATGTTGCAGAAATGGCTGGTCCCTTGAATGAGCTTCGAAAGAAAAATGCAATTTTTAGCTGGGGTCCTCAGCAAGAGAAAGCCTTTCAAGACCTAAAATGGCACATCATTAAGGCAACTACACTTTCACATTATAAACCTAATTCGCCTTTGATTCTTGCCACGGATGCCTCGTCGTATGGAATTGGTGCCGTTCTTTCGCATCGCGACTCCAATGGATTGGAGAGGCCAATTGCATTTACATCGAAGACCATGAATGAGCATGAAAAACGGTACAGCCAAATCGAAAAAGAAGCTCTGTCTATAGTTTATGGCGTCAAGAAATTCCATCAGTACTTATATGGTCGCCAATTCGAGCTTCAAACAGATCACAAGCCCTTGGTTACAATCTTTAATCCGAACAAGAAATTGCCTGCAACCTCTATTCAGCATCTACAACGCTGGGCAATTTTCTTGATGGGCTACAACTACTCGATTCAATATAGGGCCACAGCAGCGCATTCAAATGCCGATGCACTGTCACGACTCCCATCAGGACCTGATTTAGAGTTCGAAAAGAGCGAAGAAAGTTGTTTATGCCTGAATCAAGAGCTCAATGAAATTGTCGAAAGTTTTCAAATCAATTCACAGAAAATAGCAGAAGCAACAAAGAAGGTCTACAACACGAAGTTCAAAGCCTACTTTAATCGCAAATACTGCCTGTCTATTGAAACACCGATGAACACCGATGAACACTCACGTGTTGTTATTCCGACAAGCTTACGGCAACGTGTGTTGGCGATGCTTCATGAAGGCCATTGGGGAATTGTTCGAATGAAGCAGCTCGCTCGTCGTTATTGTTGGTGGCCTAAAATTGATGAAGAAATAGACCAACTCACAAAGAAATGCGAAGCCTGCCAACACCATCAACCTAATCCAACAAGAAAATTTGAAGCTTGGCCGAAAGCAGAACACCCCTGGGACAGGATTCACATCGACTTCGCCGGTCCTTTCTTGAATAGCATGTGGATGATTGTTATCGATGCTTTTTCGAAGTATCCCTACTTTGTACGAGTTAAGGATACCACCACGGAGTCCACTATTGAAATGCTTGAAAAAATTTTCCTCATCGAAGGTTTACCGATTACAATTGTTTCCGATAATGGAACGCAGTTTACATCGAACATGTTCAAACAATTTTGTGAAGAAAATGGAATCACCCACCTGAGTACGGCCCCTTTCCATCCGGCATCGAATGGTCAAGCGGAATGCTTTGTAAGGACTTTCAAGAATGCGATGGTGAAAACTCTATGGGAAGGAGGAAACAAAAATAAAGCAGTCGAGAAAATTCTATTTTCCTACCGAACAACTCCTCACCCGAACTTCGATAAATCTCCTGCAGAATTATTACACGGCAGACAGCCCCGTACCTTGTTGTCTCTGTTCAAACCTATAGAAAACCGAATGTCTAACCAAACAGAACCTCCTGTTTTCAGTCCTAAAGATTCAGTTTACTTTAAACTGTTTCGGCCTCGAGAGCATTGGGTTAAGGGCAACATTGTTAAGAAAATCGGGCAAGTCATGTTTTTAGTGAAAGCTGAAAATGGTTTTCATCGACGTCACATTAATCAGATTCGAACTCGAATCGGTGACTCGACAGAAGATAAAAACGATGAAGACTATATCCTAAACCAGCAATTATGGCTCGCAGCTCAAAATAAACAGAAGAACAGTCAGCTCGATTGGTCGCCTCACGATTCTGTTCGATCCGAGAACTCTTCCCAGCAATTACGAAAGACTAACGAAAGAATAACTGATAACCAACACTCGCCTCAGCAACTACAAACTGCCAAGCAATCTTCGAAACAACCACGCAACTTGTCAAGTTCGTTAACGAGCTCGTTCAGCTCAACTAAGCCAGATCAGTTGATTCAAGCTGGTAGTAAGCAACAATTCGTCACTGGAGAACGCCTTGCTGATCAAGAGTCACCTCGAGCAGATCACATGGTTCCGGTTCCTACCCTACGAAGATCGAGTCGCTTGCGAAAGCCTACGGTTCGGTTTTCAACAAGTTCGAATTTAGGGGGAAGGAAATAAAGTATATTTGGTCAATTGCATTATTGTCGTAAACGCGCCGCGCGCCGTCGGCGTCGTTACGGAAGTTATAGTTCAGTTGTTTCAGTTTATAAAATAAAAAAGTCTAAAAGATCGTGTGACACCTCAGTTTAATTTATTATGGTTTTTCCTTTGTACATATTAATGAAATAAAGTAAGGTAATTTGGTAATGGTGTATTTGCTGCTCCGCTCCATGTCAAGCATTCGGACATAACAGTCACGTACCGTTATTTTTGTGGCAAAGATACATTCTTTCATAATTCTCTTCATTCTTTCACATTTTTACCTCAATCACCAAGTGATTCTCTTACCAGCGACGACAGCAATAATTCCGAATTTTTTATTTTCTGTTTAACATTTTTTACTTATTGCTATGATCTCAGGATTTTTAATAATTCTTTGTTTTCTCAGTTTTGTTGATAATTTTTCTTTTTTATTTATTTCTTTGTTTGCGAAATTATTTTTAATTTGCCAATTTATTGTTATTCGGGGTTCTTCTTTTGATGAATTCAGTCTTGGGACTTATAGACAATTTCTTCGTAGTGGAGTGTAAAAATTCGATGATTTTGAATGTTCAGGCATTCGCGAGCCCTTGCATTCAAAATATTTTGTATCTCAGTTACATAAGTGTGTGTGTATTTGTGTATAAATAAAAAAATTTCGTTGAAAAAGTAAGTAGTAGTTTATTGTATAGTGTATTGTAATATTGTATATTGTAGTTTACTGTTTATTGTAATTGTCGCGTTAAAAAAAAATTGAATTATAATTATAGATTATGGATTATAGATCAAGATTACGGAAGTGTCTTTCAATCTAATTTTATTCAACTAAATTATTTGAAACATAATTATTCTAAGTCTTTTAACTTAATCTTTCTAATGGTGCTATTCAGAACACAAATTTAAGCAACTTTAATTCTTCAATACTTTAAGATTTAAAAAATTAAAGTGAAAATGCGATTCTGGACGATATTTTTAACTGTAAATTTCTTAAATAACGCTTTAAGATTTAACAGTGACAAAATCGCCTCCATAAAGCTTAAATTCCAGGTTACCTAGACTGTTTCTATAGTTTCAAATGATTACTAAAAAAATGTGCCGAGTTCTGTCACTTGCAAATTAATTAAATGATTATTTTAATAATAATTGATATTAAAGAAAGAGGTATTATAGTCTAGGATCCCACTGCAACTTTTCTACGCTCATCTGTTATTTTAACGAAACACGATTTTAATGCAAGATTACATTCAGGCCCGATTTATTCACCTCCAAGTAAATTTATCTGGTGATTTATTCCCATAGTAACAATTGTGATCACAATAGTTACTATGGGAATTAATCACCAGATAAATTTACTATTGTGATCACAATTGTTACTATGGGAATAAATCACCAGATAAATTTACTTGGAGGTGAATAAATCGGGCCTTATGGCCATTTGCACCAAACACTTAAGTTCAACTTAACTTTAAGGGTCACTTAGAATATGACTTACGTCATGCTGTGCAACTTAAAAATGTCACAATATAAACACCACTTAAATTTAAGTTCAGCTTAAGTGTTTGGTGCAAATGGCCATGAGAGTCACAAAATGCGACCGGGTTGTCTTGCAAAATCCTGCCGCAATTACCTTTAATTGGAGAAGTTTTAACAATTTTTTTTTCAACAATTTCGTTCATTTGTTTGGGCAGTAAATGAGGTGCCATTGATTGAAGAACGATTGTAAGAACTCGAAAAAACTTGGTTGCCACTTCTCAACCTGCCGCAAGTCTCTGGTGCAAAAGGGACATCTTTCGATGATCATCTACGCTCATCGTGTATGGAAACAAATTTTATACCAAATTGGAACCTAATTTTGCCTTCTCTACGATAGAGTTTGGTTGCCTGCGCAAAAGCTGCCGCAACTGAAGGTTGCCGGCATTCTTTTCTCGTGTTTGCGGGAGTTAATTCGTTCATTTGTTTGAGAAGTAAATTCGGTGCCATTAAATGAAATACGATTGTGAGTACTCGAAAAAACTTGGTTGCCACCTCTCAGCCTGCCGCAAGCCTCTGGCAGCCAGGTGCAAAGAGACATCTTACGATGATCATCTACGCTCATCGTGTATGGAAACAAATTTTATACCAAAGTGGAACCTAATTTTGCCCTCTGTACGATAGAGTTTGGTTGCCTGCGCAAAAGCTGCCGCAACTGAAAGTTAATAACAAATATTTTAATACCAGAAATTAACAAGTTTCCTGAAAATGTATAAGAAGAAAGTGAAATAATTAGACACTGATTACCACTGAAAGGTATCAGAAAATTGATATAAAAATAAAATTTTGCATTTGTGTTAACATCACAATTATACCTAAGAGTAATAAAGGCATTTATTATAGAAGATAAATAGGTAACTGGAAATAAACTATAAATGTGACAACAATTATCTGAAGTTGGCCACCCATAAATATGTATCACATGACAACGATTTAAGCGCTTTCTTAAATACTTTGTTTCAGAATACCTCTAAAAGTAACGCTTTAACTTCCTCTTTTAAAATGTTCTTTAACTTAAATTCTTAAAGTTTTAAATCGTTAAATCCAAATATTTCTGAATAGCACCATAAGTCCCTTTAACTTTAAAACTAAATTAACGAACTTATTTAACATACTTGGGGGAAGGGCCTGGCCCGGCGGCCAGCCCTGCGCTCGTAGAGTCCACTCGCTTGGCTTCGCGCACTTGGTTTCACAACACTGACTAATAATAATTAATTGTAATAATAATCTCTAATACCTCACTATCTACCTACATGATTACTACTCGATTACTAATTATAATTATATTCATTGATTGATGTCTGCCTACCTGCCGGTCGATCTTTTATACATTTCTTAAATCTACGTCACAATTGGTTCCTTCGCTCTGGTGGCTGGGGGTTCGGTCCAAAGTACAAAGTTCAATTGACCCTTGCCAAATTTGTTTTCTTAAAACGTTCTAATTGCCTCGATCTTAATTGGCACATGTAAACAAGACACTTACATTCCTCAGAGCTTGCATTTATGCGAAAGTGAAATGCGAGTATGTGTAACGTGGCTAGTCCTACTAAACTTCAATGGCTGCTGATTGCAATAATTACGACACGAATTTAAATTTACTTATTTTCCCAGATAATGACATCGTGACAATATAAACAATTAATTTTACGAACTAATTTTTCGCAAAACCAGTTTGAGAATTTATAATTAGGTCGATTTCTCGCAAAACCGCATACTTTAAAATAATGTTAATCACTTGTTTCTTCGTATTACTTACAGGATCACTGGTTCAATGGCTTACTGGTTAAACCGAATTCCGCGCGTAGGCAATTTACTGCACAAGCATATTGCTCAAAAATCTAAATAATTTATTTACAAATTAACTTATTGTTTGAATTGGCCTCCGGTTGGAACCGCGTCACGTTGACTCCTTCTGATGCTGACGTTTCGTCCTCCATTGCAGAAGAACGTCAACGTGAAGCGGTTCTAACCGAAAGCCAACTCAAACATGGACGACGGCCGCGGAAGCCTTGAAGTTAAATTAAATTAACTTATTGTAAATAAATTTATAAAAATACATTCGGTGCAACATAACCTCACTATTTTATTCATATCACTATTTTTAGGTGTTGTTCCAACAGCTCTATAATTTGCACACACATCCTGGGCTGCGGTTGTCTTCACTGTCACTATCCTGCCACCTTCAGGGTACACAAGCCTCCTCTTCTTCGTACTCATGGCTGCAGTCGATACAGGCCAGATCGAGGTCTTTTCATGTTTTTGGCCAGGTATCTAATGAATTTATTCCGGCTGTCCTTTGACTTTTGGATATTATTATCCACCGCCTCCATGGTTTGCCTTAGCACAATGACGGTAATTTTTAGTGCATGGTTTTGTGTTCGAAGACAACTCTTTGTGCTGGTTGTCTCGTTTATAGGTGAATGTATTGTATATTTTTGTTTTTAATGTGTGTGTATTTTTTTAGGTCTGGTACATTTACACCGCATAATGTACTCCTTTTTTATCATATCAAAATATAATTGAGATTATACCTGAATAATGATATGACAATGCAACTTACAAGACTATCAAAGCTTGTTGTAAACTATCCTTTAACACCAACTTTTCTGTTAAAATATCTAAATCTATCTACGTAATACAAATTCTTCTTAGAAAAGCGAAATCACTCTTTTATGTTTTTATTCAATAACTGTACTGTTTTTGATTTCATTCTTTCACTATATATTTATTAAATTAAATATTGGAAATTTAATTAAATAAAATGAATGAATGCGCTGGACAGTAAATTCTCCAAAACGTGCCTAATTATATTTAATTCGGACAAATCGGCAAATAAATTAGGGAAAACGGCGGCAACTGCGACCATGCACGCAAAACAATTTACAATCGTTCGGAGCATTCAATATGGACAGCGGCCAATATATTTTTAACCAGGCGAACAACGGACGGACCGGTCCATTCCGAATTCATTTCGAACCGGCCACGGCGCCGATGTAATGATATTTTTATTAGTCATGCGTTAAATTGCCACTGCGAACGCCAACTATAAATTCGGTGGTTTAATCCCGGCTTTATTAGAATGTATCGGCCAACAGCCGCGTAATTCGATTAATTTACCTCGCCAGCTTGGAAATCAGATTTTTTTGCGGATTCACTGTCGGAATGGTTTCGAAATAACGTTGCACGTTTTTTTTTCAAAGACAAGATTTATTGTTTTCAAAAAGTGCCATGTGTTGATGTATCGTTGTCAATGTCTGTTCGCGTTCTCATTCTCAAACTTACACATACACGCATCATCACCTCAACTCATGTAACAATCAGTCTAACTCGATCTTGACTGGGTCTATTATTATTAGAATTTCATTGTTTCACTTGGATGGATATAAAATAACAAACTTTCAATACAATAGACAGCGTGGAGGAGTAAGTACAACACTAGGCGAATGATATTGTGTTAAGTTAAGGGATGCTCAAAATAGAAAGTAACGTCGAATAACAAAGGTTGCGCAGGTCAAACAGGCAACTTCATTCGTTCGACCGAGTTTACTTCATGGCTTCATGCACATTTTGTCTAGCTGTGACTTGTCCAAGGCAAGTTCTTCCCGTCCAGTTTAAAATTGACAATAATAGCTACAAATTCATCAACATTCCAATGTCAATAAACGCCTTAACACTATACTAGTGCTGGCAACCGAAACCGGTTTTTTGGATAATCGGTTAACCGGTTTTGGATATTCGCGGTTTTGAAGAAAACCGAAAACCGGTTATCCGAATAATCGATTCTTGGATATTCGAATAGTCGGTTTTTACCATTATTTGGATAACCGATTATATCCGAAACAGGTTTTTAAAGAAATCGACTAACCGGTTTCAATTTTTTCCGGTTCTTGCCAGCACTAATCAAAATCATAATACGTCATTCGATTATTGCAGAAAATCCGTGGACACACTGTATAATTAGTAATAGTCGAATGACATATTATGATTTTGATCAGTGCTAATATGTCATTCGATTATTGCAGAAAATCCGTGGACACTGTATAATTAGTAATTATAACTGTATACTTAGTAATTATACAGTGTGCCCACGAAGTTTCTGCAATAGTCGAATGACATACTATAATTTTGATATATTTTTCATTGTTTCTTTTGTTTAAAATGTTTCCTTTATTAGTTATACATATTTCTTAAGCATAAGCGGAATAAGATTAAATATTATAGGGATGGGAATTTTAGGTAAATACCTATTTCGTAGATTTTAGGCATTAAAGACTAAATGATTTCAAAATTCATTTTAAGTAATTCTTTTCATTCTGGCCCGCATGCGATTTTGCCTGAAATTCCTATTTTAGAGTTATTTTGGTTTATCTGTCTTTTTTCTAACTTTTTAACCTAAATTAATGCCTATTTTAGGGTTACTTTGGCCTATCTGTCTATTTTTTAACTTTTCAGCCTAAATTTTAGGTTTCGCTCCTATTCGCACCTTTTTTGTTCTTCAAATGGAAAAAGCACTAATCCACAATATGAACTACACAAAATTTTGCATACCTGTAGGAGAAAAGCATTTCAAATCTGTAAAAATCTCTAAGGACTGTTTCCTAAGAGGATTGTAAATTTCAAAATTTGTTGCAAGTCGGTTTTGATTGCACATTTGAGTCAAAAATTGGCCGCGTGATGTCGCGACTTAAACTGTTGTTTAAATTTATAATTGCTTTGAATTTATTCGTATTTTGAAAATTGCCATTATTCATATAATTTTAAGCTCGCTAAGTAAAGGCATGATGAAAAAATACACATTTTTCTTACCTACGCATTACTGTTTTTAAAAGCTCGCGAATAAATGAGGGGAAAAACAGTTCTCATGTGAGAGACGGGTGGTTAAAATTGATGATAACAGAAGAAAGGGGATGAATTCTCCTTTACTTTCAACTTTATCAATTTTTAGTACAAAGCTTCGTCGAAATACTATGTCCGTCTAGATATCTCGACGAGAGTAAGAGAGACGTTCTATTGTGATGCCCAAACTAGGTCTTAATTTCCAAAATTAATCACACCACAATAATCAACAATTTTCACCTCTTTTACTGAAATTTTAATCAGACCATAGAAGACCTAAGTAGCAATTTCTTTATTTGTAGGTATCTGGTTTGAGCTTTTGAGCCAGATACTATTAGCGCCCTCTTTATACGGAATGGGATTTCAACTCTTGCCTGGCACTACATATATTTTTCGGGATTGACGAAAAATTACGTTGTTTCTTTTAAAATGACGGTTAATAAAAAAAGGAGAAAATTTGTATAAATGTGTATACTCAGAATGAGTAAAAACAATTACAAATCGAATTAAAAAAATTAACATGAAACGAGATTCTAAACAGTCGACAATAACTCGGCCACATATTATTATTAAATAACATTTGAAACAATTTACCCAAATTATTAAAGGACACCTTTTAGACAAATGCAAAATTACAGATTACTTCAGATCAACATTGTATAACACAATACTGTCACGATTACGAGAAATTTGGAAATTATTAATTGTTTTAAAATGCTTTCGTAAACCTGAGTTATTTGCGGAATCTGCACACTCTGCGAACCGGACTTCCAACGCTTTGTCGTTGAACTTGCAGGTTCATCGGAGTTGCCGACGAAGTAAAATAACTGGGGCAATGTGTAATTAGTTTAACGAAAAACAATTAGCTTGCGATCTAAATAAATTGGTAACCGCGTAAGAAATCCTGACAACATCTTTTCCGGCTTAGTAACTACGCGTGCCCACCGAATTTCGTGGACCTTTGGTCATGACATCACGTACATCTTTAGTATATAAATCCATGCATTTATTGTAATGATGATCAGTTATCTGATCGTCTTCGGAGGAGTACAGTGATCTGTGTCTCTAAACTTTTAGACAATAAAGGTAATCTTTGTTGCTCTTAATGTATTAGTTTACAGTGACCCCTGTTGCTCCCTATCAACCCTGAGCTACGCAACCCCCGAGCTCACAAGCTCGTGACAATACAAAACAAATTCAAAATGATTTTAAAACGAGAGAAGAGATATAGCATTTCGTAAATCAATTAAAGCCCTGTGATTGCGTTCTTTTCTTTTGTTCTACTTTATAATTTTGTCAAATGTTACTCCTCATACGCAATAAAGCCATTATTATTATTATTGTTATTATTAATAACATAAAAATTGGAAATTAAATTAATATTTATCTTACTCTAACCATGGAGAGATGAACGAATTTTCTTGGGTTTGTTCACATACTATAACGTTCTATGAATGGTAATTTTGCCTTCGGACTCTGGGAGCGATGTACACGATCGCACGATTCTTGACGATGTGATATCTATCGTATAACTCTGCTTATTTTTATACCATTCTGAACCGGACATTCCATCCCTGGATTGTTCTATTTAATCTGGTTTTTTTGATGAATCACTCGGCGACTGCTTGGCAATGCTATATGCAGTTGGAAATTCTCCGGAGCCGGCCTCATTTTAAAAAGTCAGCTCTGACTCATATTGGGGGAGCAAGGCGTTTGTTTACATAATTTATTATGTGAACGTGTTTCCGTCGTCGCTTTGGCGAGGTTGTATCAAATTTAATTTTACGTATTTTGGCTTACTGATTTACGACATTGCCAAACTCTTACACTCACAAGAGCAGTTGCGCATTAAACGAGATCACAGACGTGGCGATAAATTGTTACATTTAAATTTGGCGCTAAAATGTAGCGGCGATTTACCGCCTAGTAACTTCGTTTTCACACCGTGGCAACCCTGATGCCCCTTCTTTACATCGCTATGGGGGAACACCTGCGTACTGTGATCGTTGAGTTCTCATAGGTCATGAAGGCCCCATGTGACTCTCAGGCCACCTGCCATTGGTTGTCGTCGGTAATTCCTACGCTTCGAAGCGGCCTGCTTCATTTTGCAGCCTGGTCACTCTCTCTTGTTGTTTGAGCATTGTGCTGTAAGAACGTGTTTTTTTTTCGCGTGTGATACAATTAACGGATTTCTTGCTCATTTGGAGAAGAAATCAATCGCAGTTTTGCTGGAAAATCATTCGACACTGCCGAACAACGATTGGAGGTAGTTTTAATCTCCGTACCAAGCCTGGGGCTCCAGTTCTCTCAGGTAACATATAACGACGCATATCGACCGACCAAAATGGCCGCTGACGCATATCATTTCTTCTATGTAGGCTTTTTCTACTTGGTTTTCCTACTTGGCTCTTCTATTTGGGCGCAAGTTTCAGCGCAGGCTATTAGACCTGATCTTTTGGCCTAGTTCTCCGGGAGCGCTCCTGCCCATAGTCGTATGGAGATCCGATCGAGAAAACCTGAGCTGCCATCTTGATCTAAGCGTATCCAGAACGGGCCAGCTCATTAACGGACCCTGCGGTTGGTAGAGGGCGTTACGATTCACCACCGGTTACCACCGGCCCCTGCGCGTCGGTTGACGTCACTGACTTTGACGGACGTCTGAATGCGCTAATTCAAGGTTAGGTTTTCATTTTACTCCCTTGTTTGCGGACTTATCGGTTGATAAATTTACTATTCACTCGTGAGGATTAAACCGAAAGTGCGATTCACGAAACACGAATTGCGCTGCGCTTACGTTGATTAATTTAAGTTTAAAATAAGCAGCCAATTGTAAGTGTTTATTAAAAGTGTATATCGTTTTCATTTCTTTTGTGTAATAAACTGTGTTAACTTTAATTACGATTTTAATATCTACTTTCATACACACAGTGGGTAATAGTCTCGTCTCTATTTAGTGTGTTTCTTATTTCTACACGACCTGGTCGATTGGAGACGTCGACCAGTCGAATTACGATTAGTTGTTTTTTAAATCGTCTTCTGGCGCCCTTTATAAGTTTACCACCGTAAGATAACCTGCCCCCATTTCCACTGTAGCTAGCAGGGGCACAGCTGATCTAAGTATCGGCAGACTTGTCACCTGGAACCGTGGTAAGTAGAGACAAGTAGATTCAATTTAAACTTGGGTGACAAAATGGGCGATTCAATCGACAGCATGATTGCTGTCTATTGAATCACCCAAATATCGTAATCTAGTCGCCCGATATGATTATCGGGCGACTAGATTGTTTCAATATCATCCGTTACAAGCGATATTTTGATCACCCGACTATTTTTTTTTTCGTAAGCACTTGATGCGTTAGTGGGCTCCGTTTATTCTGGCGATTTTTGTGCAATTTTCAGACGATTAGATTGGGCTTGAATATCACCACGCCTGCGGTCTCCTTATGATAGTAGTAAACACGTAAGCGAAACTTGGTGTGTATAGCTCTAATTGTGAAATAAATTTTGAATTTTTGGTTAAACATTTCTTTTAAACCTACTTTGCCTAAAATGTGATTTTTCTGTCCTAAAATGTAATTCTTTTTGCCTTTTTACCTACCTATTTTCAATAATTTTAATACCTAAAATTCCCATCCCTATTAATTAATCACTTTGACAATTCCGGGTAGTGCAATAATTCTGTATTTAATTTAAACTTGTAGCGAATTCCAATTACTGCACTGGTGTATGTACCTACTCGTACGTTCAGTGTACCTTCAACTCTTATTATTATACGAGGTTAGAACGAGATGAGAATACACTGAGTGTGCACTAGTGTAGCGATTGGTATTCGCTATTAGGGAAATTTTTAAGAAAAAGGATATATATTTTTTTAATATAATGGAGGTGAGGGAGAAGGAGGAAACTGTCGTACAGAATTTACTTGCTACACTTTATTTCTGAGAAATGTAAATGTTTTGCTCTCATTTTGAACTCCACTAAGAACCACTTACGCTCGATTTTACAATCGTCGGATAAGCATTATTCTTAGAATAACGTGACGTAGGTGTGATGTAGATATGGAGGAACATTAAAGGATATTCGACGAACAGTTATTCCGTTCTTATTCCACGATTGTAAAACTGGGCCTTTACTCAATTTATCATATATTCATTTTTCATAAGTTATTATTATGTCGAAACATACAGGATGTCCCGGGACGAAAGGTCAATACTTCGTGGGGGTCTAAACTGGGTTATTATAATTCAAAAAGTTTACATAAACAAATAGTCTTTTATTAATGGTTTCTGAGATAGAGCTATTTGAAATTAAAAATATGAAGTTGCAAAGTAACTTTTATTTTAAAGTATTAACATTAAATTTGTCAAAAACAGCGCTACATTATGGTGAAGAATAAAATCAACATGAAGCGCCAAATTTAAATTATTCCGGATCGACCTAGTGGTAAAATTGTTCAATGCTTAATCAATATTTATCTCAGAATCCATTAATAAAAGACTACCTGTTTATATAAATTTTTTGACTTATAATAATCCACTCTACACCACCACGAAGTATTGACCTTTCCTCCCGGGACAGCCTGTATACTAACGATGTTTCATAATTTTTATTACGTAGAAATTATCATAATAATTGGCAATTTTCTTAGATCTACTTAGAGTTTTCTACTCTATTACTTACTCTATCACTGCCTAAAATATTAAAACGAGCAACAAATATTTCTAACCTAATTCTGTTGCATCTTTGTATTTAATATAAAAACCTTATCACTTATAACAGGTGATCAATATCTTTTCTAATCAAGTGACCTATGGAAATAAAATCATGCGTCTTTAATTAGTTTATTATTTCAAATCAAATGCCACTTGAATTACACATTTATATTGCATTGCTATACAAAACGATAGGAATGCAATAAAAATAATTCAAATGGCATATGAAATAATGAACCAAACAAAGATATAATTTTTTTCCATAGGTCACTTGATTAGAAAAGATATTGATCACGCGTTATATATCGTAAATCGTTTTTTATACTCCGCTTATACTTAGGTGACGGATATCTCCACAATAACCTACTTGCATTTACTGTTGTGTAAACAAACAAATCAATAAATAGACCAGATATCTATGGTCTATAGGACGATATGATTAGCATAACAAGTACGATATTACCATGCCATCCTATATACAAAGTAATGGTTCCAAATTAACAGACTTATTTATATACCAAATGTTCAATTGAAAAATTCATCAAGTAGCATTTGAATTTTTCGTAACTTTATAAAGGTCTTGAATCAGATAACTTTCGATTAAAAAAGTCATATGTTCCGTAGCAACATTAAATAAAACTTAAATAAAAAAAATATGTTCTGTCCTGAAAACAATTTGTAATTTGTGATAACCTCGCTGAAGTAGGAACTTAAGTCAAGAAATGAAGTCACACAACAAACCAAAAAATACGTGAAACACCTATATGACTACTATCATCCATCAAACGTCAATCGATTTAGGAAGTGATCCCTTTTTCGCTCTTCTTTCATAAAAAAATACAAAGCAACTTGATGAACTTTTCAATTGAGTACGCGTATGCTGCGTTTACATTAGTAAAGTGAATTGATCAAGTCAGTGGAATTCAAGTGACTTGAAGGCGAATTGAACGTCTAAACCCCTTCCATTCATGTAATTTGAGCATGTGAATTGAATCCTTCCGAGTTGAAACATGTTCAACTTTTTCGATCAAGTCAGTGTTTCAAAATGGTGAAGGCATCGATGATTTCGTTCTCAGGTCAAATTACTGTTTTAAATATTACTAAAAAATTCAAGAACTTGAATCAAAACAAAAACTTGCTACATTTATTGCTCAATAAACTGGCACACTGCGTCAATATTTTCTTGCAAATTATGTTCCGCCAGTAATTGCGAGAAAATCTTATTAACTTTTGCAAAAAATATGTCTTAAGTGTCTACACACTCTACACGCACTGCAATGTTCCACAGAGTTGCCATCAATTATTACATAAAACGTCTTGTTGAAAAATGTCAGTCTAAGAAACTCTTCTGCAACTAATCTAATGCTCGAAAAATAGAAATAAAGGTAAATTAATTTTTGTGCAAGTAAAGAGTAAATTAAACAAGTAATATCTTCATAGATCTACCAAGTTTTACTTAAAAATTTGAAGCCTTAATAAAAATACGCCAACAAAAACTAACTTCTTTTTTTTTTGAGCAGTGTAGTTTTTAACCCATATTTCTCTTTCTGCGTTGCTTCTTTTATGAATATTTTGTTCTAATTCATGAGCTAAAATTAAAGTTATTTGGAGACTGGCTCTGCGTACTACTACTTTCGCCATTTTTAAATAAACTGGCATGCATTCAGTTCAATTTAACGTGTAAACAAGTAATTGAATGCAAGTGACTTGAATTCAAGTGAATTGATCAACTCACTTGACTAATGTAAACGCAGCATTTTATTGAATGTTGAAAAAATTAATATAACAATTCTTTCACGTAAAGACATAATCAACATTTCTTTTGATTGTTCAATTAATCTGTTACGAGAGAACACAGGATCCGGGGTCCTACATTTGATGCTCAGTTGTCTTGCAATTAATTGTCATACCAAGACTATCTACATAGGTCGACTTACACTATGCCCAATATTCAATATGTTAAAATTATCTATGAGAGCATTTTTTTACTTTTTACTTAGGTATGTAATAATATTTTGAGTGGACCTTATCAACCTTCAAAAAATTCTTAAACTGCAAAAATGTGTGATTCAGATTATAGCTGAATTGAAGTTACAACACGAGATATCCATACAATCTGATCAAACACATTAGGATCTATTACAATTTTTTTTATTTTCAATGGAATAATAGTTATTTATTGTATAAGTGTTTTAGATAGCATTTTCTTAAGTGGATAAAATGCATCTAAAACACGTTTAAGTGGATAAAACATTGATGCAATACAACGTTTTATCCACTTAAACGTGTTTTAGATGCATTTTATCCATTTAAGAAAATGCTATCTAATCACCACATTTATGGAATCAGATTGAGCAATGAGCGAAATTTAATTAAAAAATATTCGTATTCGTACAATGAAACATGACAGGCTTTATCATACCTACTGGTTGTTATGGTACGTTGCTTATTATTATCCACTCTAGCAAAATAAAGTCAGTTTATTCCACTAGAGGATAATAGGTCACCTTAAATGCTTCATAAGTGTGGATAAAAGTCCAATTATAATGTGATAGTGGATAAAGTTTTTTAATAAGCCACCAGCCGAATTAAAAACTGCAGAATCTGTAATTAACTTCAAGAATCAACTCAAAGAATTGTTTACAAATAATGTATGTCTATTACACTATAGAAGAATTACCAGAATCTACAGTTTAACAATAGGGTTTGCTTAATGCATGACACTTGGTTGGATATACGAGGGGTCGTTTTTATATTCCCGGACTAGGCATGAAAAGAAAGATTAGAACAGCAACAAAAATTTATTTTGCAATATAGGCCTCTTGCTTTTGAATACAAGTATTACATCCTTTCAATAACATCTTTAATCCATTATAAAAATATTCATTTGGTTTGTCCGTAAAATGGCTATAAGTTCGTCATCGTCCCTAAATTTTGTTCCCCTAAAGTGTTTTTTTTTGAGAGTTGGAAACAAAAGTCACAGAGGGCTACGTCTGGACTGTAAGGCGGATGGTCAATTTCTACGAATCCACATTCAGCAACAACAGCTTTTGAAAGTCTTGACTTGTGGGGTGGTGCATTGTCGTGGAGCAAGAGGACACCTTGCGTCAGTTTTCTGCGCCTTTTCACTTTAATAGAATCTCTGAGGCGATGCATTAAGCTTGCATAATATTCTCCTGTTACCATACATCCCTTGTTCAGATAGTCAATCATTAAAATTCCTTGGCAATCCCAAAAAACAGTGGCCATTATTTTTCCTGCAGAAGGGGAGACTTTAAACTTCTTGGGAGGGCTGGAGCCCTTAATATGCCATTGCATCGATACTTGTTCTTCGATTTGGAAGGACAATCATCCCCGTATACAGTCAACATTTCTTCACGAATAACTTTTGGAGCTTTTCCTTGTTTTGTTAGGAATTTTATAACTGCTTGATATTCGAATTTGTTCATTTTGATACGTGATAACACAATCAGACAGATATTAGAACTAATACTGCTGCAATTATTTTGTAAATTGTCAAACATGTTACCAAGGCATATGCGACTAAAAAACAATATAATTAAAAATTGCTTAAAATTGAAAACTGCCTAGTCCGAGAATATAAAAACGACCCCTCGTATATACATAGGTATGAATTTGATTTGTATTATGACTGTGATATGATTATGTATTATTTACATGTACTCCTGTTTTATATATTTACGTTTATCTATATTTTAATAATTATTATATTCGACCCCCAAGTGACTCACTCACTCGGTCTACGCCTTATTACATTTTCTGCGCTTCTTAAGAAATAAATATAGGGTTTTTTTTTTTCAATAACTTATTTTTCATTATTCTATTTGAATCAATAAAGCAATTCCCGCACGAGCACAGCTGTTTTCTATATTCTCATTTGCTACAAAAAGATATAGATAGAATGTAGTAAGCAGGCTGTCATCGTTTATAATAACAATAATAACAATGCTTTCCATCGACACTTTACGGAGAAAACATTTCCCTATTGAAATCCTTCTTTGACATTGACGATTTATTTATGCATTCTCCCGCCCTTTAAGACCCAAGGGCGAGTTTGTCATCGCGTTTTGGACGTCATCGTGAACTTGCGGCGGCAGTTTCAAGCTCCGGAACACATGGGTCCTTTCCCGAGCTTTTATTCCAAGCAGGTCGCGTTGTCACACGTCTTTCAATTAACGATTCATTGCCAACAAGCAGATGTTCGCGCACTCAAAGGACGCGCCCGTCAATTCGGATTAGCGTCGGAACGCAGAAAAAACAAATACGACGACGATAGCGGGGCATTTTCAACATGTCACGATACTGATTTAATTCGAGCTCGCCGAACGAATTTATAAATAAAAGCAAAAAATCGCCGTAATTTTTTCGTTGTTTAAGATTTATTGCGTTTTGCTGAGATTAAAGGGGGTAATATTAGCGCGGGACTTAATACGATGGCCATGATAAATGGGGCGTAATGAGGAATATTTTTTTAAGCCGCCTGTGATGGATTCTTTTTTGGAAAAATATTAATGAGCGAACTAGTTGTGCGGCACAGAAATAAAGGTTTTATTTCTTAATTTACATCTAGATTCTGGCACTGGCTCGGTGAGTTTATAATGGTCCAGTGACCGAGATTAAATAATAAATTACAAAAATTATCTAATGACTAGTTAATGAATTCGTTGTCAATTTATTAATATCGTAAATACATATAAAAATTTTCTCTTTTTTTGTCTTCATTGTGCACTTTGTTTTCTGGTTGGATTTGAACTATTATTAAGTAATTAATTATTTATTTCTGTTCTTATTTTATATAAATGGTATACCTTTTGTTTGTGCATGTATACATAAATATGTAATAAGTAGACATCAGGGAAAGATAATATATTGAGTATGTAATTTTTCAAAACAAAAAGTTATTGATTTGGGTAATTTTATTTATTATTTAGGAATGTAACATGAGACTTGTAAAATCTAAAAAAAAATGTATGATTTGTAATGTTACCTTTTATCTCGTATTATTTATTTTGCTGGTATTTTCAACTAAACTAATTTATAAGACATTTCGTTTTGTCGTAAAATATAGCTCCTATCCTCCTAAGAAATCTCGAAATCAGCAGGCAGGCAATTAACAAACTAACTTTGACAATAAAACGTGTTTACAAAGTTCCGGCAAAGAAAATACGCGTGTGTCTTTCTAATTAAACTCCCCAACTCTTTGAGAATATTTACAACTTCTTTCGCAGCGATTTCGGGCTAATGAAAATTCTAAAATAACTTGCGCGCCCCACGCAATCAATTTTAATAAAGATATGTCGAGAGCCCCGTTCATTTCTGCCGTAAAAAAAACTCTCCCCTTCGTTGTAATTTTATAATCTGGTGGAATATCTTGGTGGATATTCGAGCTCGTAATTACGAGAGTGATTTCGATTTCTCTTCTTTTGATTTTAATGACGTGTTTTGGGCGATTATTATCGTGTTGTTTTCGCTCGACGATGACTCCTCTTATGTAAAATACCTGGCTCGTTATTTTATTCTTTATTTCCGCCGCCAAAGATCCTTTGTCAAATCGCTTTGAACGTTTTGTAAAAATTTCGACGAACGCTCCCTCGTTTTAAGCCTCATTCTTTGCTTTGTTTGAGAGTTGAAAAGACGGAATCAGCACAGACGAGACTTCATTAAGTTCACTCAGATTTTAAATATTTCTGCTTTTAGAAGGCCGAATATCAGTGTCAGTTAAATTTGTGGTCGCTATATCTTCAGTTGCAAACAATGGCTTGAACTGTTCTCAGGAGCACATCCTGCAAATCCCTATCGTTGGGACGAATGTTTAGAAATCTTCGACGACCCATTCAGCGTCAAGCACTGGACAATAACCCAATAAAGTGCTCTCGTATGTACAACATGAGCAAAGGTGCAATGTAGGAGCGCCCGTAATGCCGAGGAGAAATGGAAGTCTCCCTCGGGGGCGCTCTTCTCCTCCTCATTCTTAACGTTCTCCTCAACAGATTGGCGCTTATTATGTGGTTGTTGCTTAACTATAACTTGCATACGGTGTTTAAAACGGCGCAGCACTCTGAAATAAGGGTATCTTAGTTCAGTGAAAGCAAAATTTTGTTAATGTTTGAGATTTCTATGTATGCAATATAAAACAAAAGCGCCCTATACCCTTACTGTATGGGATGTTCAAGAAAAGAAAATGTTTCTGCTTCGTTCATTCACAAGAACAGCTTTTGTGAGATTTTTTTTAAATTTTCTATTCAATAGTTTTTGAACAAATTTCTGTTCAAGCAAATACTTAGGAACTTATTTCGGAAATCAGTTTTGGTAGTGTTCACTAAGATCATTTTATTTTAACTTGGGAATGATCGTTTGAAAAAAATTTCAAAACGCTTTCATATCTTCTTCCCCCGAAAACTAAACCAAACAACCTTTTAATAATCACGTTAACCGCTCGCGGCATTATGTAAACACAAAATTAATTCGATATCTCAGAGAGGCGGGAGATGGGAGCGTAAAATTGCCGCGGAGAAACCGAATTAGTCCGGGCCCGGACAAATAGTGGCGCTTGTAAAATCTCGATATAATTCAGTCCATAATGGCGCAGCGAGTGTTGCAGGTTAATAGGTTTAAGGGGGAGACTTGGGGGAGACGAGAGCTAATTTCACATTAATATTAAACGAAGGCGGGTGAGGAAGAGAAGGAAAGGGGCGACAGGTGTGGAGATTTTCTTCATTTTGTTACCTCTCGCCGCCCTCCATCAGTTTAGTAATAAGTCGCTCCCGGAGATGCTTTGCGCGACCACGGATGAAAAACTGCTTGTTTTAATTTCCTTAATTTTGCTACGTTTCAAATTCACAACGGTAAAAATTATTTCTTTTGGATGTAGCCGGCGAATGGACAATATAAATAAATTTCTGGCAATCGTCTTAATTGGTTGACGCGATTTTTTCGCGCTCTATTAACTTTTCCGAGAAGGTCGATTTTATTGGCGCGCTTGCGGAAGCAAGGTTGATGAAATAAATATTTTCAAACGATTTAATGGAGTATGTGCGCTGACGGAAGGAGTATTTTTAGCGCCTTCACAGTTTATGGGTAAATAGTCCGCAAGTTGAAACACCTTTTCCCAAAAAGTTAAAAATTTTAAAAACTTATAGTACTCAATGTTTCGCTGACAATTGAAAATGTCATAAACACACAGAGAAAAGTCGATGTGACAAGCTGTCCATTGTAAATTTAGTTGATGTATTTTAAACCTTACTTACCAAAACTTTTATTTCTTGAATTAGATTGCATATAGTCACTTAAATATAGGTATGAATACTGTTTTTTAAATTATTTTAAAGGCAGCATTTCAGATTAATCCAAATGATAAAATGATAATACACAACTTTTATTTATGTATTAACTTTTAAACTTGATATTCAAATTAAATTGAATATCGTAATCTATTGCAATCCGTTTTTTCTAATTGGACTTTTATCCTCCTGGTTTTCTCTGAGCTCGATTAGTCCTAAATATTTTTATAGCAAAATCCTCAAAGAAGAAGGAAAAGATGCGAAGCCCCGCCGAAGTCGTCCGCAAAGTAACGCGATGCAGAAAGGTACATTAAGGGTGGTTTTTATTAAAGTGGAAGCGAGCGCCTTAAAGAAAATGCACCGCCGCCTGCTTTGATCTCCGAACATAAGTTAACTGGATAAAAAATCGAAAGTAATCAAAACGAGCGTCCCTCTATCTATATTCATCGAGCGATATAATTTCCTGTGCGGCGGCTAATGAATTTCGGAATAACTGCCGGCTTTGACGGCGGTTATTTAAGAGCGGAGCGCTAGTTTGTAAAAGGGATAATCTCGTGTTTGCCTTGTGGAGGAGCAATTGAGTTGCATCTTTTCAAAGAATAATTAATAGAGATGTGCGAGATTAGGTTCGTGCTGGAAATGTTTTCGGAAGGATAAAGCCAACGAAGTCCAGTTAGGGATTTCCATTTTGTTGGTAATTGCTTTCAAACAACACCAAGTTATTATGCAGGTGTCCAGGGTTGGGTCAGTAAAATACATAATTGTAATATATGTATGTACATAATTTTCTACGTGTAAAATACTGTGTAGATTTTTCTACATTATGTATTTTACATGTAAAAAGGTAGAAAACTAAAAATTCTTTAGAAGAGTATAACAAAATATATTTTCCAATACAATAATATGTCATTAATAAAATTTCCTTATCAAAACCTTGATTGAAAATGATAGCTAACTTATTCTACCTACTTTAAGCTACATTTCAAAAAAGTTCTACTACTAAAACAATTGAAGACAAAATGAATTTGTACGGTTCATCACAGTCTTTTCCGCCAAGCCACAAGTCCTGAAGCAAAATCTTTGCTGATACGATAACGGGAGATATCCAACCTAAGGGATCGAATAATTGCTCAACTTGAGAGAGTACTGAGCGCTTCGTATTCTCTGGGGTCTGCAAAGGTGCACGTTGCTTAAAATGGAATTCATCAGACTTTGGATCCCAGAACATGCCCAGCATCTTAGTAAAATAGGGAAGTTCAACAGAACCTGAAAGAGTACTTGATTCTCTGGAGACATGATGAAGTAACATAGGGTGATTTACAAACCACTTGCTCAGCTCAAACTGACTACATGCCAGAAGATGAATCAATTCGTCTCGTCGCATGACTGCTTCAGCAAGTAAATCAGCACCTGATAGTATATCATCTACGTTGGTTTCATGAATGAAGCATTTAGCGCCAAGAGGCAATCGTTCACCTTCGAGATTTGCAAGTTCACGTAAGACGCGAATCGCAAGAAATGGAGCACAAGCGGTACCGTAGGTTACTGTATTGAGTCGATAATCGCAAATGGACTCTGACGAACTGATGCGCCAGACAATGCGTTGTCGGTCCCTGTCGGCAGGATCGACGAGGATTTGTCGAAACATCTTCACGATGTATGCACAAAAAACAAATTTATGATTACGCCAACGCGTCAGTATAAGCGTGAGATCATCTTGCAGAGCAGGGCCTGGAAGCAAACCTTGATTGAGAGCATAATCTTCTGTGTTATTTTCAAACACAACACGTAACTTACGTGTACAACGGCATGATGAAGAAGGTACCAGTATGGGGAAATAGGAGAAGCTTCAGTTATTTCCATATGTCTCGTTGACTCGTACTGCTGCATGAATTCTGCATATTTCAGTTGCAATTGATTATCACTCGAGAAACGACGTCAAGCGCGAGAGTGACCGAACTGCGTAATTTCAATAATCACCGTCTGAGATTCAAGCACGACGTGGTAGTCGAACGATGAAGCGTCCACTTTCATCGCGGCGATATGTATTTGAAAAGGGTTGATCACAAACCTCTCTTCTGGAGAGAGTTCGTAAATGTCCTTAGGAATATCTTCTACTTCCCAAAACCGACGCAGTGTGTTGCTTAAATTATCTTGGATGCAGCAATGGAGTGAAGACACCGAAGAACTGACAGAACTCTTCAAGGTACCCATTAGTACCCAACCCAAAGAGGTGTTAAGGGCCACAACTTTGGAATTTGGAATTATGTGAATTCCAGGACGGAGCAAAGAACTGAAGACATCGGCCCCGAGGAGGAGTCCGATCTTCTGATCCTGATAATAACTAGGGTCTGCTAACTGAAGTCCACTCAATAATGAAGGATGTATGGACAAAACAGTTCGCGAAAGAATGCGACCACTTAATCGCGGCAAAACGTAAGCGTTCACAGTATGAGTCTCTACTTCGAGTCGAGATTCGAAAGACACTTTGATGACTGAAGAAGCAGAAACGGAAGCGGATGTACTAACTCCAACAACACGAACGGAGGAGTGTTGTCGGATTAATTGTAAACGTTGAACAAGAAACATGAAATATGAAAGACACTTCGGATCCAGAATCTAAAAGCGCGCGTTTGAACACCTTCACCTACCTGTGAAACGACAGTCATAAAAGCAGTCGCCAGCAATGCCATTGACTGCGAAATACCATCACTCCCGAAACATGAATGTACGGATTTGGTACTATCGAACTTACCAGCACAGAGCAAAGACGAACCCTATTTCGACACGTTGGGATACGTTTGGATCGAGTCGTGCAATAGTGAATTATGACCTTGCTTGCACGTGAGACAGGTCTTTTTGGACTTACAATCTCGTTTTGGATGCTGACCTAAACAGTTGAAGCACAGATGTAGTTTCTAACTTCGGAAAGTCGATCTTGTGAATTCTTTCGGCGAAAGGCTTCACAGGAAAAATTGGAATGTTCATTTCCGCAAAAGGAACACGTTTTTTTGTGTGATGAGAACGTTGGCTTGGAGACTTGCGTGAGTTTGGCCCGGAGACAGCGACAGTCGTAGCACCCGGAGTGAACATTTTAAAAGCACGGATTCTGGATTCAAGGAAGTTCTCTACTTGTTTAAAAGTTGGTTGCAATGGTACGTAATTCGGATCAGATGACTTGCTTTGAGCGTCAAAAGCGGTTAGATGCAATTCCCATTCTCTACGAGAAATGGGGTCAAGGCGGTGAATGATCATGAATACTATGACGTCATACAATGTTCAACGGGTCGTGCTAGTTGATGAAGAGCACGGAGTTCTCCGCGTACTCGATCAAGAAGAATTCGCATTTCCTGGGCAGATACTTGGAAAAACGTTGGCAAATCGAAAAGGGCTGATAAATGAGCATTAACCAGGAGGCGTTCGTAGCGTGTGTAACGGGCGCACACAGCTTTCCAAGCACCCTCGAAGTAATTCTCACACTGATTGTAGATCTCCTGAAAGCACACTTAATATGTATTGTTAACAGTAGTTTTACGTGGCCCATAAAACAAGAGAGTTTAGTATATAAAAATAACATTCACATTTTTCATGACATGTAAGTTTTTTATTAAAGAGTTTCCCAATAAACTCTATGACGAGTACGGTATATAAACCATTTTCTTTGCATTTTAATTGAAGCAACAAATACTGAAAGTGTGACGGCAGTTTTTTGGTTCAAATGGCCTCAGGAGAAGCAAATGTCGAGAAACTCGAATTTTTAATTTTGGAGCAAAAAGAACGCGAGAAGAAAGAACAAGAAAAAGAAGAACGTGATCGTGCCTTTTTCGTGGAACTTATCAAGATTACTCACGGTCAAAATACATCAGAATCTTCAACTTTTCATCCTTCAGCAATTAATGTTCCGGCATTCAACCCTTTCAACCAATCGGACGACTGGGACACATACATTAATCGATTGAACCAGCATTCTGAAGCCCATCAAGTTGTCAATGAAGGTCAGAAGCGAGCTTATTTTTTATCTTGGATAGGAGATGATACTTATTGACTTAATTCAAAAACTATATAGTTTTTGAATTAAGTCAGACTGATTTCACCAACGAGAAGTACACTGAGCTTATAAAAAGATTGACAGCTCACTTCAAAACTAAAACTCATATTCTTATGTCACATTACAAATTCAATAAATGTTTGATGAAGCCAGGACAATCATATGCCCGATTTACGTGGTTTATCTCGAGATTGTGAATTTGCATGTCCTAAAGAAGAGTGTGATCATTTTTCCTCGGTAGACGAACATATTCGAGACATACTTGTATTACATACACCCCATGAACAAGTTCGTACAGCAGCCCTGCAGTCTACAAATCATTCGTTGGAAGATGTTTTACAGTTTGCAACTACCTTCGAAACGACTAAATTAGTCAAACAGATACTTAGCCGTGAAGATCATACGGCTCAAATGGAAGTGAACAAGCTTTCATCCTACTACAATCAACGTAGAAGCCGATCTCAAGCCCGCACATCTCTGAAGACGAAGCAGACGCAACGGCACCAAAGTTGTCATTCTACAGATTCTAATTTGAAGATCAAATCTTGCCCCGACTGTCATGTCAAGCATAAACGTTCAGCGTGTCGATTTCTGAAAGCTACTTGTAATTATTGTAAGAAAAAAGGTCATATTATTTCCGTATGCCTGAGGTTCAACATACCGGAATCAAGCTAACATCTCAAATCAAGTTTACAAATCAAATAATAAGCAAGCCATGGATTTAAGTCACATCCATGAGTCTGCTCCTATTGTCGAAGAATCAGATGAGAAATACTTTGTCAATGTTCATATCAATGGTAAAGCAGTCATTTTTTTATTGGACTCAGGCTCCTCCACCAGTATCATAGGACTTCAAACATATAAAGTTCTCGGAGCACCACCATTGAAATCAATTAAAGCATCTCTTGTAGCTTACTGCAACCAATGTATTCCAGTAAAAGGTCGGTTTCCCTGTGAAGCGAAGATTGGCTCAAGATTGAGGATTTTACGCCTTCTAGTCGCAGATTCCGTTAATGCCAGACACATTTCGGCAGACCATGGTTCAAAGCATTTGGCTTTACCATCACTTCTTCTCTTGACGAAGAAATTATCAATGCTCTGGAAATTCAGCCTACTATTAGTACTATCAACTGTAAAAGTAAAATTGATGACATCTGTCAAAAGCATCCAACTTTTTTTCCAACGGACTGGGTACGTGCACAATCAATAAAGCCAAACTGTATTTGAAATCGAATGCTATTCCTAAGTTTTTTTAACCACGGCCAATTGCTTTTACTTTACAAGATAAAGTCAAAGCCGAGATTGAACGACTGCAGTCTTCTGGGATTATCAAGCATATTGCTTACAGCGATTGGGCTGCGCCGAATGTCATCGTGCATAAATCAAATGGTTCCAGAATATGTGGAGACTTGAAGGTTACCATTAATCCGCAGCTTAACATCGAACAATTTCCAATACCTCGTGCAGAAGAATTATTTTTGAAACTGCAGAACGGGAAGCATTTTACAAAGATTGATTTAACTGATGCGTACCTACAAATTGAACTCGATGAGGAAGCTAAGAAACTCGCTGTCATCAATACACCCTACGGACTCTTCCAGTATCAACGACTTGCTTTTGGTATAGCCAGCGCACCAGCCATATTCCAGCGCCTTATTGAACAAGTGATAAACGGCCTAGTTGCGCAAATTATTAGGATGACATCATAGTCACAGGTGAAATAGAAGAAGATCACTTACGAACTCTTAATGAATTATTTACTCGATTGGAAACCAGTGGTCTTAAGTGCAACTTGAAGAAATGCAAATATTTCCGGCCTGAAGTTGAATATCCGGGTAATGTTATTTCTGGAAAAGGAATTCGCGCCTCCGAGTCCGGCATCATAGCAATCAAGAAACTTCCACAACCGAAGAACGTATGCGAACTTCAGTCATTCTTAGGAAAAGTCAACTACTATGGCAAGTTTATCCCCAACTTCTCGGAGATTGCTGGTCCACTTAATGAACTTCGAAAACAAGGCAAACCTTTTCATTGGACGAGTTCACAAGATTCTGCTTTTCAAAAACTTAAAAAGAATATTATCGAAGCAACGACTCTTGTGCACTACAAGCCCAATTCACCTCTAATTTTGGCCACTGATTCATCATCCTATGGCATTGGAGCAGTCTTGTCGCACCGTGACGCTTCTGGTCAAGAACATCCGATCGCTTTTGCGTCAAAGACCATGAATAAACACGAGAAGCGTTATAGCCAAATTAAAAAAGAAGCTCTTGCGATTGTCTACGGAATTAAAATGTTCCATTAGTATATCTATGGTAGCTTATTTAAATTGCAAACGGATCACAAACCTTTAGTTGCTATATTCAATCCAAATGAAAAGCTGCCAGCAACCTCAATTCAGCGCCTTCAACGATGGGCAATATTTTTGATGGGTTACAACTGTACCATTCGATATCGAGCAACCAAAGCTCATTCTAATGCAGACGCCTTATCGCGACCACCAGTTGGATCAGACATCACATTCGACAAAAGTGAAGAATCTTGTTTCCAACTTAATTTTAAAATCAACGAGATCATCGAAAGTTTTCCAATAACTTCAGAAGGAATTGCAGCTGCCACATCTCAAATTTGCAAGTTTATCATTGAAGAATGGCCTGAAACAGTGACCAACGAAACGCAGAAAATTTACTTCACTCGTCGATTTGCTCTTTCCGTTGAAAAAAATATTGTGCTGTATGAAACTGACGAACAGTCAAGAGTAGTCATACCTTTCAGTCTGCAGCGCAAGATTTTGGATATGCGACGCGAGGGACATTGGGGAGTAGTTAGGATGAAACAGCTTGCTCGACGTCCTTGTTGGTGGCCCGTCATCGATAAAAATGTTGAAGATTTGGTCGAGAAATGTGAGTCCTGCCAACACATCAAGCCCAATCCACCACAAGAATTTAAACAATGGCCACAAGCAAACAAACCTTGGGACAGGATTCATGCTGACTTCGCCGGTCCATACATAAATTCAATGTGGTTGATCTGCATCGATGCCTTCTCAAAATATCCTTTTATTATACATGTTCCAAACATCACAGCTGAAACTACCATTACAGGTCTAGAAAAAATATTTCTCATAGAAGGTCTGCCAAGTACCATTGTTTCTGATAACGGTACTCAATTGACATCTGGCCAGTTTAAACAGTTCTACCAAGAAAATGGGATAGACCATCTCACTACAGCACCCTTCCATCCAGCATCAAATGGACAGGCTGAACGATTCGTTCGTACTTTTAAGACAGCCATGAAAAAAGCATTGTGGGGAGGAGGAAGTAAAAGGAAAGCCTTAGAAAAACTTCTTCTTACCTACCGAACAACTCCACATCCCAATTTAGATAAATCGCCTGCGGAACTACTTCACGGTAGACAACCATCATCAGAATATCAACCAAGTTCTCGAAATCCGAAGTTCTCTCCAGGCGAACACATTTTCATGAAGTTCTTCAACCAAAAGAACATTGGCTTAAAGGAACAATCATTAAATCTATAGGAAAAATGATGTACTTGATACCATCAAGCAGTGGACTTCACCGCCGTCATCAGAATCAGATTCGTAAAAACCATGGCAACGTCGAACGCAATGACGATGACTATCAGCTGAGCCCACAGCTACGATTAGCTGCCCAAAATGCGCAAAGTAATTTAAAATTTGCTGAAAGGGAAGAAACATCAAATCATCCTTTGATTCAAGAATGTACCAATGAAGCTCAGAATATTGCTGAAAAAGAAATAATTGAAAATCCTGTCGATACAAATATTACACCACAAAGCAAGCAACAGGTTGAGAATATTCCTGGAACGAGCAGCATACAAGAACCTTCTTCAATCGTTCGAAGATCGACTAGACTTCGAAAACCACCTGTTCGATTTTCAGCAGCCTCAAGAAATTAAGAGGGAAGATATAATATGTATTTTTAACAGTAGTTTTATGTAGGCCATAAAACAAGAGAGTTTAGTATATAAAAATAACATTCACATTTTTCATGATATGTAAGTCCTGGTTTTATTAAAGAGTTTCCCAATAAACTCTATTAACACTCAATCTGAACCATCCGGTATATTAATCACAAAAAAGAAGAATTGCAACTTACGAATATATTTAAATGAACAATTACCAATTTATTGCAAGAATATGACGTGCATTTATTTAAAACGCGCTTCAAGAGTAATAGCATTTTGTTGCAGTCATAGAAAAAATAGCATGCAGCATTTAGCAGTTTTTCTCATCTTCAGTTGTCTTCTTCTTAGTCAAAATACATATGGAAATATTCATCGGAATTCAATAATACAAATTTAAGCATAGAAGCATTAAAATTCGGGTTATTCAAAAAATTCAGATTATTGAATTCTAGATTAAGGAGCAAACTAGTAAAGAGTGTTTTTTTGTAATTTGGCGTCGAAGTTGAAAATGAACATTTATTCCTCAAAATTAATTTGACATTTGAATTTGCCACTACGCCATACCTAACTTTCCTTTCGAGTTCGACAGCATAACAAAACAACACAAGAATGTGATCTATTTCAATAAACGAAAAAAGAATACAAAAATGTGATCTGTTGCAACTAACGAAAAGGACAATAAGAAAATAACATTCATAATAAATAATCAAAATGTTCTCCACCGACATCGAGGCATTTTGCACTCTTCGCATAATTCCCGTACTAACATTTGCTAACATTTCAGGATTATTATTAATTTCATCAATTTTTGCCACTATTCTCTCACGCAATTCGTTTAGGTTATTTACCCGTTCTTGGAAAATGGAGTTTTTTAAATAGGGCCACAAAAAGAAATCACACGGAGCGAGATCACGAGATCTGGAGGAATGGCTGTATTTCGGCTGATAAAGCGTTCATCAAAAAATTCTTGAATTACATTTAAGGTCTCATGTCTAGTGTGGGCAATAGCACCGTTTTGTTGAAAATATCCGTTCACAATTTCATCGCCGCATCATGAAGCTGCTCAAAAAATGGCTGTAAGATTTCCTGTCGATATCTTGCTGCAGTCAAGGTTCCTAAATGAATTTCAAGATTAATTTATTTAGAAAAAAATATGTTTATCTACCCATACCATAAAAAAATAGTCCAATAATTCTGCATCTTGAAATAGCTGCCCACACTCATAACTTTAGGGGATGTAATGGAACAACCTTTTCAATAAAATTAGGTTTTTCTGAGCTCCACCACCCATTATTCGTGAATTCACATAACCATTTTAATGAAACCAGGCCTCATCCATGAAGAAACTTAGATCTATGTAACAAGTTCTCTTTCAAAGTGTTTACAAACCAATGACAGTATTCGACACAATCGGCTTCAAGGACTGCACTGCTTGCAGACGATATAAGGGATACGGAATGTAAGTTAATTATCCTTTTTAATATACTGTGGCGAGTGGTGGTTAACAGTTGAATTTGTTGTGATTGTCGAAGCACAGAAGTTCGTGGTGCTTCTTCCATAATTTATCACACATTTTCAATTACCTCCTCTGTCCTCTTTTTAGGACGACCACTAACCTTTTTACCAGTCTCACGAAAGAACTGAATGCAGTGGATTAAATTGCGATGGAAAGTATTGTATGTCAACACTGCATCGGGAAATCGTTGACTGAATCCTTCAAAACAACTTTGAATTGAATACTGCACCATTCACCATCAACTCGGTGGTTGTTATGAAAATATGACCACCATGAAAATATTCTGTTTTTACGAATAAACCGTTTCACCATTTTATCCGAAAAAGAAATCAATTTTTATTTCAAAACGCAAAGGAATTGACTGATGTCAGATGTTTCAAAAATTGTGGTGAGTTCGCTATAAACTTGCCACCACCAACTTCGAAGCCAAATTCAAAGAAACAACCGACATATTTTGAAATATGAAAAAAAGTTTAATAACACGCAACTTTGAAACTTTATCTAATAGGACAATAAATTCTCCATCCAATTGTCTTCATAATATTTAAAACTATAAGGCTGGGTTGCATAAAAGCCAGCATTAAATTTAAGCCCACGTTAGAATGTGACACGCCATATGCTATACATCATTGTGAATGTCACATTCTAACTTAGACTTAAATTTAATCCTGGCTTAAATCTTTTATGCAACCCGCCCTAAGTACATTTAAATCTTTTTAATCTAACAGTGTGCAACTGCAAAATACTTTTCATAGAAAGAAAGAAATAAATAAATAGAAAGGCAGTATACACCAGTCATAAGGATTCTAGTTCGGCAGGATAACTTGTTTTATTGACAAAAGTTCCTGATAGATTTATGACGACTGTATAAAAATATGGCCGCCGAACTTTTCCAATATCTCGCAGCACGCACCCGGCCAATAATAAACAACAACAAGAACAGCAAAACCGGCCCGTTTACGTTAATTTCTCCGGAGAGATGAAACATCGCCGATCGGCATCGGGACAGGGCAAAAAACCTTAATAACACGCTAAGTGAATGGAGACGGTGGTAAAGTATTAATATCAGGGTGTGATAATGGGTTCGTGAATTTGATCAACGCTTCGAATTATTTGCCTGGCTGGCTTCGGCAAACAATCTCCAGCGTAATTAGGTCCTTCGGAAACGGCGTCTTTCAGCTTCTTTATTTAGAACCGCCGCCGGTCGATCTATCACTGTTTCATTCGGTTTATACTGCGAACTCGCGACTTTAAAACGACGACGATACAGGAAGTGAGAAAGAACGGGCCATATGTCATACTTAGTTTAATGCTCTTAGTTTCTCTTGCGGAGTAAAAGAAACGTTTCAGCTGTAATTTTCTTAAAAACAGTAAGTAACCGAGGAAAATGCATTTTTATTATTTGTTTCGTACGGTTAAGATATAAAATGACAAAGAAATAAAATATGAATATGAAGGCGGAAGGTCTACCTCTTCACCTTAAATTAATAAACAGACAAACATGTAAAGCAGTTTTTAATGTTGGAAGAGCTATCTTCGAATTATTTGAATTTCTTTAAATTTGACTGACTATTTTTAGAGAACCCGGTACTAGCATGAAACATGCAAAACTAATTACAATGTCCTCGTAATTTCTCTTCTTCTTTTTAGTCGAGTCATTGGAAAAAAGAAACTCCTGCTGCGGATATTTACGTTAGTTCATTTCTTCGTAATTTCTAATGAAATACCTACATGAAAATATTTTAAGGTTTACTTACCTAAGATCCTGCAGTAACACTGCTATACACTTATTGAAAATTGGCGGGTATTATGAATATTCCTTTACATTTGCAGTTGCATTACTAAAATATTAAAATAATACTAGTACCAAAATTCGTCTTGTTTTCAATCTTTTCAATTATGAACTAGCTGGCTATGAATAGTTTCATACATCCCATCAAAAAAATGATATGAAAAACGTCAAATATCCAAATTCTTCATCAAAATGCCCAAAAATAATACTATAGCACTTACTCATCTTGCTTTAGCCGGCACAGGAATTTACTGCCTTGCTAGTGGTTACTCAAGGGGAACGTTTCTGAAACTACCAGTTGGAACTTACACGGTGATAGTAATAAATTCTGTCGTCGGATGTTACAAATGGGGTATGCATACTAACTTCACTTTTGCACCAAGTATATAACAATATTTTTGCACAGGCTTTGGAGATGGAGATAACGCATCAGACGTTTACTCATTCACCAAATTCCTAAGAACCATTTTCGCCATGCCGTGCTTCGCAGGCCATATATGGATTTCCGGGGGTTACCAAAAAGAAATCGGATATCTTCACCCTGGTATATCGTTGATTCCATTGATATCGTACTTCGCTCATAATAAGCGAGATGACTTGATAGACCTTCTCGTTGCTTTGAACGTAATTTCCTGCGGTGTTGTCTCCTACCTATCAGGAAATAACGACGGACTCGCTACAACTGTAGTTTATGCAGTAAACCATTACATGATTTGTGATCAAGAAGATTTCAACGATATTTCTAGTCCGGCTCTCTGCAATCTATTCTACTGCGCATTTACCTATTTGGTTTACAGAGCAGTGGGAAGTTATTCAGTTTTGTAATTCGCAATAATCTATTATTGATTGTGCAACTTAATAAAATATTCTGCATGAAAATATTACATAATGTGAGTCCGTCAGTTGACTTTTCTCCCATCAAACAAAACGGGGGGACGCCTTGCGCCGAATCAATACCCATTGTTATTTTATCTACCTTTATTGAAGGGAAACAATGCTGACAACATGGGAAATGTAATACGATATCGGAGTATCGCGTTTCACGAATGAATTACCTTTTTTCGGAGGGGGAAGGACAGCGTCTTCGAACTGCCAGGAAATTGAAATATCTTTCGGCTCGGCGGGTGGAATCGGAAAATGCGGACGAACTAACCGCACTCCTCGCTCAAATTCGTTTCGTTTTGTTATTAAGTCGACGCGATTTATCGCATTCGACGAATGCAGATCGAAAGCGTAACAATATTCTTCTGCCTTATCACTTAATACGGTTTTCGAATTCGAATAGAGTGATCTGAACGAAAACAGAATTTTTTCGGTTCGTTCGAAATTTATTGCGGAACGAAACGTTCTGCATCACAAAATCTTCTAAGCGGACACTAAATCGCGCAACTACACTTTACGTTTCGCAGTCGTTCGACTGCTTCGTCAGAAGTGAAAATTATGTTGTCAAAATAAACAAGGTTGTCAACGGAAACTGAAAAAGTAACTTGATTTTTTTTTTATGTATATTATATTTATTTTTAATCTAAAAATAATTTGAACATTACAAATGTTAAAAAATTGACAGATCTATGTTCTATTTAAGGAATCGAGAAAACTACAAAATGTATCGTTTAAATTTGCAAAATCAGTACGTTTATTAATAGAATTCGACGACATTTTTATTTTACACATTTCAATAAAACGTCTTTTGAAAATATTAGACTCGTAATATAAAATGTTAGTATTTTCAAAATCAAAATTATGGTCATTTTCTAATGAATGTTCTACAAGCATTGAATGATTTTGATTATTTTTTTGGATATGATATTTATGTTGGTCTAGACGTTTTTTTAAATTTTGGCTTGTTTCTCCAACATAAATATCATATCCAAAAAAATAATCAAAATCATTCAATGCTTGTAGAACATTCATTAGAAAATGACCATAATTTTGATTTTGAAAATACTAACATTTTATATTACGAGTCTAATATTTTCAAAAGACGTTTTATTGAAATGTGTAAAATAAAAATGTCGTCGAATTCTATTAATAAACGTACTGATTTTGCAAATTTAAACGATACATTTTGTAGTTTTCTCGATTCCTTAAATAGAACATAGATCTGTCAATTTTTTAACATTTGTAATGTTCAAATTATTTTTAGATTAAAAAATAAATATAATATACATTAAAAAAAAAATCAAGTTACTTTTTCAGTTTCCGTTGACAACCTTGTTTATTTTGACAACATAATTTTCACTTCTGACGAAGCAGTCGAACGACTGCGAAACGTAAAGTGTAGTTGCGCGATTTAGTGTCCGCTTAGAAGATTTTGTGATACAAATTTCATCGGACAAGAACCAACTGTAAATATGAAACGTTCTGCGTTAGAACTGCTAAATAGGCGAACCTAAATCATTTTTAAAAGATCAAAACATGTTGAAACATTTTATGTTATTGACTCATACAAAGTGTCAGGTTTTCTTCGTCACTTTCATCATAGAATCTCCTTCGGAGGAGCTAAGGTCCGAACTTTACCTAACTTTAAGTGACTCTAAGGTGTTGCATACTCACGGTATAACAAGCGAAAATTTGACCGAGTAAGAGATAAATGCTCACTCTCGCATTCTTTTTATATTGTCATACCCACTGCTACTCTAAAGAAATTTGTGCGATGACTTTCACCGTCAGTCAGTATTTCCAGGTATCCAGGAAGTTAATCATCAGTTAAAGTTAATCAGCTTTTGTGAAACCGGCCCTTAGACAATTTTAAAACTGATTACATACATACAACATATTAGTGTTGTGATGTCTAGTCATATTACTAGACATCACAAACTTAGACAAATATAAAAATTTAAATACAAGTTCAGATTACTTTTGAATGAAGTACGAGACAATATAAAACAAATTCAAAATAATTTTATAAGGAGAAAAACAACATTTCTTAATTAAACAAGCAGATGTTAGTTTCTAAAAAAATAACATAGCCAAAATGGTAAAATCAATTAATGCTTTCTTACTCGACCATCGTACCAAATACAGAGACACGGACAGATTTTTTGTAGATCAGGCACACACTAAGACATTCTGTAAATGTCGATTACGCCCTCGGGCTTGAGGAGTTACATTCGACAAGACGGGCACTGGCTATCCGAACTGTCGTGCTATGCCATGGCTTTTTATATGGTTCTTTTCCAAGGTCATTTCAACCATGTACCACTCCGGATGAGTGCCAGTTTCTCTATGATTCACAAGGTCGGCTTTCTCAATGCTGTTGCAATTCTTCGAATTTGCATAGGTCAACCATGACTCTTATCGGCCAAGGCTTTTGATAAAGCAAGCCGCTGTTATGTTTATGTTATATGTTACATAAAAATTGTGTGTGAATATACTGGAATGTTGAAAAGTAATGCGTCCTATTTTTCTTTTCTTGTCTTGACAAATTGGAGAACATGCTATAATCAGTTCTAGGTTACGTACTAAGTTTTTATGTCAGTTCTAAAAATGTTGAATGCAACTGAAAGTCATCGGAAAATGAAACAATATTGTCACTGGAGATAAGACCACGATATCTTGTGCCACTATAAGGAAACGTCGGGTTCGCGGTCTCGTGGGATATTGCATATTACGTTCACAACTACTGGCACTAGTATACATTTTGAGAATCTCTCAAAATCTGAAAGCACGAATTCGAAGAACACACGAGTCCTCCTCGTAAATACTATACAAGGACTGCCAATATAAATAGTAATTTCAAGAGCTCATCTCTGAGGGAGAGGCTCTTACTAAGAGCCCATCTGATAAAGTAGAATTTCTACTTCATCGGATCGCAGACAGGTGGTTGAGAAATTTGAACCTAAAATACGCCTCATATGCGAATTTCGTAAGTGAAATACGTGTATTACAAAAGATTTACTTTTTCCACTGATTGAAACTCAATCAGAAAAGTCATTAAGTATATTGATTTGTGGAAAGATAGTATATTATTCCGAATACGAAAACAAGTTATTTTTTAAAGTAAAACAAAATGAAAATAACAATGGACCAATAATACTTGAGAAAATCTTTCAATTAATTTTCCTAATGATTTTAATTCTTTCATATTTACAGTTGTTTCTTGTCCGATGAAATTTGTATCACAAAATCTTCTAAGCGGACACTAAATCGCGCAAATATACACTTTACGTTTCGCAGTCGTTCGACTGCTTCTGACGAAGCAGTCGAACGACTGCGAAACGTAAAGTGTATATTTGCGCGATTTAGTGTCCGCTTAGAAGATTTTGTGATATTAATTCTTTCAGTCTGCTACCACTCAAACTTACCTGTTTCCAGTCTTTGTACCACATTAGTGTGAAATTAAGAAGGGGTACGGATTGCCTTTTGTTCAAGCTAGCTAGTCGTTACTTAGTGGATTCTAGTGCAGTGATGGTTTGCTGCGATTCAAATCGAGGCCCACTTTAGTTTTGTAGACGAAACATAGTCATATACTTTTCGTGATTTTCGTATACTTTTCGTGATTTTCGTTATTTTGATTTTCAACATTTTATTGATGGTTTGCGTTCTATTCCTTGGGACAACATTTTTGATATTAATGAAATTAATGACAAAGTTCAGTTTCTTAATGATAATATAATTGCGCTGTTCAATATTTATGCTCCCCTTAAAACAGTTAAATTGACTAAAAAATCTCCATGCCCATGGTTAACTGACGCAATTACGATTATGATGAGGTTACGTAATAATGCGCTCAATAAATTTAAGCGATCTAAGCTTCCCAACGACTGGATTTATTATAAAACACTTGGAAATTTAGTCACATCTGCGGTGCGGCGAGAAAAAAAGACATATTTAGAATTTATTTGTAGGCAGGGTAATCAACAACTTATTTGGAAAGCCTTAAAGAGATTAAATGTAACTAAAACTAGGGCTGCAGGTAATGTACCTGATCATTTAAGTAATCCTAATGAAATCAATAATTTTTTTTTTAATTCCGTTAAGCAATACAATAGTTCTGTGTCTGACAATACTTTGTCATTTTATCTTCAAAATCGATTGTGTAACAGGCAATCTTGCTTTACATTTCACATAGTTACAGATTCTGAAGTAGACAAAGTAATTCAATCTTTCAAATCGAACGCCAATAGTTACGATGGCATATCCCTGCAGATGGTTAAATTATGTGTTCCATTTTTAACTAAATACTTAACGCATATCATTAACCAGTGCCTTTATGCAGGTGAATTTCAGAGGCCTGAAACATGCTTTCGTTATTCCTATTGCTAAACTCAGGCACGTTGAAACTTTTGGTGATCTACGTCCTATTTCCTTGTTGCCAATTTTATCTAAATGTCTTGAGAAAATAGCTCTCAATCAATTTAAGTTATATGTTGTTATAAATAATTTATTGCCTGATACACAATCGGGTTTCAGGGTTGGACATAGTACGGGCTCTGCTCTTTTGAAAGTCACGGATGATATTTTCAGATCTACTGACGCTGGTCTTCTTACTGCCTTAGTTTTAATCGACTATTCAAAGGCTTTTGATACAATCAACCACCAACTAATTTGTGCGAAATTACACTACTTTGGCTTGATGGACGTTGCTGTTCGCTTTATATCTTCATACCTTGGTAATAGAACACAGGCTGTTTGTATGAACGGTCTCACGTCGTCATTTCGTCAAGTTGAATCTGGTGCCCCACAAGGTTCTATATTAGGACCATTTCTATATTCTCTGTATACATCGGATTTCATTGTAAATTACGTTCGTGTACATCTCACTTTTATGCTGACGATACACAGCTGTATTATAGTTTTCCCTCTTCCGATCTTAATCTGGCATCAGATTTAATAAATGAGGATGTGAGACTGTTAACTGAAGTATCTACAGCACACTGTTTACAGATGAATCCTCAGAAATCCTCCGTGATAATTTTTTGGTAATCCTAAGATCGTCAGAGGGCCATAAACGGTATGAGTATTGTTGTTAACGACGTTACATTGTCATTTAGTGATACTGTAAAAAATCTGGGTATTCTTCTTGATTATAACTTGAGATTTACGACATATATAAGTAAATTAGTTCAAAAATCTTATGTTACGTTAAAACACTTATATATGAACAGACAGTTTCTTCCAATTAAATTAAGAATTCACTTGTGTGATTCCTTAGTTTTGTCCAGATTTAACTATTGCGATACTGTTTATGGCCCGTGTATTGACTTTTTAACTCGTTCTCGTATCCAACGAACTCAAAACTCATGCCTGCGGTTCATCTACGGTCTGAGAAAATATGATCACGTTTCACCTAAACTTCTCGCAACAAAATGGTTAAATATGAGTAATAGAAGATTACTTCATATGGCTTGCTTTACTCATAGAGTCTACATAACTTCGTGTCCATCTTACTTGCACTCTTTACTGATTCCCCGCCACTTTTTACATGACAGACTGTTAAGACGCATCAGTGGATTACATATTCTAAACATAATACCACTTTCTTTAGAGATCTTTCTCTTATTGGGCTATAAAGCTCTATAATGAGTTGTCACATGAATTTAGGATGCTACCACCGCGTAATTTCAAAATTAAATATAGAGATCGACTCTTTTCCGTGCAATGAACGCGCATCTTTGGTTTTTCTTTAGTTTTTCTTTTTAGTTTATTTCTTCAGTGTCTAGTTTTAGTCTGGTTTATATCTGTTAATTTTAGTTTGTGATGTATACCTACATACATGCAGTATAATATTATTATTTATGTCCATACTCTTTGTAATAGTTGGTTGAGTGGTCGAGCAGCTTTCAGCTGAACTCCGCCAACAAAAATAAAGACATTTATTATTATTATTATTATTATATTAGATTGACTTAAAATAAAGTACTGCAAGTACTTTTGCAGGCCGTCACAAGTTAAAAAAACACTTATTACTCACAAAACTCCAAACACTAATTTTTAAATGCAAAACTTAAATCGTTCCAAAAGCTCGTCTGCACCATGTCGAATGTAGAGTGTTAATGACACATCTTTGGCATTGTTGCTTAAGTTTCACACATTAAAGAGATACTTTAGTGCAAGCGGACTGATGTTGAGGAGAGGGTATTTCGTATTAAGCATAGACTCACCCTTGCTTGGTTTTCTTGGTTAAGCTATTATTTTTTTTTACAAGGGTGTGGAAAAGACAAACGATTTTGCGCTTCACACAATTTTATTTTTTGCTGGACCGTCGTACCTTGTATGGTTACAAACAGAGTGCACCAATTTGAATTTATTAATTTGCGTAATATTCATTAATTGAAAATTAAACTGTAAAAAGCAAAATCTATTGAACGCAAGCAAATATTATGAGATATCTGCCAGACAGTAACACCGTAAGGAAGAGGCCGATAATTTAATGAACGCTCACTTACTTCCTTCAAGTTATAACGAGATTCCTCCGCCCCTAGCCGTTCCCGATTCCACATCTTGCACTCTAAAGACAGCGCAAAATATATTAGAAGCCGAAATCAATTTGCTCTAAAACATGCTCCCTTTCATCTTTCTAATTATGTGAACGTCGTATAAAATAGTATTATGGCGGAGCAGGCCGGGACTCTGCAAGTTATAACTAGCGCCGTGCTCTTCATCGCTGATTTAGTGCTCACGTCGAAGCTTGTTCGCACTAAACTAGAAATTTCGGATAATTAACGGGCTAATTTATTTTCAATGGGTACTAGATTCTGCACTTTGTAGGATTTAACGAAAAATTTACTTAAAAAGTAAGAAAAAATTGAATGTTGACTAATTTATTAAAAAATAATACTGACTTTTACAACTATTTTTATAGATTTATAAGATTCTACAATGTCTCTATAATTTCTATAGAATAAAAGTCTGGTATAGAACAAATTTTCTATGTCGCGTCGTATATAAATTTGAAGATTTGTAATATTTTCTTTGTAATTAGACGTTACGTGTTCTTAAATACATTATTAAACAGCCTGTTTCACCGAAACTTGAAAATGGCAGAAATAGAACTGGCTACATTATAAAATAAAAGATATAAAGCAAAACCGTTCGCTTGATCAACCATGTCGGGTCTACTTCTCTGTACTTTATTTATAGACACAAGTTTCATATAAAAATCAAAAGATTTAAGACAAAGCGAACGAGACAATGTGCGTACGTTTTCAACTGAAGATGCAGTATTATAAGTGTAAGAGATTTAAAAATTTCTTTACTTACTTTTTTTTAGATCTGTGTTATCAAAGATTTATTAATTCTGTTATGCTTTCTAATTAATTTATACTTTATTTTAATTTTAAAACATTTCTTTTTCTTTTATCATTTCTTTAAATTGAATTACGAAAAGGAATACGTTTCTTCGTATTTCCATAGGGGTACTCTTATGTTATATTTCAAATTTATATTCTACTATATTTTTCGACACAAATCACAATTAAAAATTAAGTTTTCATTTGCATTCTTTTACACTGTTCAACGACGTAGTTCTTTCCTTTAGAATACCAATGCAAGGCTGTACTCTAACTTATTTTCAATATTTTGAGAGCAGCTTCAAAAAGAATGCTTTTAGCTTACGACCAATTATTTTCCCGAAACGAACTGAAAAACAGGAAAAAGGAAACACCAAACCCATGAAGCGTTAATAATTGCGATAAACTATAGCGGCGGAACACACTAATTGCCTGTTAAATGTGAGCCTTATTCCGTCGAAACTAGGGCCGTATGTGTCTAAGATCGAATGTGCAGCAGCGCCGCTGTCTTTAAGTGCCGGGATAATGAATCATTCTGTTCCGGCAAGTGTTGCTAGGCGACCGGAGCTTTAGCTAGGAACAGAGAAAGCACAGGTAACACGGAGCGAGCCGTCGCCGTCCCTGCTCTTAAGGTATTACGGCTTTTTCCATCTTGTTATAATAGCATTATAAAGGAAAACAGAACAGCATTAACCGGGTTTGCATACGATGTTTCCTTCTATGACGGAAATGTCTAAGCTGAAACCAACTCGGAAAGCTCTAAAAGCAATACGGAACTAATTTGAATAACTTTCGTTAGCCAAAAACAAACGAATGCAAAGTTCTTAATTGCATAATAATTGGACGCGGAATCCCTTTCAGCGACAGGTACTGCAATAGTTTTAGATCTTTCATCAGTGGCGCCGCCATCAAACATCGATTGTTTCATTAAAGCCGGTCATGCAGAACATTCGCAGACAATCGCGCTAAAGGTATCACTGCACACAGAGGATCTTTGAATGGCGTTTTCCGAACAAAAGGATCGCATAACTGGCTTCGAGAGGAGCGAACCACGGTTGCTACATTTGCTGTTCATAACTTTGTGTGGCACATGCCTCCCAGAGGTATTTCACTTCAATAAACACATCGATGTACAGAGCGACAATACAAGATTACTCACACCCCATAACCTTCCAATTAAAATAAAATATTACACAGTAAAAATTAAAAGATATTTTGTTTTCATACAAGACCAAATTTTTAAACCTCGTATGCTCCTCCAATTAGAGATATGAAAATATTAAATAATAATAGCTGCAGACAAAATTATAAAATGTTTCTGAAGGTTGACAATTAAAAATTTCTGACCATTAAATAAATTGATAGTTAAAACCAAATATGAAATGGAAAAGTACGCGGCGCCACAAAAAGTGAAACCTGTTTTGTTTAGCTCAGCGATCCCCAGTCTTTTTTTGCCAGTTGAGGGTTTCTGTTTATCTCTCTCTCTCTCTTTCTTTCTCTTTGTTAAGATATGTGTGCAATGGGGCAGGCAAATGATTTAAAAGTGCAAATAAACAATACACATAAGCAATTTCGATGGAAAACATTAATTACCATATTTCAACCAACATAGTTTGGGAAATGTCAGGTTTAGTTTAACGGGGACAGGTAATGTCGCCACCAGTAAGTATTTTAATCCTTTGACTTATTTCTCTGATCTTAATCCTACGGGTAATTTCGCCACCAATATTTTCGATATATTTTAATGAGGATGCTAATGATTCAGGGGTAAACAAACGAGTTCTTCACTTTCGTTGATTATTATTTCAGTCAGCACCAAATCAGTATTAGTAGTGAGCATTCCAGTATGGATGGAAGTCGACTGCTGAAAGTTTGTGGAAGTGTTGCAATCGAATGTGCAAATAATACAGTTGAACGCAGAAAAAAGTACTTTCGAAATTTATTACAGTAATTATACCATTGCATTTAAAAAACAAAAGTTGACAGCTGCCATGCAGCTGACTTAAATGTATTAAAGACCCAAGATATGGTATAGGTATTGTAGAGTTTTTTCTGACATTTCATTTGATTATTTTACCAACGCAATTCGCGTAGGCGTTTTTTTGGATTCAGCCTGTACATCAACTCTCCAGTCGACCATCCTGCATTGCGGCCTCAGCAGTAGAGATCAATTCTTAGAAGTGCAGTGACGAAATTACCGGTAGAATTACCATGCCTTTAAATGTTGGTGGCGACTTTACCTGTAGGTTTATTGCATTGATGAGGTTCGGTGGCGAAATTACCAACACCCAGTTTAACAGCTACTTTTTAAAAAATTAATTTAATTTAATTTATTTAATTTTTTTTTTCATTCTCAGGGTAGATGGCGTTCGAAGTAATTTACATAATAAAAATTTCTGCAGTCTCTCTCTTTTATTTAATTTATTTTGTTTTGTTTAAATGAGTACCAGATTACACACAAACTTCAAAGTGACACCTTGTGTTTGCAGCACTAAAAATACGACTTTTAGTTATAATCTGATAATCGTTCTTTTAAGTGGGTAAAATCATGTGTAGCGACTTCCCCTCCTTGTTAATTTGTTTTTATTTAAAATGAAGGGTATTATTTAATTTTAAAATAACCAGTATCTGGCATGTTTGCACAGCAACCAGCCCCAATTATTAGTTTTTTAATTAATTATTTAAAAAAAAATAATTCAATATTTATTTTGAATTGAGATAAGAAAATAAATAACTCACGATTCCATTTGTACTTGTTCACTTTATTTTTCTGGAATTTAACGGAGACTTTAAATAAAATCACTTTCAGATGTCAAAAGAAATATGAAAATAGATTTGTTTACACATCAGAATGTGACTTTATATTAAAGAATCTTTTAAATTCTACTATGAAACTGGAGCTTAACTTGTTTTTTCAATATTTACAAATAATGCAAAAATTGCAAAGGTTTCGCGATTAAAGTCAACTAAAAGCTAGTTTATTGTCTGTCTCAAAATCAAAAAACCATCAACTTCGCAATTTACTGTGTAGATACAACCGGCAACGCTGCCGCATTTGACAAATTTATGGGGAGGAGAATTTTAACTGCCTAATTTAAAAGGTTTCTGTGTTTTCGCGACATCATAAGATTTAGGGAAAATTAAATATTATTATGACATTTTAAATTACCTTTGACGCTAAATTACAGTGACAATATGAAAGTATGTACCAACCAAAATAACTATAACTGGTAAGTTTGTTTTTTGGCAGCATATTTCAAAATTTTGAGACAGTTGACACATTATTCGATTTCTGTATTAGATTTTTCTGTTCGATTTTATACTGGAGTTTATCTCAAGTGAAATATGTATTTACATTTACTCTATCTGAGAGAATTGCATCTGACAATGTCTGTTTTTTTTTTTCTATACCTGCCAAATGTTTCTGATGTTGGTATCTGTTACTCGAATGTTAGGAAATTTCAAAATTTGTTCTCAATAAATTTAGAGATAAAACTATATTACAATTTGATATCTGACAGAAAAATAAACTGAAGTCAAATATGAATATGTTTAAAAGAAATTGCTGGAAAGGAATTTCCAACTGGGCTTAGTAATTTTAATACTGGAACAAATGAAACAGAAAAGAAAACAGAGGTCGTTGTGGGCGAGGAAAGAGATATTGCGTAGGGATCAAGGTGCTTCACATTTTGTTTTTAAGGAGTTAAAAATTGAAGAATTTCGCAACTTGAAAAGTGATAATGACATGACAATTGTCGACTGCCAAAACGCTAACTGTGTTGTCAATGTATGTTTGTATTTTTTTCTAGTGCACTGCGTATTGTGCATCGGTGTCAAATGAAATGCGAATAGACACTGCCCTATTCTTGAAAAATCAAATATAAAATTGAAAGCTTTCGCGAATGTTACAACTCGAATAAAAAATCAAATAGTGTAAAGGCAAAAATATAACGTTTGAGCTACTCGAAAGTGAAAATCGAACGTAAACTCGAATAGTGTAAACTAGCTCTAAGAATTTTCGAGTTTATAGTCGAAGTAAAAGTTTTCGCGTTCAAAGTTGAAGAAAGAATATCTCGGTATTTATACTGAAAAACAATTGAATTGCCTACTTTTGCGCGCGCTCGCTGGCTCATCGGCTGTAATATGTGGTACATGTTACTGGTACATGTGTACCATTGAATGAATTCATTAATTTTCACGATCTACGACAAAATAATTTGGTGACAAATGTGAATGCAAGAATTTTAGATCTTGTGTTAACTTCTAGCGACGTATCATGTTCTGTTGTTGTAAATGAGTGCCCGTTAGTTCCCGAAGATTCTCATCATCCCTCTCTACTCATCAACATCCAAACAACAACTAAGCATTCAACTTGTAGCTCCAAATTTAAGAATTCTGTTGAGATGAATTATAATTTTCATAAAGGCAACTATATTGGATTATATGAGTCTTTAGTTAATAAAAATTGGTCGAATCTGTTCGAAATTAATAATGTACAAAATGCGTGTACTTCTATAATGAAATTTACAAATTGTTCGACATTTACATACCTAAAAGCTCAACCAAATCGACTTCATATCCAATCTGGTATACCACACATATGATTAGTCTTATAAACGAGAAGCGTCGTTTATGGAAGCGTTACAAGAAATTTAGACATTCATTTGATTTATATCATGTAAAATTATTAAGGAAAAAGATTAAGACTGAAATTCAATCAGAGTACAAAAATTTCATTCATAATGCTGAAAATAACATCAAGTCTAATCCTCAAGAAAAATACAACAAGTGTTCCTTCTGTAATGGTGTTTCGTGATGAAGAATTAACATCACAACAAGAAATAGTGAATAGTTTCGCTCAATATTTTAGCGCTTTTTTCGTCCGTGATAATAACAATTGTGACATTTCCACTCGGTATGATAACTCCGATGATGTGGGCAATATTTTACATAATTTTGTGATAAGGACCTGTGATATCGTGAATGCTGCCAAGAAGCTCAAACCAAATTGTACCATGGGGGTTGATAAAGTCCCAGCGTTTTTTGTAAAAGATTGTGTTGCGTGTTTGTGCGATCCTCTATGTCACGTTTTTAATCTTGTTATTCGTCATGCTACTTTTCCTGAAGAATGGAAAACTGCAAAGGTTGTGCCCATATTTAAATCAGGTGAACGAAGTCATATCGAAAATTATAGACCTGTTGCGCTAATACCTAATTTTGCAAAGTTGTTTGAGTCTATTGTGGCCAAAAACTTACAAGCTCACATTTACAATTATGTTAGTGATTGTCAGCATGGATTTATGCCTGGTAAATCGACATCAACGAACCTTTGTGACTTTGTACAATATGTGTCAAATGCTCTTCACAATAAGAAACAGGTTGATGTTATTTACACGGATTTAAGTAAGGCATTTGACGTTGTTAACCATCAGATTTTATTAATGAAATTAAGTTCATTTGGCTTATGTAATAATTTAATAAACTTCTTTAAATCTTTTTTGACAAATAGGAAGCTATATGTCGAGTATGGTGGCTTTCGTTCGAATATGTACAGCACATATAGTGGGGTGACTCAAGGTTCAAACTTAGGGCCCCTCCTCTTTATTATTTATATCAACGATGTTCTGAGTCAGTTTCAATGTCTCATCTTTGTGTACGCTAATGATATTAAAATAGCAAATATCATAACAAGTGTTGATGATTGTCGCATTTTGCAAAATGATTTAAATAATTTTAGCAACTAGTGTTCTGTCAATAGACAAAAAATTAATGAAAGTAAGTGCAAAATGCTACGGTGCTCGACAATTGAAAATACTGTTGAATTTAATTATTCGTTAAATGGTGTACTAATCGAGGAAGTAACGCAGTATAAAAACCTAGGTGTTATCATTGATTCTAAATTAACATTTGTATCTCATATTCATTATATCTGTAGTCATGCTACAAAGATGCTAGGCTTTATTATTAGAAACACGACTCACTTTAAATGTATTGATTCACTTCTTACTCTATATTTTAGTTATGTAAGATCTAAACTCGAATACTGTTCAGTTGTTTGGAACCCATACTATAATATTCACATCTTAGCATTAGAAAGAATTCAAAGAAAATTCTGCAAATATATGTATTTTGTCAAGTATGGTATATATCCAGAAAGATCATTCTCAAGTGAGATTTTGTTACGTGAATTTAACCTCGATAATTTATTTTTAAGAAGAGTAATTGCTAGTCTGTTATTCTTGTATAAGTTGATACATGGTCAAATCGTTTGTACTCACCTTCTTGAGGAAATTGATTTTCAGATACCTCGTTTAAATTGTAGGCATCCACTAACATTTCGTATAGAGTATTGTAAAACGTTGCAACATTTTCACTCCCCCGTTCATAATATGTGCCGTCAATACAATTCATTATCAAATAAAGTTGACATTTTTATTGTAAGTAGCTGTAAGTAGTTGTAAAAATGAGTTGGTTAATCGTTTTTATGATCATATCAGTTGTAATTATATTATATGCGTATTTCTATAAATTATACGATATACTAAACTTAGATAATTATTGTAGATTTTCTTCTTTTTATGTGCCCCTTTTGGACTGTAGTCTGTTGGGATAATAAATTTAATTTATTTATTTATTTACAGCTTGAAAGAAATTTTATCAGTCTGGAACAGCGAAGCAACTTAAACGACAGCTTGTTTATTTGAACAAGCATTTCTTGTCTCATCATTTTTGGATTGTTAGACTGCTGATGGCTGTCGTATTGCGCAACACTTTTAAAATCACACAACACTTCAATGAGCACTCATTTCACTTCCTTCGACCCCGTTTTGGCTCCTCCGGTTGATACTTCGTTGTGGCTCAATGACAGGTTTCTGCTAGGTACCTCAAGATGCACCTCATCAACCAAAATCTCATGACATTAATTGTATGTATTATACGAATCAACTTGACTGGCCTTGGTACAGATAAATTACTTGTTTCTACTCTGCTAATCTGCTATCTCTTAAACCTTTTCTTCTTCTTTTCAGGTGGATATCACAACAATATATGCCCAGGATATTATAGCGGAACAGGCACGACTTAACGAACAAGCGAACACTTGCGGTTTACATAACCTGTTTCTGTTTTCTTCGCCATTTTTCAAGTTTTAATGAAACAATCATTAGGTAGGGTTTAATTGGATATATCAAAGCAAATCTCTTACTAAACATAGAATTATAATAAGAATTCTTCTGCCGTATATTGCCAAATGTCAATTAAATAAAATCAGTTACGTGAGGCAAAAAGACAAAAAGTTAAAATATCCGAATCTATAGTTGACGGGGTTCTCGCATATTTATTTCAAATATACAGGTTGTTCAAGAAAAGATTTAATATTTTATCCTCGTATAGTACTCATAAAAAGAAATAAAAATATCTTAATGAACATATAGTTATGTAAATCTAATGTTTCAAAGATAGAGCTGATTTTGTATTGTCGTCAACAAATTACATTGGTTTGAAGAAACGAATAGTAAACATGTTATTGTATAAAACATACAACGAGAAATACTTAAAGAAGATGTTCTACATGTCCACCTCCCATTTGTACGCAGGCTTCACTTCTTCGTCGAAAGAAAGCTCTTATTCTTTCGAATAACCTTGGCGTTTGGCGAATATTTTGACAGTTTCTATTCGCTGCTGCAGCAAATCTACGTTATTAATGAGCCCCAAACGCAGAACTCAAGCGGGTTTAAATCTCCTCGTCCTATTCAGTTATTGTGCGTTGCATTTAAAATTTTCTTATGACGACAGCGAAAAGTGGAGGAACCCCATCGTCATAAAAACCAAAGATTAACTCCATTAATTAGGGCATAGGTTCTCAAACTAATTTCGTCTACCGCCCACTTTGAGAATCAATTATTTTCTAACGCCCCCTAAAATTTTAAAATCATTACTTTAATAACTGTAGTTAAATTATAGCCTGCCATATATGAGTCTTATCTTGTTTCTCCCAATTTTCTCTGTGTCCTTTACCGCCACCCTGTAGGCCTCTAGCGCCGACAAGGGGGCGTTATCGCCCATTTTGAGAAAGACTGAATTAGGGGAATGTCTTCCAACAGTGGGGATAAAATGTTATTTAAAAAGTCTGGATAAACTTCGTCATTTAAACGATTTGATAAAAACATAGTCCAATCAAGCGGTCTCACAAAATTGCCAGCCAAACGGTCAAAAAAAAAACTAATATTGATGTTCTCGACTTCATAAAAGTATGAGGGTTTTTATCTGCTCAATCATGAGTTTTGTGGAAACTGATGATCCCGTGTTTGTATATAAAATATTAGCAGCAAAGCTTGGATTTTCTGCAACTTTTTTTAATATGAATCCACAGAAAGCTAGTATAGATTCATAATCAGAGGGATGTAGTTGCTGTTCTCATAAAATCCTCCAAAATGAAGAGGCATTCAGATTTAGTTCATGATGGTGCTGATATTCTTCTACTCTTTTTAAAACTTCTGCTTCTGTTTCAGGAGCAGTTACTGACGTTGGTCATCCGGTATCACGTCCATTAACTTAAATGAACTAACGAGCGTCTAAATAAAAGCCTGGTCAAGTGGGTTGTGATCGAGAATTTATCCATTGCATTTACATAGCAGAAATACTAAATGTAGCCTACTTGACCAGGTTTTTATTTAGACACGAGTTACTTTCACTTAAACGTTGATGTAGTTTCGAAAACAGTTTATCGGATCGAAATGTACGATTAGGAAATACTTCGGCGTATAGATGCTGTGCATCATAAGCGTTGCCATTAGCACGCGTACGTACGTAAATTGCATATCGGCCATCTCTACATTGGTATAAAATACCATTCTCTTTGATTACAAAAAGATCTTTTGTTAATTTCTAAAAATAATCGAAAACTGACAGCACTGCAGTGAGATTAATGAAACAGCAAATAAAGGAAAACAAATATGGACATAAATTTGTTTTATTTTTTTCCTGGAAAACACGTTCATTAAGACTGTTTTGTTTCTTTTTCTTTTAAACACCCTATATAATGCCGGCAGAGAATTAAAACTTTATTTTTTTTTAAATAATATTTTACAAAAATGTCTTCTGGTGACCCCAGCCATGATAGTCATTATTTTCCTTGACACGCAAAGCCATTTGGAAAGCATGTGGAACCACTCTAGAATATCATATTCCTGTGTTATTCCGTTTGTAGGATAATAAAACATAAAAAGAAAAAGGATACACACGTTGAATTTATTTTATTTTGTAAAATGATTTTTTTTTTTTTTTGCTTTTGGTGCCATTTTTTCCATTATATTTGTATTAAAGGGTCCCCTAGAATTCTGAAAATTAAGTTTTCACTAAGATTTCTCTTCTATAGGCGTTTGATTTTAAGATCGCAGCGCTACCGCGGCTAAATCTGAACCTCTGTAAGCTATTGGGAATTTTTGTAATTGCGTACCAATACAAATATACAAGTTGATGTAAATATGACATATAACACAATCCTGATACATCATATACTCAGAATCGATACCAAAACACGAGATGTTATGTACCTTATAAGGGTTTGTTTAGTTGACACCAGGTAGCGAACGCATAGCTGCAAACTCCAATTAAAAATTCTATTCTGTTAAATGTAGAGTTTACCTAACCTCGAAGACGGACTTTTGAACATCGACACTCCTACGACGACCAATTAGTTAAAAACCAAGTTTCGGGAACTCTTTGGAGACGACTCCGATACAGAGGCTATGCCAGATTTCACCCCTTCACCTTCGAGGCCTGTGATTTCTGTCCCTGAAGCTACAAACGTCTTGGTCAGGAAGGTTGGGTCTACGGATCCTAAAACGGCTGTTCCTCGGCAGATGGAGGTTGCTGAATTTGAGAAAGCTATCACAAAGCTTCCTCGTGATTTCCTCAAGAACCACCGGGGGAACAAACGCCGCTCTATGCTACATCTTCCTGATCGGACAAAGGTGAAGATGTACAAAGTGGAGGCCCTCCGACTCGGGCTTGTAGGGTGGCCTACAAAAAGTTAATTTAATTTTCGTGTTTTTGGTTTATACAAGTGTTTTTGGTTTATGCAAGTTTTTGAGTTTAGTTTTGTAGAATTTTTGAGTTTAATTTTACATTTTAAGGTTAAGTTTCTTTGGGGGCAAGTTTTTGTGTAGTTTTCTCCCTATATAAGTGGGGAAATTTTCAATAGATTTTAAGTCTTCCTTGGGCAGTGCTTGTGTTAACATCTCTACAAGAATGGTAAAATGTTTAATTTTTATAATATTATTTAATTGTTGTTAATTTTTGACCTGTCTTGATTTGCACACATTTGTATACATTGTTGAATACAGATAGAATCCGTTTTTCTGATTGGTTCAACAACAATTTTGTTAATGGCACTTACAAGTCAGAATAATTACGACTTGCGTGGCATTTTCAAAGTTAAACATTAAAACAGATACACAACACTTATAAATTTAACTGTTCATACTCGTATTAGATCGGTTTTCTTAAACGGTATGAAGCAAATTTGTTAATGGCACTTACAAGTCAGAATAATTACGACTTGTGTGGCATTTTCAAAGTTAAACATTAAAACAGACACAACACTTATAAATTTAAGTGTTCATACTCGTATTAGATCGGTTTTCTTAAACGGTATGAAGCAAATTTGTTAATGGCACTTACAAGTCAGAATAATTACGACCTATGTGGCATTTTCAAAGTTAAACATTAAAAAAGATACACAATACTTATAAATTTAACTGTTCATACTCGTATTAGATCGGTTTTCTTAAACGGTATGAAGCAAATTTGTTAATGGCACTTACAAGTCAGAATAATTACGACCTAAGTGGCATTTTCAAAGTTAAACATTAAAAAAGATACACAATACTTATAAATTTAACTGTTCATACTCGTATTAGATCGGTTTTCTTAAACGGTATGAATAAATTTGTTAATGGCACTTACAAGTCAGAATAATTACGACTTGTGTGGCATTTTCAAAGTTAAACATTAAAACAGACACAACACTTATAAGTTTAACTGTTCGTACTAGAATTAGATCGGCTTTCTTAAACTAGTACGATTCGAATTTGTTAATGGCATTTACGATATAGAATAATTATATTTCGTTGTGCTGTTGCAAAGTTAAATTCCACATCACATTTCAATAATTTTTACAACAAACCTGATTCACAATCATTAAACAATTTTCAGAATTTTTAAGGGACTCGGATCAAGGCATTTTGCTTTAGCGGTCTCTGAAAACTATTTACCTGTTTGTTTACGATGAATTTGAGGTCGAGATCTACTGATTTCAATTCACCGTTGCAAATTATATCGTAACTTATGTACATGTTTTATCTGTTGAAAATTTTTGGTTATGTTGATGTAAATTTGACATTTGCTGTTTAAAGTTGGTATTATTGCGTTAAATAAATTTCTTACTAAGATATTTGATTTTTACTTACCCATTTACCACGTCGTTCGTAGATTTGCACAATAAAATTTCAGTAAATGCTTTTAGAGTCTCATTTATCTGCCACCGCACACGAACCCCGTGCAGTGTCGGAAGTTGTTTAACAATAAAATTACTAGGCCCTGAGATTTCAAATATTTCAAAAATTTTATATGCTCAAAACACAGCAATATGTAAATTTCGATACAACCTGTACATGAAAGGGGATCAACATTTGCTGCGTATTCAGAACATGCTTGAGGTTTTTGAATAAGAAAGCCGTCCTATCAATTAGGTAAGCTAAGTTAAATTTTATTTCTATGACTTCTGGGAATAATAACATTAGTATCATCAGCATACACGGTGAAACTAATACCATCTGATCTCAGAAATGTGAAATCGTTAACACATACAAGAAAGAGTTTACGTCCCAAAATATCACCTTGCGGGACACACGGCGCGGCGGTATTTTTTAGCGCGTATTGATCACAAAATTGAAAATCTACGTAATTTGTATAATAAGCGATAGAGAATTTTATGAACTTAAAAAGTTGCATTTGCTAAATATAGAAAATATATGCTTTTTGCCTTTATCATAAAATTATGAAATCGGATTCTCTGTATTTACACAATAAGATACTGTTTACCAATTAGCATTCGCTCTAACGGAAGACTTACTCTTCCGTTCGATGTAACACAATCATACAAATGTTTATCAGGCCGCATAATGTTGTAAATACTGGACTCTTAATTTAATACATGTCTTTTATTTTGATTTGAAAAGTTTACCTGTATTGGACGCACACATTTGTTGAATCTAAACAACTGTATGCTACCTTTGTAGTATTCAGCATGTACAGTTCTTCCGTTCGATCTTTGCAGTTACGTCACACTTTCCCAATTCGAGAAAGGAAATTAACGTATTCTTTTATCCTTATCTAATTCGTATGTTAAAACAATGACAGAATTTATAAATTTGTCATTTTGAGTCAATAATTTTCTGACGTAACTGCAAAGATCGAGCGGAAGAACTGTACATACAGCGACTTAGGCATGGCTTAGAGAACAAGCGACCCCTTGCGATTTGTTTCCTTTACTTTACAATTTAAGCTCACTTTAAACGTATGCAATGCAATGAAAATTTCACACAAAAATGGCATTTGCTAGTGACTTTATATTTAAGCAATTTTTGAGTATTTTCAATGAGAGGTTTTTTTTTTCCTCTTCATTTATTTAGTTTTTTGAAGACCATTGATTTGTGCCGAGATGCTGAAGTAATTTCCTACGTTTGCACAACTAGAAATTACTCCCTCCGTTGTTTGACATAAGCCAATATTCCCGTTTATGAGAAAGTCAAGCTCGTTTACACATTTGCTTTCCCTTTGCATTAATAAATTTTGTTTAAATCGGTTTGAACTGTTTGTTTTAAGTAATCCAGCACAGAGAAGCTTGTACTCGAGTCAGACTAAATTACTAAAGTTTAAAATAAACGACTTAATTCAAATTAAATTTTCAAAATAATAAGCTTTCTACTTCATTAAATTCATAATAAACATAATCCTAATCCTTTTTATTATTTAAAGTTGTTTTATTTTTACAAGAATTGAAAACGTTTTTTTTTATTCGTTGCGATCTAAAAGGAATGGCGTGACCGGAGTTCCAGTACTTGTTCGGATAGTTTATCGGAGAGTCGGAGAATTCGAATAATTAATAATTTCTACCCTCGCTTTTCCTGTTATGACCTTTCTCCCTCCATCATTTTCGTCGCCTGCGCATGCCAGACTTTTTTACAACGAAAATCACCGAACGAAGTCGATTTGCCAAAGTAAATTTTCTAAATACAATTTAGGTTACATCACTATTTTCAAATTCAAATTTTAAGTTGGCACACACGCGCCTTTTGGCATGCATCGTTCGCAAATGCTTCAAATTCTAATTAAAAGTTTGGACACCAAATTTTCCTTCTGTTTTTAAAGTAAGTATTATTTGAAACACCTTCTTTACACAAATAAAATGATCATTACATTTCCTCCACATCAATAAGTACCAACATTTTTTTCATAATTTCAATCTAAATTAATATAATAACCTCCCTGTTGACTTTATAATTTCTAAAACAAATTAAGTTCTCCAAATAAAAATAATTAGTTCTCAGACAAATTAAATAGAATTCAAATTTTAAAACAAATTAAAACAAAATACAAATAAATTAAACTACTCCCCTCCTTCCATTAAATTAACTTTACACAATTCCCGCTCTTTACTTTCACCCCAACTCATTTCCTTTCTGCTTTCAGGTGCTGTTGTAGAAGTTCGTGGTAACCGGCCAGTGTCTTGCAGTCAATGGTGCATTTGGCGTCTTGTGGAGCCTCTGCATTATATCGCAGAATTCTAGCTGAGCCGCCTGCACCTACAACAAGATCTCGTCCACCCACTGTTACGGGTGAAAAATCATTTAAATTATTTTCAATATTGCCAGTTACTCTGTATTTGCGTGGAAACTAAAAGATTAGTTTTGAGCCTATGTGCCGTTTGTCACATTTCATCATATTGCATCAGAAAACAAAAGCCACTATATACACACCACGGTAATACTCTATTTATTTCACTCTTTCGCCGATTAAAACAGAGGCCATCTCGTAACAACCCCCGTTCCAGGATAGTCGGACTGAGCGTGTTCTTCCCGCGGCTCATTGATTGCTGTTGAGAGTGTCTTGACGTGCATATCTATTTGCACGTCAAGACACTCTATTGTTAGTGTGCGCCCACGCTTTTTGTGCTTTGTTCATGTGAATCTTTTGATTGAAGCTTGAAACGAAATTTATTTACTCCGAAATCTATTTAAGTGTATGTACCATCGTGATCATAAAAATCGACTACAGCGAAGTGAAATCGACATTTCCATTTTCAAAGAATTTAGTTGTGTAACATTAGGTTTGACAGTGTTTGTCATGTATTTGTCAACCTATAAACTCTCATCCATCTCATTCAATTCCAAAGAAATAAATATTCTCTATGATTAGTAATACTAACAGTTTCAATTGCTCGAATACCGATACCGTCTTGCAATCGCTTTTGAATTATTGCCTTCTGAATTGCTTTTAATTGGGGTATTTTAATTTGATTTGTCAAAATAAAATTAATGTCAAAATGACAGAAGTTCATTTTGAGGCACGCTTCAGTTAACTAAAATTCGAGTGTAGTCGGTTTTTCTGATTACGATGGTACATTAAGCATCACAAGCTTTCTTTTAAGCTTTTACAAGCTTGTTCCTGGAAGAAAAGAACAGGTAAGGTTTTATTGACAACTTTGTGCGTATTTTCGGTCTGTAACACGCATCTTTCTATTACTATTAAGGCTTCTAGTGGTAGTCTGACTACTTCTCTCTTTATAACGCCACTGGAGTACGACCTTCGAGTGGAAAGAAAACCGTAAGCGGAGCCCTAGCTGCTAAAAGTCCCGACATCGCGGTCCACCCCTTTTCTTGTAGAAGTTGGACTCGATTATTAGACGAGACGAACCAACAGGAGAAATCGTGACGTAGTACCTTGATCCCGTTTTGTGTAGTGACGTAATTGGCAGCACCGCTGGGTTGTATCACGCTTGTTTTTCCCCTTGACAGCTGAGTGTCCAAGTGTGGATTTGTTTACAAGGTCGGAAATATTTTATTTAATTGTTTCGTTTGCATATAACGCTGTGTTGCGTTAATTTAATTTTAATTGAGTAATTTTGAGCTTCTACCTGTTGCATTTTCCATAAACGAAAAGCAGATATGTTTCTCAGTCAAAGTTTATTTAATCGATATACCGTTTACAATTTTACCCTTTTGCTCAATTCATTGAGACCCCGTCTGGGTTGCGTTTCCTATATTTGTTTACTGTGTTAAATTTTTGAGCAATATCAAATAAAAACAAGTGTGGTCAGCTGGTGACTTTTATTTTATTTAACTTATTGTCCCTTTGCTTTTGGAGTTACGTTGACCCTCTCCATCTCCAGGAGTTTAGCCAGCTGTGCTGGAGATCTTAAATTGTCCTCATGCAATTTTGCTGTCCTTCAGGAACATAGGTAGCACCACCGTAGGTCATCGTTTGGGAAACTTATTTCTACCGCATCATTTTCGGTATTGTTCATTTTGACTTTACTTTCACTTTTTGTGAAGTTTGTTTGACTTTTCTACTCATGAATGAAAATAAAATATTTTTTTCTTCTTTTGTTTATTTACAATTAAAATTTTTATAAGTTGTTTTAAAACATCTTCAATATTTTTATTGATCCTAACATAAATATCACAGCAATAGGCTTTCTGTTAACAAATTTCCTCATGAACACTCAATATGACTGTCCTCTTTCTGCCTCGTTCTCACTTTTTCTTAATTTTCACTTCGCTCCATTTCCTAATAAAATTTAAACGAAGACGATTTACTAGAAAACTTATCTTTCCCAATAAGAAACGAGCGGGTTTTATTTATTTCACTTCGATGGAACAATTGCATCGTAATAACCGCTGTTATCCGGAGCAATTCGGAGACGGCGTACAGAAAAATAAATTTTCACAACCCGTTTATTTAATATTAGATCCGGTAAATGATGGGTCGGTCGGTGCGGCCATCCCGGCGCAGCATCGCTCCAGTTTCTGTGCTATCGATTCGAAATTTAATGCACTTTACGTACATGCATTATTCAATAATATACCTCCATTTAAACGGAACCGTTTTTCTTCGTTTTAGCGAGCGCTCGGTGTATTACGCAAGCTTCCGGGAAATTTCTAAATCGAATTTAATCATGGTTGCGATACAGTGGTTAGTTGAATCGCTTTTGGAATGATATGCTTATAAATGTTGTTTTTAAAAATGTCGAATGGCTTTTCGATATGTTGTTAATTCACGGAAAAGATGACAAAATAAGTGACTGGAAAAAATAACGATAAAACTTAAACGAGAAAAAAAATTTTCTTTGGGGGTTCATTAAAGATATGGTTGACATACTACTAATGCCAACAATATTTAGTGAACTCCGAGACCGCATTACTGCTCTAGAGTGGAGCGTTAGTAGTGGACACTCTGTAGCGTGTGTGGACCGAACTGGACTACCGTTTAGACGTATGTCGTGTGACGCGAGAAGCTCACAATAAACATTTGTGATGTGATGGTATGAATTAAACCCTGAATATTTTCCCTTTCTTTACATGTGTCATTTAATATTATATCTATAATATTTCTACTTCTCTGTCAAGAAAGGGTAAGTGACCGTCAAACTCATATGCCAATGTGAAGCGGAGGTTTGGATTGGAGTTGAGGTGACTTTTTGTAACTTATTTGGTATGTGGCCAAATTGCGAAGATATCGTCGACATATTTGAACCAACATTTGAGTTTAAGAAGAAAGGACTATATCGGGTTTGTTGTTCAAATGCTTCCATGATACATATTGCGGTGATATTTAGTGATCACATAAGCAAGGTGTAAATAAATTGTAAATAAATTGAAATAAAACAAAAAGGGAAACATTTACAAATGAAAGTCATGATTCAATTTTTATATAAAAGTTCAAATTCAGAGTCGAGCAATAAAAGTCAAAGCAAAAATAAAAAGTAACATGCAGAATACCGAAGGTGAGGTCCAAGTGTATGTGTCATCCGAGGACAATAAATGGTTGGAGGATCGTTTACATCAATCGTTATGGGAAGAATTCTGCGAGGTGATGGACAGGCATCATACAAAGACGAAAGGGCCCTCCTCTGCAAGATTTTGGCCTGTCAAGGAACAAGTGTCCAAAAGGAGAAGACGTCTGGTGTATTTGCAGGACGGTGGTCGAGTGAGACTGAATGCGGCAAAAATCCAGAACGTTCAACTTGATTATGAGCAACTCATGCGGCAAAACCTAAAAACAGAACAAGTTTAGTGCGCGAGTTATGTGAACAATCAGTTTTGAAAGGCTTCTTAAGTTTTAAAAAGTGTGAAATGCGGCAAGAGAATTAATTTTAGTTTTGTTTAAAAGTTTGTATAAAATGTTAGGTTAGAAAATTTTGAAATTGTTTAATTTTAAGTTCCACAATGAAATTACTTACGTTAATGAGTGTTAATCAAAGCACGAACATGATTAGATTAATTTAGGTAACTTACCTGTTGAATTGGTATGAGAAAAGTCAAGGTTTTTCCAAATTTATTTTCTGCGCAAAAGATAAACATGTCACTAACGTAAGTGTAGCAAATGTTCCAACCAGGGACGGAAACTTGAGAAAAGTTGTAACTAAAATTTTTAAGGCGCGACGCACGCGTAATTCATTTCCGACAGGTTTGAACACGATTCAGATAAGCAGGTGGGGAAGTAGTTAATTTGCACGCGAGGGAAGAATTCACCGGCAAACGCTCGATACGTAAAGATGGTCATCCGCTCTTAGAAATTCAATTTACAAAATTCAATTTATTTATCTGAAAATTAGTACAAGCAAAATTTATAAATGTTTCCTGTTTATAAAACAAAGAATTTCATTTTCAATAAAATTAATTTAAAATAAAATTTCTTATTTATTAAATTAAAACAATTTTTAAAAATAAATCACCTAAACTACGAAATAATTTACGTTGGTTTGAATGTGAGTTCGCCAAACGTTAAATTATTAAAAACAAAGCCTGCAAGAGGATTTAAAAGCAAATTTCTTTAAAACATTGGAAAGCAGAAGCCTGCAAACAAGGTTGTCTTTCCATTAAATGAGTGCTTTGATTTGTTTCAACCAAAGTAGAAATTACTTTCTAGTTGTGTAAACGCGAGAAAGTAATTTGAAGTTTGGAACAAATCAAAGGCAATCACATAAAACGACGAATTAATTAAATTAAGATCAAAATTAATTTAAACACAAAAGAAAAATTCATTGAGGATTTTAAAACAAAAAAAATTCATTATTCATCACGATTGCCCAAAATAAGAATCCAAGCCTTGACAAAGAGTTGAACCTGAGAAAAGATGAGCTAGAACAGGTAAAGTAAATTGTTGATGAAAAAGAAAACCTAACAAAGAAAAAGTCAAATAACAAAAAAGTTCTTGATTCTCCCATTCTCCTCAACATTACAACAAATTCTTCGACGTCCTCCATAACACAACAAATATATTGGCGCCCAACGTGGGGCCAAATAACAAAAAGTTCTCTATTCTTTGATTTCTCCCCAAAACACAACAATTAAATTGTCGCCCAACGTGGGGCCAAATAACAAAAAGATTCCCATTTCTTTGACTTCTTCCATAACACAACAATATGTTAACCACGATAGAAGAGACAGGTGACCCACAGCTGTACACGATATCTGTTCGTATTCGTGGTTCCAGAGAATGAAGTAAGTAGATGTTAAGCAATGTTCCACTAAGAGGACCAAATCTTCAGTTGGATAATAACGACTGTATCTTGAATGAGTACTTTGGTGAAAAGGGATTCGACATCGAAACTAAGTAGGATATCTTGCGGACCTATTGATAAGTTTTTCAACGGAATGTTGTGAGTTGGGGTTAGAGATTTCACCTGCTTGGGGTTTAAGGGTTTGTACTTGGAAAGTTTGTAGATTGACGAATTAATGGGACTTACTGTAAGTCGTAATGACACATCGGGTCTGTGAATTTTTGGGAGGCCGAAAAGTTTTGGGATTCTTAAGTCACGAGGAATCAATGTTTTTTTGGAATTTTTGGAGATATAGGTGAGAATTTAATTAAGTTGTTTACGGAATGTTCTACACATGATTGGATAGGATTGCGACTTATGGATTAATAAGAAACATCTTCTGAAGATTAAAGATGTTTTGATTGAATTCCTCGCGGTGTAAATTTCTGAAAATATGGTTTCTTAAACGTGACATCATCGTACTGAATGAATACCGAACGTGATTACAGTTCACTTAGTAATCGTCGTAATTCGTCGAAGAACGCCAGAAATTTCAATAGCTTCGCCTCGCCTGAAAACCGCAGCAAATCAGCGCAAAAAGCAAATATTTAATTAAAACTTGTATCGAACAATTGGGGCCCTCTCATAACGCCGGCGAGCGGGCGATGATTTCTGTTAGGGGCGGCGGCGAATTTGTCTGACGAAGTCGCGAACAAAGGACCCGACATAAATCAAATACTCGGGGCTCCCCCTTTTACGGGACGCGCGCGCGCCATTTTTATTAACATCAAATTTTGGTGTATCAATAACTTTAAATAACTTCTGCTCGGCTGGGTACGCGGTATTCCTGTTTAGCTGCTCAACTTTTGTTCGGACTGTGAAGTGCGCGCTCTTGTTTTTGATGTATTGCGGGATTTACTCCGCGAAAGAGAATGTTTCAAGTCATCTCTTTTATTTTCTTATATGTATGTATCTTGCGATCTTAGTCTTTCATGTACAATCAAAAACTAAGACAAAGCATGGAGGATAAATTTCAAAAATGACATTCAATTTTTAGGGTTGAATTAATAAATCATAATTTTGATTTTATCATTACAAAGATTCTTTATTAGTTTAACAATTTTAATGCGAAATAGATTGTATTCATTTCAATTAATTGATTAAAGAAAATTTCTCTTAATTTCTTTAGTTTTTTAAACAAAATACTTGGATTACATCCATTATTACTGTTCATAAATAAAATTATTTTTGTAACTCCTGACGAAGCTATCAACCAACCCATAGTGGAACGTTGAGTAATCCTGCGATTTTTAAAGTAGGTATCCGATAAAAGATTTAAAAAGAATTTGTTATAGAAAGTTTCATCAGAAAAGATTATTATTAATAAATAACAGAAAAGAAAATTGCATACTGTCTACAAATTATTCTTATAAGTAGGCCGGAGGTTGTTAGTTTTCGACGTGCCCGAAAAACTAATGTAGGGTGGCCGTTTCTAAAATAAGGATTTTTCACAATAGCAGAATAGATAATACCACCACCTGAGGGACACCGGACCCTTGCACAGTTACTAAAAGGAATACGTACCCTCATTAAACTATTTAATATGATTTCGGAGGACTAAGTCCTTGGATCCAAAAGCTGTAGGAAGTGAATTCAAAATGCAGAAATATATCCCAAAATAAAAGAACAATACTAAGGAAAATAATTGAATATATTAATTAGTAAATTCCGTACAAAGGGGGATACAAATTATTCCTACCTTTAAGAAGGACGAAAGACAGTAGCACAGGACCTCTCGGCTGCAGTTGTTCCGGAGTATTTATACCTTTTTTCAGGTTCTAAGTTAGTTCAGCCTCCAGAGAGTTTATGGGGACATAAACAGCATTTCTCTGCAGGATCTACCACAGGGAACAAATACTAAACTGTTCGCGGAATGGTTGCGGTGAACAATTCGGATCCAAAACCACCCGCTTTCAGGAAGAGTTCGGTGAACATTCCCCAATCGCTAAAAAGGTGTGGCGAACATATCAATAGCATTTGAAAAATGAGGAGGGGGACTGCAACCATTCGAGAAAATAATTTTGCTGCCACGGAACCTTATTGTTTACATAAAAAAATTTCGCCTCTTAAACAATTCTTTCCGAGGAGAGTCCCCTTTCGGTCCCGATTCAATTAGGTCACTAGAATAACTTAAGTTGTCTATCCCACAGGGTAGTAACTAGACATTTTTTTCAGTTGTCCTAAAAACGTGAGCGTATTTCTCACGCGTCACGCGTCGAAAGTTCCTTACTTTAACGTATCTTAAGGAGAGTCAGCATTTTGGCTAGTGGCTTTTCGCTCGAGTCCGTTATCATATGAGAACGTTTAAAATTTCACCTAGCATTTCCCAATTCGGTTAGATGAAATGCAGATGCGTTCTACATCAATAAAAATCGATAGTAAAGGTAAAAGTCCATTTGTTTCTAACTTTTTGAAAGATACTGTACAACAGTTATCCCTACTTTACAATTTATACAGATAAATTAACTGTGGTGATTATATTCATTCAAAGCGTAGGTAATTAGAAAGTATCCTGAAATGTAACGTGTATTCTTTGAATTAATTGACTATTGCATAGGGAGAAACTATTTAGAGAAGCATGCTTTCTATTTATTTATTTAAAGGAACACAGAAGTGTTCCACATCAATAAAATGTATCAAAAATCGATAATAAAAAAAAATCAACCAACCAAATGGTGACATTTACACGTGTAATATTTGTTATGCAAGCCACCCCAAGTAAGACAATTCAATCGTTCAAGAGTTCAAATAAACTCAATTATATTTTAATTTATTGCTTCTTTTGCGAATGAAGTATAGTTTAGTGATAAAGCGTTGGAAAATATTTATTTATGCGACGCGACGTCTACATACCTACATATAAATTTATAAGAATAAAAATTAAAAGAGAAAAGAAAAATAAATCAATAATGTTAGTAGCTACATCTAATCCTTCGAATAATCTCACTTTTCCTATTAATTCGTCAATTTTCACAACGATTTATAAATAGAAAATCTTCCCGACAATTCGACAAAATCGACTTTCTAATTCCGTAAATTTAAAACGCCGAATGGAAACTTCCGGGCTGGCTCCGAATGCGACGGAGTGAAAATTGTAGCAGCAGGTGTAAGAGTCGCAATAAACTTTTAAGTAAATTGATGGAGTTGTTAAGGAAACAATTCCCGGAGTGAAAAATCTACACTTCAGACGGGCACCGTCCTCTACCGGATTAATAAACTTAAGAGAACTGTCAAAGAAAAATTAAGAAACTTTCGAACGGTTCCGGTACCGCCACCTGGAATCAGCAGATATATCCGACCGTCGTTTTTTAATTACGCCCGCGTTTCTCTTTTCAAGAGTCGATTTTTCTAATTAGTTTTTAAAAAATTATTAATTTCAGAACGTGCGAATTTTAACGGAGGAAGAGATCGTTCGGAATTTAATGTTCGGTGATTAATTTTTTTTTAAAGAAAAGCTCTTCATTCAGTATCAGATTATTAAGAGTTGCAATCAATGAAAGGCATCAAGGTTGTTTTATGCGAATTTTTTACGACCTCTTTACCGATGGTATAAAATTGAAACGAACATGTCGGCTTTTATGTCAGGCTATGAACTTAATATCAAAAATAATAGCACTTTGATGCATCTGGTTGAGAAAAAAATATTGACGGCGATTTTTTTCTTTCGAAGTTATCAGAAAGAAAATATTCGTTTTACTCTATCGAGTTGGCTACGTACATTACTTTCACCCAAGATAACTTTAAAAATTTCTTGGGATTTGACATAATGCTGTGTCTTATGGTGTTAGAAAAACATTTTGAAATTTACGTAATAATAAAAATCTAAATTTATATAGAGCACAGCCACAATTAATTATGCAAGTAATTTATTTTGAAAAGTAAAGCTTTATAATATACTAATATTTATACAGTGTTTTGTAAATTTCATAATTGAAAATAAATTAAAATTTTTTACTATATCTTGCTGCTATACTATAAAATTCACTTGTTCAGAACTGATTCAATAAAGTTTGAATATACAGGGTGTTTCATTGAAGATGCACCAAACTTGTGGGACACGTTTCTGACATTATTTCAAACAAAATATCTTAATAAAATTTTTTAATCGGTGCAATTTGAAATTTGCATAATTTGGAGCCGATGTTTTTATAAATACCGTAGTGATTTAAATTTCTGCCGCCGTGAAACAAGACGAGCGATTTAAATTGTTTTATGAATGGCACACGCCTGCAAGAAGACAGTAAATATCTATCGTAAACGAAAAAATTTATGAGAGGCTTTTAAGTTTGGCCTTGACCGCAAGACGTGTTAAAGGCGAACACTTTGAAAAAAGCGTGCGTTTTCGTCGCACTAACATTTATGCAAACCGTAATTACATCAAATTTGCCGAGTCTTAATAATGTACGATAATTAACGCTTGTAACATTTTTATTTATTCCTGTATCCAACAATTACTACAATTATGTACAATTAATAAATTTGGAAAATTAGTAACAAGAATTGTTGCTTACGCCGCGCCGATCTGCTAAATTATTTGCCTATCAGACTGAACTTGATCACATGAGGAAGAAACAAATTCGGAAGCAGGTGAATTTCGAAAACGGCAATTACCTTACAACATGTGTTCGAATAATCTGCGTATTCTCGAAATGTGTAATCGCCCATCGCACCACCAACACACCCACACACACACTTACATAATAAACTTAAAAATAAAAAGTATAAACTACACCAACTAATTACTCGTCAACGTTAACCAGAACGGAGTGAACGAACTAAATGTGTTTCATCATATCATCTGAGGCGCGACAGTTTATGGGGTAATAAATAAAGCAATAAAACGAACGTTAAGGCAGGTTAAGAATTCGGGCCGCTCTCATCTATTGTACGTTCTAAAAATATACGATTCTCCTTTCCCTTCGATTATCTCAAGACTTATTCATTAAAAAAAAAAAAATTTTAGGAAACTTTTATTTCTTTTCACGATATCTACCAACATACCGAGTTTGGTGCATCTTCACTGAAACAGCCTGTATTAATATTCAAACTTTATTGAAATTTAAATATTAATTTAACATACAAAATTTAGCATAAGAATTGAAACATAACCTAATAAATATTTAATAAATTAGATTATTAAAATTTAAAATAATCACTTCATTAGATATAAAAATTAATATAAAATATAAATAATTAAAAAGATATTGGGTTATTCATGAGATTTGTGACTAATAATCAAATAATTTGGAAAAGAATTGCCAGTGGTCACAAAAACGCTACGTCGAAAAACGTTGTATATTACGTTAGTTGGTACAAAAGTTGTTCTTAGATAACATGTTTCGGTTTAAGAAAACACCATTTTCAAATCTGTGAGTAGATTCACACTACTGAATCTACTCACAGATTTGAAAATGGATTCACACTACTGAATCTACTCACAGATTTGAAAATGGTTTTCTCTTAAACCGAAACATGTTATCTAAGAACAACTTTTGTACCAACTAACGTAATATACAACGTTTTTCGACGTAGCGTTTTTGTGACCACTGGCAATTCTTTTCCAAATTATTTATAAATAATTACATAAAATTCCTAGAAAATTCGTTTAGAGCAACTGGTGTTAATCACCGATCCTTTTGATGATGTTTCTATCGCTGATTCTGAATCTTCAAGTACCGGTTTTGAATCATCACAGTGAATCTCCTGTGATTTTTCCTCATTAAGAAGCTTTTTGACTTTCTGATAGAAATTACTTTTCAACATTCAGGGCGGTAGAAACCATCCAGCTTTCCAGTTCCAGCAATTTCTCTGAAACTTTAGTGTATTATTAATACTGGTGAAATATAATTCGTATTTTGAAAATATGAGGTGCGTTTGTAGGTAGGTTTCATAAATTTAAAAAGAAAACACATTTTAGTACACTGCAACTTTCTTATTTTCGCTTTTAGGGAATTGTGGAAAATTTTAAAATTTAATTAATGGAAAAAGTACTGTTACTTGAAAATATCAATACCATGGGCCAAATGTGAATTAAAATTGCATACGCATATAAAATACTTGTCAGTTTTAACAAAAGAATAAATAAATTGTTAATTCGATGGTTCCATGAAAGATGTAATTAAAAACATCGATGGCGTAAATGTAATGGGACGTAACCCACCGCCAGAAATTTTTTCAGGAATCGCAAGAAACTGCTGAACTGAGTCTAACATGACTATAGAAGTTCTTTGTCGTTTTTGATCAAAAATCGGTATTTCTGATAACCGCAATGTAACCAACTTTTGCACACTTGTGGAAAGTGAAATTATCAATAACAAACCGCCAAAATATGAAATTCGCAAAAATTATGGGTTACGTCCTACTGCATCTACGCCATCGACATATGAAAAAAGTAAAAGTACCAAGCCTTGGTTTTGAAAAAATTCCTTAAACCGCGTAAAGACCTTACACTGTGATCAACAATAACTGAAGGTTTTGCGTCTGCGACATACAGGACGATAGGAAAATGGCGCACCCGCATCACACTACGATATTTGGTGCTTAGAATTAATCATAAAACCGTTATCAAAATCTTCCTATTTTATGTAGTTATGGAAATACAGAAATCACTAAAATGAAATTGAAGTTCGCATTACGGCATCATTACTGATGCTGTACCGGGTGTCCCAACGGTGTATATTCCCTGTATATTCTTATGAATTTGGATGTCCCGCGGAGAGATGATTAGAATAATATAAAGATACATTGATTTCGCTCAGTTATTTTCATTAAAAAAAAATTTTTTTCTTCGAAAATTCCTTAAAAATTTACAAATTTTGAAATTATGTTTCTGACTATGGAGATGACACAAAATATAATAAAATATTCTTATGACTTTGAGCTTTATGAAAATATGAAAAAAGTTAAAATATCTTTTAGCATTATACAGGGCAAACAGTACTTGCGAAGCGCTCCGTATCTCATTTTTTTTTAATGGAATGATCTATTTTTTATTTCAGAAATGGGTAGTTCTTAAACTTAACTTTCTACTGAATTCTGAATAACTTTTTCAAATAACATTTCTGCGTATCTTGGAAAATAAAGGTACTTTACTCTTATGTCTATTTCAAATATTTTTTTTCCTCGGTATATGACCAGTGGTATTCGAATTTTGATATCTGCTTTTTTAGTTTGGGAAGCTCTAGAAACTTTCATAAGCAATAATTTTTTCTGAGGAATCAATAATAAAAAAGTTTTCCATATGCGTCCAACTTTCTGCCGATCACAATATTTATTCATTATTGCACGGTTAACAATAATGAAATGAAAATTTACTTAGAAAAATGTATTTTTTAGCTTTCAAATTTATGGTTATATAATAATAACAATAATAATAATATTAATTGGTGTTCAATTCCATTTAAAATGGATTACACAGGTCAGAATACAACATTGAACATAAATATTCAAACAACAAACAAATGTATATGACGAAAAATTTACGTTAAGTCAACAAACAAAAATAGATAAATACTAAGTGAGCATCTAGTCACGGAGGCACCATGATTAGGCTTGCATGTATGATTGTAAGCTTGAAAAATCATAATTTAAGAATTCGTTAACGTCAAAGGGTGCATTGTCGATCAAGAATTTTTTCATAATAAGTTTAAACTTCTTTAATGGTATATGAAGAAAAAGGCACTTCCTAATTTCTTAAACTTATTTATTCTAGCGACCGGTTTCGGTGAAAAACATCATCAACAGGCTGCTAACGTCGAAATAAATTAATTAACATGGAGAGATTACAGATATTGGGAGAAAATTCTGCCAACCACTGGTTTGATATATACGTTTTATTTTCTTCTCCAATATTTGTAATCTCTCCATGTTAATTAATTTATTTCGACGTTAGCAGCCTGATGATGGTTTTCACCGAAACCGGTCGCTAGAATAAATAAGTTTAAGAAATTAGGAAGTGCCTTTTTCTTCATACATCGAATTCACCTAATTATGGACTTCATTCAACAATTCTTTAATGGTAGTTCTTTTACTTTCTGAAGTAGCACGTTAAAGCACTTGATAGCAAAATAATTGGGCCCATTTCTAGTACGGTGAATGCGATGGTATGGAGTATACATATATGTTTCCAGCTGATCTAGTATTATGATTATGAATATCGTGAACATTATCATAATTAAATTCATGCTTTTTAATATATTCAAGGCATTTCAGAACGTACAGTGACGGTACGGTAAGAATCCTTAGTACGCGATATAAAGGTTTCGTGTATTCTCTGTAGGGTTTGTCAGCAATTATTCTAATAGCTTTCCGTTGGAGGCCGAAAATTCTTTTAGAAGGTGGAGAGTGACCCCAGATGAGCAAACCATAAGAAAGACAGCTTTCAAACAGTCCATGATATATACAAATAAGGCTATTACGTGTGATTTTATGACGTAAGTTCCTAAATAAGTAGATAGATAAGGCATGTTAGTTTATTTGCTACAGATTCATAGTGCTCCTGCCATGAGAGAGACGGTTCGAAAAGTATGCCAAGTAATTTGGCTGATGTTGGATTTCGAAAATCATGAATAGGTCGAGTAGAAAAGATCATGTGTTGTGTTTTAGAATCATTTAAACTTAATTTATTGGAAAGGAATCAGTTTTGGCATGAAGATTTAGCATTATTTGTAGAAAGTATGGAATTTTTAAGACTGTCACTGGATACCGAAATTGTAGTATCATCCGCATATAGTATTAAGTTTGCATCATGTACATGATAAGCTAGATCATTGATATAAACTAAAAAGAGAAGTGGCCCTAGGACAGATCCTTGGAAGACTCCATTTTTTATTTCAACCATTTCAGATTTTTTATTATTAATGTCGACGTATTGATATCTGTCGGTAAAGTATGACTTGAGTAACAATATAAGATCAGAGGATAAATTGTAAATTTTGTAATGGTTATAATTTATACCCAAAAATAAAAGGTAAAAAACCAAAAAATTCTAATGATAGTAAAAACAATATTTCTAGTAAAACAAATGTTAGTAATAAAGCTATATAATCTGATATCAGTAAAAGCTAAGTTTAAGAAGTAGGTACCCATTTCTGAAATAAAAAATAGGTCATTCCTTTGAAGAAACAAATGAGATACTGAGTGCTTCGCAAGTACTGTTTGCCCTGTATAATGCTAAAAGATATTTTAATTTTTTTCATATTTTCATAAAGTCCAAAGTCCTAAGAATATTTTGTTATATTTTCGTAAGTCTGTGTCATCTCCATAGAAAAATAAGTTCAAAATTTGTAAATTTTTAAGGAATTTTCGAAGAAAAATTTTTTTTTTACGAAAATAACTGAGTGAAACCAATATATATTTATATTGTTGTAATCAGCTCTCCGCGGAACATCTAAATTTGTAAAACTATACAGAGTGTTCCATTTAAAAAAATCTCTCTCTATACACCACCATTTTTTGGAGCATACTATGTAGTTAAAAATATTTTTAAGATGTGCCGCGTTATGTCTAGTGTAACTTTTTCTATCTCTTTTCCTCTACTTGTTCTTCCTATAGGCTCCACAGAAAAAATATTCACCGTTGGGTCACCCGCTACAATTTTATTTAAAAAAGTTGCACTACACCATTTTGTCATTCATCTCGAATCAAAGTAATAAAGAAAAAATAGTTGGCTTTTCGTAAAAGCGATTCAACGTCTAGCCTCTAAACCGACTATACAAATAAATTTAGTGATTTCTGTAACGACATAAGATAGGAATATTTAGATAACGGTTTTATGATTAATTTTAAGCACCAAATATCGTAGTGTTCTGCGGGTGCACCATTTTTCCATCAGCCTGTATAATATACCAAATTTTCAGAGAATTGCATTCGGAAATGTAATTTCAATTTTTAGATCAGTGTTTAATATTTTAGATTAAATACATACTGGGTGTCCGGTAAAGAATGGGCCATACTTCAAGGTTGGCTTTTTTAGATCAAAATAAATCGATTTAGATCAATTTATCTTAGTACAATTTTGTTTCATTAAAATGTTATGGCAAAAATATTTTTTTAAATTTAATATTTTGGAAAAACTCGCTAATTTTTGAAATATTGTAACTAGGATAAGAGAACCAGTCGAGCCTAACATAAACAAGACGATAACATAAACATAAGAATGACTCATTTGCATTTATGTAACGTATGACTCACCCGCATTGCAGAAAATACTCCCGCACATATCACAGCGATGATTCATTCGCGGTGCCGTGCGCAAAATCTTATGACTCATCTACGGGCACAGATCTAACGCGGAGCCGTGTGCAAATGTCAAGGCAACAATTGACGTAATACCCGGGAAACAAAACCCCTATAAAAAGGCGACAAATCGAACGTTAGCATATAATTAGTATACATCTCTTCAGAGTGTCATCTAGTCTAATTGTCCGTAAGTGTCCCAAATGATATGTGAGTATTAGTTGTAATTTACTGTTAATAAATGTTTTGTTATATTAAGCTACGCCTCTTATTTCATGTTACTTAAATTATTACCGTAACAATATTTAATTGTAATTTGATTGCTAGGGGTTTCTTGTACTGCTGAATTTGAATATCTGCTTATTTTTAACGTAACATATAGGGGGTGCTATCGTGACCCTGACAATATTTTGTTTACTGTCGTATTTTTTTTACGTCAATATTTTTCAAAAATGATTCATTTTCTTAAAATGACATTTAAAAAAGGCACACTTATTACATGTCGCTAAAGTACGTACACCAGTTTTGAGAAAAATGGCTTTAAATATGAAAATGCTGAATATTACTGGTTTAAGATCTACATTGAATCAGACACATAGCTAACATAATAAGAATTTGTTACCGAATGTATTGTTAATTTAAATGTGGAACTGTCAAATTTAGGCCCGGTTTTGTCAAAGTAGTGCTACTTTATGAAATCCCCAAGTAATTATCTTTGCATCCTCCAGTAGCGTTACTGGTAGTAAGTTGCTCTATTTGAAATTATTTTATCACAAAATCTTCTAAGCGGACACTAAATCGCGCAACTATATACTTATATATACTTAGTGTCCGCTTAGAAGATTTTGTGATACAAATTTCATCGGACAAGAACCAACTGTAAATATGGAAATTATTTTACTTGATCAGTAAGTTTACTGGTTCAGTACCTACTGCACTAATTACTTGACGTTAAAAAATCCGGGCCTTAAAAACAGTCTGATTTGATTACTCCTTCTTTTAAGCGATCATTGATAAAATTAAAAATCCTATTCCTTCTCTTTACACCAATTACTCAGTTTAATATTTGAGTGTTCCAGTTGTCAAAGGCTGCGATGGTACTAGATTTGGTAATTTTTATTTTTTATCGTGAGAGTCAATAAGATTATCGGCAACTATACCGCACCAAGTATAAATTTTAAATTCATGTTGAAAGTGTCGGATTTGTATTTTGTATTGCATTTGGATTTTTATGTAACAATTTCTTTGATTGAACAGTCCCTGTCCTAGTAAATGTGGCTTCATCCGTAAATAAAATTTTATTAATAAAAAATGGATCTTCTTCGCAAGAGGCATTGTAACACTCGTTCCGTTGGGAACGTGTTACAATAAGCCTTCTTGTGAAACTTGTATAATAATATACTATTGTGGACTTCACTTTCAGTCAGATTGTGGAAATGGAAAGGAGTGTGTGAAATTGTGTGTGGTGTGTGTGGTGTGTGTGTGTGTGTGTGTGTGTGTGTGTGTGTGGTGTTCGTGTATGTGTGTGTGTCAAACACTTCTGTATCACAGATGGGATCGTATTCAGCAGATTTTGCTCTCAATGTTGAACAATAATCCGTCTATGATACCCGAAATATTTGTAAGTTGCGTGGGTGGTCAAACCTTCGTATCAATGGTCAGATCGTATTCAGCAGATTTTGCTCTCAATGCTGAACAATAATCCTCCTCTGATACGTTGATTTTGTGTTTAGTGTAAAAGAGTGTGTGTGTGCGTGTAATGATGATGATGGAATCTGACTTATTTTCTTTGTCTCTTATATTGTCCTTTCTTTCTTTTCCCTTCTCTAAAATTTGTGATCGGTTGAAAAAAGGATACAGGAATTTTCGGGAAAGTTCTCTTCTGGTAGGTCTTTTTCTTTATTTTTATTTAAATAAATTGTAAAATTTCTTAAAAATCCAGTTTATTTTACTTCCAGTGTCAAAGGCAAATGTCGCGAAGAAAAAAAAATCAGTTTGAATTTTCGCGGGATTAATTTCAAATTTCCAGTTCGCGGGTTTAATTTAGATGTTGCTCGTTCGAAAACTAAACGAAGAATGCTTTTACATGTTGCTTGTTCGAAATATAAACGAAGAATGCTCCTGCAACGACGCGCACGCCCTTTTATAGCCGCAGGTTTGTGGACAGTGACGGTAACTATGGTAACCACCGACAAACCTGGTCGGTGCTCTCGTTAAAAATAATCTCGACCCCGGTGCGCATTTTGCCAATGACAGTTTGTTTACAAAATTCGAAAATATATAAATTTTTGCATAAAATACAACAAAATGGTTTAAATTAACATTCACAACATTAAATGAATTATTCCTCATCTGGTAAGTAACATTTCATTTGTCTAAATAATGGTAATTACAAAAAAAATACTTCAACTGTAACATAACCTCAACTAACAAAATCTAATTTCTAGAAAAGTCAAATTATTCAACAAATTAAACGAAAAACAACACAAAATAGAAACGCCTAGTTCACCGTAATTGTTCATGCACAAGCGTTGATGGTTCACAAAATCCTGAGGAACTCGTCCAACTGGATACGAATGCTTGGACCTGACACCTACATTGCTGGTTTGCAGGAAAATCAGCATCACCCTCTCCTTGTTCACCCAAAAGAAGTGGATCATACTTGTCATGGTATTGGAATGTTACTTATTGCATTCCGATGTGTTTAATGTGATTTTGTTGGTAGAATGAAGAGACTTTTGCATGATATCATGGTTTCTGCTTACGATGTACACGTATAGCTATGGACGATGGTCTCCTTCACTCTGGTATGCTGAACACACTTCCAAGGAATCTTTTTATGTAAACGTAGAGGTGCTTTCACCGCTCTGGTGGTCCTTCGCTCGTCCTGGATCGTCTTGTACACTCGACGTGGAACTTGGTGCTCTTTTCTGATTTTTATTTGTTACAATAATCATTTCTTTTTATTTTCTTGTACTCAGGTAATTATCACTGCAATATGTAACTCGTGTCTAAATAAAAACCTGGTCAAGTGGGTTGTGATCGAGAATTTATCCATTGCATTTACATAGCAGAATTACTAAATGTAGCCTACTTGACCAGGTTTTTATTTAGACGCTCGTTAGTTACATTCGAACGATCCTTCAGTCACTTTTGATGTTTCTATTTGAACTTCCTTAATTTGACATTAAAGCATCCAAAAGAGGAAAATGTTTTATTTTAAAAAAATTAAAGCAGTTGCGTAAAATGACAACCTCCTGCATCAAGGTACTTTTGAACTCTACGAACAATTGCGTGACTAACGTTAAACAAATTTCTGGCCACAGCGTATTATTTATGACACAATTCATGAACAATTAGTATTAATATGACGTTAGCCAAAACATGCATTTAAATTCCAACGCCTACTCTAATTCGTTTTTAAATTGATCACTGGTTATAAACAATAAATAATCCATTATTGTTTTTAATTAGGTAATAAAAATTAATATTAAAAAGGTGAAAGTGACTTTCGAAGTCAAGATAAAACTACTGATTCTGATTTTTAAAATAATGATAAAATGAATAATTTGGCCAATATTTTATGATATGATATGAAAATAATAAAGACAATAAAGAATTATTTTTTTCATTAAAAAAATAATTCTTTATTGTACTTATCATCTAATTTTTCTTAAGTCGCTACAATATTAACGAAACACTAATTTGAAAATGATTATATTTGATAAAACTATAACAATAAAAAAAATGAAATGATAGATACAACAAAAAAAATCAGTTTAATTTATCAACATTAAAATAAATAAAAATCTACCAATTTTTTCTTTTTTTAATGCATAAAACAGTTTTATTTAATTTCAGTTAACAAATTCGGAACCCAGAGTTTCAAAAAATGAAACCAACATTTTCGTTTTAACCATGCAAATTTTTATTACTTGAACTTTGGGGATGTTTTTTGAAAAACAAACAAAATTACTTTCATAATGCTGAAATCATCATTTATAAAAAACAAGGAACGCAATTTAATATCGCACAAGTTCGATTGTGATGCGGGCATCGATGCTAAAATTCAGTTTGCCCTGAAATGTCTGCAGTTTCTCTTTTTTAAATTTTTCGTTAATCTCTCCGGATCCACCCTGGCGCAACGACGGCGGCGTCGGCGAAGCACCGTTTCGTTCCGGGCCCGCATACAAAACCGAAATGCAAAAACGCCCGACTTAATGCATTTTACTTGTTTCGAGCGGTTTCGGCTCGATTGAAAATTAATTTCGAAATTCGATGAATACAAAGCAGGGCGAAATCGTAAAAAATAAGCGCATTCGAACACACCTGAATGTAAATGCGGAACCGGCATCGCGACGCTGCGTTATTTACGTACGTACGTCGGTCGCTTTAAAAATTTCACCACTCGGTTTTCACGGGCTTATGTTTATTTCGGAATTAATAGGGTTTTAAATTGCAGACGCGTCCGGCTTATTTGACGACATGACGATTTGAAATTTTTCCATTAAACCTCACATAAATGATTAATTTGGAGAGGCATAAAAAATAATTTAATTTGAATCCATCACGCAAACTTTGAATAAATGCTATACAAACGATCGAGTACGAATATGAAACTCGTTTTTTTTTTTTGGTAACTCCGGATAAACTGCTGCTAATTAATGCCCTCTATAAACGTTACATGCAGACGCATTTCAGTGGCAATTAATTAACTTTACGGACGCATTTATTACTCGGCCATTAATTGACACTATTTCTAACAAATAATATTTGAAATCGTCGGCGCTCAATTAACGGGCTGAAATTTATGACCGGCCGGCAGATGACGTTTTAATAAACCGGACAAATAAGCGCGGGTGAATGCGGGGGCACGCACCCTGCCTGGATTTTGTTTGCGTAAGCTATCATTAGTTTTCTGAAGTTGTCCCTCATTAAAGAGAGTGAAACGTTGATTATCTCGTCGACAGCGCCCCCGGGGGCTCATGACGGTAACTGGATAGCGCGTACATGTGTGACACTCGCTGACACATCCTAAAATCTTCCCCTTTCACTGTCCCGTTATTTCCTTTATCGTTACACTTGCCGCCGTCTCTTGAATCTTTTCGTCTTTGTGTGTGCGTTGACGACGTCAACGTCGCGTCGGTCGATTCAAGAACATTCGATGACAAACCGTTCATAGTAAGGGGAAAGTAATTTTAGACGCTTTGATTCCGATCAGTTTTAATTTAACTTAATTTTTTTTTTGTATTTTAGACACACAATTAAAAATCAATTGTAAAATAAAGATTTAAATTCTCAAACAATTAGGTATTTCGAATCTCCCAAAATCCTTTATTATACTATAGACTTTCCACATACATAGATACATAGGTCAGTCCAGAAAATTCTTTCACAAACTTCCATAAACTCCAGGAAAATTTCATCAAGATATTACACCACAGGCATTAAATTTGGGATCGGTAGGAACGGTCCCATTCATCATTTCACCTTTCATCAAAAAGCCGGAGTGTGTTATAAAATACGACCCTCTTGAGAACATTCATAAGAGTCCACTTTGAGGTCCACATCTCATTAAGACCGCGCATTACACATCCCTCGCTGAAACTTGAACGCCGAAATGCATGCAACCCAAAGACAGCAAGCAAGGGGGAAATGTACCCTTCGGGCAAAATCTCGGGGGAAATCGAGTGACTTGCAAATGCGAATGGAAGCATAATGCCACAAACTGATCCACCATAATCAATGAAGTATACGAACTAATACTAGAAAATAAACTACACAAAACAGTAGAACAAACATTGCTAGAAACACAAAGTGGCTTTCGAAAAGGCAGAAGTGTCCAAAATAACATATTCACGATAAAAGAAGTTATATCGAAGAGGTTACAACGCAATCTGGATACGTATTTAGCTTTCTTAGACTTAGAAAAAGCGTTCGATAAGGTGCCACGAACGGAAGTGTGAAAGAGTCTTATAAGCAGAAGAATAAGACCAAAACTAAAACGAGTGATGGAGAATCTGTATAAACTAACACGAAATTATGTCATCAGTAATAATAATATATCTGAGGAATTCGTAACAACCGCAGGCTTAAGACAAGGGGTACTAATGAACCCGGTATTATTTTCGATCTTTATGGACGAAATTACGAGAAAATGTCGCAAGCAAGGGGGAAATGTACCCTTCGGGCAAAATCTCGGGGGAAATCGAGTGACTTGCAAATGCGAATGGAAGCATAATGCCACAAACTGATCCACCATAATCAATGAAGCTTAAGGATGATGTGCGTACAAATTATTTTTAAAAGTAATGAGTACAGAAAGTAAACTGAGAAAAATGTTCACTGATCTGATTTGTGAACTATTCCTGCTTGATGGTAACATCAACGGTTCTAAAAATCTTCGGACATTTTACATAGTAATTCTGAAGAACATTGGTAGCCCCATCGAAACCTCAACTTAATCCCGTGTAATCGCCAAGAAAAGCGATCAGGTGTCGAAAGTTCCCCGGGCGTGACGTTTATGGTCCATTACAAGTTCGACTCGGCCGGACCGAACTTAGATTGTGTGCGGCTGAGGGGGTGGAACGGGAGCATTGTTATTGGTGTCTTCGAGTGTGCTCTGCAAAACTTTGCCCGGCGAATGGTCCTTAATTCCCATCAATATTCAAACTTATCCGCGCAAACCCAACTATAATTAAATCTCCGGCATCCAATAAGCGCCGAATATGTTTGCGTTTCGCGATGTAATTAACTCGGATTAACGGAAATGAAATGCGGCGGATACTTTTATTACCGGGTGTGTGAGCGAACCAGCTTGCATATGGAAATATAATTATGTACCTCGATGGAACACCGATTGTGTTTCAACATGTTGGGCTGTTCATAATTTGTTTCGAAGCCACTTATGTTTATAGCAATATCGATTTTCATAGTTTATCTGCATCACTATATTTGGTACGGCTTTAATATATAGGGCAACAAATTTTTGCAAATCAAATTGTATGGTATGGAGAAACGCACATTTCCCATTACCTCTTCTATTTTCGGAATAATAATAAATAGAGCATAATATTTGTAGATATTTTCCCGAGATTCAAGTGCTATTTGTGGAACTAAAATCACAAGAGCAAAATATTATTATATTTTATTATAAATTAATTAGATTTGAATGAGGATATTATTTTATTATAAATTAATTAGATTCGAATGAGGTTATTATTAAAAGAGTTTGCGTTTTGTAATTGTTATTGCTTGCTGATTATTTTCATATTTTTTCCGTTATATTTTATGTGAGTTTGGCTTTTGTATTACCAAGAATCTTCTTCTTCAATTTTGTTTTGAATTAGATTATTCAGATGTAAGTATGGAATAGGTTTGTCTTGAGATTAAGTCTGTGGATAGCTTGACTTTTGCTTTGATAATTTAATTATCATTTATTACTGGACTATTTCCAAGTACGGATGTACAAATACAAATTAATAGTAATGTTTCCCCAATAAAATCTAAATTCGTCGTCTTATCCGCCAAAGCAGACAGGCGGCCAAGTAAACATTGACGAGAATTTGAAACGTACCTGTCCGCTTGTCCGCCTACTCATTATAGCAGTCAAAAGTGATTAACCAACAATTTAAGTTTTTATTGAGGAGACATTATTTTAATTCTGACTGTACTTCTCAAGCTAATGTTTATGTGTTTGTAATTTGGTGGACTTTACGACTGGAAAACCTTTTTTTGTCAGAAAATGTTTCGGGAACTCCTGACTTGGTAAATTTTAAAAATTGTACAAAAACGATATAAAAAAACCTGTTTGCACCTGGCTGCCAGGGTTTGTAGTAGGCTGAGAGGTGGCAACCTATTTGTTTCAAGTTCTCCAAATGTTTCTCTTTTAGATGGTACTTCATTTATTTTGCACACAAATGAATAAAATTGTTCTAAAATAATTAATTAAAACTACTGTAATTAAGGGTACTTGTACTTGCGGCAAGCTTTTGCAAGGCAACCCAGTCGATATGTTCAAATTCAAGTTTATTGCACATACTGTAAGTGTATACAATCGTGTTCGTCAATAACACAGTTGAAAATTGCTACACACGCAGCAATAGTATAGTAAGCTAAATTATTACATTATTTACATGAAAATATTGTCTAGCTCTTAAGCAGTTAAGTAAAATTGAAGTTTAATTTGCCACATTTTATAGCTTGTTGTGTTACTAACTTCAAAAACTGCTTGGTGTTGTGGATTAGGCACACATTTACACTTTCATGACCTACCTTTATCAAAAATTTATTTGGACGTATGGTATATATTACACATAACATATAAATATATGTACTTAGGACATAATTCACATAAAACACTTTAAAAACATGTCTGAGATTGAGTCGTCATGATTCTGTGCAAACCCGTAGTAATTTCAAAAGTATTACATTGGAAAAATTCTTTTATACTATATAATGCCTTTTTTTGTAAAAAAGTTTTTACAGTTTCACTGAAAGTTGATAGAGGAAGATCCCTTATTTCGTTGGGTAAGATATTGTAAAAAGTGGGTCCAAAATTGTTGCAACTATTTTTACTACTTTGTAAACGTTTATAAACAATACGTATATTAGAGAATTTGATTTTAGCGCCCTCTTTCGGAGAAAAAATTGTTACATAATCCAAAGTGTGACAACTCATATGAAAGCTAATTTTAATAGTAACTCAATGCGTGAATTGAAATTACGTAAAGATATTGAAAACTGATTAAAATAACTAAAAATAGGGTTCGTAACAGATTTGGTATCCTTGTTTTCAGTTATTTTAGTTAGTTTTCAATATCTTTACATAATTTCAATTCGCGCATTGAGTTACTATTAAAATTAGCTTTCATATGAGTTGTCACACTTTGGATTATGTAACAATTTTTTCCCCGAAAGAGGGCGCTAAAATCAAATTCTCGGATATTAATTTCACATTACTGAATTGTCTATAAAATTACCTTTTCGATGATATGCCACACATGGTACATTTCCTATTTAAATTCTATTGGTTAGAGAGCTGGAAGGGAGAGGGATGATGTATGACACTTGTGTATAGGATAGAAAAGTGTCCCCCTTGGATTAAAAATCGACCTGTTTTTGCGTTTTTTCAAACAAAAATTTTCTTGGAAGATATTCAGTCTGACTGTTTTCGTTGGGCCACTCTGTATAAGGAGGGTAGTGTTAGTAAACCAAATTCTATAAATTTTGATTTTACATCATCCTGAAGTCCAAGTCCAGAAATTATTCTCAGAGCTTTTCTCTGGAGTCCGAAAATTCTGGAGAATTGAGAGGCATGCCCCCACGCTTGCAGTCCATAAGACATATAAAAAATTAAGAGTGAATGATAAATAGTTAGCAAGAGCTTCTGGTTAACTAAGGCTTTTAGGTTCCTCAGGTTTTTGGAAATTTTTGAAGTCAATTTATCGATGTGGATTGACCAATTTAATTGAAGATCTAGATGAATACCTAGAAATTTCACCGAAACTGGGTTATGGAATTCAGTTAATGAACGATGAGCAAATAATATTTTAAGGGTCTCCTTATGATTGAGAGACAGAGGATCATTTGTACTGTTATTCAATTGATTTAGAACAGTTGCAATATCCTGATCAGCTGTTATTACGGTTGTGTCATCAGCAAATAGAACAAGGTCTTGCAATGAAATTGCAGACTTTAAGTCATTAATATAAATTAAGAAAAGAATTCTATTATTCTATAATAGATATAAAAGTCAACGTATAAAGGTTAAAAACATGGTTTGCGAAGCGAAAAATAAAGCATGGGAAGAATTTGGAAAAAAATAGAGAGGAACTATAATGAAAATCAAAAGCTCTTCTATGGGATACTGAAAAGACTAAGGAAGGTTAAAACAAGAAGAGCTCAAGCTATCCAAAGTAAGACAGGAGACTTAATAACGAATACCAACGATATAATCAAAAGATGGAAAGAATACTTCCAAGATTTGCTAGGAGAACAAAGTAAAGAGACGACAGAAGAAAAAACGGAAACTCAAAATGAAGAAGAAAAACAAGAAAATAAATATCAAGAAGAAGAAGATAACATGATCACTAAAGAAGAACTCGAAGAAGCACTGCGCAAAATTAAAAAAGGGAAATCACCCGGACACGATAAAATAACTACAGAAATGATTATGAATATGGGAGACACAGGAATAACGTTATTGCTAAATATATACAACACAGCATGGGAAAAAGAAACTATTCCGAGCGATTGGGAGGTAGAACAAACAGTACCGACCTTCAAAAAAGGGAACAACAAACAATGCAACAATTATAGAGGCCTAACGCTGCTGAGTATACCGCTTGAAATATACGAACTAATACTAGAAAATAAACTACACAAAACAGTAGAACAAACATTGCTAGAAACACAAAGTGGCTTTCGAAAAGGCAGAAGTGTCCAAAATAACATATTCACGATAAAAGAAGTTATATCGAAGAGGTTACAACGCAATCTGGATACGTATTTAGCTTTCTTAGACTTAGAAAAAGCGTTCGATAAGGTGCCACGAACGGAAGTGTGAAAGAGTCTTATAAGCAGAAGAATAAGACCAAAACTAAAACGAGTGATGGAGAATCTGTATAAACTAACACGAAATTATGTCATCAGTAATAATAATATATCTGAGGAATTCGTAACAACCGCAGGCTTAAGACAAGGGGTACTAATGAACCCGGTATTATTTTCGATCTTTATGGACGAAATTACGAGAAAATGTCGCCAAAAAATAAAGAAGTTACACATGGGATACAGATATCTGAAACCAGTTCAAATATCAGAGTGCGCGTTCGCAGATGACATCACCCAGTAAAGAAGACCTACAAACAAATTAAGGCTCGTATTCATAAACAAAACTTACGTTATGCGCTCAATAATAATTCGCTAATAATTCATGAAATATACACATTTCACGTATTGGACGCATTGGACACACAACCAACAAGAGTTTAACAACAGTTTATGAATTACATTCCGTAAAAGACATCTTTGCAGCGCATAAACACATATTCGCAATGTTTTGGTGAACGCATAGCGTAAGTTTTGTTTATGAATACGGACCTTAGACGTTTGGAATAAAACATTAGCAGAGCATGAAATGAAAATGAATACCTCGAAAACAAAAGTATTACTAGTAGCTAAAGAAGCGCGCAGAGTAGATATAAGAGTAGATGGACATTTAATAGAACAAGTTCAAAAATTTAATTACCTAGGAGTGATAATAAGTGAGAAAGGAAGACAAGAGACAGATATAATCGAGAGAATAGAAAAAACTAATAAGGTGTACTATTCCATGAGCAAAAATTTCATCTGCAAGAGAGAAGTAGCAAGGAAAACAAAAGTTACGGTTTTTAAAACAATCTTCAGACCCATATTAACTTACGGCTGCGAATCTTGGATATTAACGAGTAGTCTGAAAAGAAAAATAGAAGCAACGGAAATGAAATACCTACGTAAAGCCATGGGAGTTACATTGACCGATAGAATAAGAAGCGCAGATATTAGAAGACAACTGGAACTAGAATCGGTGTTAGAATACATAGAAAAACGTCAGCTAAGTTGGTGGGGCCACTTACAAAGAATGAATCAAACAAGAATGGCAAAAAGAAGTAGAGGAAGACCGCAAGAGACATGGGATGCAGCAATCGCAAAAATACTAACTAGAAGGAACAAGACATGGACTGAAGCAAAAACAATGGCGAGAAACAAGAAAACGTGGAGCAAATTCGTGCACGGTGTATAACGTGTAAAAAAACCTCTACACTATCAGGTAGACAGGGGATCAGTTTTTATATATATGTAAGAAAAGAATGGGTCCTAAGACAGAGCCCTGAGGGACACCGTTTTTTTATTATCGACAGATCTAACGGTTTACAGCTATGGTATATTGTTTCCTGTTTACAAAGTAAGATTTCAAGAGCAGTAAACTGGTTTCGCTGAAGTTACAAAGTTCAAGTTTCTGTATCATTCTGTGATGTGAGACATAATCGGAGGCTTTATGTAGATCATAAAAAGCGACCCCTACATACTCTCTGTTTTCCTGTCCTTCAATTATTTTAGATAATAATAAGTTTATAGCATCAACAGTTGACATCTTTGACCTAAAACCGAATTGAAAAATAAAAAAAGCCTGTGTTTTTCAAAATGATTAGTTAACTGAGTTTTCAAAGCTAATTCCAATATTTTTGATAATACGGGAACTGTTGAGATGGGTCTGAAGTTATTGGGATCATCAGTGGCGCCATCTTTAAGAATAGGTGTCGCTCTAGCTATTTTTAAAATATCAGGAAATTTTCCAGTGTTAATACACCGATTAAAAAGTTTAGTGAGTGTGATTGTTATGGAATTCTTAATATGTTTGATTATGCTTGTTGATAACCCTAAGTAATCGAAACTATTTTAATTTTTTAGCGAGTTTATACTCGTCATATCTCGAACTTCAATAAATCTGATGTTTCTGAAGCAAAAATGAGGATTGTTTTGATGAGGTAGACAAGCAACACTTGTGTCAATGGAAGAGAATTTTGCATCTCTTTTGATATTAGTAGAAATATATGAAATGATCCTTTAGTACATTTGAGTCTAACAATAAGTTAATGGAAACTTGATTTTTGGACTTAGGTCGATGCGTATTTATAATATTCCAAAGAACTTTCTGATTATTACCCGGTTAGAAATTCAGGATTAATTTCCGAAAATGCCTATACATAGAGTATCCGTACGACTCTGAACATCCTATACACATAAGGTTATTTTAATTTGCTTTTTACATATTTTACATCACGTCCCCGGAATTTTAATATTTCACGAGCGGAAGAAACTCACCGTGGCCATTTAGGCTGCAATCTATCATGTTTCCGTCGTCATTGCAAATTTCAGGCGTAAGGAGCGCGTCATGTGAATAAGCGAGGGAAGCGCTGAATATGGTTCGATTATTTGTATTTCTATTGTGTCGGGGGAAATAGAATTGTCACATCTCGGCAGCCTGATGTAAATAAATATTCCGTTCGCTCCGTCTGCGTCCGATATTAAATATACACCGTGAAGATTGTTTCGCCGTGACAAAGTGAAATAGACTGGAATTGTGTTATTTTCTTCTGTTGGTTTGTTCTACCTCTGTGCCGCCGTTCCTGCTACTGATTTGAGATCCTCGGGAATGAGCATTCTTCGTCTTTGTTTTTTAATTTTTCAATTTGTCTTGTTTACCGACTACATTTTATATCATGAAATATTTTGTAATTTTAGTCTCATATTCACAGATTGTTTAGGAACAGAATGTCAGCTTTTATACATAGAATGATGATTTAAAAAAGAACGGACATTTAAGTTTTTTATTTTAAGACCACAGGGAGTGGTCTGTACTTCAACAAAACTAGCAAATCGTTTAATATGCACTTGGCGTATACACTGCTCTACAATTGAAGTGGATATTTACAATGATTTATTCTTTTAGGTAGAAATTTAAATAAAGAAATGTGATACAAATTTAGTCATTGAAAATTCTTTTATTGATGAATTAAAGAAAGTTAGTACCGTGTAGGCCCACCTTAATGCTGTTACTCTATTGGGAAGACTTATGTTATCAAAATATTAATAAAGTCCTATATAAGGTATGATTTTCCAAATTGCTTGCAACGCCCCAGGCAATTGCTGCAAGGCTGTTGGAGCTGGTTAAATTGCCTAGACATCTCGGCCCAAACATGCTCAGAGTGGTTGATGATATTAAATTTTCATTGTATCATTGTCCTCTTTCTCTCCCTACCAATGTTCGACCATCACACGTGTACAAACGAAATATCGATTCGTCGTAAAGAGGCAATGGCGCCAATTTTGAAAATTCCAACGATAATGTTCTATTACCCAACGATATCTGCATACACTTCGATCTTCTATAAATCGTGGGTGTGTAGCTCGTCTTCTTGTGCACAAATTACGTGCATGCAACCTTCTTCTCACAGTTTGACAAGAAATCACGCTTTCAGTAGCTTTCCTGAAAAAGCTGTTAATTCTTGAAGCCGTGAATGTTCGATTTCTTGTTGCAGTCAGGACTACCAAACGATCTCGGGCATGGGTTGTGGATTGTTCTCGCCTCCACTATGGGTATATGCTGGAGACCCAGTTGCTAAGTAGCGATTCCATGCTCGATTTACGACCTTTGCGACACATTCAGCCGTTTAACGACTTCCTCTTGTGGCAAACCCTGACCGATCCAATGCAGTACTTGCTCGAGTTGCACTGTTTCCAAACGTCTTAGAGGCATAATTTCTATGGTAATAAACAGAAATGTTGCTAAAAATAAGAGTGGTAAGCCATGCTCCTAACTTTTCTTTGTTAAAACGATAATAGCACAAAGCAATAAAAACATTGCTTGTTAAATCTTGTCTGGGCGAACGACCGACTAGAATTTGAATTACTGCTTGAATTTACTTGATAATCTTCAGTAATTAATTCAATTGTAGCCGTGTCTTTCGCTTTTATAGCCATTGCTCCACCGTCATTCCCACTCTTACATGCGCGCTCGAACTTAGTGATCACAAGCGAGAAACGCCGAGACACAACGACTCGCATTAACACTTAATTAAATTTTTGTTGGTTATAAATTTGTTTCCGATCCGGTGTTACAAGTTTTATGTTAGCAAACATGCATTGCAAATGGCCGAGCCGAGATGTAAACCAGTGCTTCCGAGTTTTCAAAGTTCGGAGTCTATTTTTACTTTAAATTGAAAAGTAAGTAACTGTAGAAGCATTTCTTTACCTCATTAATACTCTTTATTACATTCGTGTACTAGTAAGTACAATCGTTTGTTTACATTAAACAAATCTCTTAATCCTAACCTAACATCTTTGTTTACCACACTTTCAAAACTTGTCATCTCTTGAAACAAAGGAAATTTTTAAGGTGAATTTTGTTCGGTGTTTCTTTATAAAAACTTAAAATTAACACTTCACTTCCGCACACTTGAAACTCTTTCGCCAACTGTACTTTGCTATCTGTTTTTAGGTTCTCTTGCAACAGTTCATCGCAGTCAATCCCAACGACCGAAATTAGGGGAGCCCTAAGGCGCACCCTTCGGCCATCATCAAGGTAGACTAGCCTTCTTTTTCTTCCGAACTGGACCGATCAATGCCTTGCAGTTAGCGGAGTACTCGGCTTCGTCTGAAACCGCTGCATCACGTCACAGAACTCCACCCAGGCTGCCTCTAGAAGCACCTCCTCTACCGAACGAATTTCTCTTGGTCTACCACATGAAGTTGCACTTCGTTTTACATGGTATTTTAGCTTTTAGTCTAAATAAACTATCAACTCTACATAAAGAAAATCAGATTTTTTTTTTAAACTTAATTTTATATTCGCCAAAGGCAAATATAACAGCATTATATGTAGAAGCGTACACAAAGCTACCTATTTATTTCCTCAGCGTTAAAATAACGACAAGAAGAGTAAAGATCAAAAAAAACCCAATAAATAAAATAAAATTGAAAATTTGCTCCACCTTCAAAATTTAGAATTCTACTTGATTTCAGCTGTCAAAACATGTTTATGATTTTTCAGCTTTTTTCTATATTTCCAAAGTTCTGGGAATTGCAAAACAGTTGACGATTATAGGGGTGTTATTAATCAATGCTTTCGTGCATATTATCCGTTCACGATCTTTTTGCACTCTAATAGTACATGTATTTTACTATGTCCTTCTTTTTCAGAATTAAAAACCAATTATTGCTTAGAACTATCATGAACTAATTTGGTAATTTAGCTCGTAGAGAGCAACTAAAATTACATAGAACACTTTGCATACGTAATGATATTATTTCGGCGCATCCTAATAATTGTGATAAGTCATAATATTATGTAGAATAAATTTGGATAATAATTTTGAAATGGTTTTAGAAATTCGAATTAATTATTCGGAACTGCAGTAATTATAATTGAAACACATAAAACACAATTCCAGGATAGCTCGTAGAAGTAACGACGACGTTTGCTTAACCTCAGCCGTACGTATTAATACAATCGAGTCTCATAAATTTCAAGTTATCCTAGATCCCGACATGTAGGGCAAATATTTCCACAGTGCTGAAACACGTTTGAGAATTAGATTTCAAAGTAAATATCTTGCTACATTTCTCGACGGTAAATATTAAGCTCACTTCCGGTGATATTATTTCTCCGGAGAACTCATAATTGGTTTGCACGACGAGACAATTCAAACTCGATTTTCTTTCATTTAGCTTGGTATCGACGGAAACTTCTTAAATATTGCTGTGATTATCTAAGCCGCTCATAATGGATAAGAATTAAAAATTATTTTCACATTTTACTTTCTAATCAGATCTAATTTATTCCTCATTTAAGTTTGTCTTAAATCCATATAAACACACTTCGAAAACAAATTAAAAGCCTCTCTTATGAAACTGAGGTTTCCGGGAAAGTTGCTCGTCTTCTCTTTGACTCGAGGAACTCTTTCACGAAAATTACTTTGCCACCTTTGATTATAATAGTCGGCTCGGTAATAAGTTTCTGCTGACGACGCAGAGTTCCCCGCCTCTCTCTCTCCGTCTCGCTTCGGAAAGATGACACTGACAGTTCGAAATGCAAACGAAGTGAAATCTACCCCCTAATCACGCTCGGGATAATGGGGTGAAATCTGATTTTGTTGACTCAGGTTTACTATTATTGTTCGTGTTATCATAAAGTAACAATTGCGTTTTGTGTGCTCGGAAGGCAATCGATTTTCGGGCATATTTAAAGCCTGAAGATACTGATGAGGTGCGGGAGCACTATTTCAACGCGGCCATAAATTTTTGTAACCTCCGAAAGTATATAGCCGGGATTAAGGTGCTCATTGACTATGAGGGTTGCTGCTCTCAAAGGGACGAGATATATTACACCTTCCCCGCACAGGACCCAAGATTAAAGCATTTCCTTTCACCAAATACAATGCGTACATTTTACTTGTATATTATCTATCAAATGCAAGCAAACACACATTCAACCAGAGGTAAATCGAGATTTTCTCTTTCAATTAAAGCAATTAGAATTGGGGACCAATTGACGTAACGTAAATAGTTTTTCTTTATCTTTTTATTTATAAAGGAATTTTTATAAATTTTTTGAATTAGAACGAAGTAACGTCTATTAAAGGACAAGTATAATATAGAACAATCGCCAAATCATATAGAACAATCCTCATGCAATATAATTACGCTATAACGGCGAGTAATAATATTAAACTACGAGGGGTCGTTTTTATATTCCCGGACTAGGCATGAAAAGAAAAGATTAGAACAGCAACAAAAATTTATTTTTCAATATAGGCCCCTTGCTTTTGAATATAAGTATTACATCGTTTCAATAACATCTTTAATCCATTATAAAAAAATTCATTTGGTTTGTCCGTAAAATGGCTATAAGTTCGTCATCGTCCCTAAATTTTGTTCCCCTAAAGTGTTTTTTTTTTTTTTGAGATTTGGAAACAAAAAGTAGTCCCAGGGGGCTAGATCTGGACTGTAAGGCGGATGGTCAATTTCTGTGAATCCACATTCAGCAACAACAGCTTTTGAAAGTCTTGACTTGTTGAGTGGTGCATTGTTGTGGAGGAAGAGGACACCTTGCGTCAGTTTTCTGCGCCTTTTCACTTTAATAGAATCTCTGAGGCGATGCATTAAGCTTGCATAATATTCTCCTGTTACCATACATCCCTTATTCAGATAGTCAATCATTAAAATTCCTTGGCAATCCCAAAAAACAGTGGCCATTATTTTTCCTGCAGAAGGGGCGACTTTAAACTTCTTGGGAGGGCTGGGGCCCTTAATATGCCATTGCATCGATTCTTGTTCTTCGACTTGGAAGGACAATCATCCCCGTATACAGCCGACATTTCTTCACGAATAACTTTTGAAGCCTTTCCTTGTTTTGTTAGGAATTTTATAACTGCTTGATATTCGAGTTTGTTCATTTTGATACATGATAACACAATATTAGATACACAGATATTAGAACTAATACCACACTAATACTGCTGCAATTGTTTTGTAAATTGTTACCAAGGCATATGCGATTAAAAAACAATATAATTAAAAATTGCATTAAAATTGAAAACTGCCTAGTCCGAGAATATAAAAACGACCCCTCGTATGTAATATGAACAGCTAGTCATTCCAAAGCCAAAACAAACCAAGTAGAAGATAAACTTGGACCAACATTGAGTTTAACATTGAAGATTCAATTTTAAAAAATTATAGCGTCTGGTTATTTTTGAGCAGCACTGTACATCATATATTACATAATTTTATCTTTAAAATAACTTTCCAGGTAAACCAATTGTTTACTTTTGATGCCCTTATGGTTAACTTACAATTAGTGACTGTTACTTGAAATCAATAATCTTATTGTTTTCAAGTATGTAGAAAGTTTCATAAAAACAAAATACATACGTTTCGTTCATTTCAGTTATAAAGTAATAAATACTGACACTGTTGGGTATTAAAATTACGTGCTTTTAAAACAATTCAGTACAATCAAACGGATAACTGACAAGATTTCAATAATTTGACATTAGATTTCGATAATCCATGAAAACAAATAACAAGGGTCTAAATAAAAACCTGGTCAACTAGGCTACATTTAGTAATTCTGTTATGTAAATGCAATGGATAAATTCTCGATCACAATCTACTTGACCAGGTTCTTATTTAGACGCTCGTTATTATCCTTCCGAAGTATTTATTAATTTACGCAAATAAGTAAATGTCTATTTATACTTATGCATTTTAAGTAAGAGTATACAAAATAATATTAAACAACCTTTAGCCATTACTTTAACCAGAGTTAATAACAAGTAAAGTCATTTTTAGTAGAAAAATTGATAAATATTACAAATCGATAAGTGATATCATTAATAATAAGTGGCATCATTAATAATAAGTGTATCACTGTCACTATAAATTTAATTTAACAGTTCTATGGTGTATTTGAAAAATCTGAGATAATAAAAGACCAATAAAATTTGATTGTCAATTTTGTAACGGACGGGGGTTAAATGATAAAAGAAAGTGGATTCCTTGTCCGACACTTTCCAGTTTATCAATTTACAAGGGTTCGTCAGATGCAACCTTTACCTCTGGAAGTTTCGATGAGAGTGAGAAAGAGATTAGAAATTCTACGCCCAAAATCCTGACTTTATTGTTCAGAAACTTTACAAATATTTTTACGTAAACAATTAATTTCTCTCCTCTTCTCACCTCTTTGCCAAATTCTAGTCAAACCATATAAGATCCTGTGCAGTGTTGGTAAAATACTTTATTTTTGGATCTAATTTTATTATATTATATTATATGGTATATTTTGAATCTCACATATTCAATATACGATATTTCATTTGTGTATACATATACAGGGTGATTGAAATTCGAGGGCCAGCATGGGGATCTCGCTTATTATAAGAGACAGAGGATCGGTTAAATGGAGGCAAAGTTGCCAAATTTCATGATGATTAATTATGTTTTAAAAAATTTGAAATATCTCGAACGGTTTCTTCACAATCGAAGAAAAACGAAAAATTGCGATTTTCGAAAATCGATCATAACTTCTTTATTTATGATTTTTTCAAAATTTGTGAAAACATTCCTGAAGCAACTTCTTACGCTTGGTTGAATGTGGAACGTATTTTGTTTTTAGAGCGATTCGTTTTTGTTTTTCCAGAGTCAACTTCATTTTTTCTTATGGGCGCGATTTTTGTTGTTTAGAGAGATAGATAGCACATTTCCTTCTGAATTCCTTGGTATGCCACACTTGTTATTTTGTTTCAATTTTCATTCAGAAATTTTGAAAAAGTGAAATTAGATTCATAGCCATGGATACCTATACCTTTGTTTAATTGGTCTGTCATTAAATACAGAATTACGTATTCAAATGAAGAAAAACGTGATATGTTGCGTATTTTTTATTTGTCACAAAAATTCCACGTTTTTCTTCATTTGGATACGCCATTATGTATTTAATAACAGACCAATTAAACGAACGTTGGCTACATAGCATACAATTGAATCTAAGCTAACTTAATGTGTGAAACTAAGCTAACTTAATGCGTGCACATAATTTAATTTAAGTTTTTTCAAAATTTCTCAATGAAAATTTAAACAAAATAACAAGTGTGGCATACCAGTGAATTCAGAAAAAAATGTGCCATCTACCTGTCTAAACAACAGAAATCGCGCCCATAAGAAAAAATGAAGTTGGCTCTGGAAAAACAAAAACGAATCGCTCTAGAAATAAAGTACGTTCGGCATTCAATCAAGCGTAAAAAGTCGCTACAGGAATGTTTTCACAGATTTTGAAAAAAATCATAAATAAAGAAGTTATGTCCGATTTTCGAAAATCACGATTTTTCGTCTTTCTCTGATTGTAGAGAAACCGTTCGAGGTAGTTCAAATTTCTTGACAGATTATTAATTACCACGAAATTTGGCAACTTTGCTACCATTTAACCGATCCTCTACATCTTATAATAAGCGAGACCCCCATACTGGCCCTCGAATTTCAATCACCCTGTATATACATATTTATTTTGTATTACCTCTGACAACATATTGTATCCGAAATATTATATCATCCGTAAAGAAATTTTGCAACATAGTCGTTTGCACGATGGCCAATACAAATCGAGCATAAAAATGTATACATGTTGATAAAATATACGTGAAACTGTATTTTTTGTGGCCCGAGAAGGATGTTTATTTAAATATCCTCGATTTGTAAAAGTATCTAATATACAATATACGTTACTTACTTAGCATTTTACTTAGCCTTTAGTCTTGTCTACCTTTCGGTATAAGACTATTGAGTTGAGTTGCTTGGTGAGTTACTAACTCTTGCTTTGTATAACTGTTTCCACTGCTTTCTATCTTGACCTAGTTCTCCTATGTTCCTCCATGGTAGATTTCTAATCTCTGCTGCTTTTCTTACGCTGTCCTCCCATGTTTTTCTGGGTCTTTCCCTCCCGTTAATACCCTATGCTCTTGCATTGTATATTGTAACGTTGCCTTTTTGGAAATTAGGTTTGTACCAAGAAGTTACGTATACTTAGGGAGTTGCAGGGCGTAGTCAGAATTAAGATAGTACAAAACACATAAGGTACATTTATTGGGGTTACATTCTTACATGATCAACTGTAGCGGCACTTTACTTAGCTGACAGGAGTTCGGGCACTTCGATGAGGATCTTGTCGAACTAACTTCTAATTGGAAAATCGATCTATTTATATGAATTGACTTGACCTATTTTCCACTGACGTAGTTTGTGCAGGTGTTCGTTGTTCTTGGTAATTCTGATGACTCATTTTTCTCTGCTGCCCGCTGCCACGATAATGCAATCCATGCAGAGGGGATGAACTAGATTTTACATGTTTTTATCTTCTGTTACAATATTTCTTTTACCACTCTCGTATTATCCATTCGGTGAATATGCCCCAGCCATCCTAATTGCCTCTCTTCTATAACATTTTGTATTGGTTTTGTTCCTAATTGATGTCTAAATGTTTTGTTTGTAATTCTATCCTTGCGTGTCTTATTTTGTATTTTCCTTAGAAACCTCATTTCGGTTGCATTTATTCTACTTTCTAGACTGTTAGTTAGCGTCCATGATTCGCATCCGTATATAAGCATTGGTACTGCAACTTTTTTAACTACTTCCACTTTCACTTCGTTTGGTATGTTTTTATGTGCTAAAAATTTCTTTTTTATCTGTTTGAATAGGTTCCCTGTTTTGTTTACTCTCTCTAATATTTCAGCATCTAGTTTCCCATTTGCCTCTATTATGGTACCTAAGTATTTGAACTTGGTTACTTGTTCTATTTCTTAGCTATCTATCTGTATGTTGTGTTTCTTCTTTTCCCTTGGTTTTTGTTTTTCCTATATTCAATTTCATGTTGATTTTTTCCAATTCTTCTTTTAACGTATTCAATATACATATCCATCGTAAAAACTTGAATACATACATACATACATATACTTACCCACAAAGTATATTCTGTACAGTATATAATACTGTATATCATATACCCCCAACACTGATCCTATGACTTGAGGGTCTAAGGCTCACATCACAAATCGTTTGTTTGTAGATTTCCTCTCTTAGCGCCCTTTTTTTATAGAATGAAATTTGGTCTTTGCCCGTGATATTTTTCGGAATTATCGAAATTACGCCTTTTCTTCTCTTGTCTTTTGAAAATTTTTATTCTTTCAGCACATTGCTGTGATATTTACGAGTGATATTTACGAGTGATATTTACGATAGGGTCAATAAAAATATAGAAAACTTTTCAAAACAACTTATCAAAATTTTTATTGCAAATAAACAAAAGAAATTTTATTTTCATTCATGGGTAGAAAATTCAAAGAGACATTTTATTAAAAGTAAAAATAAAAAAAGGAATAGTACCGATAACGATGGAGTAGAAATAAGTTTGACAGACGGTGATCTACGGTGGGTGGACGAGGTCTTTGACAGACGGTGATCTACGGTGGGTGGACGAGGTCTTGCTGCACTGCAGGCGACATGGCCAGAATTCTGCGAGATAATGCAGAAGTACCCACCACAAGAAGCCAAACTCACCATTGATTGCAAGACACTGGCTGATCCAGGAGCAGAAGTCCGGAAGGAAGAAGAGGCTGGTATATTTAGGCGATGGGTGGAGAGTTCGGCTGAAAGCGTCTAAAATGGCAGACATTCAGGTCTATCACCACGAACTTCTGCATCAGCTCCTAAAAACAGAAAGAAAGTGAAGTCCAAGTGAAACGAAGTGCGGGAAGTGTGTTAATTTAATTGAGTCGAAAGATTCAGTAAAATTCACAACCAAAATATAGAAACCAAGCCACGTAAATGTTAAAGACAGAAAATTGCCTAAAAACAACAACAAAACAGCCAACAAAAATAATATTAAATTATGGCAATTCACAGCATTCTTAATTAAGAAAATTGCTAAAAAGATGGGCCACAAATAACAAAGAAAATAAAAAAAAATACAAATTGCTCATAACACAGCAATATGCCCATTGTAAACGTAGTTAATTTCGATAAATGATTAAACCATTTTTAATACCATACACATTGTACTCTACCATTGCCATCTTGACATTTAGTCCAGGCCTATAGGCAGAAATTGTGACATCACGATAAAGGGGTTTTGACGTTTCTCAAAATGCGTTATTTCATCATTTTTATCAGTGCTTGTGAAGAAAACGTAAATAAAATTATCCCGTAAAGAATGGAGTAAGTCTATTTAATAGTTTTTGCCACAGAACGAACTCGTAGAAGATTAATAATTAACCGAATTCAAAATCACTACCAGAATTGACAGGTATTTGAATTTTAAAGTCTTATACGGTCTCATATTGTTCAAATTATATTATAAAACATCACTAAACTTATTGTTAAAGCGTTTTAAAGCGAAAATCAGCAAAACAACGTAAAGCTCGTTGGTTTAAGTAGTTGGAGCCAAGCATTAAGATGACGGAATGGTTCCGTGAAAATAATGAGAAGAGTTTATATTTGGACAAATTAATACCAATACAAAGCAGAATCATTGCTTCAATAAAGCGTTTTTTGCCCGATGGAAAGTATCATACAGATCTGTAATGATTTTCCTCGGAAATTTTTAACGCTTAACCTTATTTTTAAAACTCATATAAACACATTTTCTTAACATTAATGCAAGGATATGTGTAAACTACAGACGCGTAGTGTTAAGAAAAGTAATATAAATTAAAGAAAACTTACATTTTTATTAAATAAGCTTGAAATTTTTAAATGAAATAAGTTTATGTGCTTGACAGTTACCCCTTTACTGTGACATCACAGCTGAAAACATTTGCTGTCTAAAGGCCTGGACTTGTATTAAGATGGCAATGACTCTACACCAATTACAAATAATTAAAATTGTCTAGTCTTTACTACTTCGTTTAGGTACTATCTGAGTTTTACAAGAAAATCCTCAAATGCATAAAATAAAGTGATATTTCTGCTCCAAATTACACGATGAGCTCCTGAGCTAATACCCAACTAGCACAAGCAACTAAATAAAGACTTAAATCTTTAAAAGTAGGGCAGTTCATTGCAACAAGGAGCAGTTAAATGAGAGCCGGAACGCAGAAGTTTTTAGGGCCCGCCATCAGAGGTTTCAGGGCGCGCGTTTATTAGGTCTCTTTAGGGCCTCGCCACGTCGCCGACATAAACTCTAAACGCGCATCCGAATCTTTATTCGCAGACATATCCAGTTTTAAGCGTCCCCGCCGCTAAGTGTACGTCGTTGTTAGGCGACGTGGCGAAAGTGGCTCCAGACGGCCTCCATTGTGTTTACCTACAGAGCTTCGCACTTTGCATGAACAATAACTCACCTGCAGATCTGCCGACAAATTCGATGTTTGCGCATGGATGCGTGCGGATTGGCTCGTCTTGGGGCGCGTCGGATAATGACTTTCGCAACAGGCGTTCCGAGGAGATGGCGCACGGATTCGGATTTACGCGTAGGATGTTTGCACAGAAGATGAGGCGGATATTCCATGAATAACAAAATCTATTATTAAGGTAAATATTTATGTTTTTATCATTGGCAAACGCCGAAGGCGAGTTACAGTAACAAATTGAGGAGAGGATTTGTTTTGTTTAAGCAATAAATACTACAAGTGCTTTTTAACTAAAACATATTCTATATTATTTAAAGAAAGTTTTCTAAAAAGAACTTTTTTGTTCAATATTAGTTTAAAGTTTGGAGTTTAAACGGAGTTTGGAGTAAAATACGTTTTTCAATTAAAAGATCAAGCAATACAGAGAACTGAGATCAAGAGATTAACTGACAATGAGTTCACTTTAACTGGAATTTAAACCAATATTGAAAACCTGGCCCTAAGAAACTTCTCGGGAAAGTAATATCTAGAGACAATAATATGTGTGAGTTATTTTGAATATCATATGTAAACCCATCTGAACGTCGCTGGTCAGTGAATGAGTAGTAAATTCTATAATAACAGTCAAAATGTCTATCAGCATCGCATCTGTTCCAATTGAACACATGTGTTTATTGCATATATTTAACTTTGACTGGACCCTTTGACTTCCAATGTAAGACTAGGAACGCTGAAGTCCTGAAGACTATGTTGTACAAATATTTCGACTCTAGAATCGTGATGATCACGTAGACTAACTGGAGGGCTGCAACCACTGTGGTGTCTGACGCCGAGAAAACAAAAGAAGACAATGTTCCATCATGTCAACCTGCACAGATGTTCAACCTGCCTAACACAGCCAAATCTAGGTCACACGAATTTATTGATTTGATTTGATTTATTGATGATAGTTTTTATTTATTTTTTAATCTTACACTCCATAGTGCCCCAAGCTTTTCAAGCTAGTTATACAAGTTACTACCTACCTGTCACCAGCAGAAAGATTGTGGCAGGAGAAATTAATAAACGTCTCACTGCCGGCTAGTTCTATGGAACGGGCATGTTCAAACAAAAATTAAAAGGTTGTCGTATTTAAAAAAGAACAGTTACAAAAAATATTTTAAGTAATCAAAACGATAAACAACGTACAACATCAAATTACGCCAAGAATTACAAATTCTTACAAAGGATGTGTTAACTAATCGTACGTAAAACTTCGCTCCCGAAATAGGCGTCCGAGTGTAACGGCCCAGGGGGTGGGCGTCAATGCCGTCCAGCGTCCCCTTAGTTTACGTACGATACCACATAACTGGGGGGCGGGGTCAATGTCCGACCGGCCGATGCGGACTTTTACCTGTTCCAAATGAACTCACTAATGCGGTACCAAAGTATTTCAGCGAAGAAGCATTAAACACATGCCTAAATAACAAAACTTGCACAACACTTTGCTTGCAGAAATTACGTGACTAATTCACATCCGCCAGGCTTTGAATAGCAATTAAGATATGCTTTCGTTACACGTAGAGTGCCTAGTTCCAGATCACGGAATAAGATTCCGTTCGGCTTCCCACACAAGCAAACATTACTTGAGGCAACAACAAAATGGTATCCATCCAGCAACAAAGCAACTGCACTCTCATGCGTCTAGCGAAGAGCTGATCGGGTCTGCGTGCGACCTAGTAAACACGGTACGGAGGGAGTCATCTGATCAAAATTGAACAATCACAGAGACCTTCAGAAAAATCGATACGATCGAAACGGCAAGGTCAAAGGCGCGACGTGGAAACTACCCAGGCCGCAAGATGCGATGCGTTCAGTTGAAATCGCGGGCAGAATTTAACCAAACCACACTAAGCGCATGCGAAATAATAGAATTTTCATGAATTCCGCCTACATTCTTCTCTCGAGTTTATACAAACGCATTAAGTCTTGGGTTTCAAAAGGTTTATGTAGTTTATCCCTTACAAACTGTGGAAATGCAGAAAACCCCAGTTCGAAGAAGCTAGTATGAATCCGAACACGATCCGAGAAATCGAATCGGATAGAACTCACATGTAATAGTAGGGGATTCGAACCCACACCTAACAGTTGCCTTACTAAGCGTCAAGCCCATTGCCAGCGGACTTAACCAACTCGGCTATGCAACTACTTCAATACACAAGGTATTTCACAAGTCACGATAAAATGTACATAAAATAACAATGATGATATATATGAGTATTCTAAGCGTAATGAGGAATGCTGAAGGAACTCATCGATTGAATAAAAGGATTCATTTATCAAATACTCTTTGTCGGTCGATTTAAATTGTAAAAAGGGTTTCTGCCGTATTTCAAGAGGTAAAGTATGAATAAACTTTATTGCATAATAAATAATTACTGCCATACCATAAGAATTTATTTAATCTATGTTAGGGCACTACTATTTATCTTTTATATTTACAGTCGCGTCGTCAGTGAATAATCTAATAGTCAAAATCGTCTTTTCAATCTGCCAATTTGAATTACCATGCCACAGATTAATGTTACAGTAGATACGAAACTCGCTTATCTGATTTTTTATAAAATCATCACTTTATAAAAGAGGTAGTCAATTTGACATTTTTAAGTATAATATTTTTGCATGGTGTATAGTGACGAACTGCAAGACAACTTCAAAAGAAGGAACCACTTCGTTATTTAGTTTTCCAAAAGGTAATGGTACAGATTAAAATTATAGTAGATACAGAATTGGCCGATTCGTTTTTCAAACATGTCATAATTTCGTAAAAAGTGTTTTCAATTTCACATTAGATAAATACTCACAAAATAGATTTATTATTGTCACACCTCTAAAGTGCTTTTGAAAAATCTGGGGGTAAGCTTAGCTCAGAGATAAAGGATATCAATCTGCTGGGGCCAAGGACACCTTCCTCTGATCGAACAAAGAGATAAAAGGTAACTTACACAGTTCGGTTTAGTCGGAGATTTAGCAGGGTTGGGAGAAACTACACTTTTCCCAAAAGAGAATTTTATTTGAGCACTTTACAAACTTTATTCCCCCATGGGCTACCTTGCTGAGCCATCGCCCCGCGATCGAATGCCTCCTGTTCATCGTTCAATCGATGGCCCCGATTAATCGACTTAGCTCAGCAAAATACCCGGATAACAATGTACAGCTGTCCCGTATTAATATTCATGACAATATGTATATTACAGATCATCAAGAAACTGTACCATGTGAGTCCCTGTTTCTGCGAAATATTTTGAAACTAAAATGTTCTTGAAATAGTAACACTGTGCAATACATTCTAATACCCAGCTGCTGTCTCATCACTGAAAAGTTAGCAATCCCTTTTTGAAAATGGCTGAAGGTAAAAAAATCAGACCTCATAACATCAAAAGTGCCAATAGGCAGCTCCGAATCTTAACTTGTGACTGTACCTTAGTGTTTCAGTAACTTTAATGTAACATCACTCCATGCCTTCTAATGATCGGGGGAAGAACTATTGAGGAAAGAAGAAAAGTAACAGACAAAGTTGAAACATCCGCATTTCGCCAATGCTAATTTCTTATAAAGTTAGGTTTGATTTGTGATTTTAGACTTTGATGGTTTGGCCCGCATAACATGCCGACCACGGCACCATCCCTGAATAACAGAGAAAATTGACGTGCTAGGAAACGCCTCCTGATTTGCCGAAAGTAAGATGGTAAGACATACTGAAGCTTGACTGGAAGACACTGAACTATAACCCAACTTATCATGAATCGGCCATAATCACGGTGTAAGATATCAGGTGATATAACTTCCTATGCGTTCCGAAGATTTTGATGGCTAATTTTTGTCCTAGTTCTATAGCAAATCCGCCAGATGGCGAACGTGCTGCGTAGGTAAACGAAAATAAAACTTGACCTTCATTTAGTATACGAAAGAACGTTGGTGTTGGTTGGGCGGATTAAGTGTGTGTATTGAATCGAAGCCACGGTCGAAGCGTCTGTTATACAACATGGTGTATCAGTGTTGCGTGCCGACGTGTGAAACCAGGAAAATATCGATTGTTAAGTTACCGATCCAGTTGGTGATCAGTTGACAGTTGTACTCCGCTCATGTTTCCGATCGCTATTTATCCGCTCTGATCAGTTTTTCGTAAACGTTAGTTACAGTTTATCTACCCCGATGTAGCCCCGATCAATGTTCCGTAAACGCCATAACACTTCTAAGGTCATTTACGTATTTGTTTACGTTTACAAATACCTACGCTACACGTAGCCACCTATTGGATTCTTTTAGAATGAGGATAAAATTTAGCCAGCTCACTATCGCAACTCATATCACCTGATATCTTACACCGTGGCCATAATTAATAACGTTGACTTCACACTGCGAAAATAGATTTAAAAAATGTACCTGCATATAAAAATATAAAGCAGTGTTTGAGAAGATAAAAAAACCTAGAACGATATGATTGGATAGGATGAAAAAGATTGAAGAAAGAAAGGGGAACAGCAGAAGGCAAATGTGCATATTAGCAAGAGCAAGTTAATTGATACCATATATAACATATAAGAATGAAAGGAAAGAATTTTTCTTCAACTGAATTCCAAACTCTTTAACTGCAGGTAAGAAAAAAGACCTAAGAATTAAAAAAGAAAACACGTCAAGGTATTTCCCTCGCGCTAGCTTTACACAATTGACATTGAAAAGTACTCAAAACCCCGAAAAAAATATTAATCGTCAGTTATTTTTAACATCATTTGAATTAAATTCATTTTACATCTTAATTTGATACATAAAATCTTACGATAGATATCTTTTATAGACAGCTAGACTTTCACGTTACAAGTTTCTTGTTTGTTAATGTACCTCTATGGATACGTAGCTAAATGATCTTCGTTAATAATAAATCCGATTTTGACTTGCTTTCCGGCCAAATTAAATTAGTACGTGAAGCACCTCGTTATCAAGATTAATTACATAGACGAGCAACTTCGCACATCTTACTTAATTAACTTCCAGAGTGTTTGTTCCGAGTGCAGTTCTCCCTGGGAGGCCGTTTAAATTTGCTCCGGAATCATTAGTCTAATAGATCGGTTTGCAGAGCAAACCGATCAGATATGAATGATAATAGGCCGATCCGGTCGCGACTAATAACACGAACCGATGCATTTGCACGTGCGTTCATCCCCGTGCAATGATAATCCGAAGGGTAGGACGAGTGCATTTCATGTAGGAGTACGTTCGACACAATTGCCCTCCGAAGTCTCTTTGTCGATGTGGCCTCGTTAAAAATCACATGCTGGAAGGATATACGAAATGGAATTTCCTCGATGCGGTATTATGGTAGACGGAACATATAGTCCTGAAGATAATAAGTTACGGAACGTCGGGGCTTGTTACTCATCTTTAGAAATAAAGCAGAAGAGATATAAAATTTTTCTCTGATAATAACGGAACAACGGAAGTCGTTTAGAAGACGTGATTAAGGGAGACATTTTTCATACATACAAATACCTTTTGAAAATTGTGTTTATGCTTTCCGAAGCAGTTTATCGTATTAACATTTCCTATGCACAAGGCGCTTAAAATTATGACGGCTTTTAATAAAGCGAGGTCGGCAGGGATTCAGCAAAGTGGTTAAGCCGCAGACCCTTTTGAGGTCGCTCAAAGAAGTCCACAACCGCAAAACTACTTGCTCTCCATGCATTCTGCATGCTAAGATTAAGTACGTCTAGAACGGAGACTCGAATATTGCTGAATTATTTAAGGGCTGCACTCACTTAGCAACCGTACTTAGGCCATCAAAATGTAACTAGAGTTCATTTTTTTATTATATGCCGATCGTAACGATCTGAGTCAAGAAAATACACGCTGATTCGAAATTGTCTCCTCCTCATATTTTTCAGGGACAATCAGGGTGAATAGAACATCAAAAAATAAGATAACCTTTTGAAACAGTGATCGCCAAAAAAGTTCGCACCGTAGGGGAATTTTTTTAAATTTTTTTGTTATTGATCTTTTTAAAAAACTTTTTGCGCCAATAGTTTGTGCATGTTCAATAACCAAATGTAAGCAGGACAAATCCGGTGAGCAGTTCTTAGTGTGGCTCTTGGATTTCTCCGAGCTTCTCGGACTAATAAACGATCTTCTCGGACGTTTGCAGCGCTTGGATAACCGTGTCTTGACCTTTCTCATTCGTCGGGAGATAACACTTGGCTCACATTAAACAATGAAGCAACATCCACCTGACGTGTACCAGTTTGCAATATTCCAATTGCCCTGTTACTGTCAGCTTGCGATAAATGACTTCTTTCCATCTTAGAAAGCTTATTTTTTAACAATAGATGTTGCTATTGGCAAAATTGACAATTGCTTCCTATGCATTCTTGATTTTTTAATCTTTTTTTAATCATTTTCGCTGTTGATATAAAAAATATACAACTCAAATTTCATAGAAAGGCCTATATGAAAGAAGAGAACCTATTGACACATTTTGTCAAGATTTACTTAAACATTTAGCAATATCCCTAACTTTCTCGATCAGTTTATGTCACCAGAATTAAATATCCGATGACTTCAGTGCCGGATTACCCTATACGCAAAATACGCACGTGCGTATAACGGCAAATTTCTGGAGGCGGCAAAATCAACAACAACAACATTTAACAAAATCATATTTACGGTCTACCATGAGAGAAGATAGGCTAAATTCACTTTCAATTTTAGTGATAGAAAGTGACTTAACAGTGAATATTGATTTTGGACCTATACTTAATGAATTTGCATCCTAAAAATCACGGCGGAGACAATTTTGACAAGGTTAATCAGTATTTTCATTTCGGGGCGGCAATTTTAGCGTAGGGCGGCAAATTCTTTAATCCGGCACTGGATGACTTGAGAAGCTTAGTTCGTTCTTACATTTATTACTTTGAAACAATTGTAAAATCAACTGTTATGGAATAATTATAACAAAAATAAAGCGTGATTTATTGAAAAAATATTCTGAAATGGGTTACAAATATCCTCAAAGTTATTAATGGTTAGATTAGGTAAGAAAGAAACCTTTCTTAATAAATGATTCAATGGCATAATAGGTATATAAATTTTGAATAACTGTTTTTCGAATTTAACGCCTTAATTGTTTATTAAAAAAAATTGTGCAGGGAGATTTTTTGAAAACGATCCGCCTGAAATATTTCAAAAATAAAAAGGAAAATAAAATTTCCCAAAAACACGTCTGCTTTTACTTCAAGGGGGACATGTTTTGACCTATGAATCACACATTTGACGTGTACTCCGTGCCCCCAGGAATACCTCCACAAAATTTTTTATTGGAATGACCCATCGTGTGTTACCTCAAATATCCTCCAAAGAATACGCCAATGTACCTGTCTTTTAGAAAAAATTTAATTACAAACTGAAAAGTTAACACTTTGGTCTTAGTAGACCAAACTTTGGTCTACTAAATCTTTAAACATCTCGCTAGGCATTGGAAATAACAGTGTGTTAGTGACATTTTATTACATAATAAACAACATTCACTTAAAATGAGCACCTTTTCATTTTTGAAATATTTCAGGTGGATCGTTTTCAAAAAATCACCCGATATGTATACCTAATATAAGAAGAAGTATAATTTGTTTTCACTTAAATAGATACACAAATATACAGTGTGTCCCCGGATGGACCTAACTATACTTGTAAACTTCCTTGTTTCGCATTTTAGGAAGAATTCTTCATGAAAAGTTTTACTTCTTCTGGCAAGTCCTCAGCCACTACCAAAATTTAGAAATAACATACAGGGTTGTTGGAAAATGAGACAACGTGAAATTTGGTTAAGAGTAAAGTACCTTTTATTTGAAAGGAAAGTCTTTTTCTATTGCTTTTCCCCTTTTGTCAAATGTGTTTCCTAATTTGTCAAATGACAAATTAGGAAAATCCGTTCGAAGTACAATAGGCCTGCGGATTGGAAAGTCATTTGACAAATTCGGAGACATAATTGACAAAAGGGGAAAACCAAAAGAAAAAGACTGTAGATTAAAGCAATAATATTATTCAAACATTGACTGACAATTTGACATGTAATTAATCATTTGAGTTAAATCTCAGTTGCATTTATTGTCATAGATAACTGCGATAATCACGTTGGCTAAATTTATAAAGTGCGTTCAAAAAAAGCCGTTATCAAATAGGCGTATGTCAAATGCAAATTTTACGAAGTCACGTTGTAACTTAAGCCATATGATTATAATAAACATAACTCAACTTTTTATACTCATTTAATTATGACTTTCTATAAATTGAATAAGAGAATGCAATTAATGAAAACATTTATTTTTTTTACACGACTACATTTTCTAACAAGTTCGGATTTTGATTAATTTTTTCAAATTTTTGCCTTATTCGGTGCTGCAGTTCTTCTAGATTGTTTATAGGGGTTGCAAATATTGAATTTTTAAGGTAAGGCCATAAAAAATAATCACATGGTGTTAAATCGCACGACACGGAGGAAACGGTGTTGAAGTGTTGCGACTTATAATTCGGTCATCATAAAACTCGTGAAGCATGGCCAATGTTTCTGCTGTACAGTGGGATGTTGCACCATCTTGTTGAAAGTAACCCCCTTCTAATTCATCATCGTGAACGTTCTCCAAAAATTCACTTACAATTTCATTTCGGTATCTTGCTGCATTAAGTCTGCCTAAAAATTAACATGCGAATATAAATTTAAAGATTATTTTTATGATTTATTTATTTATGAACACCTTCAAAGAAAATTGGTCCAATTCATCGTCTGCCGCTTATAGCTGCCCAAAAACCAATTTTTTCAGGATGCAATGGACGTTCAACAAACATATGAGGATTATCTGAATTCCAAGATCTCATATTCTGCGTATTTAAAAATCCAGACAAGTAGAACCACGATTCATCAATAAAGAAAGTCATCCATAGGGTATTGTCGTCATTATTTAAAGTGTTTAAAAACCATTGATAAAATTCTAACCTCTGCGGTATATCAATGTCTTTCAATTCGTGAACTGCTGTTAGTCGATAAGGATATAAATGTAAATCCTTTCTTAATATTGCATGAGACGTTCCAACTGAAACTTCCATTTGTTGGGCTAATTGTCGAACAGTGGTTTTTGGGTTATTTGGCATGATTTTTCGTCCATCATCGATTACCTATTGGCTTCGTTTAAGAGGGCGACCAAAACCTTTCTTTCTTAAGACACCTCCAGTTTCACGAAATAGCGTAACACATCGATCCAGCGTAGCATTAAAATGGTTGTAGTCAATAATCAACTCCGAAAATTCAGCTCTGAACTCTTCTAAACAATCTGGTCTAGAGTAAACCCAATTGCCGTCGATTTTACGTCCATTTCGAAAATACGACTCTAACATAAACACTCTATGTTCAGTAGTAAACATTTCTCGGCAGTTTAGTTCCCAAAAGAACTGTTTTTTTTTTTAGTGAAATAAAGCAACAACGCAAATAACGGAATAGAATACCTCGAAAATGTAAACAAAACCTTTGACAGTAAACACCGTTTGACAGTTCGCAGTTATTCAACATACGTACTAAGCTATGACATGCTGGTATAAAATAAAAGCCATTTCGATAACGGTTTTTATTAAACGCACTTTACCTATTACTTATTGATCATAAATCATAATGAAGACAAAAAATCAACTTTAAGGTATAACGTTCAGATTAGATATATGAGCTTCTATTGACATTACAAACATCTTTTCCCGGAAATACTTTTATTTTCCTTTCAAATACTCTTAACCAAATTTCACCTTGTCTCGTTTTCTAACCACCGTAAATGTTATTTCGCAATTTTGGCAGTGGCTGAGAACTTACTAGAAGAAGCGAAACTTTTTATGAAGAAAATGCAAAACAAGGAAGTTTACAAGTATAGTTAGGTCCATACGGGGACACACTGTATAAAGAAGGGGTAGAATCAAATAACAATGAGAAATCACAGTTGCATAGAGAACAATTGATTACGAAACGTAATCCTGAATGTTTTATTGGTTGATGATGACCGAAGCCTCGTGGGACATCGTATTACAAATTTTTGGCGAATTATATCAATTCGACCTTTCCATTTGTTTTGGGTTTGTGTTTGTATTGCTGTGCCTAGCAATTTTGAAAGTGCTTCCCCTTGACATCATCGCAGTCTAACAAGATACCAATACTGCTGATGCATTAATTAACCCCATTGCTTCGATCCTATGATTACTTAATTATCATTGTAACTCCATTTGCTGCTCGCACGGTCCCCGTCAATCATGCGCGCCATTCATACGTGTCAGACCATTAAAAGATTGATGAGCCAATCTCGCGTCTATTAGAGACTTGTTGGAGCAGTAATTGTGCGGCGAAGACGGGGAGGATTCGCGACGAAATCAATAGTCGGCACTTAATGCTTCGCTATTTGCCGACTTATTTTTCTATTAGCTTTTACTGAAAACATTACACGTCTTTATTGGGCCCATTTAGTGCTAATACTCAGTGATTGGATAATAATAGGAACTTACTGTGGATCGTTGTGATATCAACTTTCAAGTTAGAGAAGTAAATACACATTTTCAGTGACAGATGCAAATATTCACAGGAGATGTTTCAGTGCATGAAGTATGAGATAGGAATAATCTCAAATTACTGTGGTTAACTAGTAGTTTTATTGTGTTCCTACATTCTTATATCGCTGAAGTAATGAGTACAAAAATTCTGAATCGAAAAGTGGAAAATTTTAATATAATAGACCTCCGTTTGGCTCCATGAGGTTATAGAAGGTGCAAATTTCGGCTAAAACTTGTTTAATGACCATATAAAAAGTAAAATGTAATGCTATTATTCAAATTGATAGCTCATAAAAACAGTATATTCTCGTATTAACTAATAATATATTACAAATATATTTGTCTCTTAGATAAAAAAAAGCAACCATTGCATACAGTAACCTATTGTTATCCGAATTTTGAAACTTGTGAGACTTCATATAGCTAAACGAAGGTTTATGGAACGTTTCAGATAATTTGAAACTCATAGAATACTTAATGAGCAGATTGCGATTCGTAACGCTTAATAATCTGAATAACTTTACAATCAGTAACGAGTTTCAAATCATTTGAAACGTTCTATACAACCTTAGTATCAACCGCAGAGAGGCTGTCAAAAGAATCGGTATACCTGTACGTGGCTCTCTGTATACCTACATTATAGAGTTCATTTAAAGAGTGAAAGGTATACATGAATTTTCTTCTTTCAAGTAACTTCCCTATAAGTACGTTAAGATAAATTCGAGTTCTGATTAGCTAACTTTATTATCGTCACGTTGTGAGGTACAGAATTCCTCTCGCTATTCAGCATTTCATAAATAGACATTCCGGTATACTCGTACATACAATGTGCAAGGTTTATCAAGACCTTGCTACTAAGTGATGTAAGAATTTTTCTAAAACGGCTGTGTCACAAGTGGAACATCCATTGCATTGAGGTATCTTCTCACTTATTAAAAGACTTGGAGTACATTGAAAAATTATTTAATGACGCTCTATTTTTTCCCTTTGGCTCTTTTTTTGTCAGCTTTTATAGTATATATTCTCATTTCGGCATTTGATTCGGTGTCATCCATTTAACCTGCGAAAGAATCAAAATGCCTTCAACTTATAAGCAACTGTGGTTACCATTTTCTACGCGAAGATTAACTAAAGTGATATTACAAGATACTAACGAGTGTCAAGTTAAAGAGTGTTCTCTTTAATATAGCAGATTAACATGATTTCGATTTTAATTCAGAATTCTTTAATAATGCCGTTGATCGCCAGTTGTATTTTAATCTGTAATGGTCAGATCTAACTCCCATGCTAAATTTGTTTTGATGTTCGAAATTAATGTAATAATCCCAGTTGAAAATTTTTGTTAATATTGTATGTGTAATCCATACATTACACGAGAATACCTAGAGTTCGGTTAGGTACTCACATTTCTCCCACTTTTTCGATCTTACTGTACAACAAAGATGTTCCAGAAAGAAGCCCTTGTCTAATTAGGTCTTTAGAATTAAATATACGTTCAACTATACGCCATATTTTATTTTTATGATATTACCTCTTTGTATGATAATACTGTTTCAGGTATTTAATAATTACTTACTTAATCCTAGGTCTATCTATCCTTTTACGGGTGTAAGGGCCGTTTTCATAGTAGAACTTAAATTTAAAGTGACTTTAACCTATAAAAACACATTAGGGCCGTTTTCATAATAGCGCTAAAGGAGACTTTAATTTAAAGTCACTTTAAACATAGGAAAACTAATGTGTTTTTATAGGTTAAAGTCACTTTAAATTTAAAGTTCTATTATGAAAATGGCCCTTAGTTTACCTATACTTATTAAAGTGACTTTAAATTAAAGTTCTACAAGGTCCGGCAGTCAAACCTGACGTTTTTAGTTTGAGTGTCATCCAAGGTAGGAGCGAAAAATTGGGAAGAAAACGGTGTAATTCGATTCCACAAGTGTGAAAGTTTTGTATTCATGGAGCAATGGGGCCATGAGCATCGCGCTTTGGTCATAGAAATGCATTTCAAAAACGACGATTCCGTTACGATCACGTAATGAAAGTTCCGCCAGCATTTCAATGTTCCTCCCACACGGAATGCGATGTTGTTGTGGGTGCAAAACTTTCGCACTACGTCTTGTGCCAAGGAAGAGGGGTGGGTCTGTTCGAACCATCAGAACCCCGAAAAACATTTAAGTCGTGCGTAATGCGATGGAACAAAATCCCCATCGATCGATATAATTTTTGACACATGATGATTTTTTAACAATTCTTTATATATTAAAAATGTCCGGACATCTTCTGTCTTCTTAAAAAAAGAAATATTTTCTTTGTCGAAAATTGTCTGTGTTATCCCCTTTCAAAAAACGTCAGATTTGACTGCCGGCCTCTGTATTATGAAAACGCCCTAAGACTTGGTGTGGAGTTGAGCATTTTGTCCTCCAGGTTTCTTCCAGTTCTTCCCATGTGGTGTTTTTTTTATATTTGTACTTTTTTCTTGGTCGTCCTCTTTGTGTTTTTTTTTCTTTGTTAACCTTCGTGTTATCCTTCTCTCGTCCATCATTTTGACAAATCCATACTATCTTGGTTGGTTTTTTTCTATAACTTATTACACTGGGGCTTCGCGTTTAATCTTTGTATGTGCCTTTCATTTCTTATATGGTCCATTAATGTTTTGTTCTCTATTTTTCGTAGGTATCTCATTCTCATTACTGCGGCTTGTATTTTCTTTCTGTGAGCTTTTATGGTTATCCATCGTGCCAAAGCGTCGACCACTACTTTTTTAAAGATTTCTACTCTAGTTTTTTTTCCTGATATATCTTTGCTCCTAAAAAGGCCGTTAAATTTCTTTCATAATCTACCGTTCTTTCCATTATTATCTAATCTTTAATTCTTAGACATTTAAATTTTCAGGCTGTTCTGTCTGTCAGTCTGTCTTCTATTTTTTATTAAATGTAGCTTTTCTTCTTTGCTCAAGATTATTGTTTCAACCTATTCTGTATTAGTAGTATTCATGTTAAGTATACCTCTTGAGTATTCTATTGTGTGTTCAAATTTTTGCTTAAAATTCTCTTGTCTTCTGCAAATATGTTATCAGCAAGACATATCTCAGTAGTTTCTATTTTCTTCATTTTCCAGAAACTTTTTACTTCTTTTATTGCTTCATCCAGTATTAACAAGAACAACTACGGGCTCAATCTCGAGTCTTATTCCCTTGATCGTCTCGAACATTTTGAAGTGATTTTTGCTATTTGATATTTCGTATTATATTTTGTTGTAGGCCTGTTTGCTCCAATAGTTTTCAAATATCGTTCACTTTTTCTGTTAGTTTATCATAATAATATATATCCTGTGTCCCTCTTTTGGACCTCTAGCCAAATCACTTACTTTCAGAGTGTTTTCTAATTTTTTATCGTTTTTCTAGTATACTGGCGAAAATTTTTGTACCAGTCCTGAATAGAGTCATGGCTATACAGTTATGACGTTCTCGACTGTTCCCTTTTTTTAAATATTGGTATAATAACTCCTATTTGCCAGTCTTTAGAGGCTATTCCTTTTATCATTATTTTGTTCATTAGCTCTTCCTTCATTAGCCCAGGTATTATATTGTTTCTTCCAATAATGCTTTTAGCATTTCGTTTGTTATCGTGTCATATCATGGTGCTTTTATTTTGTCTTTTTGTTTTTTTTTCTTATTACTTCCTTTATTTCTGACACTGTAATTTGCTCTTCTAGGTTTACTTCTGTTATTACATCTTCTTGTTAGGCTTTTTCTTCTATGGCGTCGTTACCTTCCAGCATTTATTTAAAATATTGCCTCCATAATTTGATCTTCTTCTGTGATTAAACAACCATTCTTTTCTTTTATATTTCTATATTTTTTCTTTTCTTCCTTAACAATTAATTAACATTTCTTCTTGCTTATTTTTTTCATGATGGCATCTGTCCTTGTTTTTCAGGTATTTTTTCGTATTTGTTTTTTTTTCTTTAATTACTACTTTTATTTTTTTTGTTCACCATAAATTGTCTCTTTATATCTCTGTTCACTCTTTTTGTTGTCGCACATCTTCTTTTTGCTGTCTCTAGTACGTAATGATTAACTCAGTCTCAAATACCTTCATGCAGTATACCTGCTACAATACCTTTTAATTGAAGTTACTTATTTATTTCGTACTCAATTCCTGTTTGATGTATCTGATGATACATGTGCTATTAACAATGTTTGGAAAAGATTTTTCATATGCTAAGAAAGAATTCTAATTTGTTCAGCAATCCGCTCTGATATTCTAGTGTGTACTTCTTTTTAAGAGTAACTTCTGATGGTAAGCAGTCACACTGTTACAGACTTCAGAATTAGAATAATTATTGACTTATCTCACATAGGTGACCATAAAAAGATGTGCGCAAGATTTAAAGAAAAAACGCTTATGATAAAAACAAAACAGAAAGAAAAACACATTTATTTTCCATACTTGGCATTATGTAGTGTGACTTAATTAGAACTTGTTTGTTGGTGATGTAAACAAATTAACCCATCAAAAATATTGCAACCTTCTACTTTGAAGTTACGTGCACAAAAGAGTTGATATCGAATACGATACAGAGAGCGAGAGTTGTTTAGCATGTTGATTACGGGTGTAGGCAGTGGTTTTATATACATGCCGATATCAAAGCCGACGTACTTTTTTCAAAATAAAAAGTATGACCTACTTTCACCAACCACTCGACAATCGGAGATAAGTTAATCATCAGCTGCCCCTAATCTGTATGCAAAGTGAATAGTCGAGCGCAAAATTCGACGGCTTCCTGTGTTTTGCAAAGTTTAACTTAGAACTTTTCCGGTTTATTCACTATCAACTTTTACGTTGCGCTCATTCTCTGAAAGAATATCATTTTCCTTTTTTCAGAATTTCCTTGCTCTTATCGAGCGCCGGATGTAAACTTCAGTCATTTTCTTTACGGTTTCCTATCATTATGAACTCCTTTCATTTGGTTTACGATTTGCCTCTCGACTGTTACTTATTTAATTTGCTCATGCTTAGAAAACTTCATTTATTGTTTCATTACTTTGACGAGTCCTAGGTCTTTCAGCTCCAGACGGCTAGAGAATATAAAACATGATTTTACTATCTTCTAACGATTCATACTTAAACAAAATGCCACTTAAAATCATTTCTTTCATGATGTTTGCATAGTCAGCCATAATTTTATGTCTAGAATAGTCTTGCCTTTCTCCAAAAAATTCCGCGACTCTTCTGGCAGACACCAAGTCATTCGAAATGAGGGATCGAAGAGTTTTATACAAGAACTGTGTGGAATGCGATTCTATTGCGAAAATAGATTTGTGAAATATATTTTAATGTTAATTATTGTGGCTCGCGTGTACTGCTGTAACCCATTAGGCAATTATTTTAGTTTAATTGAAATAGATTACTTTGAAATTGGAACAATATATTAACGTATTGTACTTCAACATTTACAATTAAAATTACAAAAAAATGTTTTATAAATGAAATGTATACATTTTTAAATATAATCGCGGAAAGTTAAAAAGAATACATTCGGAAATTTGCTGAGCACTAATTCATAGAGATGTAGAGATTAGATCGAATTTGGTATATGTATTATTATTGCTTTATGTTCTCTCTTAACTATCCAAATTACAAATTTGGGAAAATTTTGAAAGTTTCATCAATTTATGCCATTTCCATAAATTCTAGTGAAACTTTCATAAATGTCATCACATTTTAAATTTGGCGGTTTATTTTAAATTTCGAATTTATGTTAAAGTCGGTGTTTGTTAATTTATACTAACAATTACTGTTGAGATAAGTACTTTTAATGTAAGTTTCATCGTGCAAAATGATATTACTGTGCTGCAGCACCTACACTATTGGAATCTCAGAATAGCAAGCTGACGGAGAGATGTTCAGAATCGATTCGATTTATAGTTGAATCGATGCTTGGTAAGCGCTGCATTGAAAGAATCGATTTAATTTGGTGCGAATCGATATGGAAAGCTGTAACCATGCAACCGTTTTTTCGTCGCGCTATCTGCACTCTGAAAGCTAATAATAATAAGACAACGATAAAAGCATTTCTTTCTTCATTACAATGGAAGGATTTGCAATTATACGGTTCGTTAGAAAAGCATGGAATAAATTCAGTTTTTTTAATGTGTATTTTCGATGAATATCCTCGGACACGTCATTTATTTCTTTATTTTTTGGTCACATTTTGGTTGGAAAATTTCATAGATAGCGTTGGAAAAATAGCGCATAAAACGTTATTGATAATTTTTTTAAATAAAGATATATTATATTTTGCTTTGCAAAGAAATGTTTAAAAATTATACAGAAATTAAAAATAACACATGTACATATTTAAAAAATGAACCGATTTTTGAATCAGATTCATATGAATCGATTCCATACAATCGATTCAATTAAATCGATTCATCAAACTATTATGAATATCCTTAACGCTCAGACAGATATAATTGTATCAGCACTACAGTGATAGCAATAATAATTGCTTCAGAATAATACAATTCTTTTAAGACATTCATGATATGACACAACATTTTTTCTTCACATCTTCACCCTTTCTCTTGCTCTCTTGTTTTTTTCATCATCAGTGTCAGTGTGTTCGATACTGTCAACTGTAGTATTGAATGAACCGTACTGAACACCTCAAATCGAATAGACAGCCGCTAATCACTTATCAACCAAAAACGAGGAAAATGTAAAATTTCAGTTTTTGAACATTTTTGAAACTTTCGAAAGTTTCATAAATTTCAAATATTTTATAAATTTATAAAAAGCTTATTTGACATGTTTGCTTTTTACGTTTTGCTAACCGTGTGTATATCTTGTTAGTCGTCGGGGTTGCAGTGGAGTTCTCGAGCTACTGTTTTGCTGATGAGGCCCCAATTAGGGCCAGTAGTAGCAATACAGAATATGCTCGGGGGCCCCATTGCGATCCTGCCGACTCGCAACCAACAATTTGCATGTTTGCGATGACACGTTTTGTCCGCATCGACTGCCATCTCGTGCGTGTTAGCTCATGGGGCAGCAGTATTGTTGCTATTTGCTTTCACGACACGAATTATAAGTCGGAAAATAGTTGTGCTGCGGGGCACTTATTTGACTTATACAAAGCTTTTTGAAATTTCGAAATTTTCAGTCTTTCCGTCTTCCAGTTAAAGTTATCCGGCGAATAACTTGATTTTTATGAATGGTTGTTGATTTCTATGAATTGTTTCCATGGCAGTTATCCGTCAGTTAATTTGTCAAGACGTGGAGAGACCGGCCTGCCCTTAATCGAATTATTGAATATTATTTAGTATTTGTTAATTATTGTTAAGTAAATATATAAATATAATTTAATAATAATAATAATAATGGATTTATTGCGTATGAAGAGTAACAACTGACAAAATTATAAAGTTGAACAAAAGAAAAGAGCGGAACCACATGGCGAAGTTCAGACGTAGTAACTAAGTTACTTGCCTGCTTTCCAACTTAACAAATACTTAACAAATTATTTATAATCACTTTTAGCATGCACTTGCAGCACAAATATTTAATTGAAATTCTTGCTTTTGTGATTTCTAGATGACGCTCGCTAAACTTCACGTTTATTAACTTCCAACTAAATAACTTTGTGTAGGTTTGTTCGCTATTGCTTTTCAATCTAGTATAGCTAAGATCAAAGAGTAATATTCATTCTTATCAACTTGTATCCGAAACGTCCCCGACTTTTTTAGAATGCGCTGGGAATAAGGAGCTTGCTCCACCAAGGGTTGCCTTACACTATAGCAGTATCGCAAGGGGGTGAAAATTAATTGATTCACGGGAAAGCAATGTTTTACGTACAGTCAAATAATAGTTGCCTTTATATGCTTGCTTGAAACGAAACAATTGATTCAAACTAAAATATTTAATATTTTTTGAGTATTGATTCAATGCCATGTGTGATTGCTCATGAAACCTTGTTAACTGAATGCGTGTTTTGTTGTCTGAACAGTATTTTTCTAAGTGAATACCTACATTCGAAATTATTACTTTAGCTTTATAAACTTCTAGGTATATCATCCAACTTTCACTGTAACATAAAATTCTTGATACTACTTTACTTATCTACTTAAATAATTTAACTAAATTTACTTTTTAATTACTTGTTATTTTGAAGATCGTATAATTGCGAATAAGCGACGTCTAAATTCTAGATTTCTATGGTGACGATGTAGTTCTGCACGGTTACCTCCCCAGTTAGTTATCGCAATAATTATAATTATAATAACATGAAGGGAAGTGTTTGAACATAATTAACATCCCCCGATGGCGCGCGTCGAGGTCGGTTGGAGTTCTTCAAGCGCAGCCGAGCTAATACCCGCCTTAATACTCAGTTTATCAAAACAGCCGGATAAAATATCCTTAGGCTTCTACTTATTCCTTTGACGAGGCGGTTCTCTTGCGCTAACATTACACCAGAGGCTACTCTGCTGCACGTTAACTTAAGGCCCGAGCTAGACTTATTACGCTAATGGTGTTGTAATAATACACAGATACCTTCGCCGTCGCGTCGGGGGTATCTTGATTTCCACCTAATTAAATGAAATCCTTTGTTAGTACTACAGCTTTGCCAACTTAATTTGTACGCTCAAAATTTATTGGGCTATACAGGGTGTAACAAATTCAAATTTAATCTCGACAATAAATAGATTGCTACGTAATAACTTCTTCGATACTTCCGCTTGTAATCTCAATAAAATTTATTTTTGGCGACCTTAATTTATATCTACACTCAAGATTTGTTGTACCTATACAGGGTGCAACAAATTCAAATTTAATCTGAAGAAGAAATAGATTGCTATATCAATTGAAACACACTGTAATAATATTTTCTAGCACTCCTACTTGCAAAATAAATATAATTTATTATTACGACTTGGCGACCTGGGAGCCTCGACGCTAATTTCCTTCCTCCTTGTAATAAGGAAGCAGTTACGGCTTCTTGAATCGGAGATGTATTTGTAGGCACTAAATTGCACCCAGTTCTGACGCAATATTTCATCCAAAATGTGCATTGCTCCGCTAATGAAGTTTTCAGCGGTGAATGTATTCGCTATTTAATACACTATGTCTTTTAATTACGCGAGTGTTCCGTGCTTTGATTAAATATTGATTTTAGTTTTTGCGTCCTCACGGTGTGGCGGTTAATGAGTGCGTTTTTGTCCGATCGGTGGAGAGAAATCAATAATTAAATTTAATTGAGTCAATTTTTAATGATCACACCGAAGAGGTCATAATAATTCTGAGATTTTAAATTTTCTTTGATATCATCTTCCTTTTTTTCATGTCAAACATTTCAGCTGTAGCATCTGTAGTATGTAAATTAAATTACGAATAATTTGTACTATTATAGGATTTTATGATATTATGGCTTGCATGATTAAAAATTAGGAAGAAAAACAAAGTCACAAACCACATTAAAATGTTTATTTTCTAAAAGACGACCGCGTTTCGTCCTTCAATAGGACACTTTCAAGGTTAGATTTTGAATGTTTTACATTACCTTCAAGAAAAATAAACAAATTGCTACTTACCTGATGGTTTGCAAATGTTGAGGGTGCAAATTAAGATCATCCCCTAACTCGATGGAATGGGTCGGGGTCATCGTAACCCCTAAAACAAAGGGCTGAATTTTACAATAAATAAAAGTCACCAGTATTGCACACTTTGTCTTTATTTGTGTCAAAATTTTAAAATTGTAATGATACTAGATAAACGCAGGTCTTAAATAAATGATCGATAAATCGCAACAAATTAAATTAAATTAAATACGAATTACGGATCCGTTTTTGGCTCACAAACTAAAATAACTATCAAGTCTGGGTTAAACTAATCTACGCAATGGCAACATTGCTTGAACTAAATTGACGTTAACATACAATATAAATTAAATAAAAGAATGCGACCTTCAGTCGTCCAAAATGCCTGTGCACCAGCTGCAGTAACGTCGTTCGAGTATCAAGCGAAAGGCAGCGTCCAGTGTGTCACACAGCGTTCCGGAGAACCAACTCCCTCCTCCGACGATGATGCTAGGCAACGGGGTATAGGTCTCTGGTTTGTATGTACGGAGATGAATCGCAACGATTATTCCAGAATTTTCTACCACCGCCCAAAGATAAAACAGCCGGGTAGACCCAAACCAAAGTTCCGGTAAAAGGATTCCGGTAAAACAGAAAGCCTAAATAAAAGAATGAAAACAGTGTTACAACCTGAACTGCGCACTTAGTTGCTTGTATAAATCCTATGCAGAAATCAGGCTTCGAAAGGCCTAGAAGACGACAGCCTTTTGTTGCCTGCTTGGATGCTGTCACCAAAGTTTAATTTAAATTTACTTGCCTCTACTTACCACGGTTCAAAATGACAAGCTTCTACCGATTCTACGATCAGCTGTGCCCCAGCTAGCAACAGTGGAAAAGGGGCAGGTTAATTAAAGGTGGTAAACTTATAAAGGGCGCTAGAAGACAATTGAACAACTAAACGTAATTCGACCGGCCGACGTCTCCAATCGACCAGATCGTGCAGAAAATTAAACACTAATAATCAGAGGCACTGATGTGCGTGAAAGTTTAAACAAGAACACACATCATAAATTATAAGCGCTTAATTAAACAATTTGAACACACAACACTTTATGCAGTTACAAAAGGGATGCTTATTCACTAATAAAGCGATCTATTACTTAAATCCGCATGAAGAGGCCTTAATTGGCTCTTAAAAATGCATGCACAATTAATTTAAATGGTTACCTCGCGACCGATATCTGTCATGTACCGTCTTTGCCGTGAAGTTGGCTGTCACTACGCCATCTAGTGGTCCTGTCCGAGTCGATGACTGGTTGGCAGCAAAATGGCGTACCCACACTACTCGGAGAACGGCAGAATACAGCAGGAATTTGTCGTGGCACCAAAACTCGATATAAACGGGGAAACCCTCGCGTGTAAGCTTGCGGGGATTACATAAGCCTGCGCTGAAACTTCCGCCCAAACGGAAAAAGCCTGAATGTAAAGGGAAAAGGTTTCGTTAGCAGCCATTTTGATACCCTCGCCATTGCACTTTTTTACATTACCTGGGACTGATTTGTTCCCGGGCTTCGAATTGGAGTCAAACTGACCTCCAAATGTGTTCGAAGGTGTTACGTGATTTTCCGGCACTGCCGCGATTGAGTTATTCCTCACAGAGAGCGAAAACTACGATAATTGCACAACACACAAGTTACGTCTGATTTGTAACACACTCCAAACAAGAAAGACCTTCATCAAGGCGAATTGGTGGCAAGTGCAGGTTGCTAGAATACCAAACCAAAAAACCAGTCACGTGGTGTGTCACACGGATAAACATGGAGCCGTAAAGAGAAGGGCCGTAGGGTTACCAACTGTGTTAAAACGCAGCTGAACGTTGTTATATCGCCACGAAATGTTAGCGCGAGATTTAAATGTAACACTGCGCTGAATTTCTATGAACGCAGCCTCATTTCAAAGATCAGTCCTGACTCATATTGGCGAAGTTTTTGACAAAGCAAGCGTCCGTTTGTATAATTTTTAGGTAAACATCCTTTCCGCGGTCGCGTAGGCGACGTTGCATCGAATTTAATTTACGTATTGCGCTTAATGATTTATGAGATGCTGGACTCTCACACAGTATTTACAATTTGATTTTACAATCGAGTCAAACTCCTTTATCTCAAGAATTAATTACATTTTCTATATATTTATTTGTATTGCTGTAAACTGTTTTAAAATTATAAATTAATATTGTTATTTATACAGCTGCAAGTCGAATGTGAAATGTTGTCATGTAAATTACTTATTAGGTACATACTTTTTATTTAACTTCAATAAAGTATTTCACTTGATATTTGTTGAAAATTTATTACTAAATCTCTTCGGTTTCTTTTTTTGCGAACGCGCATCGAGTAAAGAATTCCCTGTTCGCTACGAATAAGCAGTAAAATTTTACGTCCTGTATAACCAAAGCCTTTGTAACGGATTGTCTCTAAATCCTTCAAGATCAGCTTCCAATCAAACAGAACCCGGGAAATAATCTTGGAAGAGCTGTATGTTTGATATCCACTCCGGACCTAAAGAACACAAGTCGGAACGAAAGAAAATATTGTGTTAGCGCTCTACTTTGTCTTTTATCGGAGCGCTACCTGCAAAATATTTTCAATTATCCCCGGGTAAAAAATCAATCATTGCGCGTAGCTTCGACGGCACGGCGGCGGGAAGATGCTTTCCTCTTAATCCAGTTTCCATCAGCCACAGGAGAGAAACAAACAAAAAATATAGATATAAAGATGACAGCGATTTCATCCTTGCTAATAGGAAAGTAAGCTCTCCGGGAGAGCCGGGCGCGCAAAAACGTGTGTACGCAACAAGTTGATCTTTTATCTCTTTATTGCTTTTTTTATTTATTTTATATCCATTAAGAACGTAAGCTTTTCTCTATTTCTATGACGGAGGGAAATAAATCTCTTCTGACAGCGATTATGATTGCCGCATAAACTTTGATGGATTGACGACTTTAATACGTAATTCGTATGCTTAGTTTTTTAAGAGACATGACAACATTAATTTTCTTTTTTTTTATTTCAATTTATAAAGCCGGCCGCTTCCATCGCTTTCAAAATACTTAACTTTCAAAAAAAAAAAAAAAAACGCTACCAAGTCTTTTTACTCATTCAGTGACTCGAGAATGTCTTACTCGTGGGTCTTAAGGTTTGTTCCAACAGCAGTTTCTGACTAGTTCGAACTGTCAAAAGTATGTACACTTGATGGAGCTGTTAAAACCAATCATTACTTCGGAGGGCTGCTGATTTTGTCTGCTCCGAATAGTGATGTAGCAATTTTAAAATATTATGTACAGCGTTATGTATAATACATCGCATTTTATCATAACCTAACTTTATTACTTTTATTAACCAACAGTAGTAAATAACTGACAATTAGTGACGTACAGTTGTATTACTTATACGCGTTTGTAACTTATACAAAAAAGAGACCCATAATTTAAAATTATTTACTTACATATATACAGGGTGTCCGTTTTTCGAGCCTAACCACAGGGAACACGAAATAACGAAAATAACGTGTCTGCAACTGTCATATTTTTGAAATGTCTTTTGCTTTCTTAAAATAGTACTCGAATTGAATGGTAAAATATATTGTAATGATATTTCTTTTAAAGAATAAGAGTCTTATAATTAATAGGGATGTTCAGAATAGAATCGATTTGTAGTTGAATCGATTCTTTGCAAGCGATGCATCGAAAGAATCGAATCGATTCAATTTGGTGTGAATCGATTCAAGAATCGAATCGGAAAGGTGTGGACATACAATCAATTTTTTATCATCGCGCCATCTATATGTTACTGGCAGCCAATAACTCAAAATGATAAAATTGTGAGTAAGGAAAGTCCGCGGCATAAAACAGAACATTTCAAATTACAGAAATTTCTTTGACACTAATGAGCAATTTGCGTTGCACACTTGAACAATAGGTATATACGTATTTTGTGTTTGAGTGTGAGTGTAGAATAATGCCTCCTAAAACAAGTGAAGCGTGGAAGCATTTTAGTACTGATAACAGCAAATCTGTTCGTTGTAAACAATGCAATTGAACCATAAAATATGATGCTGCGACATAAGTTTTAATTTCAAGAATAGAAATTGGTAAATATGTATTGAATCGAATCGATTCTACGTGTTTAAATTGAATCGATTCTACACAATCCATTCAATTGAATCGATTCATTTAACTGTTTTGAGCATCCCTAATAATTAATCATGTTAATGTTATGGTTGTATGTATCACGTTATACCTACGTACAAAAAGTTTTGGTCTCTTAGCACCGACTTACATTTTAAAATACACATAACTTTATTAATACAAAAATCTTATTGTACTTTAAAGGGTTTAACCTTCTAATTTTAATTATTGCAATTCCACATTATTTCGAGTTGTTAACTCGAAAGATATTAAACGAATAGAGTTAGATAAAAAGTCATGCCTGCGTTTCATTTACGGTAGACAGTAGAAGTAGACGTAGACAGCAGCTAGCTTATATCTCATATTCTCAATTGGACTAAGTGGCTTAACATGTCGAAACGTCGGAAGTTGCATTTGACATTCTTATATTTTAAAATAATGAGAGTTCACGAATTGTTTCAGTCCCGAGTGGCTATTAAATATGAAAAGTGTGATAAATTGAAAGAATTTTTGAGTACACGCTATTTAGACATTTTTTAATAAGCCCAACAGCAACATTTTATATGTTTATTTTATACATATATTTAACTGAGATGTCAAAAAATAGACTATGTACAGCGGAATGTATAGTTTAAAATGTGTTTCCTCTTTTATGTCAAAGCCTTTCAGCAGAAGAGTTTCAGAATGGTATTATCTATTGAAGAGTAAACGCGAAGTTCAATCCTATTAAACGTAATGTAATTAAAGCTTTTATAGGATCAGCGTGTCTCTGATATTGAATTAATTATCAGTCATTGGCGATATTTCAAAGTTCGATTGAGAACACAGACGATTTGAATTGAAATTTTTTAATTAAATAATCAATCGAGAAGCTTGTTAAAAAATTGTAACTTTTTAATTCAAATTTAAATACTCTTGGTATGTTCGTGAAAATTACGTAATAATAATTTCTTTTAATCTTATAAAATATTGTTAAAAGGTAAATTTGTTTTACGTAAGACGTTTTAAAATTTATTGATATTTTTTAACGTGTCTACGAACCGAACAAACCTTTTTACATTCAGAAAAAATGAAATTGTCAAGTCGACAAATTCAGAATGTTAGCTTTTAGTGAATTGGCTAAAATGATTGTCTAAAATGATGGTTAAAATGATGTTGAAAATATGTTAAACTATTACATTTAACTGTATAATGTAAATGTTTATACTTTACTATAAATGTGTTTAATATGTTAAGTCAAAAAGTTGAAATTTTAAAGTTATCCTAAAATGTTATTAATGTATCGCAAAATCTATCTCTCTAGATGCTTGCCTGAAACGAAACATTAAATTACTCAATCTAAGTTATTTAACACTTTGAGATTGTTGGTTAAATAATCACACATGGTTACTAATAGATAAACGAAAACAAGAAGGTACCAGTCCTGAAGAAGTCCTTCTACAACGAGGGAAGGGGTTGTTAGCTTCGAAAGCTCTAGCCCCCAGGTCAGAATCCATTATGTAAATGAAGTACTCTTTTAAGATTGGAAATGTTCCTTAAGTGACTATAGAAATGGTAATGCTAAACAAAACAGCGTACTACTACTGCATCAAAACAGACTGGAGAACAACATTAAATATGCATAAAGATGAAAATCCTACAGGGATGGAACGGAAGACCGAGAAAAGAGAAAATTTTCTAACGATCTATCAAAGAAAAGAAGAAGGCATACATAAAACGGCCATCAAACAAACGAAACGAATCAAGGAGGAATTACGTGCGACTGAGAAGTGGTAGAATTAAGAGTTAGAGAAGGAAATAATAACCACTGGGTCAGACTACGTGAAGATATAGACGGAATAGTAGATTATAGGCAAGCATGGAAAATAATAAAGAATATAATGAAATAGAACAACAGCAGAATACAAACAATCCCCGCAACGAATTGGGTGGAACACAATCTTTTACAAGGAAAAGTGGTAAGAAGAAGTAAAATCAGCTCAGGAAATCACCTTAAAACTATCAGAGGAGGAAGTCAAAAAGGTTTAACATAGGCCAGAAATAATAAGGCACCATAATTATTAGAACAGGGCTACTTAAATACGGAGGCAACAAAGCATTTCAATATCTTACAAAAAAAAAAAATTAAGAAGGTCGAATTAGAAGAAGACCCTCCCATTTAAATTTTATTTTTTAATATTTTAAAAAGGTGTTAATAAGGCGTTTCCAATACCTTCCAATACGCAAAGATTCGGGGTCAAATGCCAATACTCATTGAGGTACGAGGCGGATTTCGAGAGATTAGGTTATGCCTAGCTAATAGATCTGTTCGTAGAGCAGTTCTGACTAGTTTAAAACTGTTGGAAATATGCATCAATGACGTTTTACGTCTAACTGGTTCTGACGGTTCCAAACTAGTTAAAAACTGCACAACAAACACACCTATTATTTACTGCGTCAAACAACTTATTGAAAAAACTAATGCCAGAGATACAGATTTATAATTCATTCACGTTCTTTTTGCATTCAGAGTAGGCCATGTTAGGGTGACATTTTTGTTGATACCTCCAAGTGAATATGTTCCATTTTAATTTGATGGTTATATTTTTGAAAACTGACGCCAAAAAAAACATTGATGATTTTGAGCATTTTGACTTAGTATTACAAAGTCACAAGTAATTACATATTTGTTTTAATGCTATTATTTTATTTTATTCATGCCATCGTAGAGTTAAAGTGTCAGAAGTTTACATTTGTCACATTTTGAGTTCTATCAAAATACATGCACGTAACCTAACGAAAAAAAAACATGGCCTACTAGAATGCAAAAAGAACGTGAACGGAAAATACACATGACCAGTGACTTTTATCGATCTAGAGAAAGCTTACGATAGTATTCATAGGGATAAGATATGGTAGGCCATGAAATAAATAAATATAGAAAAACACTATAGCAAGAATTAAAATGGTGAATAAACCAACATACAGTTAAATTCGCTTATAATAAGCACTGGTTACAACGAGATCTCGGATTTAGCGAGAAACTTGAAAAGTTCCGTGTCTCCTGTTCAAACGTATATTTTTTCGTTTATAACGAGCACTTGCATATAACGAGCAGTAATTGTGGTCCCTTGAGCCCTTGTTATATCCAAGTTATATTGTATAATACAAAAGTCTAAAATAAAAGTCTGGATTATCCCCGAGTTTATTCAATATATTTATATCTGAAACTGGCACCAGGAAACTAGCATAAAAAAATGGGAATACCATTGAAAATCAATTACTTTTGTTTGCGACTAGTTTGACGCTTTTATCCAGGTCCATTACAACATTACAACTGCTTTTTCCTTGTCAAAAAGAACTTTAAAATCTTGATCAAACATACGTTTAGCATTCACTCCTATTTGCCGAAGATCAGATAATTTTAGACTATTCCAAGAAAATTTAAAAAAATATATGAAAAGTGGGGATTAAATATTAACTTTCGGAAGACTAAATTTTTGTATACAGGGTGTTTCATTGAAGATGCACCAAACTTGAGGGACACGTTTCTGACATTATTTCCAACAAAATATCTTAATAAAATTTTTTAATCGGAGCAACTTGAAATTTGCATAATTTGGAGCCGATGTTTCTTGAAATACTTTATCGCCGCGGAATGTGAAACCATACCGGCGATGTAAATTGCTTTATGAATGGCACACAGCTGCAGGGGGACAATAAAGTTTCAGCGAAGAAATTTATGACTAGATTTTGTTTTGCCCTTGACCTACTCGCTCGGTCATTCAACTCAGCAGCAGCTGTGGAATCGCGTGGATATTTAAACTTATTTTATTTAATAGTAAATTCAAATGTGGGGCTAGTATGCATTGTTGTCTCATATTACAAATTGTTATTAAAATAAAATTTATCGAATCTTCAAAATAAAAACATTTATTTTTATTACATTATTATTACGTTATTATTATTACAAGAAATGCCTCCTTCCTGCTGTACACACAAAAAATACCATAAAGTCTTTAATTGGGGTAGCGCGGTGAACGAAATGTTTTAGGTAAAACCCAGGCACTTGGGCGCTAAATTTCTACGAACGATTTCATGAAACGGTTTATCATTGAATGTGAATAATAAATTTTTAAATAAGCCCAAACTACTAAATGTTTGAACAATCCTAACAATTAGAAAATTCGTATTAAATGGAGAATCGAAAATACACGACTAATTATTATTTTTATTGATTTCCAACAACCACGATGTTTTAAATGTGTTTTGCCGAATCAGCTGGGACGACATTCTAGCTAGAGTAATAAACCAAGAAAGCGATTCGTATGGGAATGCGTCACAATCCATTCATTCTCATTTAGAATCCATCCTAAAAATATGCGACTTTGCTTTCCCTTCGATTTTCTCGAAACTTATTCATTTAAGAAAAAAGAATTATAGAAAACTTTTATTTCTTTTCACGATATCTACCGACTTACCGAGTTTGGTGAATCTTCATTGAAACAGGCTGTATAGGTGGACAGAGGACAAGTCTTTAAGTAGATTCCGAAAATATCAACTATTGCACGCAATAATTGGGATCAATCTAGCATAGATACCGAAACACGAATAATAATGGGAAATATACAGGTTAAAGCATTAGACGGCTTATTTTGGAATAAATATATTAGAAAAGACGTAAAAAAGGGATAGTCCTTAGTACTGTAGAAAACATAACAACGTACGTGGCGAAATGTGGTCCCCTACAACAAGAATCAGATACAAGATTGGAAATATAGAAATGACTATATAAGAAGGTGTTTCCAACTTACACGAAAAGATAGAGTTCGAAATGAACATGAATGAAAACTTATGGGGAGTAACTTCCACCATCACAAAGAAGTAGTAAAACAAATCTCTTCAGTGGTATGGACCACATGTCAAACGTGTGCCACAATGTAAATCGCTAAAAAATATTTTACAAAGCCATTGCCTTAAAAGAGAAAATCAGGTAGAACAATAACAGGATTGGAAACATGGCAATGATGGTTAGATATTTTTGCAAGGCGAAAACATTTAACTCCTAAAGAGGAAAAACTAAGAACAATGCATTGAAGCTTTCAGGGGTAAAAAATAGAAAGACCAAGTTCAATGACACTCTAAATCATATTAATCTCAAATAAAGTTTTAGGATAAAATGTAAAGTTACCCTCTGACCCTACATATTCTAACACATACAGGGTCTCCCAAATAGAGTGGCCTATTAAAAGTTTTCGGGGAAGGGAATATACAAAAATTCTGAAAATTAGTACACTGCCCTGAGGGAAAGCAATCTTTCAGATTAAAATATCTTCACTTTTATATCACTTCCGGTTATACCGGAAGTCGCCATTAATTTTCTTATTTTAAATGGAATGCTATACTTTTTATTACAAATTCTGATTCTACACATGATTTTAAATAAAAAATCTTAAGGATTTATTTACAAAATTGTTTTGGCGATCTTTCATTTAAGACAATGTACTTACGCCAATTTCAAATTTAAAGATTGAAGTGACATGTCGTTTAAAAGTATAATGTTCAGACTTTCAAATCATATCCTAATTATCCCTAACTTCATAGGGTGGTCACAATATGGTGTCGAAGGTCATTATGTTTAACTGCCTAAAACTCAATTTTCGTAAATAGAACACCTTGTATATTTTTACATCATGAGATACAGAATCAAATTCTACATCAATTGATATTAGCATTCCCTATACCTATTACTTTTAGTTTCCTTGTTATCAATAATTGTTTATTATAACGGCATATTTTGCTAGAATTATCGAAATTTTTCGCAGTAAGTGTCGACAAAATAAAAATATTTATTGAGTTATACCATTAACAGATAAGTGGAAATAAATAAATAAGTTTCAAAGAATGCTAATACAGAAATTTCATTTGCTTCATTGCCAGTTACAGGAGCAGATAAAGTTTTCTTTGGTCAGACGGTGCCACTTCTTAAAAATACGTTCAAATCTTCTATATATTTTTTTCTGTCATTGGCGGTAACTACGGATACTTTTCATTAAATTTTCTGCTCGTTCTCGTAACCATTTTATTTCACTCTATTTGAATGTAAAATAAACTGTTTATTAGAATAAATAAAATTATTCGTTATTGTTTTTACCACTTTACCAATTATAAGTTTTGCTTTTGTTGTTTAATAAAAACGTTAAATTGACAAAGAAAATTGTTTTTCAAAGTATGCTTAATTTTTAAAGACGCTCGTTTATGAAAATGGTAAACTTACGGTAGGTATTTACCTAATAGCTTTATTCTATGATGTACGTCAAAATAATGTTATGGTTAGCAATTATTTATTTCTTAAAAAGTAACAGTTCAATATCTGCTTCTTTTTTCAAAGCTTGCTACGAATAAGTGCATTCATTCCATTAACAGAATAAAATAAACAATCATTGATAACAAGAAAACTAAAAGATATAGGTATAGGGAATGCTAATACCAATCGATGTAGAATTTAATCCTCTATCTCATGATATAAAAATATACAGGGTGTTCCATTTACAAAAATTGAGTTTTGGGCAGTTAAACATAATGACTTTCGACACCATATTGTGACCATCCTATGAATTTTTCAGGGATAATTAGGATATGATTTGAAAGTGTTAACATTATACTTTTAAACGACATGTCACTTCAAACTTTAAATTTGAAATTGGCGTAAATACATTGTCTTAAATGAAAGGTCACCAAAACAATTTTTTAAATAAATTCGAAGATATCTCAAAATCGGCTACATTTAGGTATAGGGAAGCCTTAAAATTTTTTATTTAAAATCATGTGTAGAATCAGAATTTGTAATAAAAAGTATAGCATTCCAATTAAAATAAGAAAGTTAATGGCGACTTCCGGTATAACCGGAAGTGATATAAAAGTGAAAATATTTTAATCTCAAAGATCGCTTTCCCTTAGGGCAGTGTACTAATTTTCAGAATTTTTGTATATTCCCTTCCCAGAAAACTTTTAATAGGCAACTCTATTTGGGAGACCCTGTATATGTCCTTCAAATTTCTTCCAATTTTCGTTAATCTTCGCTTCCTTAACCTTGCATTATTCCATTAATATCAGTAGTTAGTTACAAGCGGAGCACTTTTAAAAGGTCAACCATTGAAGCAGCCTTATTCGTGTTCATTTGTTCTTATATTTAAAAATGACTTTCACAAATCACTTCTAAATTAATACTTTGACATGCAATATTAATATTTAAGCGCTCTGGTATTAAGATTGCCAAGTACTCAAAATTATAGAACGTATGAGATGTGTTTTCACCCTCTAAAAATTTTTTCCGAGTGTTAAAAAAATTTAGCTGCACTCCACCCGAAGTGGACTACTCACCCAGAGCAATGAATTATTTTTTTGACTTCTCAGACTGGGGTGGTAGGGGGTAAGTTTTGATTTTCAAATTATAAGGGGTGGCAATTTTTACATATGTGATAGAGCATTGAAAGACAAATATTTTGCCATATAATTTTTATTTTTATCTCTCCTGGTTACCGAGTTATTCGCAGAAAACCGAAAATCGCAGAAATTTCGAAGGGTGCTTTTCCCCACTTAAAGCGTTTTTGGGCCGATAAAAAAAAATGGCTCCGTGCTTACCCTAGGGTGAACTACTAACCCACAAAGTTTCAAATTTTTTTGAATTTTCGGGTTCGGATACTTCCCTTGTAAGCCTTTAACACGATGATATCATTTCAATATAACCTTCGGGATATATATCTAATGGATGATTTAGTCTCGGGCATTTTTAAGGAAAATGATAATAATTTTGATTTTCAAGACAAATAATTGAAATAAGTATTCGTAGCCGTCATACATTCTTTTTTAAGATGTAAGTAGTTGGTGGACATTTTATTTCTGTTGTTCTTTTATTATAAGTATGTAACAGCGTATCGCTAAATTCCATGGACATGGCTTAACCACAGATTCCTGGGCTCAATAAAAGATGATTTAACTCAACTTATCTATATCCAGAAGTGCTTCGCTAAGTTAGTATTCCGCTTCAAAGTTGTTGAAAAAAAAGTTAATTTTCTTATAACAAAGGAACGCTTGAATTAATTTTGAATGATACATAATTGGTATGAAGATCAATAGGAAGGTAAGTCACATTTTTAGATGATTTGAGTAATTTTCATTGGATCGCTAGTAGAGGTATCTATTTCACGTATTTGTCAGTACACATGTATACGATAATACACGAATCATGATCTTAGTCCGTGTATTTTAATTTCACGGATACACGAACACAAAAATGTTCACTAATGAATGACTCTTGCTAAAAATAAATTATTTATCCATATAAAAGGTATTTGTTTTTCGTGTATGGGCTACTTTCCTCAATAAGGGATGCTGCAATCACTTAGATTTTTCTATTTTGTGACCAAAGCGTAAGAAATATAAAAAATTACAAAGACGAAAATTTTACCTAATAAATGCTTCTTTCTAAAAATTTATTAGCTAAAGCTATTTTCTTAACCTCAAGAAAGTTATTGCAAAACCTGTGTTGCGATAACCCTGTTTTCCACACTAGCTGTCTACTCTAAATTACTAAAACCACATAAAAATGTGACCTACCTTCCCGTGGGCACTTATGCCAAATATCATACAAATTAGTTCAAGCGTTCTTTTTCATCTTATTTTGAGCCCAGGAATCTGTGGTTAAGCCATGTCCACGGAATTTAGCGATACGCTGTATGTAAATAGAAAGGCAATAAATACTTTTAATTTCCAAATAAGATTTAAGATAAGATAAGATTTAATCCTGCCACTTGTACAAAAATACAAAGTTAGTGTGTCAAAAACTTAAAACCTAGACAATCTATTGCTCTAGAGTTATAACATTATTACTTTTGAATATCGTTAAACTAATACAATACTAACACTAACTGATGATTAAAAGAAGATGTGGTTATGATACTACAATTCAACTAAGCTAGAAACAGAAACTGTATGGAAAACAAATATTTGAAAAACTAGAAACTAGGAACTAAAAACGAGACATTAAAATTTCAAAGGCATTATTCAACATCATTAAAGAATTCTTGCATAGAATAATACACTTTGTTTAATTTTAATTTTGTTTTCAGTTTTTTAAGTCAATATTTTTAGAACCCTTTGATCCGGTTGATTTTGTTTAGGTGTTTTAGGCCCATGTACACTAGACCTCGCTGACCTACGGTGAGTCTGCTGAAAGGTAATCGCCGTTCGAACTCTTGCCTTGTCCAGTAGTCGTGGTAATCTGAATTTCTTTCGGGATTTAGCTGTGTTTCTACGTAGAGAATCAAATTGTAAACTGAAGTTAGCGTTGGAATCTGTAGTTTAATAAACCATTCTTTCTCGCCTTGTGATACCAACCATTGTTCTAATTGAGGACCTTGCTGCAAGAAGGGCGCATCTCCAAAATTGCGAAAAACGCAAAAAACATTATACAAGTTTGGTTTCTTGCGCCAAATGTTACAAGACGCTCTCCTATTTCACTAACTTAAGGTACATGCAGTGATAGGATCTACGTCGTTCTTACACTTAACGATAGTACATGTTTCGTATAATCTTACTAGTATAAAACCTCAATTTAGGTTAAAATTGGAGCTGCGTCGTTCTTGCAGCAAGGTCCTCAATTATTCTCTTCTGTAAGACGAAAACAGAGTCACTTTCTGCGGAGTTTCCCTAGAATATCGCTCCGTATGTGAGTGTCGAATATACCAAACCAAAATACATCGTACGAAGTACGTCTAATGTTACGGTATTTCGCATTCTACAGAATAAAAAGGAGTAACGACTCAATTTCGTTTGTAATTCTGCAGTATGCAATTTCCATGTTAATTTGGAATCTATTCGCAAACCTAGGAATTTGCTGTTAGTAACGCATGCTATTGACTTGCCATCGCATCTGATTAGAGGCGAGGGTTCTACTGTAACGTTTTTTGGTGAAATTTGCATGGCTACAGTTTTTTCAATATCTAAAATAAGTCCATTCGTTTTGCTCATCTCGTTCATTACAGTACACGCCTTCGCACGCATCATCTCTTGGCTGTCTTCTGCGAGAATAAAAGTGGTGTCTTCAGCATAGATTATCGTTTTTAGAGACGAGGGACATGACTGGGTAGATCATTAATAAACAGGCTAAATAGAACCTTGCGGGACTCCATTCGTTGTTGGTAGGGCACTGGCCTGTTGGTTTTTTAGGACAACCTGTTGTGTTCGATCCAGTAGATATGATCTTGTCCAGTTATTCGGCGTACCTCGTATGCCTAACTGTTCAAGTTTTGTACACAAGAGTTCGTGGTTGATAGAATCGAATAATAAAGAAGAAAACGATAGTTGTTTTTCATAGAAGTTTCCAGCTAAAACTTGGTAAAATATGAAAATTAATATTGCGGAAAACGTGGCTTTAATTGGCGAATTCACGTTTACAGCAAAAAAAAAATAGAAAGAAAAAACAAAATGAAAAGTAAAGTGATTTACAAATACTCGAATATTCTGAATAAGCTTGCCGTGAATTAATTGAAATTAATAAATTTCCAACGGCATTCAGATGAACTCGACGTTATTTTCGACCGCCTTAGCAAGTGATAAAAGAACGAATCTCTTCGGCCATAATGAATTCGTCCGGGTTCGCTTCGTTTTGTGTATTTCCACGCGAATAATTCGGTTCTGTATTATTCATCTCGGCCGTGCGGTTTGAGCGTTCGGAATTATTTCGCGAATTAATTGAAGCAAAAGTTCTCCGGCGCGCCTCCGGCGTGTTTCTTAAATCCGCTCCAAATGGAATTATTTTAAACAAAGAGGCACTTTTAATCATTTTTCCTCCTCTCGGGCCCGTGTCTCGATGAGATTAAATTATAATCTTAATTCTTCGCCTAATTAAACATCCATGTCTTCCAACTTAAATGGATTCGGTAATGAGATTACAAAGAGTTTCATATTTTAAAAAGCTTTCGCATCTGCTTTTTTCTTCTGCTCTCTTTCGTGAAACTCATTACCTAATATGACAACTTCCATTTCTCTTGCGTCGCTCTTCGCTTAAGTTTACGTTCATTTTTTATGCTGAACGAGGGGGGCAAAATGGGAAGTTCCCGGTTAATTCCAAGGAGAAGTTATAAAATCTAACCGAAATTATTAATTGTAAGTGACCTACCTCGCCAAAAACTCTTTACTTATTATTAGTCAAATCTTTCGACTGACTAAAAAATTTAATTTAAAATGATTAGTTAAACTCACTTCTCGAATAAGACAGTAATAAAAAATGTTGAATATCTTTTCTCTTTGTTTTATGAATTAAATGGAACGGAGAAAGAACGCCAGAAAAGAATTCATCTCCGGAGCATCGTAGTGTTCACCCCCACAACACAGTCACAAATCAACGCCGGCTTTAATTTTCGCTAATGGCCCGGACTCCTTGATTTTGTCAAGTGTGAAACCCCTCGTCTTCGACAAAAACCTATTGAGAAAATACTGATGTATTTAGTTAATTAAAGATACGATTGCCGTTGCCATTAGTGAACCCTTCCTTTTTTAAATGCACGTCCAGACTGTTTCAGGAACTTCAAATGTTTAAACTGCGTTTAATAATTTTGTTTACATTAATTTTTATTAGTCTACTCGAAAATGAACTCTCTAAGATTCCACTTACTGAAACAAAAGTTACTGCGAGTAATGACACCATCTATGAACACCTTTGGAGAATCGACTCTTAAAAACCTCTGTAATGATAATTTGTTAAAATATGCTTTCCATTTTTAAATGTATTACAATGATATAATGCATCACATTATTTAATTTAGTTCACCTGCATAAATATGAAAATTAAAAATGATACTTATCAAGGGCATAATTAGAAGATTATAGCCCGAGAGTATGTTTAAAGCATGACGCGAAGCGGAGTGCTTTTAAATGCTCGAGGGCTGTTTCTACAATTATGCACCTCGTACATACAATTTTATTTTATTTTGGCCAAAATTTATGGATTCAATATTTTTATGTCGTATGCAAGTGATGTGCACGTCGCGTCGCTTCCATAAAATAATTATGTAAATTGTTTGCGTTACTATGAATTTGTTTACGTTGCTATAGGTTTGTTTACTTTAAAGCCCTAGGGCTATAAACGTCGAATTATGCCCGCATTTGAATACCAGTAAACAAGATTATAGTTCCAAAATGTGTGCTATTTTCTTGTTAATTAAAATGTAATGTCAAGTTGGAAACGGTGTATCAATCGGGTACAGTGAATCATCCGAATTGTGTTTCCTCTAGTTTTTCTTCTAACTTTGCTCTTAACTTTTTTTCTAATATTCTTCAATACATTTTAGCAATTGAACTAGTTAATGTAAGTTCTTGACGTCACTAGTCTTATAAATTGAAGTTATAATATCCATTTGCCTTTCTCCAGGTGCGCCTCCATTCATCGCTTCTTTCATTATACAGGGTGACTGCCAAAGAAAAACCACGATAAGAAGCGAAATCCCAGAATATGAGAAAAATGTTAAAAAATTCTACGTACTAGTATTCGAAAGATAAATAATAAAAAATTGTCCGCAAAACGCAGAAGAAAAAGGTCAAGAAACAGGAGCAGATGGATGAAATAAATACAGTTATAAAAGTGTTTTATAGTTTTACGGCGCGGCATCGAACGTGAACTTGACCTTTAAATGGAATTGACGTCATCAGCGAACTTAAAAATATTTACTTAACAAATGCATGCAAATCACCTAAAGTAACTTCTTCTATACAAAAGATAACACTATTAATTCAAATCTTTGTGTTAAAATTTCCTAGTATTTTTTTTTTAATTTTGATTTAAATCATATTGTAAATAAAGTTTATTCCCACAAGCAACGTGTACGTTATAAACATTTGACAAACAAAATTTAAAATATTATAATCAGTAAACATATTCGTAATACAAATTTATTAATATGAATCTATTCACTTCCGACTAGGCTGACCGCTAAACTACTACGGCGACCCATTCTCTGAGTAAATATCACATTCTCTGAGTAAATATATAATATTCTCCGAGTAAATATCATAAAACGTTTATGATACGAGAGCTGTGAATTTGGCGTTTTAATCTAAACATACCGACTTTTTTGGGTAACTTCAAATTAATTAAATACCTACAAACTGTTCCACAGATTTTTTTATACATTTTCTCGTAATCTGTGACGTTTAAAACTTACATTCTACTACAACTGTACTAGTGCAGTGCCGCAGCATGCTTTTAGTATAAATTTTTAATTAATTATAAACTGATCCGTAGAATTTTTTATAAATTTTTCCCGTAATCTTACTAATTTTCTTACACGCTTTTTTTTGGCGGAGCAATTGTCAGTCAGCCTGTAGGTATATTTAAATTTATGCAGGGCTATTTCGGCTAGCACTTTCATCAGTTGATATTCCGACTTGCCCCGGCGGTCTAATTTATTCCTCCCTGTTCGTATTTCTATTTTCTGCCGTACTCTTCTTAGTGTTATCTCCTCGTTGTCTTCTTGAATATCTTTACCTTCTAGTAGTTCCTTAAAATGTACTCTCCAACGTTCAGTAATTTATTCTTCCTCTGTAATGACCCTTGCTTCCTTAGTTCCTTATCGTTGATGCTCAGTATGATCTACCTTTTTCTGTCTCATATTTCTTAGTGTTCCAAAGAATAGTTTTTGATTCTCATTGCAAGCAGTTTTCTTCCTCTCCCCAAATTCTTTCTAAGATATTTCTTTCTCTTCCTTTACTATTCTTTTTAACTGTTTCTTTGTTCTTTATATTCTTCATAGTCTGTTTCATTCCTTGTGTTTAAGTATTTCGTCCACCTTATCTTCTTAAGATAATTTATGGTAGGTGAGTTCAGCACTTATTATGGCATCAATAAGCTTTATTGTAAGGTGAAATAGGAATTGGACAACTATAATTATCGGAGAACGGATGTCCTTACGCTTCCATCTAATCATTGAATCACTTTCATTCAACATCAAAAACCTAAAACTAGCCGCTCTCTGATACTTACTCGTGACTTACTGTAACTTAGGCCCAGTTTTTCAATATCAAGTTAAACTGTAACTTTCGGTTTATTTCCATAGCGACAATTGTGTTCTTATGGGAGTAAACTGAAGGTTAAAGTTAACATGCGATTGAAAAACCGGGCCTTACTCGTTTAAATTATAACTAAAGCACGAATTTAGGTGCATTTTTAGGCAATGAGTCATCACTTCACAACGCATACGTCCGACTAAAACGATGTCTCAGTACTTAAAAATGCACCTAAATACGTGCTTTAGTTATAACCTATTTTTTATTAACACGTGAATACAAAGTTTACATCAAAGCCACAAACTTGTTAAGTTCCACATGGTGTCACGACGACACCATAATAAACGAACGCCGTTCGTAGGTTGTACGTCTGTGTGCCACCGAGGCTTTTGACATCTGCAGTTACGTGTAGTTGGGCGAACGAGCGCGATAAATCTGCTCCAGGATCGGCTAATAAATGCAAATTTGCGTGCGATAATACCGCCCTTGCTATTATGATTGTGATTAACACTACTACTTTTTGATTTACTGGGCTGTTTAATACATATCGGCCTAATTAAAGTATAAAGGCGTAGTAATTTATGGAAAAAGTAACGCACGTAAATAATTTTAAGTGAGAAAAAATAGAAAATAAATCAGTGTTAATATTATAAGAAAGAACATTTGCATATAAAATTCAAGACGGGTTTTAAGTCGTGTCGAGATTTTAGGCTACACCATTAGATTGTAACATAATACTGTATGCGAACTGCTCCTAAGGCCCAGTTTTACAATCGTGGAATAAGGACGGAATAACTGTTCGGTGAATATCCTTTAACGTTCCTCCATATCTACGTCACACCTTTTTTTTTTTTATAGAGGTTTGGAGAATCTTCAGAAGACATCATCAACGGAATCTAATATCAGATGTGTTGGATTCGCCCTGTCTTTATCGCCTATTTCTTAGGTCATTGACAAGAACGCCTACCAACTAAATTCCTTATCCTCTTTTGCAGCTGCTAATTTCTGGAATCCGCCCTTAGGCATTAGACATCAGAAATTAGCACTGTTCGTTATTAATGTTCAGGTGTTAGTTTCTGGTATTCCAGAAACTTCGCGCGCTGTCTATAGTTGTCTTTGTATTATTATTTTTTTCTTTAATTTATTAGTGTCCTTCCAGGTTTTTTTCGTCTTGGACTTTGGTTTTCATTATTTCTCGTAGCATTCCAGTAACGTTGTTCCACTGGGTCTCGCTTTCTAGTAAGATGTCTGCCACGGTATCAGCGGTGATGGCTTTTCCACATTTTCTCTCAGCTACGTTTCTGATTCCGGCCCATTTGTCGCACACAAAGATCGTGTGCTCTGGTGTGTCAGATTCTTTACAGTACCAGCAGGAATCATTTCTTGCTTTACCAATTTTTTGCGGGTAGCTCGAGAAAACTCCATGGCCAGTCATCGCCTGGGTGATGAAGTGATCAACGTCCCCGAACTTTCTGTCGCACCATTTTCGTAGGTCCTTGACGAATGTTTTTGCCCAGCCTCGATATGAGTCCCAGGATGTTTGCCACTTCGCAATTAGGTCTTCTTGCGATACTGGGGTGGCTGTCCTTCCCCCTAGGAGTTTCCTCTTTCTTTCCTCTGCCCTCAGCTTTATTGGAGGCAGTGCTGCAATCGCGAGTATTGCGTCAGTAGCAACCGTTCTGTAAGCAGAGGTGATTCTGATGGCCATTTTCCGGTTTGTCGCTTCTAGAAGTCGTTCATAATGTTTATACTTAAGGGAGCTGCGTACATTATCATTGACAGCACAGCTCCTGCCAGCACCTTTCTCTTTTTTGGTCGGGGACCTCCTATGTTTGGCAAAAGCCTTGCCAGCGCCATTAGTGATTTGTTAGCCTTTTCGCAAGTTTTCTTCACGTGCGTGGTCATCCTGAGGTCTCTATCGAGGTATACTCCTAGGTATTTCAGTTCGCTCGGTCTTGTTGTGTATTATTTCGTTGTCCAAATTTAGTGAAAGATGTTTTAGATTCCTAGGGCCAGCCAGGATAATCATCTCTGTTTTGGCCATGGATAATTTCAGCCAGGTTTTTATCTTTCTCATGGCATGGTAAGCTTTTTTTTTTCAATGCTTCAGGAGTTTTGGCAACAATCATTACCGCGATATCGTCTGCGTATGCAATTGTAACCACACCCTGGTTCATGTTTTGGCATAGCAGGTCGTTATACAAGAGGTTCCATAGAATCGGCCCCAAGACTGAGCCTTGCGGAACCCCGCATGTAGTCTTTACTTCTTTTCCTGTCGGTGTTGTAATGTATCGATCCTCCAGGTACGATTGTATAATTTTTATTAAATATTTGCTAATTTTGGCTTCATTTAGAGCGTCCACAATATGTTGCCAGGAGGCATAATTGAAGGCGTTCTCTATATCCACTGCAAGCATTAAGCAGTATTTCCTATGCTGATAAGCCACTTTTTTGGAGTCGCTCACTATCTCGGAGACTTTCTGTAAGGCATCCACAGTGGATCTGCCCGCTCTGAATCCGAATTGCGAGTCATGCAAAAATGTTCTTTTCCTCTAATTCCTCCGTTAAACGCTGCTTAATGAGTGTCTCCAGTAGTTTGGATGCCACGTCTAAAAGTCAAATGGGTCTGTATGTTGAGGCACCTGTTGGTGTCTTCTTTGGCTTCTCAACTAGTACCAACTTCGCTTTTTTCCAAATGGTGAGAAAGATGCCTTCCCTCAGGCAGTCGTTCATTACTTGAAGTATTAGGTCTTTGTTTGTGTCTCCTACGATTTTCATTACTTCTCCAGGAATCTTGTCCGGTCCTGGAGATTTCTTTTTCTTTATTCTGCTAATTGCTAAGTTCATTTCTGCTGTACTGAAAGGTACAGGGATTTCCTGTAGTTCAAAGTTGGGCCAGATTATGGTTGGTCTTGTTGGGAAAAGTTTACCAACTTGTTTGTCAACTTCGCTTTCACTCATCATGACTGGTGGTCTGAGTCGAAGTTTCTTGGTGACTATTTGATATCCGAGTCCCCAGGTGTCGCGGTCGAGATCTGTACACAGGTCTGCTCACATACTCGCCTTCTGCTTTTTTATTTCGTTTTTTTAGCTCTTTTTTGGCCGTTTTATGGTTTTGGAGGATAATGGCTATGTGTCTCCGGTCCAATCGTCTTTGGTTCGCCCGGATTAGGGCTCTTGTCAGCAATGGTTTCAGTCCACCAGTATGCGGGTCGGCGGCGAGTCAGGTGTTTGTCGCAGATTTGTGTTATGCTGTCAATGAGTTCAGAGGGGTTGTAACTCCTTTGTAGAGTGGGAAATGTGCAGTCTTGCGCCAGCCGAGCGAGCTTGCTCGCACCAATTTGCCATCCAGGTGAGTGGATCTGGGTTTAATGTCCTCTTCGTATACGAGTAGGTTATGAGTCGGTGGTGGCTCATGCTTTCCATTTCGTCTTCCACTCTCCAGTTGTTGATGTGTCCGGCCAGGCCAGGAGTTACCATCGTGACGTCTATGATGGAACTGCCCAGCGCATTTTGGAATGTGGGAGTGTTTCCTGTATTAAAAACGGTCAGGTCGAGTGCCTCCACCCATTCCTTTATCATCCTGCCTTTTTCGTTTGTTGTGCTGCTCCCGAAAATATGTGATTTAGCGTTAAAGTCTCCGCCGATGAGGCAGTCCGCGTTTTGGGTTCTTACTTCGTTTTCCAGATCCTTCAGAAACTCCTCGAAATCTCTTGAAGGTCTGTTAGGAGAAAAATAGCACGAATATATATTTAAGTTTCTTAACTTAGCGCATACAAAGCCGCGATGTTTATACACTCCTAGGATGGGAATTCCTTTCCTGATGGATAGGAAAGAGTCTTTGTCGCAGTCGCAAAATACTTTTTGTGTGTATTTGCTCTTTGGCTCGTCCGATTACGATATCTACTCTTTCTTCGGAGATGATTTGAGAGTTGATATCGTGTGCAGCTGCGTGTCTGTCTAAGTTAAGCTGCATGATGTTGATGCATGATGTCTACGTCACACCTACGTCACGTTATTCTAAGAATAATGCTTATCCGACGATTGTAAAATCGGGCCTAAGGACAGTAAGCGTTTATCCGATCGCACTCGAATAATACTCATCATGGCGTATTTTAAGACAAATGTTCTAAACTTGACGCCCCAATTTCGAGACAAACTCGGTTTAGTTTAGAGACAGCTCACCAAATATATAGTGGCGCAAATGTTACAATAGCAGAGTGGAAAACCGAAACCTGTAAATATAAGTAACATTTAAACAAATTCTATAACTAAGAGATGTGATGCTAAGTTTAAAAGGAGAATTAACAGCATATTATAACCGTACGTCATATTATCGAATCCTGTCCCCACTTTAAACTTATATCTCTGTTACTTAAAAGCGATATCTGGCAGTAAATGAGCCAATTGAACTTCGGAATTAGCTAATAATTTGTGACAAATGTTCAGTTCTCGAATTCGTACGTACAAGTGACATCTATTGAGTATTTAACAAACTATTTTTAGAGTGTCCATCATGTGTCCATCCGTTCCTAACTCGTTGGCTATCTGGATTGTAGGCGATCCGTGAAAATCGGTATTGCCACTATTGCCGCAATACATTTTTACTAAATTTGATACATTTAACTCTATTTGGTATGGTGGTACTACATTTTTAAATTGAGGCGTTTTTAATACATTTTCAATATCGCCTAGCCGAAAATGCAATAATGTTATAGCGTTTTCAATTCACCTGCACTTATTGCACTCAGAGAGCATACATAACCTGTGAGCAACTAAAAATCAGATTAGAGCCGGCGGTGCAAAGAAAAAGTATGTCTGTTACTAAGCGTTAAGCTGATCTGACAGTTCATGAATGCATTAGATTAATTAATTCAGTTAATCACAGACATACATTTTCCTTGCACCGCCGACTCTAATCTGATTTTTAGTTGCTCACAGGTTATAATCCGTTCCTTATCTATTTGTTATCGCAGTATGCTGTGAAAGGCTAGTGAGAATGTGGTACTCATGTATGTAACTAAATTTTGACAATGAATGTCATGTCGATTTAGATTTTAAGATTCCTCCGAATTAGTCAATGTTGCGATATTTTCTTTTCATCACGAGGTGTATTCACTATAGTATTCACGTCCAAATTCACATACATAAATTGTAAAACGTTTCCCTTCACTTTTAATTTTGGCTGGGTCACTTTTCAAATCTATTTCTGTTGATCTATCTGATTTAAATTGTCATAATTTGGCGTATGTTAAAATGACATCAAATTAAATTTGTCTAATTTAACATGATAGCCAACTTACTATCTTAAAATTACGGCCTACTGGGATAATAAACAGATAAGGAATAGATAATATGCATCTTCTTTTATCTCATGTAATAATATGAGATAAAAATACTATGATACCATGAATCACGCAATGTGAGAACCTGTAACTTGCAGTACGAAGGAGTAAGTCGTTTACTCGTGGTGCAAATACATAAGGTGAAACGCTAAAACGGATGCGCAGTAGTCAACCAATGAGGAGTCATCTAAAATGAGAAACAGGAAGCAGACAGGAAGTACGCGGATCTCAAAATCTGACATTTGTTATAACCAGAGAGTCTAGGTTTTAATCAGTTTGATTTATCATGAGCGTACGTTTCGAAAGAGTGGGGTCGTAACCAGTATACGTTAACAGTGGGCGAGCTCGACGATGTTGCGAGTGCATGGAGCCGAACAATGCGTTACTGCATCGAAGCTCGCAGAAAAGATATGCCGTCTCCGCTTGGTCGACTAACGCGCATAAAAAAACTGATTTAAATTTAGACTCCCTGGTTATAATACTAGTGATCGATTGACTCGAGTGCTTTTTCTAAACTGTCTCTGTAATTTTGAGTATTGCACTAATATTCATTGTTTATTCTACGTAAGTGAATTAAATTAATCAATTACTGTCGTTTGACTTGCCTGCATTGTATATTTTGCAAAAAACATTTATTGTAAACTTTTTTACATAATACACATATTATTGTAGTTGGAAGATTCGATGTCGGTACAGTTCCACGTTTTATTAATTGCTCTTCGGACCTCTGAAATAGACACTTGATAATGTTCGTAACCCAATTGAGATCTATTCATCCAATCTACGTTTGATACATCTGTAATACATAAGTTCTTAATATTTATAACGCGTGTTCAATTGAAAAGTTCATCAAATTGGTTTTACATTTTTGGAGAAAGAAGATAGAGCGAGCAAGAAATGACTTCCTAAATCGACTGACGCTTGAGAGATGACAGTTGTTAAACGGTGTCTAACGTTTTTGGTTTGTTGTGTGACTTCATTTCTTGAATTAAGTCCCCTTTCGGTAAGGTTAATACAAATTAGTCATGGCTAAACAGAACATTTTTTTTGTTTAACGATGGCTTTCACTGCGGAGCATAAAACTTTTTAAATCTAAAATTGTCTAATTCAAGACTTGCTTCACCATTGTGACATTTCACGAAAAATTCAAAGGTTATTTGATGAACAATTCAATTGAACACTTGATACAATTTTTTTAATTTGATTTCGGAAACGTCCTTTTTGGAATCTTCGGATCATGATTTTCACAGCTTGGCACTGCACAATACATTGCCACTGTGTAAATATTTTGTAAACTATCGCTGCGTTTAGCTCGTGTATAATCCGCACGTATTTGTCAACCGAAACAAATTATAGCCGCCTCGAATTGCCGAATTTCGTCGTAACGTTTCACCTATATACCGAGTGAGCATTTTCAATCCGGAACATAGGAAATTAGCATGACTTCAAACATCTGAATCGCGGCTCCTTCGTATTAAGAATGAGCTGGACGGGACGACATCCGTCGGGAACGGACGGGGATATCCCCGGTTCAACCACCACGACGACATCGCTTCCTATTGTGGAGAAAGGAATTTTTTTCCATCAGCTACTTACCCGGAGCCAATTTCGAGCCCCTCCCGAGCAGGTCCTGTACACCCGATCGCGACAGGGGAGACGTCAAAAGACGCTTCGGCGACATCTCCCACCAGTCAAGAGCACGTTCGCCTGGCTCTAATATGGCGGCGTCCAGGTCCAAAACCGTTGCATTTTCTGGTCATGTTTCCCATTCCCATAATAAATACACTGGAGAGCACACCTTTGGGGGGCTTATCATGGGGTGGAGGTCCAAGTAGCGGACGGAGGTTGCAAGGGGGAAGAATGATCTAAATGGCAACTTGTCCCCGGCCCGATCGCCCCTTAATTTTGGCTGGGAGGGCGCTCGAAAGTCGCCATACCCATACCCGGGAGTACGGCCCTGCGTCGGCCCTTTCGGTTATCCGATCGCGAAATGGACTGCGGCATCGTCTTCCCCAAACTTTTTCACTCCAGATGGGGAAAACATTTTGGCGATCCTAGCCGTTCCTGGTGCCATAAAAAATTCCGGCTTACGTACCCGAAGGAGTGTTCTTACGTGTGAGACAGTTTAAAAGAACTTTGACGTCACGTTTTCGATAAAATCTTGAAAAAGTTCGAAAATCGCGGGAAAAAATTATTTTCTCCGAAACCGGAAGCGATATCGTCGTGGTGGTTGAACCAGAGGATCCCTCCTTCGTCCTTCCCCTTCACGATGGGGGTCATCCCGTCCGTTTCGCTCATGATATGAAGGAGCCGCGATTTTTTAAAAGTCGGACGTTCGAAGTCATGCAACTTCCTATATTCCGGATTGAGAATGCTCACTCGGTATATGATTCCACCATGTGTTTACCCATGTAAAGTTTCGTCGTCCGAGGGTATAAATTTGGTATAAATAGACCTCGAGCAACCTTTGCGTCATTCAGAAATTCAAATATCATTCAATTCTCAACGTTGCACCCTCCGTTTATATTAATTATGTGAAAGTGGTTGCTGTTTTTTGTATCTACGAAATGGATAGAATTTTGTTGAAAATAAAATAATGAATTTCTGCATCACTGAAATTTTCATTTTTAAATACTTGAAGTAAGAATTTATGCAGTTATTTTAGTTGCAATAACAAAGCGCCGTACTATTGTTTCCTTTGCTATTGTGTTTGCAAATTCTATTTAAATTAAACATGCAGTTTTCCTAATTGAGTGCCGGCGGTGGGTAATATTTTTTTTTTGCTTACAAATACCGTGCATTCAATTAAATTCCTATGATTTCAATGTTTTTTTCTCCTAAAGGTTTGTAACACTGACAGTTGTTCAATTATATGTTTCTATTTGTGCTAACATAACCCCCCAACACGCGTATGAAAACATGAAGTGCAGGCTACGTTTGTGCCTTCAAGCTGACAGCATTTCCAGCCTTAGTGGTTTTTATTTTGAACTGAATTAATTAAGTGTTTCTCTGAATTTTGCGTTTAGTTTTTGTAGTGTATTAGTATTGCACAGTTAGGCAGTTGGCAACGGGCAGGAAGAGAGAGGGAGAGAGTTTGACATGTACAGGTTAGATCATAGTTGGAAATGGTGGGAATAAAAGTTTAAAGAGTTTAAACGCCTGTTATTTATTTACAGAAGAGTAAATAGTATAATTGGCGACGAGGATAAACAATAACAAGATGAGTTCAAAGGACCTGAGTTTAAAACCATTTGACCCTAATGAAGATCCGAATACCGTTTTTCCACGGTGGGAAAGGTGGCTACGAGCCTTGAATTTAATGATAGTAAGCAAAAATGTGACAAGTAGCGAAAGACAAAAAGCCATGCTTTTGCACTACGGTGGTTTCGATCTTCAGGACATATTTTATGCAATTCCAAATGCAGAAACTGTGCCGGAAGGTAGGGATGCATTTGAATATACAAAGACAATTTTGACGGATTATTTTCGGCCTCGTGTGAATAAAACATTTGAACGTCATGTTTTTCGTTCGATGGCACAACAAAATAGTGAATCGGTTGTACAATATGTGATACGGTTACGACAGCAAGCAAGAAATTGTGATTTTGCTGACATAGACAAAGAAATCAAGGATCAAATTATTGAGCGGTGTGCGTCAATTGAACTAAAGAAACGAGTGCTGGAGAAAGGAGATGAGGCGACATTGACTCAAGTGATAGAAATAGCACAAACGTTAGAAGCCATGTCGTTGCAGTTGAAAAAGATGGATGCGGTCTCAGTCGATAAGTTGTCAGTAAAAAAGAGACACGGCGGGAAGCAAACAGACCAAAAGAATACGGCAGTAGTGTGTTATCGTTGTGGATATGAAGGACACAAAAGTTTGGATTCAAAATGTCCAGCGAAGGGAAAAAAGTGTACGAAGTGTAATAAAGAAAATCATTTCGCAAAGATGTGCAAGTCTGGTAAAAGCTCATCAAAAAGAGGCCAACAGTCTAAACAGAGCAGTGAACGAGTTCATCAGGTGGACGAGCCGACGCAGAGGATTTACACTTTTGGTTTGGAGGAACACGGTCACATCAATGCAATCATCGGTACAAGTATACAGTGCAAGGTAGGAGGAGTAGAGTTAAATTTGTTAGTCGATTCCGGTGCTGCGTGCAATGTAATTGATGAAAAAACGTGGCAATTTTGTAAAAAGCAAAACATCGATTGTGAAACAAGGAAAACAACAAATAAAAATATATATGCATATGGTCAGGCAAAACCACTTGAATTAATGGGCGAATTTGATTGCACCGTAACGGTAGGAACAAAAGAAACAAGCGCGAAATTTGTAGTGATAAAAGGAAGCGGAAAATCGATACTAGGGTACCAGACCGCGGAAAGCTTGCAAATTTTAAAAATAGGAACGGAACTACAAGTCAATGAGTTAGAAACTGGAATAATAACGCGAGAACTATGCGAAGGAATAGGTAAACTAAAAAATTTCCAATTAAAACTTCCTATTGATAAAACACGTACTCCTGTGGCACAGCCCTTACGTCGGGTTCCATATCAAGTTAGGGATCAAATTCAGAAAGAGATAGATAAACTTATTGAACAAGACATTGTAGAACGTGTAGAGGGTCCGACGCCGTGGGTATCACCAGTAGTGCCGGTAAGGAAAAAGAATGGAGAGGTTCGGCTTTGTATAGATATGAGGCAAGCGAATCAAGCGATTATTCGAGAAAGGCACCCACTCCCGGTTCTTGAAGAAATATTAGCACAAATAACGGGTAGCCAATGGTTCAGTACCCTTGACATAAAAAACGCGTATCATCAGATAGAACTGGATGAGGAATCACGTGCTATAACGACGTTCGTAACTGACAGTGGACTCTATCGGTACAAGAGACTGATGTTCGGGATTTCGTGTGCTCCGGAAATTTTCCAACGAATACTAAAAACTGTAATTCGTGACTGTGAAGGAACATTAAATTTCTTGGACGATCTCCTGGTTTACGGAAGAACAAAACAGGAACATGATGCGAGGTTACGAAAAGTTTGTGCAACGTTGTGTGAAAAAGGTTTAACATTAAATATAGACAAGTGTAGTTTTGCAAAAACAGAGGTTAGCTTCTTAGGATTTCAAATAGACAAATCAGGTTACCGTCCAACGAAGTCAAAAATTGAAGCAGTAGAAAATTTCCAAGTGCCAAGGAACTCGGAAGAAGTTAGAAGTTTTTTGGGTTTAGTTAACTTCTGTGCTGCTTTCATACCAAATTTGTCAACGGTGAATGAACCATTGCGGAGATTAACGCGCAAAGGAACGCCGTTTGTTTGGAACAAAGAACAAGAAGAAGGTTTTAAGACATTAAAAGAAAAGTTAGTTAGTCCTGAAACGTTGAGTCTGTATGAAGCAAATGCGCAAACCAGGGTAATAGCAGACGCTAGTCCAGTTGGATTAGGGTGTATATTAACGCAAAAAATAGACGGAGTTTGGAGAGTGGTCAGTTATGCAAGTCGGAGTTTGACGACATGTGAACGTAAATATTCACAAACTGAAAAAGAAGCTCTCGCATTGGTCTTCGCATGTGAACGTTTTCATATCTATTTGTATGGAAAAGAATTTGACCTGGTTACAGACCACAAAGCCCTAGAATATCTTTTCAAACCAACTTCAAAACCAAATGCAAGATTAGAGCGTTGGGTGTTACGACTTCAAGTTTATAAATATAATGTAGTGTATGAAAAAGGAAAAACCAACATTGCAGATCCGTTGTCCCGTCTTCTACCAGTTTCGGAACATCATACTGAAATCGGGAAAGATCGACGTTACATTAACTGGATTACGAATATGGCAGTACCGAAAGCGCTCACCTTACTTGAAATAGATAGAAAATCTGAGAAAGATGAAATGTTAAAAGGAGTTCGAGAAGCGTTGAGAACGGAAAATTGGGATGCAATGTCAAGTTCGAAATTTAGAATGATCAAAGATGAACTATGTGTTAATCATAATATTGTATTACGCGGAACAAGATTAGTAATACCCGAAAGCCTAAAAGGGAGGGTTATGCAAATTGCTCATGAAGGGCACCCTGGCATTGTAGCCATGAAGAACAGATTGAGGACTAAAGTGTGGTGGCCTGGTATGGACAAGGACACAGAAAACTTCGTTAAAAAATGTGAAAGCTGTCACTTAGTTCAAAAAGTGGTTCTCACAGCACCATTAAATCGTAACAAATTGCCAGATAAACCATGGCGGGTTTTAGCAATGGACTTATTGGGACCATTACCATCAGGTGATAATCTGTTCGTGGTTATAGATTATTATAGTCGTTTTTATGAGGTAGCGATTTTGAGAAGTACAACAACGGAGGTAATTATTCGTAGGCTCGATGAAATTTTTGCCAGACATGGTATCCCGAATATCATCGTAAGCGACAATGGAACCAATTTGGCGAATGCGAAAATGTATGAATGGGCGAGTCAAAATGGCATAGAGGTAGCACATGTTGCTCCGGCGTGGCCGAGAGCAAATGGAGAAATTGAGCGACAAAATCGTAGTATCCTAAAGAGATTGAAAATTGCTCAAATTGAGAAACGCGATTGGAAAGAAGAACTAGTGAAATATCTTTTAATGTATCGCGCGACACCGCAGAGTACGACGGGGCTTTCACCAGCGGAAATGCTTTATGGTCGGAAAATTAGAACGAAACTACCCGAATTAAACGATGAATGTAAACTGGATGAAGCGGTTAGGGAAAAGGACGAATGGAATAAATTAAGAGGAAAGGACTATTACGATAAGATTCACAGAACTAAGGAATGTGATGTTAGAATAGGCGATAAGGTATGGATGCAACAGCAAAAATCGAATAAACTCAGCGGAGAGTATGGAATGGAAAAGTTTGTAGTAAGTGATAAAAGCGGCAACACGATAACTGTAAAATCAGAAAACGGGGTAACTTATAAACGAAACGCACAAGTGGTAAAAAAAGTACCTAGTATTGAAGAAAATAGCAGGACAACTAAAATAAGCAAGGAAGAGGACAATAGTAAAGCAGGTGATGGGTTGGCCGAAGAGATGGAAATAGAAGATACGAAATTGGAAAAAGAAAAGATGGGAAATGGTGTCCCAGTACCAAGCGGTAGACCCAAACGAGAGTGTAAAACTCCGAAACATTTCAAGGATTTCATCATAAATTCCAAAACAGTTTAAGGTAGTTATTAATATTTTGTTTTGTTATTTAATAAATGTAATTTTCATTTTATTGGAAGAAGAAGAAGAATGTAGTGTATTAGTATTGTACAGTTAGGCAGTTGGCAACGGGCAGGAAGAGAGAGGGAGAGAGTTTGACATGTACAGGTTAGATCATAGTTAGAAATGGTGGGAATAAAAGTTTAAAGAGTTTAAACGCCTGTTATTTATTTACAGAAGAGTAAATAGTACAGTTTTCATATTGTTTTATGTGATGTCATGGTCAGATAATATGACACTGACAGTTGTACATGATAACTCATGTATTGGATGTCGCCAACTTTATAAAAAAACCTCGGCTTACTTTAATCAGGAATTCATTTGCAGGCACGGTAGATATAAAAATTTTAAAACAGATAAATAGAATAAAATAATTCAATATTATTTAAGGAAACAAAATAATATAAATATTAAGAGAAGTTGTAAAGAAACAACGAACAGGCCACGCGACAGTTACGTCTGCAAAAATCTAGTCATGATACAAACTAAAGCATGTAGCAAAACGATGGCCACTTTCAATACTTGCTGTGACTGACTTTTGTTGGCTTTCTTTTCAATTTCAATCTCAACTTTGCATTCATATCATCCCGCCGCAATAAATCACATTTTGAATTTTGATGTAGGTATATTTTGATATTTGGGTACTGCCTTCCTTATTTTCGTAGAGTGGCACTTCGTATTTTTACATGGGTAATACAAAGGTAACTAGATAAGAATCATTTTGTTCCACTCCGTATAATTAATGTAACAGTATCTAATAATTTATCGGCACGGCGTATCCATTAAAATTTTTATTAAATTGTATTGGATTTATTAAAGAAAGAATGTACCAAACGAAATTCCGATAACACGTTTAAGGCATGCATCCGGCTGAAAAGGCGTACGGCGACGACGAAGACTTGCTCCCGCTCTCAGCACGTGTAAAATTGTTATAGAGCGAAAAGGTTTTGCATTGTATCCGAGGGATAATCAAAAGTTTTCCCCGACTTGTCTCACAATAGATGGGCGGAAAACTCGGCGCACAGAGCGCCAGCCGGTATTGCCGCCGATATGCATTGAATATAAAACTCCGGGATTTATGGGAGCCATGGACCTCGCAGGAATATTGATTTAAAAGATACACCGTCACTTCCACGGACTCGCGCTCAGGTCTGATTTGCATGATTTCGCTCGTGAGGCAACTAACTTTAATTTTCAGAAGTCTTTATGCACGGTGCAAGCGTGTGCGAATAGTTTGCTTTGTCGAAGGAATTACAAAATAAAAGCCTTTGCTACAGAAAAGACTTTGCCTTTGCTTATTGTTAGGTGAGTCACATAATAAATTTCTATTTACATAATCTCTTTCATACAACCATTGGCGTTAGTAGTTTCATGTTCTCCAATTCGATTGTGTGCACGTTTTCACGAACATGTTCTACTATTGTGGACAAATTCATTTTTTACTTCATACATCTTTCAAGAAATGGGGGACTGGAAGTCAACTTTAAAAAAAAACCAGTTTCAGATGCTAAATTTCAAGGACTAATTAATATTGATAACCACATGAAACAAGTAAATCTTAAGTGTTATTATTGATAATTAAATTGAGGTGACAAAAATTCAAAACAGAATACAAGGAACCCTGAGAAGATGTACATAAATACTTTCTATATTTTACGATGTGACGAAAATACTGAACTTTAAAACAATAACACTGTGCTTAAAGAAAGGAAAAGTAAAAGCAGTCCAAACGGATTATCTGTCAAGAAGTGAAGATGTACTGAGGCCACCATGCTTCGGAAGTGAGAAACGGGGAATAGTCAAATTCCAACAAAAACTGTAATATAAAGAATTTAAATAAGTAACCAAAAATGTTCCGACATTTACTTATAGTGGATGACACAAGATGGCCAAAACACGACTAGAGGCTTACTGTCATGGGAAAACAAGAAAGGACGGTCTCGTTGTCCATCGAATGCTGCATAGGGTAAGGTATGAGGAGATCATAGAAGTTGAAGTGGCAAATGAAGACAGTTCCTTCTACTATCCTATCCAAACAACAGAAGTACATATTGCTTTTCTAAAACTCAATAGTTTACAAGAGAATGATACAGTTAAATCCAATTAGCTGAAAGAATGATCTGGAATGACCAAGTATTCATTTAACCATTTTAAAAAAGAAATTAACTAAGAAAAAGAAACAGTAGCAAGAAAAAAGAGTATTTCAAGGCAGAAATAAAAGAGAACATAAATCTCTCTGATATAAACGTAGGAATTACTAGAATAAATGAAACTAAAGTGGCACATTAATTTTGCAATGTGCCAACAAAGAACAAGTTGATATAATTTCCAAAGAAACTGAAGAAAAACTGGGAGACCGGTATGACATTAAGAAACCGCAGCTGATTAAACCAAAAGTAAAGATTGTAGGAATTGAGGAGGAATTAGACGCCAAGTCATTGCAAGTCTGTTTGATTAACCAAAATAAACTCATATGCCTATTTTAGACGGTCATATTTTTGTATCAAATTTGTTACGAAGTGAGTGAGAAGTGCCAATTCAACCAATCAACAATCACTGTGGTAGCTTATCTCTCTCACTTTGTCACAAATTTGATACAAAAATATGACCGTCTAAAACAGGCAATAGACAATAATGCCTACATAAAAGTAATTGCGATTGAAAAAATGAAGTCCAGATACATGGCTCTTGTTGAAACGGACTCCAAAACTTTTACTAGTATCATGGATTTTGGGGCAGTATTTATTAATTTCGCAGTTTGTACGGTTTATGAACATCTAAATATATTACGTTGTTTCAATCGTTTGGGATTTAACCACGTAGCTGAAACATGTAAAAATGAATCTAGATGTCTAAAGTGTGGAGGACAACATAAAGCGGATAAATGTAGCAATGAATTAAAAACCTGCCCAAATTGCCAAGAAGCTAAGAACAAATTTGCAGATGAACTAGATATAAACCATTCTGCATTTGCAACGACCTGTCCAATTTTAGCAAGAGAACTTGAAAATGAAAGAAAAAGAACACAATATGAAATTATGTCCATATAGCAATTAAGTGAATATAAAATACAAATACCGAAGGAATGTGATGAATATTTAATTGCTGACAACGATAGTAAACAATGTGATCTTCATTCGAAAGATCCTATTTATAAAACTAAAACTCTAGGAAAAACCTTCAACAAAAAGATTGCTGATGAAAACAATATCAAAACACCCAATACTAGTGCTCCCATCAAAGTGATATATCTAAATGTACAAAGCATATTACGTAAAACTGATAGGATGCAAGTACTTACAGAAGACGAAAACCCCAGTGTGATACTACTGCGAAACTTTCTTCTAAGCGTGTGAAATATAATAATTATGCAAGTCTATCGGAGAGTGTAACGCTAATTCAAATAGGTTTTGTTAAGATGAATTAATATTTAATATTTAGTTGCTATATTTATTTTTTCACCTTATTCATGGTTGATTTGTAAATCAGATGACTTTCAGTCGATCTGAAATCAACCCTGTGATTCAACTTACATTGTCACTATGTCATTTGTACTGTATTATTAAATTGTACGTATTAAGTTGAATAAATATTATTATTATATGCCTTAGTGAAACATGGGCTAACGAATTGAATATAAACTATGGATACTTACCAGGATACATAATTGCCAGTTATTACTGTAGAAACATGCATACTCATGGAGGATTGACCATTTATACGAAAGAGAGTCTCCAGTATCACGAAGTCAAAGTTATTAAAAGTTTGTCTACGGAAATGGAAGTAGAAATGTACGCTTGTATTTTGCAGGTGAAAAATAAAAAAAATATTCATAATAACTGTCTACAGACCGCCCAGGGGCAACATCAACATTTTCATTACTGCTCTATCAACCGCACTAAGTATCGCTGAAGAACGAAGTGATTCCATAATACTATGCGGAGATTTTAATATAGACATGCTACGCAACATACAAAATTCTCGATTATTGAAAGACATATTTCATATCTATAATCTTCATAGCACTCTACGAGAACCCACTACAGTATTTACGAACTGCAACGGCAATACATCATCTACGCAAATAGACTACATAGTTACAAACCTGCCTCAAAAAGACTGTGCATTTGCCGTGCTACCTATTGCCATCTCTGACCGTCTTACACTGCAGCTGGTATGTCACCTCAAATTTTTGAAAAAGAAAGTTGAAAATAAACCAAATAAACTGGTGCGAAAGAAAATAACAACCACACACTCTGCAGATTCTAAACGATATGTTAGAAGACACCGATTGGGCAACTATTACATCAGGTGCAGTGCATGAATCTTTTCAGAAGCTCGTAGGACATTTCATGTACTGTTTCAATGTTTCCAATCCATTCCTAAAATTGAGTACTAAAACAACAGAGCGATCACCACGGATCGACGATGGCATTAGAGAAGGCAGCTCCAGATTAAAAGATTTATATCAGCTTGCAAGAAAATTCCGTGATGAAAATCTATGGGAGAGATACAGACAACTGAAGGCAATACAGAAAAACAATATAACAGTGGCTACAAAAAATTACTATGGACAACTAGTGGAAAAAGCGGACAATAAAAACAAAACTGTGTGGCACTTAATAAATAATGAGCTTGGAAGACAGAAACCCAACACTGTATCCAATATAAAATGTAAACGATCGGGCGAAATAATTACGATATCTAAGACTGCAGCTGAAAGTTTTGCTCAATACTTCTCTGAACTTGCAACAAATAAACTCATTCAACATTTCGGACCTACAAGCATAATGAATGGGACAACTGTAAATTCTTTTCCAAATAGTATGTTTTTTAGGAATGTCGAAGCACAGGATGTCAAACATTCGATATCTGCCCTAAGAAATAAATCTCTAGGACCAGACGGCGTACCAAGCATTTTAATTAAACAAGCCACAAATTACATAGCAGAACCCCTAGCCGATCTTATCAACAAAGCAGTGAATGAAGGAATCTACCCAGAAATCATAAAATTCTTTCGTGTTATACCTGTTTTCAAAAAAGGAAGTAAAACCGATATGGAAAACTACCGACCTATATCTATAGTAAGTGCCTTTTCAAAAGTATTTGAAAAAATCATCTGCGATGAACTTTGGCGATTCCTGAACAAGTATAGTAGTATACAGGAATGTCAGCATGGCTTCAGAGAGTACAGATCTACGGAAACAGCAACATTTAACTTTATTGAGGAGGTACGTAAAAATGTTGATCTAAACCGAGTCGTTGCAGGCGTATTTTTTGACTTTTCACGTGCCTTTGACACTATCTACCGAAACATCCTGAAAGATAAATTGTACGCTATGGGAATACAGGGTAACATCCTGACATTAATCATGTCCTTTCTGGAAGACACAACATTTTACGTTGACGTCGAAGGTGTAAGATCGAACATACATAATATCGAACTAGGGGTTGCTCAGGGATCAACAATCGGTTCGCTTCTCTTCTTGATTTTCATCAACGACTGCATGTTAGAGATGGGTGCCTTATAAACTTCGCTGACGACACGTCTTTCGTTGCGTCGGGCTCTTCACCAGAAGAACTTGAAGATGTGGTGGGCCGGATAATTACTGACGTCGAGATTTGATGCAAAAAGAACAGAGTTATACTTAATCACGATAAAAAAGTGTTGGTTCAGTTCTTTAATAGTAAAAAACCAGTTACCAATCTGAGATGCTCAAGCAGTGTGACTTTTCTTGGAACTATCTTGGATGAAAGACTGTGTTGGTTCGAACAGGTAGAACACGTAGTGAAAAAACTTAACAGTACGTTGTATGCATTACTAAAGCTTAAACAATCTGTGGACAGAAGTGCAATGTTACAAATCTATTACAGTTTAGCATACAGTTATATGTGCTATAATGTCATATGCTGGGGTAACTGTTGAACTGCGTAATCAGGCTCATCTACAACATCAAATGTAGGGACTCTTGTAGGGAGACATTCGTTCGCGAACGCATTATGACATTCTTTTCTATATATGTATATAAATACTGTCTATAAACCTTTAGAAATTATAATGTTTTTGTAAAGATTAGAGATTACCATACATATAATACTCGATTTAAAAATGATCCAGTAGTTCCAGAACATTCTTCAACGTATTATGAAAAGTCATCGATTTATTCATGTCTGTTCCTTTTTAACAAACTTCCAATAACGATAAAACATTGTAAATCAAGTAGAGAATTTAATAAGTTAAAATCCTAATTAATAACTGTTTTTATAGTATTAATGAATATCTAAATTATTAAAGATTACAAATTTTTTTTTACTATTAATATTTTGATTGTTTTTGTTCAAATTTTGCTTGAATTTGTATTACCATTAATCTTGTATTACGAAACGTAACATTAAGTTTTATCTCATTCACCTTACTTTTATTATATTGCAATACTTCAATTATTAAACGTTCGATAGTTTGATCTCTGTTATATTTATATTCAATTACTTTGTAATTATTGACTTGGCTTATTTCATTGTATGGACAAAGAGCTGAATAATCTATTCATTCATTCATTCAAGAAATTAGTGAGCAATAAAATGAACGTAAAATGGATACTCCAGCAAGTATGTAGAAGTATGTGCAGAATTAAGGAAAATGAAGTGTCTCAAGCGAGTCTATAAATGGAAAAGACTTTATATTTAATGGTACAAAATAGATTTTGTAGAAATTTATTTTACTTACTGCACTTTTATGTTATCTACATGAGATTTTATTGCTACATAAACTCCCTACGCGTTAAATTGGAACACACACGCCATATACATTTCAAATTTAATTTGTCTCTACTTCACAGAGCCATTTCTTGTACGTTAGTATTCTAATCTGGTTCGCTTCTAACTGCATTATGCTTCGTTGCATACACAAAGCGAATATAACACATTATTATCAGACAAACATGATCCGGTTTCCTCGAAGACATTTCCCGGCATTATACCCTATCGGAAAATGATAAAATAAAATTTGAGGGCCGCGTATATTATTCAAATCTTTGGTCAAGAAAGGGAAGTTTAAACGTCGACAATGAGAATGCCGTTGCTTATTAACAAGGTAATAGCGTACGAGAATTTCGCTCGTCCCTTTTGTCACTTCTTTCGGAAAGTTTCGGGGAGGTAATATGTTTTATTTTTCTAGTTGGAAACTTTGCTGGAAGTTCTCTCATTTCGTGTAGACTATTGTTTTGAACGTGCTAGTTGTCATGCAGCTTTGGTATTCCAAAACAAAAAAAAATCAAACTCCGCTGACTCAATGTTCAATTTAACAAGAGGGTATTTGAACTACAAGAATGATAGAAATTAAATATATTAAATATAAAATCTGTTTACCTCAAACTAAAGAACCAGAACTTTAAAGTGAGTAAAGAAAGTCGACTTAAAACTTTTATAATTGCATTTAAATTTTGAAAAATCTAATTTCTTTTTAATAAAAAAAGATTGGAAGGGTATTATATGAAATCTACAGATTTATTCTTCAAAATATTTATGTATTTAGAAATAAAATTCCCACTTTTCCCAGTTCTACTGTTAAAGTTGACGATCAAGTGAATGAGCAAATGACTGTTCCCCAATTAGCAAACACTCCTGCGTTATTCCTCGTCATTCATTAAACAATCATTCCTCATCGCGTATTTACGGCGCATAAATGCTAATTAATAAACACTCGTCTGTTATCGAATTTAATTGACGGGTGCCAAGCAGGCGAACGAACAAAAGGGGGTTGCGCGCTGGCGAATGAATGAGGCGGCACGTTAATAACTCATTCGGGGGGATTATATTTCGTCGAAACACGTCACCCACAGATTAGGGTGACTAAGTCTTGTTCATTACGGATGGAATGTCTTCAACAACGACCTCACCCAGACCTACCTCCGCTCGAGCGCAAAAAAGCACTCCGGTTCACGGAAAATTAACGAAATAATCGAATTTGTTACTTTGATGTATGTATGATTAAATCTCCGTGCTGGAGAAATTCGGTGGATTTTAGGGGGTGAAGGAGCCGTTTTGGTAATGACGGTTTTTGTTCGAGGGTCGTACATTATGACGTATCGCGCAAGAACCACGTAATATCTCAGATAAATGGCCCACAATCTAATGTAACAAATCCGAAGGGAACCCGACAGACTGAATAAAGATATCCTGTGGCAAGACGAGACGACTTGCGTCTTATACGCCATGGAAAAAAAAACCCTCCTAAGCTGCTTTATATGATCCTTTATACGACGCACACTTTTACCTAATAACGTTTCGGAAATATGAAATGGAATTATTCGGAATCATTTTATTGTGGCATCTCCTGAGCAAAAATATAATGCAATCACTCTCAGAAAAAAGAGATTGGTAAGATCATATAAAAACGTCCATATTTTAAAGGTTAAAAAAGAAACATGACAGAGCCACAAGGACACAGAAACATGTGTAATCGAGATGAAATATCGATATGAAATTTCATGCACCAGCTTTCCCCTCGACTAGCAACAGTGAAGAATGCAGGTGGGTAATTTGAAGATAATAAAGGCGCCGGAGTGAACAAGGTCCCCAGCTGATCCGTAATAACCTTGGCAGGGTTCCCAAACCGCCTCGGTTTTGCAGGTGATCATTCGCAACAACCAGAAGATTTTATCTTATTCACTTGTACGTTGAAGGAATACGCATAAAACACAATAACTAAATTAACACATACTTTAATTAAAAGAAAATGCACAGCGAAATTACAGAACGTCACATTGATTAAACATATGAGACTAGGAACGTCGAATGCACTTCGATTAAAACAGTTCAACTAAATACACAATAAAACTTATATTACAAATGAAATTACAGTGAAACTCGCTTATAACGAGCACTGGTTATAACGAGAACTCGGATATAGCGAGGCAATTAAAAAGTCCCGTTCCTCGTATTTATTCGTATATTTCTTCGTTTATACACTTGCATATAACGTTTATGCACTTGCATATAACGAGCAGTAACTGTGGTCCCTTGAGCCTCAGTATATCCGAGTTATACTGTGCATTGGTTAATTAAACGCAAGATTAGTCGAAATTCGCTCTTTGGTAAAATGCAACGCGTTGAAGCAGTGAAATAAAATTAAAACGAAACAAACTCACGGCATCGAAAGTGTGTTGAAGGTTGAAGGTCGTTTGTCAGTTTCCGATGTGCTTGTCAAACGTTGACTGGAGCGAACTTAGCGAAAGCGAAACTGTGGTAGCGCCTCCTTTTGGCCGGTCCTCGTACCTACTTCCAAGGGCTGATTAATTAACCAAAGGCGAAGAGTATTTCACATATGAGAAAATGTACACGGACAGCGTACCCGTCAATAAAAGCCTGAATTAAAGAAGAAACGTACAATTAGAAATAAAAATAGCTTCAGCCGTTTGCTTAGAATTTAGCTGGGTTTTAATGAAAAGCCAAGCTTGGATAAGGTAAAAGAAGCCTTCCCTAAACGTTGACGATGCGTCTTGTGAAGCTCCGACTATATCGATTTAATTTTCCTGAAGTTTCCCAGCAAAAACCTCGATTATTTATACACACGATATACGCAACAGCACAATTAGGCGAGAAGTAACGCCATGAAACAAGACGAAACGGGTTGACGCGGAGTAATCGCAAATAAGGTTAGCGACGACTAATAGCAGTCGTTAATTTCACACATGCCCATATAAGGTGTCGACGGACGGGTCGATTCTGGCGGTCAAGAATTTCGAGCTTGCGCCGCAGTCCTTGGGGAAGTCAGGGTCGCCACAATGAACTTTGAATTGGCCGAAATTCCCAAATGTTGCCAACAGATTTATAAACGTAACAATATATCATTTTCAAAAACAGTTAAACTTAAATTTGTCGATTTTTAACTGTATCTAATTCAACGCTCCTAATGGTTACAAATCACAGTGACTTTATTCAACACAATTACGACAATGAGCGAAGAAACGAACATATTTGCCATCAAGAGAAATTGAAAAATAATATAATAACTTGAGTAGTCACTGTACTACAAATAAATTTTCATGGAATTTGAACGCATGCGGTGAATTGGTTGTCTGTCATTTTACATTTACATATAATTCAGGTTTCCAGAATGGAAATTTATTGTACCGTCTGATATAAATACAAGAACAATTATCTACTCTGTATTTTATAAATTTTCTCTTTTTTGTCACAATTTGATTCACCTCGATTGCAATCGAAAGGTTTCTTCATCTGCGAGAAATTACAATTAAAAATACAATCCAATATAACTGACAAAATAAAAAAAATCTTATGTTTTTTTCATAAATCCCTTGTATTTTGTTGTTTATATATTCTTTCGTTTCTTCTAAAGAAATTCAAGTATTTTTAATATTTTTGTGTACTCTAGCAAATTATCCGAATTCTGTATTATTAAATAGGTACAATAATTGAAAATGTTTTTAGTTCACTTAATTTTACATAAATTTTATTTTTCAACAAGTGGTCATATTCCACAATCTTAATTTTCGTATAGGATCTCTTTTTTCAATTTTTAAATTATAATCGTACAAAATTAAAAATGTCGTACCTACTAATTAAAATCACTGCACAAAATCTCGTTAAGCAAATGAGCAAAAACTATCGAGTGCAAGTAATTGGTAGCGAGATAATTAAAAGCTAAAATAATGATGATAAAAATCTTGAGAAAACGAGAGGGTAACTGGCAGAGAGCAGAATAGTAAAGTACGTGACAGGGCGGTGCTCACCTTTTTTGTCGAAAGTTTCAGCGGGACTCGGAGTCGGAACTGAAGTTGCGTCAATTCCATTAAATAGTGACGTTTTGAAAAGCCGGAGAACACTGAAGTGTCGGCTCTGAATATTTTATAAATTAAAACAACTCGATCCGAGTAGATGTTCATGAAATATAAAGTTAATCCCAGTCGAGTGAGCTGAGCGAGAGTCTTTGTCCTGCCGCAGACCAGACGCCGAAACGGAACAAGATTTGAACAATCAGCGCCCTCTTTTGTGGAACTGCCGTCGCGGTGATAGGTGTCTTTGTTTCTGGAAATCCCGAAATTGCAAAGGGAAAGTTTGGATCTTATTAAGGAGAATATAGATGAAAGGAGGACGAAGGCGCGCTCCGTCGAATTCAACAGAATATTTCTCTTTTACGCGCGCACCTTGCGAATTTATTACCGTCCTGTGTTTTTCTTTTCTTCCTACATGTTTTTTCATTCCCACCTCCAATGCGATGGGGGGTGGAGACGAAACGAGAACGCTTTACTGCTTTATAAAAAGCTAATTACGCGCGTTTTTATGAATATTTTGGCGTTAATAAAGTTCGCTTTAATAGAACTCTGCGAAAATTTTTAATTACTCTTAAAAATTAATTACGTATTTAATTAAAACTCGCACGCTTTTGTTAATGTGAAAAAGTCGTTTTTAATGCAACACATTACATTACTCTGTAGTAATTATTTCACAAAAAAAAATGTATCTAATATCTACTGCGACGTATTTCATTTCTCCATTTGTGCGGAACTGAACAAGTGGAAAAAGCGTTTAGTTTGAATTTGATATACACGCTTTTTGATTCTAGTGCATATTTACATATTTTAATTAGTATAATTAATTATTATTAAAATCTATTTATCAGTGAATTCAGATTACCACAAGATTAAAGAAAAGATAATAAGCAGCTTTGTGACATGACATATTCAGGATAAGATATTACAGTGTGAATGTAAAACACAACATTAAAAAAGAATCAGTAAGTAAAGGTACACAACATACAGGGTGTCCCAACCAGAGTACTGTATGATTACCTACGCGGTTACCGGTTACTAGGTTTAACCAACAAGATATAGCGACGCGATACCTACCTAATGCATATAGGTAGTAGGTACTCTTTAGAGGTAGGTAGTAAGTAACTACCAGGTAATTACCAGGTACGAGGTAACACTCGTTATCGGTACCGGGTTGACAATGTCTGAATCCAGGTTTTGTTGCACAAGTTCCGCATCTATTTTGTTCGGCAAGCTGAACTGTTATTCAAGTAACGATTCCAGCATGTGTCCCAAAAGACTTATAATCTATGCGCAAGTAAGCAAATTGCCTTATGATTGCGAGCTTTCCGGCAAATTAATTTCAAATAGAAGATTTATGTTCATTTTAGATATCTTTTCGTTATTTACTTCTGTTTTTGTACAAGGTGACTACGCGAGAATTCCTACCCCCTTTAACTCTTTTATTTTTGATTTTAGGAACAAATATTTAATACAAAACTTATAGGGACTAATTCAAAGTTTCTCTGTGTACTCACAGAAAAACAACTGATGGTCGGATAAACGAGATACAAACTAAACTTAGGTTTTTTTAAATGGAACAGCCTGTATATTATTCCGTGTTTCGATTTTAAATTACATTCTAATGGGACTACATACATAATAAAACTAATAATGTAGAAGGTGTCTATCAAATAATTCCTATTTAATTTTTTCATTTGTGAATTTAGAAAGAGAAAAAGATAATAAAAAAGTTGTAGAATTTATTTCAATACTGCTACAGATATTTACAAAAAACAATTGAACGACGGATATCCAAAAAATAAACAAAAGTTTTGGCTTTAAATAAGCTTTCGTTTATTTTTGGGTAACCGTCGCTCAATTGATTTTTGTGAATATCTGTAGCAGTGTTGAAATAAATTCTACAACTTCTTTTATCTTTTTTTCTTTCTAAATTCACAAATAAAAAAATTAAATAGGAATTATTTTATAGACACCTTCTACACTATTAGTTTTATTACACACGGTGATTCAGAATTGTCTCCCTATATCTTCAGGGTGAATAGAACATTAAAAAATAAGGTCACCTTTTAATATAAATTTTTTTTTTCCAAAAGTGAATAATAAGGGATTTATAAGCCCTGAAAGGGGGGTGAAAAACGTTGTTTTATTGGCAATATCTTCTGGATCCTTTAAGTTATTAAATTAATATTTTAAACTCAAGTATAAGGCACCTAACTGCGCATTTACAACGTATTTGTTAGATCCTCCCTCCTTTTTAAAGGGTAGTATTATGGAGTGACTTTTCGGTATTTTATCCCTAATTTTTTATTTTTTACATATTTCATCAAAAATTTACGAAGAGAATATTCTTTAGATTATTTGGCACAAAAAGGCTCTCTTGTTGCATTTCGATAAACCGAACCGCTTTCAAGTAATTGAGGTTTAAAATTTAGCATACACCTATTGCATTACGTTACTATACAGTACCGAAGATCATCCCCTCAAACTACCCCTTAAAAAGGAGGGAGGACCTGACAAATACGTGGTAAATACCCAGTAAGGTGCCTTATATGTGAGTATCAAATATTAGTTTGACAACTTAAAGAATCAAAAAGATATTGCCAAAAGAAAAATACGTTTCATCCCTCTTTCAGGGGATTATAACTCCCTTATTATTGACTTTTGAAAAAAAAATATATAAAAAGGTGACCTTATTTTTTGATGTTCTATTCACCCTGAAGATATCGGGAGACAATTCTGAATCACCGTGTATATGTAGTCCCATTAGAATGTAATTTAAAATCGAAAAACGGAATAATATACAGGGTGTTCCGTTTAAAAAAACCTAAGTTTAGTTTATATCTCGCTTATCCGACCATAAATTGTTTTTCTGTGAGCACACAGAGAAACTTTGAATTAGTCCCTATAAGTTTTGTATTAAACATTTTCTCCTAAAATCAAAAATAAAAGAGTTAAAGGGGGTAGGAATTTTCGCGTAGTCACCCTGTACATTTGTTTTGTAGTTATTACCGTAGTTAATTTTTAAGCTATTTTGATTTACTCTTCTCTTTTTAATTACAATTCCTATTTAATATTCAAAAATTAAAATAAAAGGAAATTAAGTCATCAGTTGTCATCAAACTTTCCCAAATCACTTTAATTTGATAGTCGCACTTACAGGCTATGCCGAGCAAAGAACAAAGACTCGGGTACTTGGTAGGTACTGAGTATTACCGGGGATAAGAGGTACCCAACAATGAGTGTTACCTAGAACTTGACTCTCCCAGTAACATGTGCTACCTAATACCTGGAGATATCCGTTAATAGGTATTACCTGGTCCAAAGCCGTCTATATCTAACAAGCCGTGCTGATGGAAATTTGGCAACGATGCAAGTAGTCCTGTGTAATGCGTTGCTCTTGTTTGGTTCTGATCATTTCTCGATCTAAAGAAAGTGTGAAGTGCTGAAACTTATGAGAAACTTCATAAAGTTTGTTAATAATTCAATTAGGATACATTACCGAATGTATTTATAATTAAGGTAAGTGAATATTAGCATGTTCGTAATTTATAACCAAACTTTTACATTTCATAAATGTTGTGTTGATTTAACATTTTAGGGTAAGTTCAGTTAAAAGTCAAGTTACAATGTTACAAACGCATGTAAATCAAGTAAATTAAGACAAGGTTAGTTTAGTTTACCTAACAAATCAAACAAAATTTTGTCGAAGTGACCCAACCTTGAACTGAATTACCATGCAAATTGAACACAGCTTGTAGGTATTTACATGTTATTAATATTATCGTTTTGTGTTGCAGATGCCAAGAAAATGTGCTGTTCCCGGATGACAGTCAAATTATGACAGTACTTTGAAAAAAGAACCCCCCGTGTCAACGTTTTCATTTCCCAAAGATGAAATAAGAAAAGCAGCGTGGTTACTTGCGATACCAAGAAAGGATTGGACCCTTTCTGCATCTTTTGCAGTCTGCTTCAAATTTTTACTAACATTCTGTTGAATCATTTTACGAAAAATAAAAATTCTTCACTTCTAATGGTCCAAACATGCAAACATCAAGTAGGTTGTATCTATCTTCATATGTATTTTGAATTGGAAAATATATAAATAAATATTCTAATTTCTAATAGGCATTGCTTTTTTTTATAGAATAGAACCAAAGACTTTCTTTTTTTACTTTGTTTCCATAAAACAGGACCTAAAGGAAATTTTAAATTAAAACCTTTTTAACATGTACAGGGTGGATCAATTTCGATGTCTCTTATGGGCATCTCTGTAACTATAAGAGATAGAAAAAAACTAATGACCAAGTCTCGATCTCTTTTTTAGAGATAAAGTCAATAGACTAAACAAAAATTGGCTATCTTCTTTTGTTTTCGAGTTATAGGCAAAAAATGACATTTTCGATTTTTCGTCAATCGCGCATAGCTTGTTTATTTTTACAGATATTAAAAAACTGTTTTGACATTATTAGGACACTTTTTTGAATACAATTCAGTGGTGTAGTTGGTTTCTTGATATTTAATAAAATGTTCGAGTTATAACATAAAGTTATATTTTTTTAAATGGAAATCATAGTAGGCAATGCCACCGTTAAATAGAGAATTTTTTTCTGTTTTCAAAAATATATACTTTGTTGGGTTTATTTCTTACAATTAATAGAGAAGAACGCCTTTTTTATTATTCTTGGGAGAATTCTATTCTTAGTAGGCTGGCCAACAATTTTTTTGTTTGTTTTTATTAAATATCAACTCTTGTTCAAATAGTTTGACAGTTGCAGCCGCGTAAAGAAAAAGAAAGATAGATCTAGCATCATCTAAGAGTCACAAAGATTACAACAATACCGATACTATGTGGTTTGGGTCAAATTCGAAATTATGTAACTTCATTTAATATTTAAGTTTAAAAAGCATTTTTTTCGATCAAATATGCATTTCATGGGATAATGAACTAAATTGTATGTATAAATTAAAAACATCTTAAAACTAAGAAATTATTGCAGAAAAAGTTAAAGAATATTGAAATGTAAGTAGATAATAAACACAACTCTTGAAATATCACAATAAATAACTTAAAACCCAGAAAATAATATCAAAATAAAATCACAATTTAAACACTGTCGCGCTAAAATACGCAGCCAACTCATGTTGTAACCCAACCTAGCTCTATCGGCGCTAGCTTTCTATCTCTTATGTTCATCGCAATACCTCTCACTCTTGTGCTACCCAATCATCAAATCGTTATTAATATTTAATAAAAACAAAAGAAAATTGTCGGCTTTTGTTGAAACTAGCCTACTAAGAAAAGAATGCACCAAAAATAATAAAAAAGGCGTTTTATTCTATTAACTGTAAGAAATAAACCCAACAAAGTATATATTTTTGAAAACAGAAAACAAATCTCTATTTAATGACATTGCCTACTATGATTTCCATTAAAAAAATATAACTTTATGTTATAACTCGAAAATTTAATTAAATATCAAAAAACCAACTACACCACTGAATTGTATTCCAAAAAGTGCCCCAATAATGTCGAAACAGTTTTTTAATATCTGCAAAAATAAACGAGATATGACTGATTGACGAAAAGTCGAAAATCTCAATTCTGGCTTATAACTCGAAAACAAAAGAAGATAGCCAATTTTTGTTTATTCTATTGACTTTATCTCTAAAAAAGAGATCGAGACTTGACCACTAGTTTTTTTCTATCTCTTATAGTTACAGAGATGCCCATAAGAGACATCGAAATTGATCCACCCTGTACATAAAGCATAGATTAAAGTAATTTTTTTATTTAGTCTCCTTTCATTTGATTACAAAAGCCTTTGAATACCTACTTTGAATCGGGCTTTTCACTTTATAAACGGACTAGCCGGACTACTATCATTTGCTATTGCGACGTTGCCAAGTGTAGCAGCACGGCTTGTAAGATAGAGACGGCTTTGCCTGGTCCCGTAAGACAGTACCCGGTCAACCGGGTATTACCTACCGACACTACCTACGCACTTGCAGTACTCTGGTCCCAACGATGTGTATTTCTTCTACGGAGCCTATACAGAATGATTTTTTCAAGATGATCCACCTGAGATACTTAAAAAATGAAAAGGAAAATAAAATTTTCTAAAAGCTAGGCGTTGGAAATAATAGTGTGTTAGTGACATTTTATTACAGAATAAACAACCAACACTGAAAAAAAAACATGCACTCAAAATGAGCACCTTTTCATTTTTTAAATATTTCAAGTGGATCGTTTACAAAAAATCACAGTGTATATTCTCGTGTCAACGAGGGATGTAACAATGTAACTGTCAAGTTATGATGATATAGAACCTTCAGAGTTTCTTCAACAGCAAATACCGTTAACCCAATTTGCTGGGGAAGCTTCACCACACATTCAAGGTCACAAACCAACACCGAGTACTCAAAACAACAACACCACTAATAAACCGATTAAAAGCTACATTTTCTACTCACCAAAACTAAAACCATCAAGGAACGAAGAAGCAATACAAATACACATCCTTCATGAAGATATCGTCTGGATCGATGATTTCAACAAAGGAGCCGCCTTGTATAAATACTATCACTACATGGACAAGCAACGTGAACGTTCAAAGCATCCTTCAACAGCAAGATACTGGCTCCCGAGCATCCTAATTGGGGCCTCTTCAGCAGAAAAGCAGCTCGAGCTCGAACTCCACCGCAATCTCGACAAACATGACTTACACAAAGATTATACACTTACCGCTTAGTCGCGCCATCGCAAGGTTGAGTTTTGACTTTAAACTATACAGAGAATAGCAAACTCGCAACGATGCTACTACTTCATAAGCTATCACACACAAGGTGGCCAATTAACGTGTCTTCGCAAACTTGCAAAATTTTGGCAAACCCTCATATCCAGCCGACTTGCAATAATATCCAGCCGACTTGCAGCCAACATTTTGCAAGTTTGCGATAACACACTAATTGTCCGCATTGGCCACCTTGTACGATTTTGCTATTCTCTGCACAGTTTAAGGTCAAAACTTAGCCCTGCGATGGCGGCATGTAAATATTATTTGATACTTACGTGCCAAATGCAACAACTACATACAAAGATAGAATCGAAATGCGATAACAAATCACGAAAATTAAGATGTGCTAGAGTCCCTATATTATACAGGGTGTTTGTTAAAGATGTAACGTAAATTGGGATTCAGCGATGAAAACCAAGCATAAAAGTTTATATAATCATGTGAGCTCAGATGTCGTTTTAAGAATATACTCAACATTTTATATCTTGCGAGTATTAATTTATGTTGTAAACATAATTTGACATTTAAGAAAAAAAGTAAAGTAACAACAAACAATTCTTGTTAATTGTTCAAAGTGACCTCCACCCTCTTGAAGACACACATGCGCTCTTTACTCTAAGAAATGGGAAACTATCTCCGGGATTTCAAGTGTCCTTCTAACAGTTTCACTAGCGATATATATCCTTTGAAGAAGTTCCTTCCTAGTATTTACAGTACAACCATAAACTATACTTTTTTTGTTCCAAAATAAATTAAGAAATCGATGCTGGTTGTTGTCAACTGTGCTTATTTCTGGATTTTCTTCTTCAACATCTGATTTTGGCGAACATTACGACCCCAGCTAGAAGAATGAGGTTTGAAAGAACCATTTTCGCCCATTTTCCCATCTACACTCAAAAAGGTCGGTTTGGATAACGTCCAGTGTACAACCTGACTGAACGATCAACATTTCCAAGAATTAAGTGAGTATCTACGTATTCTTCAAAAGTTTGCTCCGTATTTCTTAATGAACAATTATGAATTCGGTTCAATTGGTCAAAACTAATATCAAACTGTCTTTATGCCGATTAATTTTTCTGTAAATAGTAAGATGGCGCGCATTAACATCGACCGATTTTTATACAAAGAGTTTGCCTTTTGTGTCTACCTTTGTCCTAAGTTAGCACAGTCACAGCCAAATAAATATGAATTATTTGGTTTTACACAATTAATAAATTATTTTCAAATATCGAATACCTATCTCTGAAACGAAGTGTCGGAGCCCATATGTTTATATAAACTTTTATGCTTGGTTTTCATCGTTGAATCTGTATTCGAAATTACGGAACACCTGCAAATCACGAACGTCAAACTGACGTTTGCAAATGAAAATGAAAAACGCGAGTAGATGGCGCCCAAGTCCACGCGTCGCTAAGGTTACTGTATTGAGAAGGTAGCGCCAACTTTCCATCTCTTTTAATTTGGGGTTAATCAAATTCATTCATAAACTCCTTAGCAACTGCAACTTTTTATGTATCTATCCTTTTTCTTCTTTAGCGTTTCATCGCGTCCTTTTTAATTTGGGGGACGAAGCCGCGGAAATGAATGGCGGTACCTTCTAAATACAGTAACCTTACGCGTCGCGTCGTTTCGTTGAATAGCAATGGAAAATCACAACAAATTTCGAGCTATAAAAATTCATTATTTCTTTGGTTTTCGAAGAATCAACTCATTCGCGAAACATTTTTAATTGTGAAATTTATTTTTAATAAACAAATGATTGTTTCCTAGTACCGGAGCAGAACAATTTCCTGCTTCCCGAACCGAAGAAATCTATCACGTTCCTGTTTCCCTAAGGAATATACATATCTTGATGAGTTTTTTAAAACAAAATTAAACAACAATCTAAGAAATAAATAACCTACAAGACACACACAAACACACAAAACAAATAAATAAACAAAATAGTGTTCCTGTAGTACCGTGAGAGTCGGCAGTATCAAAATCACAAATATTAATACGAATTATTTGACACACGCACACAAACACACAAACCCCACACGCAAGAAAAAAACTTAAACATGAACATCGAAATTTAATATAACAAAATTCAAAACCAAATTTATATAAAGAACAACCCAACAAAACACTACACTAATTGGCTTACCAAAGAGAGTGGCATAAGCACAAATTACTTTATTACACATTACATAAATTTGAAGCCCAACAAAAAAGACAAATAACTTTATCAACATTACACAATTTGGCTCCCAATGTGAGGAGAAAGGACCCCACATTACAAAATCTACATTTCCATAAAATTGACAGCCCATCATAAGGGGTAACAAACAAATAAAACATATTATTACAAAATTGGTTCCCAACGTGAGGGCCAATAGAATTTCTAAATAAGATTAGCACACACAAAGCTCAACATTACAATATGTTCAAAATTTATAATTTTTTTGAGAATCTTTTTAAACCAATATTCATTTATATTGCTGTAATCAGCTATCCGCGAAACATCTAAATTATAAATTATATGTTGGGGGTGTTCCATTAAAAAAATCACTCTCTACACACTACCATTTTTTGAAACATCTATGGTTGAAAATAATTTTAAAATATGCCTCGTGATGTCTAGTACCGCGTAATTCTTTTAATTTAGCGTCTAATTAAAGTAATTTTGAGAATTGTTTGAATTACCTTTTTTAAATTTATTTTGTAATATTTCAGTACAAATTTCTTTCATCATACATTAGTACATTACATATAATTTCCTACATAGTATGATCAGTCTATTATGTCATTAGTAAATAAAGATTGACAGCTTAGAAGCGAGGACGTGTTTGTTAGATTTCCATTATAATTTAATGAGCAATAACACAATTAATTGATTTAATTATTACGATTACTTTCTACAATAGTTACATCATCTTTCAATAAAATATGATAAATTAATGACCACAATGATTTGATTTCATAAATCAGGTGCTTTCCCGCAATTTCAATTTTCATAAGCACGTCGATTAAGCCACGTAAAATGATCACCGACCCCATCAAGCAGAGTGCAAAAGGTGAATACCGAAATAATACCCCTTTTATCATTGTAATTTTTAATTAACCGAAACGGTCCTCTTCATTTTTCAACGGGGCCCGATTCCTTTGTTCGCGCCTCCACCCTTTATTTCTGGTGTCACGGACTCCTTTTGTGTGTGCAGACGTGGGGCGGTTGTAATTCTTACGTTGTCTGCTCGGTCGCGGTTCGTGTAAATTGTTTTAAGTCGTGTAAATCCTCGTGGACCACTCGTACCGATTCCGTAGACAAATACAATGGCCATTTCTGGAAGGCAGGAAGAAACGGCCCGGCCGTAAATTTCTTTCGCATAAAAGTGTAGCTGCTACTGGAATCGTCGAAAGTCAAAACAAGAAAAAACATGCGATAAACAAACCACATAACTGAATTTAAGATTCAAGTTTTCATTTTTATCCATTTTAAATTAGCTAGTAAGTACCTAGTATGTACCAGTAAGTACCATACTAGTGATTATTAACTATTAATGCCACTTACTTACGTTACTTGTGTTCTTACTCTAAATCACTTGCTTTTGATAATAATAACAGATAGCCTCGCGCAGTATGATTTTATCTGGGGATATGATGGAGATCGACGACATTCTTCAACCACAGCTCCAGCATTCTCATCGCAAAACCATAAACAAATACCATATATGTATTTGCATATTCGAGAATTAAGTAAACGTGTGACATTTTTAACCACTTGTAGAAAATCATGTAGCAATCAATCGCAGATGACAGAAAACTGATGTATCTACAAGAAAAACAAGGTATTTACAAGTATTTAACTGAAAAAATTTGTTGCAAATTGGGTGGATTGCAATGGGGCCCTCGGGCGTCCTCTTGCCTAATATTGGTCTTGCGATGACACGTTAAATGTTCGCATTGGCCACCTTGTGTGTGATAGCTTATGAGACAGCAACACCGTTGTTACTTGCTATTCTCGTACAGTTTAAGGTCAAAACTCAGCCGTGCGTTGGCACTACTATATTTTAAATTTAAGATGCTTCAAGCTTTAAATTGTTTCCTAGACATTTTGAAAGTGTTTACTTACTACATACATATTGACATTTTTAAAACGTAACTTGAAAGGAAACATTCTATTTCAATTTTTGGTTCCTTCTGCCTTATATTTACGTGTAAAATACAACCCCAGCGTTTGATACATTCCTCCTGACTCACCCTGTACATTCAAAATGTAATGAAAAAGGAAATTTATAACTTATAGAATGGTGTATGAAATTCAATATTTTTAAAGTCGCGCCGGAATATGTGGCAGCTTACGAAATAAATTGCGAAATAATACGGAAGTTAAGGCCCCCGTATCTGAAACTTGTTTGCGATCCTATTAAAAGTTGAAAGTTATCTTGCTCACACATAAATATATACACCCAGTTGCGTCGTTAGCCGGTACAGCTGATGTATTCCGGCTATGCACTCACTAAACATATCTATGATTTATAAGTTTCAGGCGAGCGCAAATATTTTATGAATAAAACATAAATCCGGAGATATAACTTTCAAATTGGGCATCATCACTTTCCGCACTAGATTATTGCCATTGAACTAAGCAATTTTTATTCAAATCGATTAAATGCGTTCAACAATTGTATAAATATAAACAGAAACTTTAAACAAAGATTCATGGGAATTGAAAACTTGATGATCTTTTCAAAAACAAACCAAATGGCAATCCTTCACAATTTTCTTTACATATACAAAATTCCAGAAATATTCTGTTTCACACATCTCATCTTATAAGTAATACTAATAATATTATTTTAATGTGAAAACTATACATCATCTAAAATTAAATTATATAGGGTGAATGACAATTGTACCGAAACTCATAAGAGAATCGATATCACACATTACGGGAAAAATGTTTAAAAAATTCTTGTGAACTGTTTATAATTACTTAAAAAATTACCCCAAAATCAAGCTCCGGAACTGCGTACGAAATACGGCGCCACGTGCTATAAATGCAGCAGTATAATAGGACTATAAAGTTTTTTATCGACTACTCACTTGCACACAATGCGACCTTGACACACATATCAATTGGTTATATTACACGTTTAACAGCTGGGGAACAGATCTTTATTTTACGCGACGTAATTATTAGTAAATTCTAAAATAACTGGAACTGCGTAAGAAATTGGGTGCAAAAAATATATATGTTTTACCACGAAATTCTTTTATTAATATGACGACCGGTTTCGGCAATTATGTCCTCATCAGGTACTTTTAGGTTAGCATAGCTACGAGGAATATACAAAATTGTACAGAAACGAATTAAAACAAAATTAAAATTAAAACTTACGTGTGTGGGTAAGTCGCTAACATGGAGGCTTACTGGTGTACACATGTGTGTGTGTATGTGCTTATAGGGATGTGAGGCACAGAGTCGATCCTGCGCAAAACGCAGTTGTCAAAAACATTCTAAAATTGAATATGCGAACATTTTAAAAATAAAACAAATTTTTTTAACAAATTGTAACAAACTTGGACTGCTTTTTAGTCTTGTACTGATGCCAATTGTCCAAGTTTGTTACAATTTGTTAAAAAATTTAGTTTTGTTTTTAAAATGTTCGCATATTCAATTTTAGCATGGTTTTGACAACTGCGTTTTGCGCAGGATAGGCTCTGCGCCTCACATGCCTACAAACACATACACACACACTTGTGTACACCGGTGTGCCTCCATGTTAACGACTTACACCGCACACGTAAGTTTTAATTTTAATTTTGTTTTAATTCGTTTCTGTACAATTTTGTACATATATTCCTCGTAGCTATGCTAACCTAAAAGTACCTGATGAGGGCATAACTGCCGAAACCGGTCGTCACATTAATAAAAGAATTTCGTGATAAAACAGATATATTTTTTGCACCCAATTTCAAGTATTTCACCACGAAAACATCATGGAGAAACGAAACACAAATGTGTAAATAATTATTTGTTAATTTGTGCGGATTATTTACTAGAGCAGAATGTATCAGTGGCTTCGCCCACAAAAAAAATCGTAAGGATTTAAAGCTCATGATCGCAGGGGTCAAATGCAGCTGATAGTAAAGTGTTCGTCTCGTTATCTCACGACAATAAAACTATTAGGACACAATCTCTTGTTTTAAATATCGTTAGTATTATGCGTAATACTAATTGGTAATAAATAATTATCGCCACAAAAGAATGATTACTTGATTACATTTGCAAGGAATCGCTTAAACGAATCGGTTTTCTCCGAAAATGTGAAACGATTTATGAGACCTGAAGTTCATGGCGGACAAATTTTTTTTGTTTATGACTATAAAAACTTTATTATGTACAGCTGTTTTAAACGTCGTTGGTGTTCAGTTTCCAAATAAATCGCGTACGCGAATGAATGTAATAGTTTATAAATAATTAAGAATTTAATTCAAAATGAAAAGATTGCATATGGTAGAACAAAGGACGATTTACAACCAGTGCGCCAAAAACACAGGATGTGGAGTTGTAAATGCGTTTTAAATTTGTGAAAGTTTTAATAGATTTGTGTTAATAATTCTTTACACACAAAACGAAATTATAATAATTAACATTCGAAACAGTTTGCGAATAAGTTTACTGATGTATTTATTTACCTGTCAGAGCAATTATTCAAAATGTGGCCCTTGTTATCCTTTGCGTGGAATAATCTACTTCAGGCAATATGCTGCATGCATTTGTCAAGTAAATATTTTCTTGTTCATATTTCACGTCGGGCGTTAACCTAAAAACGGAGTTGTGAAATCCCACTTAAAGCTCAAGTTCATGAAGCCACGCCGCCGTATCATAAAACTATAAAAAACTTTTATGACAGCATTTATTCCTTTCATCTGCTCCTCGACTTTTTAACTAGGAGCACATCGTCGTTTTGGGACTAATTTTTAATTAATTATTTCTCGAAAACTATAGTAGAAAGAATTTTTTTAACATTTTTCCCGTACTGTCGGACGACGACACTTCTTATCGTAGTTTCATTTTGTCGGCTTAATTAACAGTCACCATGTTTAACTAGAAATTCTCATATTTCATTAACAGTGACCATTTTAAAGAAACTGGAGGCATAAATAAGGTGTATAAGACTAGTTCTTTCACTGTAGTTTTATTACTTTTCCCTTGATAAAACGACAGTTCTGTGTTAAGAACAAAAGACTTTGCTTATCGTTTCATATTTGTAATAACAATTAATTGTTAACAGTTAACTGCGATCAAGATTGGCTCAATCCCATTCAAAAAACACCGTTTTACTTTCGCAATACATTAACGGTCACTTTAAAAAGAGTAAAAAAAGAACAAAATAGAAAAAGCTGAGGAGCACTTCAAACTGAAATAAGTTGAACATAAAACCGAATTGCGCGCATTTTAGCCGTCTTCTCGCTTTTTTCCTTTTGTTCCGACCTACCGTAGAGCGTACAACGTAACTTAATCGCTATTTTTCCGGGTACAGATGTAAACGAGTTAAAAGTTTGCCGGCTCAAATCGACTCGCTATAATTCCTTAATTGAATTTCTTTGTTGTTAAAAAGCGCCCGGTCCGATTTAATTAGGGCGCCGTCGGCGGGGAGCGGGCCGGAAAGAGCCCGGCGGGATCTCTGCTCTTCCGGCATCCTTGGACTTCCTGGATCCGGTCAGTCGGAAGAGGACTGCATCCAATTACACATCCCAATTAACTTCAATAATATTTCATGCGGCCGAAGCCAATTTTAGATAGTGTAAATGGAGAATTGTGCGGATTCGCAGCCGTATATTAGGCGGGACTTAATTAGAACGAGCGATAAGCTGCCAACTGTTGCGTCTTTATTTTCACTTTAAATATGATTTATGTACACTAGGAACGAGATTAGTGCGAGAACCCTGCACACAAACGAACAAAATCATTCACATTTAATAACAAAATTAATTCTTCTATGGAGCTTATTGTGACTCGATATTATCTTACATTAGTTAGGCAAAACTAATTATTCTTTTTATACACATATTTGAGTCTAGTCATCCACGAAAACAAAAGTACTTATCGTAGATTGAACAGTACAGGCGCTATGATTGTCACAGGAACCGTCCATATAGTAAAGAAACCGAAATTATATAATACATTCTTTCAAGGATATGTTACGTTCCACAAATCTAGCAGGAAATAAGTTGGCAACACTTGACAATTTCGGCCAATTTAGAGATCTCGTGACGATCCTGACCATCCTAGCGCAGGCTCGAAAATATTGATTGTGAAAATCGATTCGTCCGTCGATCCCTGTATGGCCATTTCGGTAATGGAGCGTTTCTATTGGTTGAAGGTGACTCCCGCTGCGATCTGTCCTCACTATTTCATTCCGTTTTGTTGCACGGCATCACTTTTCGCATAGTCGTAGTTATGCCTATATCGTGTATGTGAATTGTCGAGGTTTTTACTGGGAAATATTAGGAAAACTTATATCGACTTTGTCGGAACTCTACCAGACACACCGCAAAAGCCTAGGGAAGACTTCTTTTACCCTGTCCAAGCTTGGCTTTTCATTAAAATCCAGGTAATGTACGTTAATGGCTAACGTCATCTTATGTAAATAAATGCACGTTTCTTTCTTTAATTCAGGTTTTTATTGACGTGTACGTTGTTCGTGCAATCTTCGTGCATTTTCTTGTACGAGTTGATATTCTCGTGTGTGAAATACCTTTTTCGCCCTAGGTAAATCAGCCTTTGGAAGTAGTTACGAAGAGCGGCCAACTGGAGGCGTTGCCGCAGTTTTGCCAACTTCGCTCCAGTCTTGACGTTTGATAGGCACACCGCAAATTGAAAAACACCTTGCAACTTTTGGAATACCTTTGGAGGCCGTGAGTTTGTATCGTTTTAATTTTATTTTACACTTCGACGTGCGCATTATACCAAAGAGCGAATTTCGACCATATTCTGCATTAGTGGTATGAAAATACGAGTTGTTTCAAATTATTAGCGTACATTTGAACTTGAATATTGTAATGTATTTCAGTACCAGGAAGTTCAAGTGTTATGTACTACAATCGTAAATTGTCATAAGAGTGATATTATTCCCATGCAATGAGTCTCAAGAAATATTTTCATATCACTAATTCACAAATCACCACGCCAGGCGGCGCTGAACGCAGAGATGTGCATAGCGCCTATACTTACCCCTTTATTTTGTAACTCATAACGACATCGTTACATAACGCTAATCGTTAAGTGACATATTTTTGAACAATCAGTACATAGAAATGCGTTGTATCTAAGTTACTTTATTTATTTACCGATCAGAGTAAGTAAACAGGATTATCTCATTTAAGAGTTTTGTGGTAGCAAATAAGGAATGAATACATTTCTTTGCATCGTCCACTTCCAACAAGGATGTGAAATTCAATTCACAGATGTTTCAAATACTTGTCGATTTATTTATTTTGAAGTACAGTAGCAGACAATAAAATGCGGGCAGGAATTTGACATATTGCGGTGTTCATGAGCAGCACGTAATTTTTTTGAAAAATTTCATAAGAAATAACTTTGGAAATAATAAAATAAATTAAGAATAATGTATTACATGTATTTTAGGGAATTTGTTTGCGAAATTATTTAATTTAAACTTGTTTTTCGAATATTTTAATTTTATGTAAATATTTTTAGAAATAGGCAATTTAAAATTAACTGTTTGTTATAAATAAATTATTTAGAATTTTTAAAATGTAAATACGTAGGAATTAAGCTTAGAATTGTAAATATTAGGATAATTTATTTAACGTCATGATAATCCAGAGTGATAAAAGGAAACTGTAGGTAATAGTAAGGAGTTCGGAAAATAAACAAGTGAGGGCGCTGTGTTAGCTACCGCGTTAGAAGCAACCGGTCACTTACTCAAACTGCGACGCGCGGAACATAAAGAATCAGGCAACCTTCACGGGAGCATTAAATATACGTTGGTTTATTATAAAATTTGTAGTAACAGTAATGATTCTTGCTATCTTAGCCCTAGGATGCATAAATGGGGCCTCCCAGGCCCATGAAGGTGCTTAATTTCTTATAATTTGTTTAAAATATTTTCATTCAAATTGAGCGTTTAGATATGCTCTAAACTCGTTTTTGTCTACTTCTCTTCTAATCCAAAACCTTTCGAATTTTTTCAGAATTTGAAAAAAAAAATGTTTTTCATCACTACTCTACAATTTTACGTACACCGCCGTCCAGACCCGTCTAATATAATCTTGTATAAGACAAATCTGATCTTGTCCTTAGCTGACTACATTTTTATAACTTGTTAGAGACATGTTTGAATCAGTCAAAAATTGATAAGTGTTATATGTAAAAATAATACTTGTAATGAGCACAGTTTTAGAATGTGCACTACTTCTTACGCTAAAATATAACTTTTCTGCAATTATGTTTACGTAGACATTTAGAAACTTCATTTGAATTAACATATACCTGCATATTTTACTCTAACAAATGTTTTTCCATTGCAACCTACTATATTATATAGGCAGGGCCTCCGAGACCCGGATCATGTAAATGATGGTATTGTACTGCTTATGCATCCATCCTAGGGTTAACAAAATTAAAAATATTTGACCTATTAAAATTGTAATTTTCTATGAATTAAATCGAAAATGTTTCATAACTCAAAAACTGTTAAAGTTAGGTATAGAGAATGCTGTATTGTTCGACGCAGCATTTGATTTCACATACGATGCTGTATTAAAATATTGGTCGTTCCATTTGAAAAAAAGTATTTTTCTGTGTTTGAATATCTTCGATTGGAGCGGTGCGTTTCAGACACCCTGTAGCTTAATAGATTATGCTTATGGAATTTTTAAGAACCTTAAAGCTTCAACTACAATATCAGGTATAACAAATAAAATTGCTTCAATCATAGCTGTGTTATAATTTTTTGAAAATCAGATTGCAGAATCCAAATTTTTAAGAAAATTAAAATACTTCAAAAATGATGCATTTTAGAGATAGGGAAATGTATTGCAATTTAACATATTTTTACATGTAGAATTCAAAAACGTGATAAAAAATATAGCATCCCATTTAAAATAAACGAGTTGATAGCGACTTCCGGTACAACCGGAAGTGATACAAAGACAATTTTATTTTATTTAAAGAGATCTCTACGGAAAACCCTTGCTCCTTAAATTTCAAATATCTACGTGAACTGCAACCTTGAGAACTTTTAACGAACGGTTTATGTGGATAACCCTGTATAGTCAAAGATCCAAAATTTATCACACAATAAATACACTCTACAAGAAGGAAACTGGTCTACGAGATACACTGCAAAATCCATCATCAAAGCAGGAGAAGTAAGAAAGCAAATAAAAATAAACATAATAAGAAATCAGAAAATTTGCAAAATACCCTGAGAGAACAGAGCAGTAAAATTGTCAACTAAAGTAACAACTTTAAAACATTAAATTAACATACAAAAATAGAACATATCATTGCATAAAATTGGCTCATCAACGTGGGGGCCATATCACTGCATAAAATTGGCTCATCAACGTGGGACCATATCACAGCAATATATATATTTAAACAAATTTGGTAAATCAGGCTTTTATTAGGAAAGTTATATTTCTGTCAAAACGTAAAAAAAGGTTGAACTATCAAACTTAATAAACTGAAATCTCGCAACAGCTCCTCTTTCTGTCCAACCTTCACCTAGAAAAGTGAATACTCTCAGTTTTTGAGTTAAAGTGAACTCGTGGTGAAATCAACAGCATACCTAACATAGGTAGACCAATGAAAATCCACATATCACCATAAAATTTCCAATATCGATTTTCTATTAACACCTGGTGTAATGGGATCGTCAATTAGTAATTGAGTACATTATATTACTAAATCGTATGACACAATGAGCCATTTGTTGACCTACAAAGTCTCCAGACTTCAATTTATGAAATTGAATGAAAATCTAATTTGCAAAAAGACGAATTTATAAACTCATATTATGAATGGTGCGGCCCTCATAAAACATCGTGAACACGACCTACACGCAGGATTATCACAAGAATTTTAATTGGAATTGAAACTAACGGAGAGATTTTCAAACGTTTACCCAAAATGTTTGAATTGGCTTCCGGTTGGAACCGCGTCACGTTGACTTCTTCTACTGCCGACGTTTCGTTCTCCATTGCAGAAGAACTTTCTCAGGGCTGCTGCTGCTGGTGGTGTTGCTGCTGCTTCTCGTAAGTCGTTGAGACTATAGACGAGAAGCAGCAGCAACACCACCACCACCAGCAGCAGCAGCTCTGAGGAAGTTCTTCTGCAATGGAGAACGAAACGTCGGCAGTAGAAGAAGTCAACGTGACGCGTTTCCAACCGGAAGCCAATTCAAACATGGACGACGGCCGCGGAAGCCTTCAAGTTAAATTAAGTTTACCCAAAATATTTATTAGTGTTTCCGAGACACCCTGTAAAGTAATAATAAAAAGGTATTTTTGTATTATTTTCCTAATATAGTTTAATACCTATCCAAAATAAATAAAAATTAAATAAATCCCTCGTGCATAAGTGTAATTGTAAAACAAAAACAAAGTCGATTTATTTCTGTTTCAGATGAGCCCCTATAACCCCGCCTGTACCGGAGTACATCTGAAGTTGAGTAATGGCGGCGTTTAGGAATCACGGCCGAAGGTGCAGCAGCAGGAAAGGACAGGTGATTTTTCACGTGTGGTAAATGATCCGAATGATTCGGAGGGAGAAATCGAACAAAAGTAATTTGAGCGCAGACTCTATGACGGTCCCGTGTTAAACTAATGAATTTACTCCAACCGAACGACCTTCGACCTCTTGCAGTTTCAGGACGACAGTAACAAACGAGTCAAGAAAAAGACATCTTTACAACATTGGTGTACAATTTTTAAACTTTTCGTACATTTCCGTGTTTAATTACATCCTAGCACCTCTAATTCATTTCAAAACAAATTTGTTCTAAGATTACTGGAACATAATAGTTTTTCAAAATATATTTGCAGTTATTAAAATGTTCCAACCGTCATTTAACTATTTATTTCTTCTTATTTTGAATAACCCTCTTGGATATCTATTCCGATCCTAATTATAAAATAAACAACAGAGAGTACTTACCATTATCAAATGAATCAAATACGAAAAATATCCATTACGGTGTACCTCAAGGAAGCATAGTAGGATCCATTTTATTTATCATATCAACTAATGATTTACCTTTTAATATTGCAAGGAATGTTACAACTGCACAATTTGCCGATGATACGACTTTTTTGTTTGAACCAAATGATATCATGACTGATAAAAACGTATACTTTGTTGAGAAATGGTACACAAATTAACAATTTTGGTTTAAATGTTCCAAAAAATGGTAGAAACTGAAAACTGATCACGTTATTGGTTGTAAAACTGAAGTAGAACCAAAATTCCTTTAAAATGATATGCCACTCAAGCTATATTTCCATTTGAAATTTTGAAGTTCATGTTGCGCACAGCGCCACCTAGCGGGAATTCTAAAGTAGTTATATCTCAAAAATTAGTATTTTTTATTTACATTGATTTGGTTTTTGTCTGAACTTATTTGGTTCCAAAATTATTAGAGGGGGAAGAACTTTAGACTAACACAGTATGAAAGCCGCGCGCTCACAAAAAAACTCATTCTTGCTTTGGTTCCCGAAGTAAAAACTTAAAAAAAAAACAAAAATTTCATTCCTACTTTAGTTTCTAAAAATATTCCTGCTTTAGTTTTCAATATAACAATACTTTTAAATTGCAATTAAAAAAAAAGAAATTGTGTAAACGTTCTATTTCCTCCTGTGAGTGTAGAGAATCCTACCTAATCTTTCCTGCTTCCTGAGTCGACCAGGTTCGCGTTTACTCCAGGAACGTCCTCATTTGTGAGAATCGTCAAAATCAAAACTTTAAGAGAAAATATTTAACATACACACACATAATAAAAAACCAGAAAGAAATAAAAGAAACATTCTGACAAATCAAAGAAATTGAAGCCCAAAGAAGGGGACAAGAACTATATAATCATCATAAAATTGGCTCCAAAAGTGGAAGGATAGAACCACAAAAACCGTCATTACAAACTGGCATTCAACTTGAAGCAAAAATTAAAACTTCTACAAACACACAAATAAAGAATCATTTCTACATACACAAATTGAATCCCAACGTAAGGAGCAAGAACTCACAAATTGGCGCGGAAACAACAAAAAAAAACATCGAAATATGCAACTAGTATTTGTTGTTTTTCAAAAGAAAGCTATAAGAATCAGAGAGAAGATTAATACACAAGATTATTGTAAGCCAATTTTTAAAAAATTGAATGTATTTTCACTACCGACATATTTCATAATTTACTGTACAAACGAAAACTTCCAAATATCAGAATAAAAAATTGACTTCCATTAATATATCAGCAACACAGAAGATATTAATACACCCCCAATGAAATTAGGAAAGGATCAAAGTTTCACACATCCCTAATAGCATTTACTGTTGGCTTACAATCGCCAACGGTTGGAAATTTATTGGGAAACTGTTAGTAGTTTTGCCTACAAACCCCCTTTTATTGGCCCAACTGTTGAATCTTGCGCTTGCTTCCCTACAATTTGCCAACAATGGGCCAAACGTTCCTAGTGTTGGGTAATTTAAGGTAGAAATGAGGACAAATAAACAATTTTGGGCCAACTAGGAGACTCAAAAAATTGCGCCTGACAGAGAGGGTGTAACGTGTAACCAAAACAAACAGATACTTGCATGGAATCATTGCCGCCAAGGGTGTTTTATCACAGGTTTTATCTTATGCTTTGTCAAAATGTTTAAAGTGGTAGAATTTGAAGACTGTGGCGATGGTGGTGGAATGTGTTGTGCGGCAAGAATGGCTTACTCCACGCAAGAAAGAAGTTTTTGGCCATGATTCAAATTAGTACCTATCTAAGTTCAACAAGTGCTTTTCCAATAAAACATTGCCGGATGATAAGTGGACAGTGTATCGACTAAAACGCGTATTTTACGAAACAGGTAAGAGTTTCTAATTTTCTAAAAATTAATCTTAGTGCCTTTGTGTATTCGTTCTGTGCAGACATGAGGTAAATTATAGGTTATGTACTACGTACGTCGTTTTGTGATATATGATATATCTTCAGAGTACCTCTAAATAAATATATGAATAGGTTTATGCATTTACTTATTCTGTTACGTATTTCATCATCGGACAAGAAATCACAATCTTGCATGAAAGCAATGCAATGTGTAAATTTAATTAATTTTTCAGATAGTCTTATAAAAGCAAGAGAAAAATGTAAAGAAGTCGAAAGAGAATCAGAAGTATTAACTGAGTTGGAAGAGAATGAAAAAAAAGAGGAAAAGAAAGATTATTAATTATAGTAGTGAGGATTTCTGATGATCGAGAAAGTGAAAAAAAATTCAAATAAAATATCCTATTCCACCAAAAGTACAAAGTTGTGGTATGTAGGATAACGCTGCTGATTTACCATATGTCCGGATAAATTTATGATAAAGGTAGGCCATTTTGTCATTAAAATTGTGTTATTACGGTTATAAAATAATAAATATTTAGGTACATATATACTTTATCGTTTTAATTTCAGATCATTAGGTAAATTTAAAATATTTTAAAACCTGTAGAAACAAAACGCTTTTCATTACCAGGTTGAAATATTTTTAAATTACCAAATGAAATTGTAACCTTTCTCTATTATATTAATATTATAATACAAGATACAAACGTTAGATTGCTGTGAACTACGTATGGTAGGCCCTACCATCAGTTGGGCAACAGTAGGAAAGCTTACGTTGCCTAGATATCGTTGGCCCATCCTGAAAAAAAGTGCCACATCTAACTGTTGGCCAACTAATGTGGTTTACATGGCCCAACTTGATGCAAATAATAAATGCTACTAGGGATTATTGGGATACTGACTTTTCAATAAATTTCCTAGAAAAATCTGATCAAAAGATTTAAGAAAACCTTAAAATAGATGTTATTAAATTTATTAAATTATTGTTTTTACTTAAAGTAGGTTCTTGTGCGACGAAAATTGTATCACAAATTCTTTAAACGGACACTGAAAATGCGAACTACCACTTAACGTTTCGCTACCGTTTGACAGCTTCGTCCAAAGTGAAAAAATATAAACAAGGTTGTCAAAAAATTACAAAAGTTACTGTAACTTTTGTAATTTTAAAAGTTACTGTAACTTTTGTAATTTTACCTCGAATTTTCAATATTGCGCCAATTCCAGGCAACAATTTTAGGTTATATACTTTCATTCTTATTCTTTCTTGGTTTTTCTTATTGATACTGAATGTTAATAATAAGTACATGTGCTCTTTATTACAAAATAATTTAATTATTTTAATTATGAATTTTCTGTTATATTACTACAGGAATTATCATAAAACTTAATTATGTATAATTTGTTAGACCTTACACAGGTTGTAAAAAATATTAAATATACGAGAAACAAAAAAATGTATCAATCAAATTGACAAATTCTTTGCGTTTATTAACAGAATTTGAAGACATTTCTATTTTGAATATGTATTTCTACAAACCCTCTTTCGATTTTGAAAATAATAATGTCTTATATCACGACACTAATTTCAAAAGACAGATTTGTAGAAACAGATAAAATTAATTTTTTTTCAAATTCAAATTCTACTCAGCACTATAACACAGTCCCCTTTATCTGCCTTTGATATAACCAAATTGTTCTGACGGATGTAATTACGGGTTTTTTTAATAATTGTATCGTTTGTTGGGGCATGTTTATTGTTTTTGGGGGTTTTGTTGTTTTTTAATGTGTTAGAGTCTAAAATGGGGAGAAGTTGACCAATGGCCAAATTAGAGTGGCTGGTTCTAAAGTTTCTACTATTTTTTCCACTTCTATTGCATTTTTGGATGTATTAATGGTGTTAGGGGTGGGGACAAATTTAAGTCCATTATTAAAGCATTCTGTCACGTAAGATGGGAGGTCGATGTTTGATTTATTAATAATTCTAGGGTGGAATGAGAAATTATGGTTATGTTGTGTTTGAGGGGGGTTATAATTCTTTTTGGTAAAATTTTTTTTGTGTTTGAGAATGTTTTAAGTAATTCATGTTTTTCCGTAATTTTTGATAGATATTGTTGCCAATAGCCTCAACTGTGTCTCTCACCTTACAATCGAATGAGTCCCATATGGCTGGGTGTAAACCGTAATGAAGTTCCGTGTGTAAATACCAGATTTGGAGTGAAATTTGATCCCGTTTGGAGTACCAATGGTTCATTTCTTTCTTGATCCAAGTCCTTTTTGCTGTGTGTACTGCGGCCTTTGAAGCGGGTGTGTTGATGTTTGTATGAATTTGGATAAAATTAATTTCAATTTAATTAATTTCCTTTGACAATTGTATTTATTTATTGTTTATCCTGAAGAAGCTTTCCACAAGACATTACAAAAGGTAAAGTTTTTCTTTACGCTGATGATACTTCAATTGAATCGTTTATTTCAGAAACCCGTCAAGTACACTTTTTCAAACTTTCGAGAATCAAAAAAAAACTTTCTACTTTTAATATTATTGTAGATTTTTGCCTAGAAAATATCTACAGTGTTTCTCAATATCTCCTAAAAACAAATAATGCTTGTATTTAATTTTTTAAATTATACTCTATTCATAAAAAATTTATAAAAATTTTATATTTGATGGGTTTCTGCAATAAAATAACTTTTTTCTAAAAAAAAATTATTTTTTTAGTAAAATTATGACTTTTTAAACAGCAGTGGGATGTTAAATAGAAACACATTATACTTTATACTTAAATTTATTAAAATATCAAAGAAAAAAAAATTAACAATCAGTTTGGTCTTAAACAAAGAACGCTGTGCTGCAACGCTCCAACTAATTTTCTATCTGAACGCGATCTTTGGTTTGTGGAAAACAAAGCATTAACAACATGTGATGCAACCCCTAAAACAATACTCAGCAGGGTTGCCACAAGACGAATATGAAATTTGCTGCAGAAAGCCGCCATGTGATTTCGTTTGACGGGTTTCTGCACTAAACAGAAATTTTAAAATAAAATATGACCCATTGGGAGGCTTGACAGTTGACCTTTTTCTGCATTAAATGGTGTGTTTACAGTAGGACATTCCGAATCTATTCGTATCTCATTTTCGATAAAAATGTCAGTTGACGAGTTTCTGAAATAAACGGCTTTACTGTGGAGGAAGTTAGCTTAAAGTGTAACAATCAAGTTAATTTTTAGGACTGCTAACTGACAACCATCTTTCCTGGGATTGTCACATCGATAACGTATGCAAAAAGCTTAACAAATCATATTACGCATTAGTTCATTTTTAAAGAAATCTTTAAATACATCGTGGCTCCTACATGTGTACTTTGCTGTGGTATACTCAGCGTTAAATTACAATAAATGTAATTACCTGGGGACAAGCTTCCTCGGTTGATAGAGTTTTCATATTGCAGAAAAGAATTATTAGATTAATTTTCAATTTATCATCGCTTATCTCTGGTAGAGATAAGTCTCAATTTATTTGCTGAAATTATTAACATTCACAACTATGAAACAAGAAACAAAAATGATTTAGTAGGCATTCTTTTTATGAAAAATCTCCAAAATTTGCAAGTACCAATCTATAATAATATGCATATTTACAGTTGCTACCTAATTGTTTTAAAACAATTAATAATATTAATAAGTTTTAAGAGTAATTTTAAAAAATTTCTATCCAATAATGCGATTTATACGATTCAAGAGTTTTCATCCTTGGTGCTTTGTGGTAATACTTGACTACAGGTTCCCAGTAATTATCCTTTTGACTCATTTACTGAAAAAAATTGTGATGTATGTTGTGATATTAATGTAATATTTGTGTGCGTTTTATTTTATTTTTTTGTACTCTACTTTTTAAGGCAATATTGACCATCCATATGTACAGCCGCGGAATCATAAAGCGGAACAAGTCTTATAGCAAAATTTTGTATTATTTCGATAGTGTAAAATATCCTTAGTAACAGTTGTCAATTATTGTAATTATTTTACTAATGTCGAATAATTTTTCAGGTTAAATTCACAATCATATCTCGTCACTCTAGCAAAAATGTAAGAGCAAGAATAATATGTATAGGGTTTGGAGGATGGCTGCTCTTATAGCTGAGTAGGAAAAAAATTTTACTTTGTAAGAGTACTATGGGAAGAATTAAAAGAAAATGGGAGACGAGAAAACGGAACGGGACGAAAAAGGAGCACGGTGGCTTAGGTGATATATCATTATAAAGCATGTTTTAATGGAGAGAAATTACAAATTTCATAAATTACATAAATTACATAAATAAAGTATTGTAGCTCTCAGGAAATCTTATGATGTAATTTATATTTTTATAAATTACTTGTCATTTAACAACACTAGATGTAGCTAAAAGTTTGTTTAAACTAGTTACTTACATTCAACTTTGGTAATCGGAAATCCGAAAATGTTGAAAAATTGTGGAAATGATTGTCCATGTAAACAGGTTCAATATAACCTGTGATATAATATAACATAACCGCACTGTCATTCTAGTCGGTGGCGGTCGAATCGGCACCGTATTCTACAGAAAGCGGCCCGCAAACTCAAGTTGCAGATTCATTTGTTTTTCTGTATAAATACGGGTGCGAAGCGTGCCCGGGAAACTTTTTACTTTTTGCTTTGAACGAACAACTTGTGCTTCAACTATAAACAATCAACTTTAATTTTTTGTTGTCTTTTCGGCGGGATAACTTCTTCATTTTTTAATCAACATTAATTAACATTTTTGTTAAACAAGTGTAAGTTGTGGATGAAGAAAATAAAGTGAACACAGTCAAATAGAATCGTGAGTTATTTATACAGAGTGTTTGGGAAATAAGATAACAAACCTACTGTGTATGCAGAAATAGATGAAATAAAACTTTTCTTCCAGTAAATTTTTTTCGTATGTCTTACCATTTTCCAGTAACAATTTTTTCAATTTTAAGAGCCACTGTTTGTGATCTACTGGAATTTCAAATTTTAAAGTTAGCCATGACTTTGATGTTTAAAGACAAATTTTTTGATACGTTTAATTTTAATTTTAAATTTTTGAAGCCAGCTAACGTTTTTGACATTAAACGTCAAAGTCACTACGATTTTTTAAAGATTAGAAAATAAAAGTGTTGCTGCTACTACGTTTTGAAATTCCAGTAGATCACCAACAGTGGCTGTTCAAACTAAAAAAAATTAAGGCATTCAAAAAACTTACTGGAAGAAAAGTTTTATTTCGTCTATTTCTGCACACGCAAAATGTTTGTTACCTTATATCCGAAACACCCTGTATATTTCAATTAAAATTAATTTTAAATTAATTTTTAAAGTATAATTATTTATATCACAAAATCTTCTAAGCGGACACTAAATCGCGCAAATATACACTTTACGTTTCGCAGTCGTTCGACTGCTTCGTCAGAAGTGAAAATTATGTTGTCAAAATAAACAAGGTTGTCAACGGAAACTGAAAAAGTAACTTGATTTTTTTTTTTATTATGTATATTATATTTATTTTTAATCTAAAAATAATTTGAACATTACAAATGTTAAAAAATTGACAGATCTATGTTCTATTTAAGGAATCGAGAAAACTACAAAATGTATCGTTTAAATTTGCAAAATCAGTACGTTTATTAATAGAATTCGACGACATTTTTATTTTACACATTTCAATAAAACGTCTTTTGAAAATATTAGACTCGTAATATAAAATGTTAGTATTTTCAAAATCAAAATTATGGTCATTTTCTAATGAATGTTCTACAAGCATTGAATGATTTTGATTATTTTTTTGGATATGATATTTATGTTGGTCTAGACGTTTTTTTAAATTTTGGCTTGTTTCTCCAATATAACATGAATTACAATTGAAACATTTAATTTCATAAACTACGTTTGGCTGTTTTAATTTTGGTGTTTTGGTTTTTAAATTTGAGAAAATACTATTTAAATTATTTACAGATTTGCTAGCTAAAATTAAATTGTGTTTTTTGAATATGTGTTTAAATGTGTCATATAGTGGTTCAATGTAGGGTAATGATATGTATTTTTTGTTTGAAGTTTGTTTATTGTTATTGTGGATTTTTGAATTTTGTAAATATTTAACACGATTTTTTTATTACTGATTCTATAAGATTTATTGGATAAGAATTTTGAACAAGAGTCCTTTTTATTAAATTTAAATTATCATAAATGAAAAGTTTATCTGAAAGTAAAACAGCTCGATCTGTTAAAGAAATAATTGTTGCAATTTTATAGTTTTTAGAAGTATACGAATGAAAATTAATATATCTACCTGACCACGTAGGTTTATGAAACCAATTTGTTATTAATTTGTTATTACGTCTGATGATATTTACATCTAGAAAACTTAGTGAATTGTTAATTTCTTTTCTACTGTAAATTGTAATCTATTATGAAAAGAGTTAAATCTACTTAAAACAAAGTCTACTTTATCTGAAGGCAAAATCAATAAAATATCATCGACGTAACGAAAATATAAAGTTAAATTGAAAGGTAATGAGTTAATGACACTTTTTTCTAATTCCTGCATGACAATTTCAGCTAAAGCAGGCGATAAAGGAGATCCCATTGCTGTACCGAAAATCTGTTTATAAAATTTATCATTAAAAGCGAAATAAGATGTTTCAAAACATAAAGTAACAATTTCTAAAAAATTTTCTTTGGAAATGTCGGTAAAATCTTTAATTTCTATCCACCTATCATTAATGCTTTTTAAAGCTAACTCTTTTGGAATGTTAGTAAACAAAGAAACAACATCTAAAGAAATTATAATACAGTTATTTGGTATATCTATGTTTTTCAATTTATCTACAAGTTCATAAGAATTTTTTATAAAGTATTCTGAGTTACTAGTAACTTGAGTAAGAATTTTGAAACAAATTTTGATAAGAAATATAGAGAAGAACCTATAGTAGAAACTATTGGCCGAAGAGGTGTGTTAGGTTTGTGAATTTTTGGAATGCAGTATAATTTAGGAAATATGGGATGCTGTACTTTAAGAGATTTAGCAATATTATTACTAATTTCAACAGATTTTTCTAACTTATTAATAATATTGAAAGTTTTACGTTGGAAATTTTCTGTGGGATCGTTATTTAATTCTACGTATGTATTATTGTCAGAGAGCATGGTTTGAACTTTTGAAAAATAGTCATTTTTGTCAATCAAAACAGTAACATTGCTTTTGTCTGCTACTGTGACAATGATGTTTGGATTTTCTTTAAGAAATTTTTTACAAGCCAAAAGATCTCGAATAAGAATTTTATATTTTGATTTTTCAAAAGTCCTATCAATATTCCTAATGTAATTTAGAAAATTAGAACAAAATTTATTTCTTACTTGTATTTTGGAAGTTGAATCTAAAGATTTTATACCAAACTCTAAGCTACTTAAAACGTTTAGAAAATCTACTTGTTTTTTATTAAAATAGGGTAATGAAAATTTTTTTTTTTTTCCCAAAGCAAAAATGTATTTTAAATTTGACGGAATTTCAGTTTTGGTATAATTAATTAACCATTTATCGATTGTATTTTGGTCAAATTTGATATAAAAGTTTTTATCTCTAATAGAAATAAGATTATCCAACTTTTTAATCTGTGTCGATCGAATTCTATTAAACAACCTTTCATTTTTTTGGTTTTCAAAATGTAGAAAATTGTTTATTGTAATATTATCTAGAAAATTACTTAACTGTCCTAAAGTATAATCTAATTTCCACATTAATTTGGTAAGAATTTTTAGAGTTACTTCAATTTCATATGAAAGAATTTTATTAGCGAAATCCGATACATATCTGTCAATTTTCTGACATGACATATCATACGCTCTTTTCAAAGGGCCTATTACATGATTAGGATATACTCCTTCTTTTCTACATTTAAGCAAAAAGAGCTTACGATTTTTTATTTTGGTAATTTTAGTTAAAGTTTTAGAATAAATTTTGCACAGTACCTTACTTTGGTGCCCGTAGCGACCCTCCACAAAATTGTAAAATCCTATGTTTCTGATATCCATATTTACAGTTGGTTCTTGTCCGATGAAATTTGTATCACAAAATCTTCTAAGCGGACACTAAATCGCGCAAATATACACTTTACGTTTCGCAGTCGTTCGACTGCTTCGTCAGAAGTGAAAATTATGTTGTCAAAATAAACAAGGTTGTCAACGGAAACTGAAAAAGTAACTTGATTTTTTTTTTTTATGTATATTATATTTATTTTTAATCTAAAAATAATTTGAACATTACAAATGTTAAAAAATTGACAGATCTATGTTCTATTTAAGGAATCGAGAAAACTACAAAATGTATCGTTTAAATTTGCAAAATCAGTACGTTTATTAATAGAATTCGACGACATTTTTATTTTACACATTTCAATAAAACGTCTTTTGAAAATATTAGACTCGTAATATAAAATGTTAGTATTTTCAAAATCAAAATTATGGTCATTTTCTAATGAATGTTCTACAAGCATTGAATGATTTTGATTATTTTTTTGGATATGATATTTATGTTGGTCTAGACGTTTTTTTAATTTTGGCTTGTTTCTCCAATATAACATGAATTACAATTGAAACATTTAATTTCATAAACTACGTTTGGCTGTTTTAATTTTGGTGTTTTGGTTTTTAAATTTGAGAAAATACTATTTAAATTATTTACAGATTTGCTAGCTAAAATTAAATTGTGTTTTTGAATATGTGTTTAAATGTGTCATATAGTGGTTCAATGTAGTGTAATGATATGTATTTTTTGTTTGAAGTTTGTTTATTGTTATTGTGGATTTTTGAATTTTGTAAATATTTAACACGATTTTTATTACTGATTCTATAAGATTTATTGGATAAGAATTTTGAACAAGAGTCTTTTTATTAAATTTAAATTATCATAAATGAAAAGTTTATCTGAAAGTAAAACAGCTCGATCTGTTAAAGAAATAATTGTTGCAATTTTATAGTTTTAGAAGTATACGAATGAAAATTAATATATCTACCTGACCACGTAGGTTTATGAAACCAATTTGTTATTAATTTGTTATTACGTCTGATGATATTTACATCTAGAAAACTTAGTGAATTGTTAATTTCTTTTTCTACTGTAAATTGTAATCTATTATGAAAAGAGTTAAATCTACTTAAAACAAAGTCTACTTTATCTGAAGGCAAAATCAATAAAATATCATCGACGTAACGAAAATATAAAGTTAAATTGAAAGGTAATGAGTTAATGACACTTTTTTCTAATTCCTGCATGACAATTTCAGCTAAAGCAGGCGATAAAGGAGATCCCATTGCTGTACCGAAAATCTGTTTATAAAATTTATCATTAAAAGCGAAATAAGATGTTTCAAAACATAAAGTAACAATTTCTAAAAATTTTCTTTGTAATTGTCGGTAATATCTTTAATTTCTATCCACCTATCATTAATGCTTTTTAAAGCTAACTCTTTTGGAATGTTAGTAAACAAAGAAACAACATCTAAAGAAATTATAATACAGTTATTTGGTATATCTATGTTTTTCAATTTATCTACAAGTTCATAAGAATTTTTATAAAGTATTCTGAGTTACTAGTAACTTGAGTAAGAATTTTGAAACAAATTTTGATAAGAAATATAGAGAAGAACCTATAGTAGAAACTATTGGCCGAAGAGGTGTGTTAGGTTTGTGAATTTTTGGAATGCAGTATAATTTAGGAAATATGGGATGCTGTACTTTAAGAGATTTAGCAATATTATTACTAATTTCAACAGATTTTTCTAACTTATTAATAATATTGAAAGTTTTACGTTGGAAATTTTCTGTGGGATCGTTATTTAATTCTACGTATGTATTATTGTCAGAGAGCATGGTTTGAACTTTTGAAAAATAGTCATTTATGTCAATCAAAACATTAACATTGCTTTTGTCTGCTACTGTGACAATGATGTTTGGATTTTCTTTAAGAAATTTTTTACAAGCCAAAAGATCTCGAATAAGAATTTTATATTTTGATTTTTCAAAAGTCCTATCAATATTCCTAATGTAATTTAGAAAATTAGAACAAAATTTATTTCTTACTTGTATTTTGGAAGTTGAATCTAAAGATTTTATACCAAACTCTAAGCTACTTAAAACGTTTAGAAAATCTACTTGTTTTTTATTAAAATAGGGTAATGAAAATTTTTTTCCCAAAGCAAAAATGTATTTTAAATTTGACGGAATTTCAGTTTTGGTATAATTAATTAACCATTTATCGATTGTATTTTGGTCAAATTTGATATAAAAGTTTTTATCTCTAATAGAAATAAGATTATCCAACTTGTTAATCTGTGTCGATAGAATTAAATTAAACAACCTTTCATTTTTTTGGTTTTCAAAATGTAGAAAATTGTTTATTGTAATATTATCTAGAAAATTACTTAACTGTCCTAAAGTATAATCTAATTTCCACATTAATTTGGTAAGAATTTTTAGAGTTACTTCAATTTCATATGAAAGAATTTTATTAGCGAAATCCGATACATATCTGTCAATTTTCTGACATGACATATCATACGCTCTTTTCAAAGGGCCTATTACATGATTAGGATATACTCCTTCTTTTCTACATTTAAGCAAAAAGAGCTTACGATTTTTATTTTGGTAATTTTAGTTAAAGTTTTAGAATAAATTTTGCACAGTACCTTACTTTGGTGCCCGTAGCGACCCTCCACAAAATTGTAAAATCCTATGTTTCTGATATCCATATTTACAGTTGGTTCTTGTCCGATGAAATTTGTATCACAAAATCTTCTAAGCGGACACTAAATCGCGCAAATATACACTTTACGTTTCGCAGTCGTTCGACTGCTTCGTCAGAAGTGAAAATTATGTTGTCAAAATAAACAAGGTTGTCAACGGAAACTGAAAAAGTAACTTGATTTTTTTTTTATGTATATTATATTTATTTTTAATCTAAAAATAATTTGAACATTACAAATGTTAAAAATTGACAGATCTATGTTCTATTTAAGGAATCGAGAAAACTACAAAATGTATCGTTTAAATTTGCAAAATCAGTACGTTTATTAATAGAATTCGACGACATTTTTATTTTACACATTTCAATAAAACGTCTTTTGAAAATATTAGACTCGTAATATAAAATGTTAGTATTTTCAAAATCAAAATTATGGTCATTTTCTAATGAATGTTCTACAAGCATTGAATGATTTTGATTATTTTTTGGATATGATATTTATGTTGGTCTAGACGTTTTTTAAATTTTGGCTTGTTTCTCCAATATAACATGAATTACAATTGAAACATTTAATTTCATAAACTACGTTTGGCTGTTTTAATTTTGGTGTTTTGGTTTTAAATTTGAGAAAATACTATTTAAATTATTTACAGATTTGCTAGCTAAAATTAAATTGTGTTTTTGAATATGTGTTTAAATGTGTCATATAGTGGTTCAATGTAGGGTAATGATATGTATTTTTGTTTGAAGTTTTATTATAGTTATTGTGGATTTTTGAATTTTGTAAATAATAAACACGAATTTTTATTACTGATTCTATAAGATTTATTGGATAAGAATTTTGAACAAGAGTCTTTCTTATTAAATTTAAATTATCATAAATGAAAAGTTTATCTGAAAGTAAAACAGCTCGATCTGTTAAAGAAATAATTGTTGCAATTTTATAGTTTTTAGAAGTATACGAATGAAAATTAATATATCTACCTGACCACGTAGGTTTATGAAACCAATTTGTTATTAATTTGTTATTACGTCTGATGATATTTACATCTAGAAAACTTAGTGAATTGTTAATTTCTTTTTCTACTGTAAATTGTAATCTATTATGAAAAGAGTTAAATCTACTTAAAACAAAGTCTACTTTATCTGAAGGCAAAATCAATAAAATATCATCGACGTAACGAAAATATAAAGTTAAATTGAAAGGTAATGAGTTAATGACACTTTTTTCTAATTCCTGCATGACAATTTCAGCTAAAGCAGGCGATAAAGGAGATCCCATTGCTGTACCGAAAATCTGTTTATAAAATTTATCATTAAAAGCGAAATAAGATGTTTCAAAACATAAAGTAACAATTTCTAAAAAATTTTCTTTGGAAATGTCGGTAAAATCTTTAATTTCTATCCACCTATCATTAATGCTTTTTAAAGCTAACTCTTTTGGAATGTTAGTAAACAAAGAAACAACATCTAAAGAAATTATAATACAGTTATTTGGTATATCTATGTTTTTCAATTTATCTACAAGTTCATAAGAATTTTTTATAAAGTATTCTGAGTTACTAGTAACTTGAGTAAGAATTTTTGAAACAAATTTTGATAAGAAATATAGAGAAGAACCTATAGTAGAAACTATTGGCCGAAGAGGTGTGTTAGGTTTGTGAATTTTTGGAATGCAGTATAATTTAGGAAATATGGGATGCTGTACTTTAAGAGATTTAGCAATATTATTACTAATTTCAACAGATTTTTCTAACTTATTAATAATATTGAAAGTTTTACGTTGGAAATTTTCTGTGGGATCGTTATTTAATTCTACGTATGTATTATTGTCAGAGAGCATGGTTTGAACTTTTGAAAAATAGTCATTTTGTCAATCAAAACAGTAACATTGCTTTTGTCTGCTACTGTGACAATGATGTTTGGATTTTCTTTAAGAAATTTTTACAAGCCAAAAGATCTCGAATAAGAATTTTATATTTTGATTTACAAAAGTCCTATCAATATTCCTAATGTAATTTAGAAAATTAGAACAAAATTTATTTCTTACTTGTATTTTGGAAGTTGAATCTAAAGATTTTATACCAAACTCTAAGCTACTTAAAACGTTTAGAAAATCTACTTGTTTTTTATTAAAATAGGGTAATGAAAATTTTTTTCCCAAAGCAAAAATGTATTTTAAATTTGACGGAATTTCAGTTTTGGTATAATTAATTAACCATTTATCGATTGTATTTTGGTCAAATTTGATATAAAAGTTTTTATCTCTAATAGAAATAAGATTATCCAACTTTTTAATCTGTGTCGATCGAATTCTATTAAACAACCTTTCATTTTTTTGGTTTTCAAAATGTAGAAAATTGTTTATTGTAATATTGAAAATTACTTAACTGTCCTAAAGTATAATCTAATTTCCACATTAATTTGGTAAGAATTTTTAGAGTTACTTCAATTTCATATGAAAGAATTTTATTAGCGAAATCCGATACATATCTGTCAATTTTCTGACATGACATATCATACGCTCTTTTCAAAGGGCCTATTACATGATTAGGATATACTCCTTCTTTTCTACATTTAAGCAAAAAGAGCTTACGATTTTTTATTTTGGTAATTTTAGTTAAAGTTTTAGAATAAATTTTGCACAGTACCTTACTTTGGTGCCCGTAGCGACCCTCCACAAAATTGTAAAATCCTATGTTTCTGATATCCATATTTACAGTTGGTTCTTGTCCGATGAAATTTGTATCACAAAATCTTCTAAGCGGACACTAAATCGCGCAAATATACACTTTACGTTTCGCAGTCGTTCGACTGCTTCGTCAGAAGTGAAAATTATGTTGTCAAAATAAACAAGGTTGTCAACGGAAACTGAAAAAGTAACTTGATTTTTTTTTATGTATATTATATTTATTTTTAATCTAAAAATAATTTGAACATTACAAATGTTAAAAAATTGACAGATCTATGTTCTATTTAAGGAATCGAGAAAACTACAAAATGTATCGTTTAAATTTGCAAAATCAGTACGTTTATTAATAGAATTCGACGACATTTTTATTTTACACATTTCAATAAAACGTCTTTTGAAAATATTAGACTCGTAATATAAAATGTTAGTATTTTCAAAATCAAAATTATGGTCATTTTCTAATGAATGTTCTACAAGCATTGAATGATTTTGATTATTTTTTGGATATGATATTTATGTTGGTCTAGACGTTTTTTAAATTTTGGCTTGTTTCTCCAATATAACATGAATTACAATTGAAACATTTAATTTCATAAACTACGTTTGGCTGTTTTAATTTTGGTGTTTTGGTTTTTAAATTTGAGAAAATACTATTTAAATTATTTACAGATTTGCTAGCTAAAATTAAATTGTGTTTTTGAATATGTGTTTAAATGTGTCATATAGTGGTTCAATGTAGGGTAATGATATGTATTTTTGTTTGAAGTTTGTTTATTGTTATTGTGAATTTTTGAATTTTGTAAATATTTAACACGATTTTTTATTACTGATTCTATAAGATTTATTGGATAAGAATTTTGAACAAGAGTCTTTTTATTAAATTTAAATTATCATAAATGAAAAGTTTATCTGAAAGTAAAACAGCTCGATCTGTTAAAGAAATAATTGTTGCAATTTTATAGTTTTTAGAAGTATACGAATGAAAATTAATATATCTACCTGACCACGTAGGTTTATGAAACCAATTTGTTATTAATTTGTTATTACGTCTGATGATATTTACATCTAGAAAACTTAGTGAATTGTTAATTTCTTTTCTACTGTAAATTGTAATCTATTATGAAAAGAGTTAAATCTACTTAAAACAAAGTCTACTTTATCTGAAGGCAAAATCAATAAAATATCATCGACGTAACGAAAATATAAAGTTAAATTGAAAGGTAATGAGTTAATGACACTTTTTTCTAATTCCTGCATGACAATTTCAGCTAAAGCAGGCGATAAAGGAGATCCCATTGCTGTACCGAAAATCTGTTTATAAAATTTATCATTAAAAGCGAAATAAGATGTTTCAAAACATAAAGTAACAATTTCTAAAAATTTTCTTTGGAAATGTCGGTAAAATCTTTAATTTCTATCCACCTATCATTAATGCTTTTAAAGCTAACTCTTTTGGAATGTTAGTAAACAAAGAAACAACATCTAAAGAAATTATAATACAGTTATTTGGTATATCTATGTTTTCAATTTATCTACAAGTTCATAAGAATTTTTTATAAAGTATTCTGAGTTACTAGTAACTTGAGTAAGAATTTTTGAAACAAATTTTGATAAGAAATATAGAGAAGAACCTATAGTAGAAACTATTGGCCGAAGAGGTGTGTTAGGTTTGTGAATTTTTGGAATGCAGTATAATTTAGGAAATATGGGATGCTGTACTTTAAGAGATTTAGCAATATTATTACTAATTTCAACAGATTTTTCTAACTTATTAATAATATTGAAAGTTTTACGTTGGAAATTTTCTGTGGGATCGTTATTTAATTCTACGTATGTATTATTGTCAGAGAGCATGGTTTGAACTTTTGAAAAATAGTCATTTTTGTCAATCAAAACAGTAACATTGCTTTTGTCTGCTACTGTGACAATGATGTTTGGATTTTCTTTAAGAAATTTTTACAAGCCAAAAGATCTCGAATAAGAATTTTATATTTTGATTTTTCAAAAGTCCTATCAATATTCCTAATGTAATTTAGAAAATTAGAACAAAATTTATTTCTTACTTGTATTTTGGAAGTTGAATCTAAAGATTTTATACCAAACTCTAAGCTACTTAAAACGTTTAGAAAATCTACTTGTTTTTTATTAAAATAGGGTAATGAAAATTTTTTTCCCAAAGCAAAAATGTATTTTAAATTTGACGGAATTTCAGTTTTGGTATAATTAATTAACCATTTATCGATTGTATTTTGGTCAAATTTGATATAAAAGTTTTTATCTCTAATAGAAATAAGATTATCCAACTTTTTAATCTGTGTCGATCGAATTCTATTAAACAACCTTTCATTTTTTTGGTTTTCAAAATGTAGAAAATTGTTTATTGTAATATTATCTAGAAAATTACTTAACTGTCCTAAAGTATAATCTAATTTCCACATTAATTTGGTAAGAATAAGTTAGAAAAATCTGTTGAAATTAGTAATAATATTGCTAAATCTCTTAAAGTACAGCATCCCATATTTCCTAAATTATACTGCATTCCAAAAATTCACAAACCTAACACACCTCTTCGGCCAATAGTTTCTACTATAGGTTCTTCTCTATATTTCTTATCAAAATTTGTTTCAAAAATTCTTACTCAAGTTACTAGTAACTCAGAATACTTTATAAAAAATTCTTATGAACTTGTAGATAAATTGAAAAACATAGATATACCAAATAACTGTATTATAATTTCTTTAGATGTTGTTTCTTTGTTTACTAACATTCCAAAAGAGTTAGCTTTAAAAAGCATTAATGATAGGTGGATAGAAATTAAAGATTTTACCGACATTTCCAAAGAAAATTTTTAGAAATTGTTACTTTATGTTTTGAAACATCTTATTTCGCTTTTAATGATAAATTTTATAAACAGATTTTCGGTACAGCAATGGGATCTCCTTTATCGCCTGCTTTAGCTGAAATTGTCATGCAGGAATTAGAAAAAAGTGTCATTAACTCATTACCTTTCAATTTAACTTTATATTTTCGTTACGTCGATGATATTTTATTGATTTTGCCTTCAGATAAAGTAGACTTTGTTTTAAGTAGATTTAACTCTTTTCATAATAGATTACAATTTACATTATAAAAATAAATTAACAATTCACTAAGTTTTCTAGATGTAAATATCATCAGACGTAATAACAAATTAATAACAAATTGGTTTCATAAACCTACGTGGTCAGGTAGATATATTAATTTTCATTCGTATACTTCTAAAAACTATAAAATTGCAACAATTATTTCTTTAACAGATCGAGCTGTTTTACTTTCAGATAAACTTTTCATTTATGATAATTTAAATTTAATAAAAAGACTCTTGTTCAAAATTCTTATCCAATAAATCTTATAGAATCAGTAATAAAAATCGTGTTAAATATTTACAAAATTCAAAAATCCACAATAACAATAAACAAACTTCAAACAAAAATACATATCATTACCCTACATTGAACCACTATATGACACATTTAAACACATATTCAAAAACACAATTTAATTTTAGCTAGCAAATCTGTAAATAATTTAAATAGTATTTTCTCAAATTTAAAAACCAAAACACCAAAATTAAAACAGCCAAACGTAGTTTATGAAATTAAATGTTTCAATTGTAATTCATGTTATATTGGAGAAACAAGCCAAAATTTAAAAAAACGTCTAGACCAACATAAATATCATATCCAAAAAAATAATCAAAATCATTCAATGCTTGTAGAACATTCATTAGAAAATGACCATAATTTTGATTTTGAAAATACTAACATTTTATATTACGAGTCTAATATTTTCAAAAGACGTTTTATTGAAATGTGTAAAATAAAAATGTCGTCGAATTCTATTAATAAACGTACTGATTTTGCAAATTTAAACGATACATTTTGTAGCTTTCTCGATTCCTTAAATAGAACATAGATCTGTCAATTTTTTAACATTTGTAATGTTCAAATTATTTTTAGATTAAAATTAATATAATATACATAAAATAAAAAAAAAATCAAGTTACTTTTTCAGTTTCCGTTGACAACCTTGTTTATTTTGACAACATAATTTTCACTTCTGACGAAGCAGTCGAACGACTGCGAAACGTAAAGTGTATATTTGCGCGATTTAGTGTCCGCTTAGAAGATTTTGTGATACAAATTTCATCGGACAAGAACCAACTGTAAATATGGATATCAGAAACATAGGATTTTACAATTTTGTGGAGGGTCGCTACGGGCACCAAAGTAAGGTACTGTGCAAAATTTATTCTAAAACTTTAACTAAAATTACCAAAATAAAAAATCGTAAGCTCTTTTTGCTTAAATGTAGAAAAGAAGGAGTATATCCTAATCATGTAATAGGCCCTTTGAAAAGAGCGTATGATATGTCATGTCAGAAAATTGACAGATATGTATCGGATTTCGCTAATAAAATTCTTTCATATGAAATTGAAGTAACTCTAAAAATTCTTACCAAATTAATGTGGAAATTAGATTATACTTTAGGACAGTTAAGTAATTTTCTAGATAATATTACAATAAACAATTTTCTACATTTTGAAAACCAAAAAATGAAAGGTTGTTTAATAGAATTCGATCGACACAGATTAAAAAGTTGGATAATCTTATTTCTATTAGAGATAAAACTTTTATATCAAATTTGACCAAAATACAATCGATAAATGGTTAATTAATTATACCAAAACTGAAATTCCGTCAAGTTTAAAATACATTTTTGCGTTGGGAAAAAAATTTTCATTACCCTATTTTAATAAGAAACAAGTAGATTTTCTAAACGTTTTAAGTAGCTTAGAGTTTGGTATAAAATCTTTAGATTCAACTTCCAAAATACAAGTAAGAAATAAATTTTGTTCGAATTTTCTAAATTACATTAGGAATATTGATAGGACTTTTGAAAATATAAAATTCTTATTCGAGATCTTTTGGCTTGTAAAAAATTTCTTAAAGAAAATCCAAACATCATTGTCACAGTAGCAGACAAAAGCAATGTTACTGTTTTGATTGACAAAAATGACTATTTTTCAAAAGTTCAAACCATGCTCTCTGACAATAATACATACGTAGAATTAAATAACGATCCCACAGAAAATTTCCAACGTAAAACTTTCAATATTATTAATAAGTTAGAAAAATCTGTTGAAATTAGTAATAATATTGCTAAATCTCTTAAAGTACAGCATCCCATATTTCCTAAATTATACTGCATTCCAAAAATTCACAAACCTAACACACCTCTTCGGCCAATAGTTTCTACTATAGGTTCTTCTCTATATTTCTTATCAAAATTTGTTTCAAAAATTCTTACTCAAGTTACTAGTAACTCAGAATACTTTATAAAAAATTCTTATGAACTTGTAGATAAATTGAAAAACATAGATATACCAAATAACTGTATTATAATTTCTTTAGATGTTGTTTCTTTGTTTACTAACATTCCAAAAGAGTTAGCTTTAAAAGCATTAATGATAGGTGGATAGAAATTAAAGATTTTACCGACATTTCCAAAGAAAATTTTTAGAAATTGTTACTTTATGTTTTGAAACATCTTATTTCGCTTTTTAATGATAAATTTTATAAACAGATTTTCGGTACAGCAATGGGATCTCCTTTATCGCCTGCTTTAGCTGAAATTGTCATGCAGGAATTAGAAAAAAGTGTCATTAACTCATTACCTTTCAATTTAACTTTATATTTTCGTTACGTCGATGATATTTTATTGATTTTGCCTTCAGATAAAGTAGACTTTGTTTTAAGTAGATTTAACTCTTTTCATAATAGATTACAATTTACAGTAGAAGAAATTAACAATTCACTAAGTTTTCTAGATGTAAATATCATCAGACGTAATAACAAATTAATAACAAATTGGTTTCATAAACCTACGTGGTCAGGTAGATATATTAATTTTCATTCGTATACTTCTAAAAACTATAAAATTGCAACAATTATTTCTTTAACAGATCGAGCTGTTTTACTTTCAGATAAACTTTTCATTTATGATAATTTAAATTTAATAAAAAGACTCTTGTTCAAAATTCTTATCCAATAAATCTTATAGAATCAGTAATAAAAATCGTGTTAAATATTTACAAAATTCAAAAATCCACAATAACAATAAACAAACTTCAAACAAAAAATACATATCATTACCCTACATTGAACCACTATATGACACATTTAAACACATATTCAAAAACACAATTTAATTTTAGCTAGCAAATCTGTAAATAATTTAAATAGTATTTTCTCAAATTTAAAACCAAAACACCAAAATTAAAACAGCCAAACGTAGTTTATGAAATTAAATGTTTCAATTGTAATTCATGTTATATTGGAGAAACAAGCCAAAATTTAAAAAACGTCTAGACCAACATAAATATCATATCCAAAAATAATCAAAATCATTCAATGCTTGTAGAACATTCATTAGAAAATGACCATAATTTTGATTTTGAAAATACTAACATTTTATATTACGAGTCTAATATTTTCAAAAGACGTTTTATTGAAATGTGTAAAATAAAAATGTCGTCGAATTCTATTAATAAACGTACTGATTTTGCAAATTTAAACGATACATTTTGTAGTTTTCTCGATTCCTTAAATAGAACATAGATCTGTCAATTTTTTAACATTTGTAATGTTCAAATTATTTTTAGATTAAAAATAAATATAATATACATAAAAAAAAAAATCAAGTTACTTTTTCAGTTTCCGTTGACAACCTTGTTTATTTTGACAACATAATTTTCACTTCTGACGAAGCAGTCGAACGACTGCGAAACGTAAAGTGTATATTTGCGCGATTTAGTGTCCGCTTAGAAGATTTTGTGATACAAATTTCATCGGACAAGAACCAACTGTAAATATAATTATTTAAAAAAAAAAAACAAATAATTGGGGCTGGCTGTTGTGCAAACACGCCAGATCCTCGATATTTTAAAATAAATAATTACTCTCACGATAAAAAAATTAAAAAAAGGGATATTATGACAAAATAAGGTGAAAGTAGCCTTTTTGAAATGCGAACACGAAAAATCACTTTGAGGTTTATGCGTACTCATAACAAAACAAATAAAAATAAATAAAAAAAGAGAAACGAGATAAAACTTTATTATGTGAATCACGGCGAACACCATATGCCCTGAGAATAAAAGAATAAAAATTTCTAAATGCACAGCAATTTTTTGCTCCCAATTAAAGAGGCAAAACTAATACTCGACAATTTTAGGCTCCTAACATAACAGACTGAGGTAGCAGAACCATAACACGTTAATATTAGGTCTGTTCCAACATCACTTTCTGACCGTTTCAAGACCGTCATAATCAGTTGCCCACCGAAATAATGATCGATTTTGACAACTTTATGAAGTGTAAAACTGAGTGCATACTTGTGACGGTTTCGAACCCGTCAGGAAGTAATGTTGGGAGAGACCTTAACATGTGTCCAACAATTATTGTAGTCCTGAGTGGCTGTGGAGTTAAACATTTTTAACTAATTATTGTTTCAAATGGCAATAAAACGATAAATACATGAAGAAACATTAATTTGTTGTTTAATAGTCATAATTTGAGACGCCAATTCAAGGATACAAAGTAAAAATCGACATTTATATTTGATTCTACAGCCACCCAGGACTACAATAATAATTGTTGGACACATGTTATGTACTAATGTACAATTAAACAATAATGACTGATATGATTAGTAAAAAATTAAACAAATCTAGATCGTTGTGTATTCTTCAGTGTTATCTACCATTTGGAATTAAATTGCAAAAAAAGTATATTACAAATTGAAATTTTCCGCAATTTATTGAGTTTGAAATGTGCAAAATGCAGCCAGTGGTGAAAAACGGAATTAATCGAAAAATAATTCGTTTTGCTCCGACGAAATTCAGAATTTCATTCCCGTTAAACGTGTCCTACCATTCTAGCGAGCGTGATTGACGGTGATGCCCGGTTCTTATTCTTCTTTTTCTCGGGTGTTTTGTAACGCGACACCTTAATCTTTCACCTCACCTGGGCGAAATGGGGAAATATGGTGTGCGTCGCACGTAAATAATTCGTAATTTCAGGTGGCGGAATTAAAACGAATTCCCGTAATGCCTTAATGTGCGCCCGCGGAACGGATCAATGCCGTTAGTTTTACATGCGGATAAACATAGGGCGATGCTGCACAAATAGGAGAATCTTATCAGGGCGTCGGTGACGCGCTCGTCGAGATTGGAAAACCGCAAATTGCACGTCTACAGCGCCACCAGTGCTCCGACGCTGCATTAATTTATATGAGCCTGACGACCTGCGAGTAATTTATGTGAGCGAGGACCGCTTTTCCAATTCCGTTGAGTCGTTTCAACGAGCGACGTTTGAGCCTATACGTTTCATCCCGGTGATGTCAATTCCATTACCAAATCTTTTAATTTAGTCTTCCATGGAAGTGAACTAGAAGAAATGTGATCACATTTTTCATAACAAATTAGCAACAATAAAAGCGTACGCTAAATTTCGAAATTGCTTCATACTATATAACGAGTGTCTAAATAAAAACCTGGTCAAGTAGGTTGTGATCGAGAATTTATCCATTGCATTTACAGAACAGAATTACTAAATGTAGCCTACTTGATAAGGTTTTTATTTAAACACTTGTTATTTTCTAAAATTGTTTAGAAAAAAAAGTAAATGGCTACCGTTGTACATACATAAACGGGTTATATTTGAATTTCTGTCACAAAAACCTCCTAGATGTTCTTTTACAATGATTTAAATGAGAGTATTTCCTTATGTAGTTTATATGGTAAAGCCAATTAAGCAGGCAGAAATATGAGACGGCTATAGATTCTTTTAGCGTCAAATAAAATCATGTTTCACTATTCTCAACACAAAGACCCAAAAAGAATTGTTAAACATGAAAAAAATACCTCTTGCTGCGAGACAAATTGCGTCAAGCAAAGTGGCCTTTTAAAACACAACGTGATCACATATTCATTAAGTTTGTCTATTTTATTTATTAAAGTGATCTAATCCAAAGTGACCCAGATCACTTCTCCCTTACCGATGCTGCACCTGCCGAATTTAAAGATTAGTTTAGGAGGGGATACGATATTGCAGGTAACGTTAAACAATCCCACATGCAAATACTTAATAAAACTGTCATTATACACATACTTAATTCTTTTTGTGAAATACTTGTTAAAAATAACTTCTTCATTTGAATGAAAATATAATATTGACGACTAGTGACTTTGGAATATTTTATTTGCAACTTAAACGGATCAGTTAGATCAGTTTACTTTGAGTTCAAGTAAACTGACTAAAGCTGCAAATAAAAGGCAACTACTGATGATGTGATTTCAGTTTTATCCTTCATATTGAATATTAATAGGTTTTGAAAAATTCCTCGAGAAGAAGCCTCGAGTCACTACAAATTGTAGGTTAAGTTTCCAAATCTATTTATTAATGGCCGCGTTCAGGTAACTGCAGCGCTGCAGTGCTTTAATAAAGCGTAAACCTGAACGAGGTGTATGTGACGTCATTGTTTGCAGCGCTTTCTTCAAGCGGCCGCCATTTATCAAGCATTTATATATCAAGTATTTATATGCTACATCGCAGCGCTGCATTACAGCGTAATGAATTCATAACCCTTACGACTGAAAACCAGTTCAGGTAATTTAAAGCGCTACATCTTTACGCTGTGCTGCAACGCTGCAAACATCTTTTCTGCCTGAACGCGACCAATCATTCATCACAGTAATAAAGGTTGACTAAAGTTGACTAGTTGATATGTTTCGGAACAAATTCCATTATAAAAACTATTTAAGTCGAATCTGCAAACGCAGCCATTTCTAAACTGTTTAGAACTGTTTCTTCCAGTAGATTCGACTTAAGCAGTTTTGATAACGGAATTTGTTCCGAAACATGTCAACTAGTCAACCTTTGTTACTGTGATAAATGATTAATAAATAGGTTTGGAAACTTAACCTTCACGAGGCTTCTTTTCGAGGAATTTTTCAAAATTTAAATAGTCACTAATCTCATGGATAATCCTTTGGTTTTAATAGGTTTATTCGTAGAGCAGTTCTAACTAGTTTGGAACCGTTGAACATATTGCGGTGATATTTAGTGATCACATAAGCAAGGTGTAAATAAATTGAAATAAAACAAAAAGGGAAACATTTACAAACGAAAGTCATGATTCAATTTTTATATAAAAGTTCAAATTCAGAGTCGAGCAGTAAAAGTTAAAGCAAAAATAAAAAGTAACATGCAGATTATCGAAGGTGAGGTCCAAATGTATGTGTCTTTCGAGGACAATAAATGGTTGGAGGATCGTTTACATCGATCGTTATGGGAAGAATTCTGCGAGGTGATGGACAGGCATCACACAAAGACGAAAGGGCCTTCCTCTGCAAGATTTTGGGCCTGTCAAGGAACAAGTGTCCAAAAGGAGAAGACGTCTGGTGTATTTGCAGGACGGTCGTCGAGTGAGACTGAATGCGGCAAAAATCCAGAACGTTCAAGTTGATTACGAGCAACTCATGCGGCAAACCCTAAAAACAGAACAAGTTCAGTACGCGAGTTAAGTGAACAATCAGTGTTGAAAGGCCTCTTAAGTTTTTAAAAGTGTGCAATGCGGCAAGAGAATAAATTTTAGTTTTGTTTACAAGTTTGTATAAAATATTAGGTTAGAAAATTTTGAAATTGTTTAATTTTAAATTCTACAATGAAATTACTTACGTTAATGAGTGTCAATTAAAGCACGAAGATGATTAGATTAATTTAAGCAACTTACCTGTTGAATTGGTATGAGAAAAGTCAGAGTTTTTTCAAATTTATTTTCCGCGTAAAAGATAAACATGTCACTAACGTAATAGCGTTTTCCACTGGCTGGCACTAGTGCACACTCGTTATATTTTCATCTCATTTTAACGTCATGTAATAGTAAGAGATGAAGATACACTGAGTGTGCACTAGTACAGCCAGTGGAAATCGCTATTAGTGTACCAAATGTTTCAACCAGGAACGAAAACTTAAGAAAAGTTGTAACTAACATTTTTAAGGCGCGACGCACGCGTAATTCATGGCAGACAGGTTTGAACACGATTCAGATAAGCAGGTGGGGAAGTACAGTGTGATCAATAAAGGTTGTCCGTGCCGCTAGTGTTACATATGGATACTTACTACGATTTGCCGCCTTCTACATAATACTGAACTGCGTTATGACAGTGGCGTCACTGCGTTAGTGTCGTCAGTACATGTGACAAGCGAACGTTGGAAATGTTATGTGATTATACCGTGCCATTTTTTGAAAACAGGCCAGAGTTGGCTTTGGAATCTCCGTTTGAAAACGTTTGTCTTAAATAAATTTACTTATGCGTTTATGACAATTAATATCCAGATTTGTCAACGAACAAACATTAAAATATTCTTAAAATTGTGACCAGAATGAACAAAAATCGTTTTTATTAGAAAGCTTAAATTTAAAAAGAAGGATGCAATTATGTTTTGCAAGTGAAGGACAACATTTCGAGCATTTATTGTGATGTTTTGACATTAAAATAGGTTGAATTATTTTGACGTTTATTTTAAAATAATCTTATTTGAGACGTAAGTTTGCACATTTTATAGGCCACTCTGGCCTGTTTTCAATAAATCGCATGGTACTAAAATCTAAAAAGGTGTTTGACGAAAACACAAATACTTCAAAGAGATTTCCTTTATTATCAAAGGATGCGAAACATTATTGTAACCATACGAACTTAAAATAAAAATTCAAAGAGTACTTATTTATAGCTCTTGTTCGGCGTTTATAAAAGGTGTTCAAAGTGACCACCAGCAGCAGCGATGGTTGCATCTACTCTCTTCTTCATATTTTCAAAAACATTTTGAAGTGCCTCTGCAGTAATTCCATTAACAGCATCTGTTATTGATTGCTTTAATTCATTTATAGTGTGCATGCGTCTCGAGTAAATTGTATATTTTAAGTATCCAAAGAGAAAATAGTCGAGGGGGGTGAAGTCAGATGATCTTGGGGGCCACAGTTTTCGACCTATTAATCTTTCATCATAAAATTGCTGAAGGTATTCACAAGTTTGAGCTGTTGGAAATGCTGGAGCATTATCATGTTGAAAATAACCCTCTTGAATTTCATCGTAATTAAGTTTTCAATAAAGTCAGTCAATATATTTTGATAACGTTGAGCATTAACTGTGCCTTCAAAAAATATGGGTCCAATAATACGTCGCCTAGACATTGCTACCCATACTCCAATTTTTAAAGGGTGTAACTGAGTTTCTTCGAAAACATGAGGATTTTCTGTACTCCAAATACGATAGTTTTGTGAGTTTACATAACCACTCAAGTAAAACCATGCTTCGCCTGAGAAGAAACTCAGATCTAATGTATAATCTTCCCTAAGATTTTCATTGAACCAGTTGCAATATTGTACTCGCTTTTCATAATCAGGTGCAAGAAGCTGTTGTACGACAGAAACTTCATATGGGTGAAAGTGAAGTGAACGTTTAACAGCAGTGTGACAAGTTCCATAAGATAAACCAGTTTGCTGAGATAATTTGCATAGTGATTTTCGGGGACTTTGCTCAAGATGGTCACGTATGTCTTCTACAACTTCTTCAGGAAGCATTTTAGGACGACCAGGGGATTTGCCTTTATTCATGGTTCCTGTTTTACCAAATCTGTCAACAATCCAGCGGACATGTCGTGTAAAATTATCGTAGTCAAATATAACATCTGGAAATTTGTCTCAAAATTCTTCCACACAGAGTTGTATTGGATAATTCCACACACCGTTTTCGTTACGATGACTGTTTCGGAAATATGATTCCAAAATAAACGATTCTTGTTCCAGAGAATAGGGCACTGCAATAAGCCTAAGAAATTAAAATATCATTACAATTTATATCAAATTACTAAATATGCTTTTTCTTACCTAAACAACAATTTTTTAATGTAATGTATCTTTCAAAAAGGCTAATACGATCAAAATAACTTTGTAGCACAATGACGAAAATAACAAATGTAAATAAATCGTTCACGAACGTCAATGAAGAACAAATGGATTGAGGCAAACAAAATTCCCTAGATCTCCCCAGAATTGCCCATGTTCTAACTTCAGGTTATACAGTTGACGTAAATCGGACATGAATATTGATATGACCCTTCTTGGAAAGTATTTTTTTTTCAGACAACCTTTATTGATCACACTGTAGTTAATTTGCACGCGAGGAATAGAATTCACGGGCAAACGCTCGATACGTAAAGATCGTCGTACGCTCTTAGAAATTCAATTTAAAAAATTCTATTTATTTATCTGAAAATTAGTACAAGCAAATTTATAAATGTTTCCTGTTCATAAAACAAAGCATTTCATTCTCATTAAAATTAATTTAAACTTAAAATTTCTTATTTATTTTAATTAAAACAAATTTTAAAAAATAAAACAAACACCTAAGCTACGAAATAATTTACGTTGGCTCGAATGTGAGTTCGCCAAACGTTAAATTATTAAAAACAAGTCTGCAAGAGGATTTAAAACAATTTTTCTTTAAAACATTGGAAAGCAGAAGCGTGCAAACAAGGTTGTCTTTCCATTAAATGAGTGCCTTGATTTGTTTCAACCAAAGTAGAAATTACTTTCTAGTTGTGTAAGCGCAGGAAAGTAATTTGAAGTTTGGAACAAATCAAAGGCAATCACATAAAACGAAGAATTAATTAAATTAAGATCAAAATTAATTTAAACACAAAAGAAAAATTCATTGAGAATTTTAATAAAAAATTCACTATTCATCACGATTGCCCAAGATAAGAATCCAAGCCCTGACAAAGAGTTGAACCTAAGAAAAGGTGAGCTAGAACAGGTAAAGTAAATTGTTGATAAAAAAGAAAAGCTTGTAACGAAGTGACCACTCCGTTACTATTTTTGTACATATTTAGTTAAGTTTTGTATATATTAATTAGCCTGTATTTTTAGGATGTGCTTGCGCAGTTTAATTTAGGTGGGAACTCCAAGAGAGTGGGGCGCCCCACCTCGCGCAAGCCTTTATAAGCGCGCTCGGCGCACGTTTTAATCAGTCCTCCGCCGGCTCTTGAGTTGATGGTCGTGGCTCCGCCGCGCTATCAAGCCACCGGACGTGGCTTGAAGTTAGTGACTTGCCGGGTATTCCGAGCCACCGGACGTGGCTGGAATGCAGTTTTTCTCGCGAAGTCATTCTTCCGTCGATGTTTTGACTCAAACGCGTTTAACCATCTGTGCTATGTTCGCGTTACCTGCAACCGCTCCTCCTGTTTTATCCTGACCTTTCTCTTACCGAATGTGGGCGTCTCACACATCCTGATCCTAGAATGGGAGTCTCACTTTCTCTTACCGAGTGCGGGTGTCTCGCACGTCCTGATCCCAGAGCGGGAGTCTCGCTCTCTCTCTCTTACCGAGTATGGGCGTCTCACACATCCTGATCCTAGAGTGGGAGTCTCAATCTCTCTTACCGAGTGCGGGTGTCTCGCACGTCGTGATCCCAGAGCGGGAGTCTCGCTCTTTCTTACCGAGTGTGGGCGTCTCACACGTCCTGATCCTAGAGTGGGAGTCTCACTCTCTCTTACCTAGTGCGGGCGTCTCGCATATCCTAGAGTGGGTGTCTCACTCTTCCTTTATCCAGTGCGGGTGTCTCGCACATTCTGACCCTGAGTGGGCGTCTCACTCACAACCATACCACCGATCCGATCCCTAGAGCCTGTACCAGAACGTATGCACAGTGCGTTACCGTCCTGCGATTAGTGCCCGTTTCCGGAACTACCGTCCTGCGATTAGTGTCCGTAAGACACACCGTTTCCGGAAATACCGTCCTGCGGTTAGTGTCCGTAAGACACACCGTTTCCGAAACTACCGTCCTGTAATTAGTGTCCGTAAGACACACCGTTTCCGGAACTACCGTCCTGCGATTAGTGTCCGTAAGACACACCGTTTCCGGAAATACCGTCCTGCGATTAGTGTCCGTAAGACACACCGTTTCCGAAACTACCGTCCTGCGATTAGTGCCCGTAAGACACATCTTGTAAAAAGACCTGTAAATATAGACTATGTTTGTAAATAAAGTTGTTGCTAAGTGATCGACGCTTTTATTTCCGCTGAACCCGGACACCGACGAGCACACCCGAACCGACGTCAAGCAGAGCAACGATCGACAGCAACTACAGACCAACCCGAAAATGACGTTCCATTACAAGCTAACAAAGAAAAAGCCAATCAAACAACAAAAACTTTTGATTTTCCCATTCTCCCAAACAACAAACAAACCCAACAAGTTTCCATTCTCTCTGACATTCTTAAATAACACAACAATATGCACCAATGAAAGTTCTACATCTAACGCAACTGTCGAAATTGATCATTACTTCGATGGGCGACTGGTTCTGACGTTTCCAAACTAGTTACAAACTACCAACAAACTATACTACGAACAAACCTAATTTCTGTTCCCAAAATTCAAATTTGGCACTCAAATGTCACCAATACACAAAATATCCGTACTGAGAACAACACTGGATACGCGACATTCGAGCTGATCCCCATAGAGTGGGGATGTAATAGTACAGTCCTCGCAGGCTAATTACAGTATATTATTATTTTGTCCTGACCATAATATAAACTGTTATGTATCAAATAACAGTCTACATGTATTACATAGCAATTTACATATTATAATATAAAGAATGCTTTTTAAATCTGGCGTCCATGATCATGACAGTTGATTATTTCACGTTTGAACTTGCATTCCTAACCTACCTTTCGAGGTTTCAACATTTAATAATAATAATAATTTATTCCCAATATCCCAATATCATTAACAATTAACAAATATCAGAGTACGTGTATAATTATCAGAGTACGTGTACAGTGTACAGTGATGATCATAAACAAAAGGTGGGAAAAAGCCAGAGATCAGATAGTTTCCTACTCAATAAGTAGGAAACCCCTGTTTTTCATCTCAAGCTAAGCAATGAGAAGTGTAATAAAAGCAAAATAGGCAAGCAAAAACTGGATAGCTACAGTTACAGAAACTAGAACTTAGTATGCAAACATTAATAGTATTACCTTACATAATAAACTGCTTTATACATAGCATTAAATAACAGAAGCAGAAACACTATATGCATGTATATTAATATACAGGAGTCAGAAGATGCACTAGTTAACTACAGAGACATGCTTTGTTGAAGAAGCAGGTAATTTTTAAGACGCTGTTTAATGTTTAAATCTTTGATCTCATCAGGAATCGAGTTGTATACTTTCCCAATTTGATACGTAAATGAACGCTTAAAGGATTCCTTGTGCGCAGAAGGTGTAAGTGTGCCTTTAAAACGTATATTAACATTATGCACGTCTGTTCTAAAGATTATTTTCTTACAAAGATACTTAGGTGCTTTGTAAACAACAATTCTATGATAAAGACATGCAGCATGCAACAAGCGCCTGTTGGACATATTAAGCCTTTTTATCTCATTAAGTTTGAATGAAATATGCTGACGACGTTTGATTCCAAAAATCAGTCTCAAACACGAATTTTGAAGAGTCTGAATTCTGCGTATATTGCTACCTACCTGTAGGTTTGCAAATTGTGTGCGGAGTGTCTTAAGTCTCCACACCGCTCGGTGTAGCTCGTGGAGAAGGGAGGGTTCGACGAAACCCCAATGCAAAAGGTGGGCAAAAATGATTTAAAATAAAACGCACCAGCTGAGCACACTTGTTTATATTTAACTTGCTCAAAGAACTTCAAATAACGAACATTTAACAACGGAACATAAATAAAAAAGAGTAACACATTAAAATAAATCCGTACCACAGATCTGTGCTTCGGTCACACATACGGTACTAATCTTAACACAACGACTCCGCCAGTATAATTCGTTCAACAACAAATCCGTAAGTATAATTTGTTCAACCACGACTCCGTAAAGATAATAATAAACTAAAGTTATCCCGACCTTCGTATCCACTCAGAAGATCCAGCGTCCGTTGTAGGTCACTGTCAAACGTCAACCCGGAGCGTCCTCCCGCGGTGAATCGCAGAGTTAGTCAAGGGGTGGCTAACCCGCCACGGTCGCGTCGGATTCCCGGACGAGTCCACTCCTCCAAGGTAAGGCGGGTAGGCCGGCTCACAAAGTCCCTGCTTGATACGGGAATCTGGGCCTCAGACAAGAAGTCCGGAACCGAGCTACCACCGGGATTAACTAGCAGTTCAATTAAAGTCGAAGTAGAATATGCAGCGCTTCTTGAAGTATAACGTGAATCGGAGTCAAAATTAAAACTTGGAAGTTAAAGCGGAATTTGACTTTAAAGCTAACTTGGATTTGAAGCCTGGAGGAAAAGAAACGTATTATAGGGAGGGTCGCTAAAGAACAGCCAAAACCATACACTGTTCCCTTGCTCGGGGTAGGCCTTTGAGATACCGCGTTGAAACAGCTTGTGGGTCACTCGGCGGGCTTTAACAAATCACGATCAAACGTTTCTAATTTCGGCCACACTCACAGTGGGAAATTAACCAGCACTAACTTTAGGCTTGCACGAAAACAATCGACCGCACAGCTCGAGGACCGTCAAGATACTCGCTCGCAAGCAACCGCGCCCTGCTCCATCACATGCTCTGGCAGACGGAAGTCGTTACTGAAGAAACACAGTTTAAACGGGGAAACGAGTGAGACGAAGATATGTAGTCTGCCTGAAGTAACAGCGAATAGTTAACATCACGCTATGTTGTGAAATATGGTGCAATGCGACGATCGGCACGTAGGCCGTGTGAACGTTAAAAGTTCTCACGATGATACAGGGTGTTCGGAAAATTATTATGAATAACTTGAATGGATTTTTCAACCGTAACAATATCCGAAGCATCCAGATTTGGACCGTACACGGCATCAACAAAATTAAATCGAGATAATACTAAGGAGTCGCAGAGCAAGATTTTTAGTTTTTTGTTCAAAAAGTGTCTATTTGTATAAATTATTTTCAATTTAAAGTAAGCTTCCCTTATACAGTTATTAATATGGAATTTGAATCTTAAGGATGAATCTAAAATTAAACCCAAACTTTTAGCACACTTTGTAGGCGTTATCCGCTGATCTGCTATATTTAAGACAATTTGAGGTTCTATAAGAGACTGAAGTTTCGTAGGACCAAATACTAGTACAGAGGTTTTAGCAGCATTTAATTGAAGCGCATGTTTTTCAGAAATATCTGCAAGACTAGATAAATCAGAATTAATGTTAGAAATTGCATTCGGCAATTCAGCAGGCAAGAAAGAATAAAGAAGCTGGGTATCATCAGCGTATAAGTGAAATTTACAATGACGTATGACTTTAATAAAGTCACTGGTATAAAGGGTATACAATAGAGGGCCTAAGACTGATCCCTGCGGGACACCACATGACGACACCAGAGGGGAAGAAACTTGATTATCAATTTCAACTTGATGGGTACGATTATGTAAATAACTCCGAAAAAAATTAACTGCGAGTTCAGATAAACCAATAAACTTTAAAATGGCCAATAGAGTCTGATGATTTATGGTGTCAAATGCTTTCGAGAAATCCAGCAGCGTTAATACTGTGATCTTATTGTCATCTATTCCCCTCAAAATATCGTCAGTGATATCCAACAGGACAGTCTTCCAACTGTGGCGAGGACGGAACCCAGATTGAGTATCCGGCAGTATGTTATGTGAGACTGCGTATTCTCGAAGCTAAGAAGCTATAATCTTCTCTAAAATTTTTGAAAGTACGGGTAGAATGCTAATGGGACGAAGGTCTTTGAATTGAGTAGCCTTAGTTGTTTTTGGAATAGGTTTAATAAGTGCTCGTTTCCAGATTTCTGGAAACACACTGTGACTAATACAAAAATTTATAACGTGACAGATATACGGCACTATATCAGGGCAACATAAGAACAAGAAATTAATATTTAAACCGTCAATTCCTGATATATTTGTCTTAATTTGGGACATATATTTTAAAATGTCTGCTTCAGAGACTGTATGAAACGAAAAATCATTATGCTTATATTTACTTTCATTTAAATAATAATTTATGGTTTGTTTATCCCCCATAGACACAGTTGAGGAATTAGTGTAATATTTATTAAGCGCATCTACGTCCTTTAGTTGGTCCGGTATATTTTTCTTATGAGAAAAATTTAGCAAGTGCAGATCTTTCCAAAATCTATTAATTCCATTACATCTAATTCTATATTCAAAATACGCTTTTTTCTCATTTCTAAAGGTTAGAGTAGTAAGATTACGTAAACTTTTGTAGTATTCAAAATGAGCAAGATTTTTTGTACGTCGCCATCTGCTACGTGCTTTATCCCTTAGAGACATGAGAAATCTCAAGTTATCTGTTAACCAAGGACAATAAGAACGAGAAGATTTTACTACTTTTAAGGGAGCAAGAAGATCAAGAACATACATTAATTCTTCATTTAAAAAGTTAACCTTGTCGTTAACATCAATCATATCATATATTCTCTCGAATGGTATTTGTCTAAGTAGAAAATTAAGCTCATCTGGGATGATATCTTTAAAATTACGCATATATCTGATTGTTACTTTGCTTTCTGAAGCAGGAAATTTTAACTCACAAGAAACTAAATCGTGGTCGGATACACCTTCTACTGGAATAACATGTGTTGAATCTACAAAAATGCAATTGCTTATTAAGACGAGGTCCAGAAGTGTAGCAGAGGTACTGGTTACACGAGTTGGTGAATTCACCAGCTGTGTCAAACCGTAAGCATCTAGAAGAGAAACGAATTTATTTGTGCTTACACAATTTTCATCTAGCATATCAATAGTCACCTAGACAAATTATCTCATCATATTGAGATATTAATAATGTTAAATCATCTTCTAGTAAATCAAGGAACTGATTATAATTAAAATCAGGAGGTCTGTATATTGCACCTACCGCAAAGTGATGTGTCTTAAATTTCAAACTAATCCAAAGTTGCTCCAATTGCTGATTAATGGTAATTAAAGAATGAGAAATACTTATTTTGATATAAATGCACACACCACCACCCCTGCCCACCACGTGCTACCTACCTGCGTAGATAGGCAGAAGTTTTACATTGGAGCGAAACTTTATTCCAATGTTGCCAGCCAGCTACAGTGGGACGGGGGGTTCTCTATCCAAAACGCGAAGGCCAAACCAAAAACAGGCGCCACTTAATTTTTTTTGTAAAAGGAAACGCGTGAAAAATTAAGAAAACACGTTACGTCCAAAACATGAACACTTTTATTAATCGAAACAACAAAACAAATAAAACAAATTCAACGCAAGTCGATCGATCTAAGTACACAACAAGGCCATAAACATGATACGTTACTACCTAACTTTTCGGATCCGAAATCGCTACACAACTATATTAAAATAATTCCAGCCGTCACTAATGCAACAGAATACAAAAGAATGCAACCTTCGGTTATTTGCACGCGTCAACGCTCGTCTGCTTATATCATATTTAAATTACACCGGCAGTTATGCAGTAAGTTGCAAGTTTTATTGCGGCAAAATCAAAATAATGGATCCGAAATAAAATCCGCGAAATATCGCTCAAAACTACGAAAAGAAATTATAACGCTCCGACCTTTATTCCTTTGATGTCCGATTCGTTTGTCGGTGTCTTTGCGGCAATGTCGCAGCGGCACTTTGTAATGTGCCGGCTTCCGCGTAGAGGGACGAGGGAGGGATCTTCCAACGCCGTAATTCGCGATGCACCCAACAAGAAATACCTCTTGAAATAGGTCCCAGATTAAAGTCTAGGATTAATGATAGCTTTTGCTAGAAGCTCACGATAAAAGCTCACGATAAAAGCTTACGATAAAAGCTCACGATAAAAGCCTATAAGAAATGAAATAAAACGAACACATAAGTCAAACCGAGAGTTGCTGCGTATAGAACTTACCTCGGTCTATTACCGAAGCTGTGACACCCACGGGACACGCGGTTTTCCTGTCTTACACCTGGGTCTAATCAGAGTCGGCAATTAGCCGTAGATATGCACAAACATCCCTTCGATGTAATGGCACGCACAAATAAAAATATTTACGAAAAGAGAGTGTGACCCAAGAGACGGCAAGTTTCGTTCTGACAATGGCGCAACATTTCTCGTTTGACAAACAAGGAAGGATTATAAACAAGCGAGACACCGTCTAATCCTACCTCCGGGGAACTTTCTTAGTAACAGTGGGAACCAATCGGCTGAAAGGACAAAGGTCACGCATAATACGCGTCCAGAAGTAGAACTTCGTTATAATTCGTTCAATTCCTCACATACACGCGATTTTGAACTCAATTAAGGAGGGATTACGTATATAAAATGAATTTGTTTAAATAAATGAAGGTCCTGTTAATAGAAATATGCTAAAACGAAAATTTAAGAAAATTACGCCGGCGAAATACACTGACTGCAATGTGTACAACGGCGCGGTCCAAGGAATAATCCGACACGTCGAATTTCGCATATACAGGGCGTGTTCGGAACAGAAATGAAGGCTGGACGGTGGCGATGCATATACAGGGGGTATTCAGAACAGGAATGAAAGAAATGAACTGTAACACACGTCTCTCCTGTATAATAAATAACCCTCAATTCCAATGAGATCACTCAGGATATTGTCTGATAACCAAGTCTCTGTAAACAGTATCACATCATAATTGTTATAAAGAACAAGGTCTCTAATTAAATCTATTTTAGGCAATAGCGATCTAACATTAAGCTGTGCAAGCTTGAAATTATTCATCATAGTGTTAGTAATCTAATATAGCAATAGCAAAAAAAAAAGATTTAAATTCAGATTTAATTAAATTAAGTAAATTTAGAGACACTATAAAGCTGACACTAATTTAGAATAATAAATGAAATAAAATGAACAATGCGCACTTCATCAGATTTTTACCACAAACAAGTAATAAACAAAATAAATCAAGTTCATCAATTTACATCAGAACTAATAATAATAATAATAATAATAATAATTCCCCTGGAAAGTTTTCTATTTCAAGAGGAAAACAAAATAAATCTAATTAAATTAAGTAAATTTAGAAACAACTTATAAGCTGACAAAACCTGTAACACTACTTTAGAATAGGTAACTTAATGTGTATTAATAAGATTGCAAAAAGATATACTTGCATAAATCAAATAAAATGAACAACACGCACTTCATCAGATTTTACCACAGACAAGTAATAAACAAGTAAAAAAATATATAAAGCTAATTAAATTAAGTAAATTTAGAAAAAATTTATAAAGCTGACAAAGACCTGTAACACTAATTTAGAATAGGTAACTTAATGTATATTAAGTTAAAGATTGGAAAAGAAATAGTTGCAAAAATAAAATAAAATTTAACAGTACGATTAGACAAAACAAAAATGTGAACTATTGTAATAAACGAAAAGAGACAAGAAGAATGAGATCTTTTATAATAAATGAAAAAAGGCAGTAAAAAATAAGATTTACAACAAATAATCAAAATTGTAGTGCGTTCACAATAAGTACCTTGTCACGGCCAACTGCGACGCCAAATTTAAAAAAAAACACTCGTTATAAATTTACATAATTTTTAAACGAACACAAAAGTGAAAAAAGAATATACAGGGTGTTTGGGTTATAAGATAACAAACTTTTTGTGTATGCAGAAATAGACGAAATAAAACTTTTCTTCCAGTAATTCTTTTATATCTATTTTTTTCAATTTGAAGAGTCACTGCTTGTGATCTTTTGGAATTTCAAAACGTAGTAGAGCTCTTTTGTTTTCTAATCTTTAAAAAATCATAGTGACTGGCGTTTAATGTCAAAAACGTTAACTCGCTTCAAAAATTTAAATTAAAAAAAAAATTGAAAAGTTAGTTATTGGAAAATGCTAAGATATACAAAAAAAAACTTACTGGAAGAAAAGTTTTATTTCGTCTATTTCTGCATACACAGAAAGTTTTTTACCTTATACCTTTGTTATCTAAAACCGTAAATTCCTACATAGTATACATTTGAAATAATTGTAGTTCCTATTATCTCTTACCTGAAGATTAGCACACCATCACAGAATTATTATTTATTAGTTATTAGTTTTAGCCCCATATTATTTTAGCATTTTTTTATTTTATTTTTTCTCTTTTCTTATAGTTAGTCATTAATTCAGGCATTTGTGCGCATTACTCTCAATTTATTCTAGGTTTCGGAGTCAGAACATTGTTCAGTCCTTCCGACCGTTCAATGAACCGCGCGTAGCGATTTTCAGACGTTGACGAATTTTGTAATTTTTTTTTTTACCTGGTTTTGTAATTTGGTTCTGAAATAAAGTCATTATTATTATTATTATATCCCAAACACTCTGTGTAAAATGAATAAAACTAGAATAATCGAATTGAGTTTTAAAAAAATTATCAGCGTATATGATTTTTTTTATCATGAACCATGATGACCCAATTTGCTTTGATTGACCAAAAATGAATAGTGCTGGAATATTTTTAATGTGATTTTTGAAACTAGTGGTGCTGTGGTACTGTCTTAATTCCATGTAAAAAGGCATGCTATAAATTACCTTTTAAAAAAAGGTCAGGAAGTCACGAATAAATCATACCTATCACCATATTGTCTTATCTCCTAACTCGTAAACTGAAGCTGCCTGCGTCAATTTCAATTCATCAACTTATGTTTTGGTACAGGGCGAATGTTATTTATACCGCCAAAAAAGAGTATAAGAGAATGAACGTTATAAATTATGGGAAAAATGTTTAAAGAATTCTACGATATAGTTTATAATTAATTAAAAATGTAGGTACCCTAAAAGCATGCGTACGAAATACAACGTCACGTTTTATAAATGCACCAGTAACTTATAGTAATAGTATAAAGTAGTATAAAGTTTTATGATTATTATTTTATTGACTCCACACAATGTAATCTTGACACATATCTGAATTTGGTTTTATTACATGCTTAACAGCTGGGAACAAGACGGTATAATTAAATGGTGTTTAAATTGGCGGGGGTGTTTGATCACCCTGCCTACAAAGTGAAACATACCATGCGGAGCTTACCGAACCTGCGCAAGCTCCCTTACATCCTTTGTTTTATTATATAGCCATTAGCTTTTTTTTGTGAAATAATTGATACATGATCAAATACCGATTCCTTTCTTTCCGGGTGAATCTCATAATTCGGAAGTTTTCTTTTCGGAAGAAAGCCAAAGTATTTTTCACCCAAAGGAAAAAAAAACATCTGTATATTATGATTCAATTAATCAAAAATTGCAGCCAAATTTACCACAAAAACAAGTATTTATTTTTTACGGAGTAAATCATTTGACCGTTTATTATTGTGGCGCTTTACTGAATTATCCAAAAAATAAACAAAACAAAAAAAATTCCATCCGAACAACAAATAAATAAAACTAACATTTACCGACGACGTATAAACGGCAGTTTTCCGATAATCCGGCGATAAAGTTGGCAGAGCGCGTTTTAGTTGCGAAATCATAGCCCGGTCCGATGAGAGGGTGGACGTGCACGATAATAATGTAAATGCGCGCAATTTGTATCCGCGCATTAAAAACATTTACATAGTCGGACACTGCCGAACGTATTGCCCGCCGAATATTATCAGATATCAATTAGCGGGGTTAATGTTGCCGTGCAGATTTGATTTGCATGTGCAATTAAATTCAGAACTGCGAGCTCCCGTAATTACCGAAGCAAATCGTTAATAGGAAAAATTTTCCAATAACATACATGTTCGTAGTACAAACAATACAAACAAAAAAAAAATCTTCGAAAATCAAACTAACAGAACGGATTATATTGTCTAAATTATTACTTTATTAAACTCATTTAATAAAAAATGGTATATAAGGGTTACAAATAGAATAGTGATATAACACAGGTGGGTAGTATACCGTATGTGAATTGCTCCTGAAGTCGCTCCCACACATGTGCACCAATATTTGTACAAAATTATGTGCAAACTTTCGCGCACGCAAAACTGACTCGCTCTGACAAATCGATGGCCCTCTGAAAAACAGCACAACTCAAAAACTGCTCTTTTTGAGATATTGCGCGCATTATGTACACTCCTTTTGCAGGTATATTTTATGTGACAGAACATCACATCGTTATTTACATACCTACATACATACATACTGAACCGCTACGCAGCACAAATGTCGATATACTTTAAATGTGTAATTTGTCCGCCAATATGTCGAACAGCGACATATGTTCAGTTATGTCGAACTATACTTGTGAAATGCTTGTAAGTGTGTGCTTCTTCTCATAAAAAGTGATACAAGTAAAAAAGTGTCAGCTTATTTTAGCGTAAAACGGTATATTATATGAAATTTTTTAAATTGCATCCCTGAAAATTTAAGTTTTTGAGTTGTGCCATTATTCCAGAGGTCTATCGAAATTGGAAATGACCTCAAAGATGTGCATATGCCTAATCCGATCGAACAATACTCGTCACAAACAATACTCGTTGTAGCTTATAAGCGATCAGTGAAAATTCGAACAGTATGAGCTTATAGGGCATGGGTATAAACGCTTCTACGACTACGTTAAAAAAAATATTGCGATCCAGCCGACTTACAGCCAAAAATTTTGCAAGTTTGCAATGACACGCTTTGTCCGCACTGACCGTCATCTCGTGCGTGATAGCTCATAGGGCAACAGTATCAACGAAAGTATTCGTAATTTGCTACCTACGGCACAATTTACGCGCTAACCGTGCGTATGTCTTGTTGGTCGTCGGAGTTGTAATGGAGTTATCGAGCTACTGTGCTGTTGATGAGGCCCCAATAGGGCCGAAATAGCTATATAGAATATGCTCGGGGGGCCCCATTACGATCCAGCCGACTTACAACCAAAAATTTTGCTAGAATAAAATAATTCAGTACTAAACAAAATAATAATATTACGAGAAGTTGGCAAAGAAAGAAACGGCGAATAGACCACGCAACAGTTACATCTGCACAGATCAAGCAGATACGACGATACGAAAGCATCCTCTAAATTAAGGTAGGCATTCATTTATCGACAACACGCAAGGATCGCTTTATTTGACGTACTGAGTGTACTGACGTGTCCGATTAAGGGGATTGTCCGGCTTAGAGAGGAACGACTTAGCGGTAGTGTTATGCATTTAATTAATTCCCTGAAAGATGTCCAATGGAGAGGAATGTCCGCGTAATTCATTCATTCGTTCAACGTACTGATGTTACCAAACTTATCGACCGTTGGATCCACCAAACATTCTTGTCAATTTGCACGTTGATTACAAACATATAACCATACAAAGCAAAAATTTCTTTTTTTTCTTAATTTTGGAACGTCGACTACGGAAATGCCTTTAGAACATTAGACGAGAAACGTATATCAATATAGAAAATCGTATGCCACGCCTAAATATGTAGCAAATGACGAATAGATACATAATAAAAATCTGGATAAAACGATAAAAATAAATGAAAATCAAATCCAACAGATATCAGTATGCCATGTGCAGAACCTTAAATCTGGGTGAAAAGACCAACCTCTGTAATAAAGGAGAGAACGGCCTTTGTTCTCTCAGAATAATTGCGAAGAGTCTTACCAGCGGTACTATTGACTTCATATCTCTATCGGAACATAACGAAAGAGGAGTATTCAACAAGAATATACTAGGCGGTGAAGGAGGGAGCAATGAGAGGGTATATGTCGCCGATGATTTTATCGAGAAGAACTAGCGTGTGAAAAAATATGGTTGTACGTATACATTCCCTATTCTGCACTCACTTAAGAGAAAGTCAACCTAAGGCCAAAATTGGGCAAAAAAAAAATTCAAAAAAATGCAACGTAATACGTTTCACTTCTATGAGTCTACTAAGTGCCTCCTTTATTTCCTGTAATGAACTGAGGAAGTCTCTACAAGAGGTCATACCATCGAATCGACCAGGTTAGCGTGAGGAACGACGTCAACTTCAAAGTCAGAAAATCGATTCATGATCAGAAGTCGATCAGTAGACCGTCTCTAACCTTTTTCACGCATTTCAAATGTCCGCAAAATTCATTAAGGAATTTCACAATAAAATGAGAAATCCCAAAAAATCACCGTCCTTTCGGTCATTATAAAGTGCAACTCCGGAGTTGCACTTTTAGTGTCTGGATAACCGATTAACCATTCAGCCTTCGACATAGAATCCATCTTGGCTTCGAGAATTTTCCTCCCAATTGGCCAATTTAGGCAAGTTTTTCGATGATACAGATTCCACCGTCATACAGGAAGTGAACTATGACTGAGGTACACCAACTCGGACTGGGTTTTTTTAAATCAAAGTTTGACTGCTCTAGATCCGCCGCTAATTCAAAAAACAAGAAGGCCTCCTCGTGTAGGTAAGCAGGATGATCTGTGAAAAGCAGATGCTGCCCATTCGCAATCCCTGGGGGAAGTAGGGACCAAATCGGGGCGCACAAGTTTGCTACTACCCCTTCTCAAACCCTTGGTTCTGCAAATATTTCTTAACGGTATTTTTGTGCACTCATACTCCGGCAGTATAAAATTTATCTTTCGTAATACCATTCTATCAATTAACCCTTACCTTAACTCCGTTTTTATGAAGTTTATTCAATTGCGGAAGGAGCAAAACAAAGTAAGACTTCTTGTGCTTCTTCGTTTTCCTACGAATTTGTACACAGTGCCCTTTTTTTAGTTTGCAATATATCTTATTTTATATTTTATATATTATACTTTTGAATCCGTCTTTTTTATACTATTTCTTTCTGACATTTTGTAAGGTCATCCCAAAATATCAACGCAAAATATGCCAATGCACATATACATAAATTTAAGTAATCAAAACGCTTGTTACCCCCATAGGGTAACGTAACGTGCTCAAAATAATCCGTAAAAAACGGGGCACGGGTTCTTGCGCAGATGTGTTGGCAATTTAGGACATCTTTCAAACAACTAACTATTTTATTTAAAAAAATAACAAAACAAATTAAATCCTAAACATACATAAAAAGAAGAAACAAATATTAAATTAAACAAAGTATTATAGACTAAGAATACTTACATCATCGTTATTGGTTTCGGGCGGAGCACTGTTACCGCACTTATTCAATCAACGTACCAAATTCGATTAATTTACAATTACTGCCGCGACAATAACCAGTGGCTAAATTCCCCCCTCTAAAAAAATTAAAATGCGTCTAATTTGAATCGGTAACATTGCTACCCTTTTTTTAAAAAAAAAATTTGCTTAAAGTAAAATTTTTTTTTCTACATTACAAAAAAAATCTACATTGACAAAAAAAATCATTTGAAAATAGGATTATCAATAAGAATGGTTGTAAAGACTTACATCACAACGTTATTGACTATCTACAATATTCTTCTGGTATTTAACCTCTGACGTTTGGTATTATTCTCGGCTTGTTGGTAAATTACCAAATTCCATTAGTCCATCTTCCTTTAAGTACCTTCCAGTGTTCCAGGTTATTCCAATTATTTCCATGGAGGTAATTTGATTTACTGATTTTGTTGCCTGTATATCTTCATTTCAAATGGTTATGGCTAAAGTTCTTGAGGCTCCCCAGTTTCGGACATTCCAAGTTAACTTCTGTTCTCCTCATTTTTATTTCCATTTCAAATTAAATGCATTGGTAAACTTCATTATCCTTGTCATATTGAGTTTTCCCCAGAAAGTATTGCACTGGTGTGTGGTATTCTTCTTCCATGTAAACCATCTCTAGTTGTATATGTTCATGGTTCCATGTGGTCACCATTTTGACAAGAAGGTTAAACACCGTTATCAAAATATGAAATAAGACAAATATTAAGATTTGGAAAATCAACCATGCTTATAGATATCCGCCTTAATATTGAATATACAGCTAATCTAAAACTAAACCCCGGTTTCAGTAATTTTTAACCCTTACTACATCCTACTTCCCTTTTAACTAACAATTATTGTCTTAGGGAGTTTACATTAGGCACAAATCTTGGAATTTTTCATATTTCCTTAAGTTCGATTTTAAGATTAGGATATAAAGTATTCGTAACGGCTGCGGTTAATGGTTCTGTCTCCGGTGCTATGGTTATGTGTTCATCAGGTGTTCGAACTGATGCCCTAGTTGTCGGTTCAGGGTCCCTTTGATTGTTTCGGTATTGAGAATGTAATACCCATGAAGTAAGAACAGTCCATATACTCGCTAGCAAGGAGATGCCACAACCCACAGTTTTATACAGCGCCAATCCATTTATGATAACTGAAATGATATATTTTATTAGTCTAATTATTATGTAAATACCTATAAATCCTGACTTATACATCCCTATATCAACAAAATATCCCCAGACATAACTTAACGTGTCTCTTGCAATATGTTTAATTTCTTCGGCATTGAATAAATTTAATACATTAAAGGCATCGGATTCAGGATTGTATCCGATAATCTTTCGTGTTAAGTGATTTGTTACTGCTTGTCTTTGTATACCAAATGCAAAATTATGTTGAACTTTATCAATTTCCTGATCTGTATACAGTCCCCCGCTTCCTAAATTTTTAATGGATGTAAACTGAGTGATAGTTTCATCTGAAGCCCTTAAGATTATTGGTTCTATATTTAAAATTGGATGTGGAGCGAATCCTACCCAACGATTGTCAATATTATATAATGGTGGTGCTATTTCAGAACATTCAATTTCTTCCGCATGTTTCTGAATAACATGTGTAATAGAGGACATATAGTAGCTTTCATTATTAACAACAACTGGCAATTCGTTAAAACACTTATTAGTGCGTCTTATTTCAGCTATTTTAGGTGTGCATTTCATAATATACAAAACCTCTCCCAACACTTTTCCTATATGACCGGGTATCCCTTTGAAAATAGTGCTTACAGCATCCGAAGTAAATGGAGCAAGCAAAAGACGATTTTTTAATATTTCCCGTTTCAGCAAACATCTGCGATAAATAGAATATGAATGTGCTTTTTGAAAATTTACTTTAGTTGAAACTTCAACATACATAAATTTTGAATTAACGTATGACATTAAATTAGTATTGTGAGGATGTAACGATTGTTTATTTGCAATAAAGGAAGTTCCTCCTTTTACTTCAATTACTATAATACGTGGATGCTCTGTTATCCAAATTTCTTGACTGCAAATAATTTTTCTACGTAATAAAGACAAAGCAAATATATGTTCATCCTGCTCTACTGTAATAAAATTTTGAATAGTTTCATTAGAATTGATCTTTATAAAAATACCTGTACCTTCATATAAAATTGCATGTTTATCCTCATTACATTCATGAGTACTTACTACGTCCCAAATACTCTCACCAATTTCGAAATCCATACAATAACCGTCCATGTACTGACATGTGACTCCACCTAATAAATTAATTTCTCCTGCGTCCAGGCGTGTTGATGCTATATAAGATTGTACTCGTATTTTTACAGTGGCGGTTACAATCACATCGGTCCAAGATATCCCGTTTTCGGTATATGTAGTTCCATGACATTCCCCATCCAATGTAACTTTTCCGGCTAGGGTAAGAGATGCTGTTGTCGTAGAATTCATTTTTATGTTTGAAATGATATGCCCTGAAAAACCTGTAAAACTGCCAGTCTGATGAATAGATTGGCATCCAGCTGCACCCAAAGGATTCACATAATTCATCAATCCCTGATGAACTGCACTAGTGTGACTGTGCATTCCACAGTGTTGTATTAATCTTGTTATTTCCACCAGACATGTCTTCACACCAACGGCAACATACTCGTTCTTTTGGATCACCTGTATCCGTCGCACTTCTTCTTCATAATTTCTCTCTGGAAGAGGGCATGGAGCAACATCCTTAATTGACATTACCGTGATATTGGGAGTTGGTGAATGGCAATCGTAGACAATGATTCCAGTGACAAGTTTTAAAAGAATTAGCAAGATCATTTCAATGAACATCCTGAAACATACCATATGTAAGATTCTCTTATTAATAATTACTAATGGTTATACAAATAATACAAATAATTAACATACATTTTATCTAAAAGTAACTTAACGACTACAACAAAATTTAAGTATATTAGAGTGGTTTTGGTAATACCCAAGGATGGTTAGATACCCGTCCTTTACTCCTTGTACGATACAGATACTCCTGTTCGTGGTCATCGAGAACTTCTGCAATGTCATTTGAACTGCTTCCTTTATCTACTTCGTCTTCCTCATCGGTGCTGTTATCCGATTGTTCACTTTCTCTTTCTTCGATTTCCTGATTTGGGTCTTCGGTTGGCTGTTCTCCATTATTAAATTGACGTGGAACTTTAACAGTAACTTTACCAGGAATTTCACCATGATCTTCACTTTGTTTCTGTGTTTCATTCTTTTCAGTTAGATTTGTTTTCTCTTCTTCAGCCTCTCCAAGATTTTCTTATTTACCTTGTTTGTATGGTTTTAATCGATTTGCATGTACAATCTGAAATTTCCTTGTGCCTATTTTCTGAATTTTAAAGGTCACAGGTCCTAGTTGTTCCAAAACACGATATGGCCCTTTCCAAGGTTTACTGAGCTTCTTTGATAGACCCAACTTAACTACTGGATCGTTCAAGTAAACTAAATCACCTAACGTAATGCTTACGGGTTTAGTAGTTTTATTATATCTTTGAGTTTGTTTCTCACTAGTTTTCTCTAAGTTTTGCCGCATTATTTCATAAGACACTTGTAACCTCCGAAGTAGTTCGAAACTATAGTTTTCTGCATAATCATACCTAAATCCATCGACTTTAATGATTTCGTCATAAGGCATTGCCATGTCCCTTCCGTGTAGAAGGAAATAAGGAGTTTCGTGAGTTGAACTGTGTACTTGATTTCTATAAGCCATCAAAATATATGGTAGCCATTCATCCCAGTCGTCTTGATTTTCATTTACTACTTGTGCCAACAGATCTTTCAAAACTCGATGAGTTCTTTCAACCAAACCATTCGTTTGCGGATGGTAGGGTGTCGTTTGTATTTTCTCAATTTTAAGTAAAAGACAGACCTCTTTCATTAATTTCGATGTAAAATTTTTTCCTTGATCAGTTAGAAGTACCTTTGGTGTTCCGTGTCTGGAAATGACATTAGTAACAAAAGCTTTCGCAACGGTTTCCACCTTTTGATTTGGAATAGCGATTGCTTCAGGGTATTTTGTAAAATAATCTTGAAATGTGAGGAGATAGCGATTTCCATTTTGAGTAAAATTCAGTGGTCCCACGATGTCCATTGCTACACGTTCGAAAGGTTCTTGAACCACGGGGAATTTTTGTAGAGGTGCTTTCTTCAAATGTGGGGATGTCTTCCTTTGATTGCACATTTTACAATAGTCACAATAGTCCTTTATATCTTTGGACATATTTCTCCAATAATATAACGATTTTACATAGGAATTTGTTTTCTCATATCCAAAATGCCCTGCATAAGGTAAATCGTGACTTTGATAGAGGACCTTCCTGCGATATTTCTGTGGTACAACCAGACGATGATTTCTTCCGTTTGCATTTTTCTTTTTAAATAAGAGACCATCTTCATCCAGGAAGAATTTTGCTTCAGGGTTATCTTGAATACCGTCAAAATATTCTTTTAGTTCTTCATCACGTGATTGTTCCCGTTGAATGTCTTCTCTGTCCCAAGTTGGTTGATACATCTTAATTGTATCTACAACGTTTATTCCTAAACGTGAAAGAGCATCAGCGTTCCCGTGTTTTCTGCCCGGTCTATGAATAATTTCAAAATCGTATTCCGCCAAAGTTAATGCCCATCTTGCTAAGCGTGAATTGGGGTCTCTAATAGAGAGTAACCATTTCAAAGGTCTATGGTCCGTTATGATCTTAAATTTCCTACCATACACATAGCATCTAAAGTGTTTGACTGCCCAAATCACAGCCAAACATTCTTTTTCCGTAGTTGAATAATTTGTCTCTGCTTGATTTAGTTGCCTGCTCGCATAGGCGATAGGTTCCTCATACCCATTAAAATTTTGACTTAAGATAGCACCCACAGCATATCCTGATGCGTCTGTTGTAAGTATGAATTCGTTTTTGAAATCAGGATATTGAAGAACCGTTTTTTCACATAAAGCATCTCTCAACTTTTCAAACGCCGTTTGTTGTTCTTGTGTCCAAACGAATGGTGCATTTTTCTTCGTAAGTTCGGTGAGTGATTTTGAAAAGTATGAAAATTGAGGAATAAAACGTCGATAAAATCCAACTAAGCCTAGAAATGATCTAATGTGTCTGATACTTTTAGGAATAGAATAATTTCTTATGATTTCAGTTTTTGAAGGATCAGGTTTGATACCGTTTTTGGAAATAATATGATCTAAATAGTTTATTTCTGAAAATAAAAATTTGCATTTAGCAGGTTTTAATTTTAAATTTGCTTCTCGAATTCGAACAAATATTTCTCGTAATTTATTAAGGTGTTCAGAAATATTTTCTTTGTTAAAAACTATTACATCATCAAGGTATACAAAACATTTTTCTCCAGTTAGACCTGATAAAGTGGTATTCATTAATCGCTGGAAAGTGCTAGGCGCATTCACTAGACCAAATGGCATTTTATTGCATTCATAGTGTCCATCCGGCATGCTAAAAGCAGTTTTCTCTTTGTCTTTGCCAATATCCTGTCGCTAGATCCAATGTGCTGAAAAGTGTGGCGTTACCTAGCTGATCTATAGTTTCATGAAGGTTAGGAAGTGGATAGAAGTCTCTCTTTGTAATTGCATTTAATCCCCGGTAATCAATACAGACTCTGATGTTATTTTCGCTATTTCGTCCCTTTTTAGGTACCATAACCACTGGTGCCGACCAAGGAGACTTTGATGGAGAAATAATTCCGTCGTTTAACATACCCTGTATATTGGACTTCAGTAATTCGCGTTGGCTATAAGGCACTCTATACGGACGCTTAACTATTGGTGGAACATCTTCAGTAATTATTCGGTGTTTTACTCCCATGGCTGTTCCTAATTTCGTGTTATCAGTCAAAAATATATCGTGAAATTCAGATAATAAACCCAATAATTTTTCTTTATTATCAGTTGTTAAGTGATCTAAAGAAAAGTACTCTGCGAACTGATTAATTTTAACCGAATTTATTGTTATTTCTGATTTATTTATATCTTGAAAATACACCCGAATTTCTATCCCACAATCTCGGAAAATGTATTTCAGCATTTCAAATACCTCATCCCAACCTAATTTATCTAATCCCGTTGCAATTTTAGGAATTGCTAATTTCCGAATTTTATGCTTCTCACAAAATTGTTTCAGATTTAATAGTGTATTAAACATATCTTTACTAGTTGGTTTATTATAATAATATCGTTTAGTGACTAAGTATAAAATATAACGCTTATCAAATTTTAAATATACCACATCATGTAATTTTGGTTTCTGAGCTTTTAATTTATTAATATTTCCAAATTTTGCCTTAAAAACTTTAGCTATTCCCTTTCCCAAACATAAATCGCTGCTGACGCAGTGTCCTAAGTTATATTCAATTGGAGCGTCGAATAAATCACGTATTGCGTATACATTACTTACTTGTGAGTACGAGTTCCCCTTATAATTTCTTCTGTATTTTTGGAAGTTCTCCCAATTTACCCTGTGTATTCGCGAATTCTCTATTTTTTCTTCCAATACATCTTCGTTGTACTCGTACATTTCTAGGTTTACATTACCCGTTTCCTTCATTACTGTTTCCCCATATCCAATACATAAATTCTTCGTTAACTTCATAGGTTTCTCGGTTACGTTGATCAGGCGTACCGGTACCTCATTTTTATCATTTACTGTGACTAGGGTTCTAGCAGCCATTACTCCATACACTAAGGTATCGTTAGGCTCTACAATGACTTCCGTTCCAGGACACATTCCTTTTTGTTTCGCTGTACATACAATTTCACATCGAGCGGGTATTTCTGTTTCTTCTTTCAAATGAACAAGACAGTGGCCAACTGCTCGCTCATAGTTACTTGGTAACTCTTTCTTATTCTTGTCCTTCCGCTGGGCTTTAATCGTTGAAGATTTCTGCTCTCCAGTTTCCATCCTATTGCATGCCTCATTTGTTGAACCTGTTGGATGCTCCTGAAATAGGCTATTACCTTTGTCTGACCCATACTTATCACCAGTTTTATTATTTGCAACTGTGTTAACGACATAATTTCCCTCTCCTTCCAAATCAGTAGTGATGTCATCTATTTTAATGACACTCCCTTGGAAATCTACTACGCAATTATATTTACACAAAAAATCTCTACCGATTAAACCATCTGCTTCCAAAGGAAGTCTACTACAAATTATGCAATCGATAGGAAATGATTTTTCATGTATAATAAAACTCAACTGAGCGCTCCCTAAACTTAAAATTTTATCACCTGTAATTCCCATTAAACATACCGATTCATCTTTATTTATTTCTAAATCTTCGAAACATTCGTATTTAAGAATTGTTACTGCTGATCCCGTATCAACTATTAGTTTCAGTATTTTATTTCTAACTTTAACCGTAATTATAGGTACATTTGCAAGCTCAGATTTTAAGAAAATATGTGGTATTATTATTTTATTTTGTAAGTTTTCCCCATTTAATTTTTTTGACCCATCAAATTGGGGTACTTTGAGGGTTGTCTTCGGTTTAAAGTATAAGACTTATTTTTCCCATTTACATTGTTAGTATTGCTATTTTTAATCTTGCTGAATTCACTAATTCCAGTGGAATTGAAATTTCGTGGCACGACATTCTGTTTTTGCAAAAGGTTATTGGACTCTGGTACTTTACTTTTCCTGCGTTGCCAGCAAGCTGACGCGACATGACCCGGTTTTTGACATACGCGACACACAATTTTACCAAAGCATTGTGGAGCTACATGACCATCTTTAAAACAATTAAAACATTTTGGTTTTTCTGGTTTTCTAAATTGGCGCGATTGAACGTAATTTATTGGAATATTATTCGTTACATTACAAAAATTTGAAAATCCGGCGGGCATATTAATCATTAATTGATTTAATTCTTCCTGTCTAGCAATTTGAGTCGCTTTATCTATGTCTAAATCTGCTTCTCTAGAAAGAATTAGTCCCACTCCTCTTAATAACTCTCTTCTTAAACCTAATTTAAATTGCGTTAAAATTAAATCATTATTTTTCTTAGTAATTCCGGCCTTCTGATTTTGTGACGCCGATTCTAAATCCTCATTTAACGTTTCCTGTCCTAATAATTTTAGACGTGTGACGAACTGATCTACTGTTTCATCTCGCTTTTGCCTACACTGCATAAGTTTAAATTGAGCTGCCCCTGGTACTCGATATGGTGTAAATTTAGCAATAAATTTATTTTTAAATTCATTGTACGTAACTGTGGTTGATGAAAGTGAGGGTTCACTTTTATAAAAATCATAGGCTGATCCAATTAACGCGCACCTTGCAATTTGTAACAGTTTATCTTTAGATACCCCATCTAATTCTGCCCGTTGTTCTAAATGTTCGAAAAAATTTTTTACATTTTCTTTTCCCGAAAATTTATTGATGCTATTCAGAAACGATCCTAAAGATGTTTTTGGAATTTCCACGGTAATAACTTGAGGATTTTGTGTGTCGTCAACGTTCATTTTTAAATATTATCCTTTACCAAAAAGAAATAACAATAAAATTAAATAAAATGGATGAATGCCGTACTTTGGAAAAAAAAATTGATACCCCTCTAAACAATTAATTTAATTAGGCCACTTGAATATTCCGCAACATTTCATATTTCAACACTAGCAAATATGTTGACGCGATCGATTAGCGGTCGATGTCCGAACGAATAAGTAAAAATTGCCAACTCCTGCAAGAACGTGTGTTCTATCTACGCAATTAACACTTCATATGTGTATTATGCCTTATTTTTTTTTTCCCAAAATGATAATTAATTAACCCGATTCATAACAAATTTAAGTTTTCAACCCTTTTAAACATTACGAAAAAAAAAATTTTTTTTTTTTTTTTGTATCCCAAACGTTCACTTTTATTATCCCTTATGATCCCCTTTGACATCCCTAATGATCCCTTACAACATCCCTAACGATCCTTTTCAACATCCCTAACGCTGCCACCATTTTGTTACCCCCATAGGGTAACGTAACGTGCTCAAAATAATCCGTAAAAAACGGGGCACGGGTTCTTGCGCAGATGTGTTGGCAATTTAGGACATCTTTCAAACAACTAACTATTTTATTTAAAAAAATAACAAAACAAATTAAATCCTAAACATACATAAAAAGAAGAAACAAATATTAAATTAAACAAAGTATTATAGACTAAGAATACTTACATCATCGTTATTGGTTTCGGGCGGAGCACTGTTACCGCACTTATTCAATCAACGTACCAAATTCGATTAATTTACAATTACTGCCGCGACAATAACCAGTGGCTAAATTCCCCCCTCTAAAAAAATTAAAATGCGTCTAATTTGAATCGGTAACACGCTCACCGTTTCCTTTGGCTACCGGCTACCGATAACAGTTATTTACTCACCAGGGACCCCAGGACTATGGACCCAAAGGTCTACACTTGCCCAACTCTTCTGTCAATTCACACCTCAAACTAGTACCGGCACCATCGCTCCTGATGGTGACTAACCTTAGGCCTTCCAGTGTCACTTCTGTTGCTGTTTCATAAACTATTGCTTTGTAATTTTATTTTCTGAAACGCAAGCCACAAGCACAGAAGGCCTCATTGACATGCAAACATACTACCTTACGTCTTGGTACTATCCGACCCGTAGAATATCTACCACTAATCTACTCTTCCAACATATGGCACAAACCCTCCACCTGGCACTAATTTACTTTCCCGCCAGATGACACAAATGGCACTAATGTACTCTCTCGCCAGATGACACAAACCCTTTACTTGGCACTAAGCTACTCTTTCACCAGATGGCACAAACCCTCCGTCTGCAACTAATGTGCACTTCCACCTGATGGCACAAACCCTCCATCTGATACTAATGTGCTCTTTCACTAGATGGCACAAACCTTTCAGCTGACACTAAGCTGCTTTTTCACCAGATGGCACAAACCCTCCATCTGGCATTAATGTGCACTTTCACTAGATGGCACAAACCCTCCCTCTGGCACATTAGTGCATTAGTGGTTTGTATCTGGTGAAAGAGCACATTAGTGCTCACATAATTTAGTACTAATCTACGCTCTCACCAGGTGGCACAAACCCTTCACCTATAATTGGTGATAATTTAATAACCACAGGGCTCTCTTAGGACCTACTACGACAACCGAGCCCGGAGAATCGCTTCGTTCATACCATGTAGCAAATGCTTCAAGCAAATTATCCACATGCCATGCATTAGCATTAGCTATCTCTAGCGCAACGGTGGGCAACCCTGGCTCGCGGGCCAACTACGGCCCGCGAAAAATTGCTATCCGGCTCGCGAGACCTAAATCTGTATTTTTTTATTAATTAGATGGCAAATATTACTAAAAACAAAAATATGAAACAATAAAAAAGTATAGCACATTTTAAATGTATTATAAAAATAGAAATACAATTGTATATTCAAAAAATATATGTTTCCTAATAAAAAAAATTATAAAAATTTTGTTGCAAGTCGGTTTTGATTGCAGTGGATTCCTCGAACATCCTCTGTACATTTGTTTCGGCCCTATTTCGTCAACGTAGCTCGAGAATTCCATTGCAAACCAAACCGACCTGTCCGAGCTTATTCGCAAATGCGATGTAAAAGTAATGAAATCTTTCAATCGGGACATCCTGCTATCACTTTCTGACTTAACATTGGATTAGGATTGACAAATTGCAGCTAGTTGGCTACTTAATAAGTTATCTCATACAAGGCGGTCAAGCGTGCTGTCAAAGCACATTGAAAGTTTTAAAAATTTTGCTTTGAAAGCACGCTTGGCCGCCTTGTATGGGATGACTTATTAAGTAGCGCACTTGCTGCAATTTGTCAATCCTAATGCAATGTTATGTCAAAAAGTGATCGCGATTGAAAACAAAATTGTAGGTCGCAACACCTTGCGGCCGATTGTAGACCAAAAATTGTGTGACGCAGCAAATTTCACAAAAATTATAAAATAAATTGTACTAAAAAAGTAACGAATAACTGATGTGGCCCGCGGACGAAACATGGAATACATTATTTACAAAAAGTTGCCCACCCCTGCTCTATAGTACCGCATCCCTAGTTCTGCCAGCGTAGTGCATACTTTCTGAACACTCCCTGTATACGCACGCCAAGGTATATACATGGTAGCCCAAGTGAACGTATTTCTTCCTTAACACGAAAACTGTTTAAAATAGGTAAAAATGTTTTATACAAAAGTTTCCTAATTATATATTCTCCATCTTGTAAAATTATTTTCAAATATGAGTGACTTCCGGTTATACCGGAAGTAAGTACCTACTTCGATATTTTAAATGGAATGACCCATATTTTATTACATTTTTGAAATCCTCGACGGGGATAATGGGTTAAAGGTCAGTTTGTTAAACATTTGTTATACCTAAAATGTATCGTTTTTGATCAAATCGATGCTAAAGCAAAAAATACGCAGTAGCAGTGCTTCGCGCCATCTTGAATAATTCAGAAAAGAATGTAGATAGGCACATGAGATTTTGCTATTCATTTCTACAAGAAATGTACTATCTTTTGTATCTACGCGGAAGAAATATTTTTTCAAATTGATTTAAAACTACAGCCACCAATGAGGGCTCATTAAAATGGGCATAATTCATTTTTTTTAAATGGAACCCTATATTTTCTTTCCATTCATTAGATGTAAAATTAAATTTTCTGACCTTTAAATTCGTCGAGGAATTCAAAAATATAATAAAATATGGGTCATTCCATTTAAAATATCGAAGTAGGTACTTACTTCCGGTATAACCGGAAGTCACTCATATTTGAAAATAATTTTACAAGATGGAGAATACAAAATTAGGAAACTTTTGTATAAAACATTTTTACCTATTTTAAACAGTTTTCGCGTTAAGGAAGAAATATGTTCACTTGGGCTAGCCTGTAATATACGCGGCCTATAAATTTAACGCAAGTTGGTCAACTTATGCACGCATCTTAATAATTATTTTTCGCACTTTTCATAAAATATGAATTTACACCGCAAACAGTTATTATCGTACCTATCGATTGCAGACTCTAAAATTGACGGTCTCGATTCCCAGCGAACCTGTGTTGCCTGAAACTGTTTATTGTTTATATAATATCAAGAGGACCCCAGCATACCATCACGATTGTAGTCTGGGAGAACGTAGATAAAATTTGATGCATTGCATACAAAACTTTAATTCTTAAATTATAAACACCTTACATTTTTACTTATCAAGAAATGTCTAACAATTTTCTACCTTAAATTGTGTTTAGTATTTGCTGTTTCACGAAGTTTCAAAGTTTTCTTTTCTAATTCCAATTATTTATTGATGGTGTTTCGAATTATTTAATTTTAACCTTTTCCATCCTTTTCAGTCTATTTGTTGCCTCATGTACAAAATTTAAAATTTCTATACATTCATTCACTGTTCTAATAACGTAGGTAACTGGGTTAATGTGAATATGAAGAATGAAAATGCGCCTTATATTTCCTTAACAAAAAGAGATCGCAGATACAATAAGCTGACAGTTATCGCATAACTAATTCCTAGGCTATATCTTTATAAATATTAATTTTATTTAATATTAGTAGTAATCAATGACAAAATGTATTATATTGATTTAATAAAGGTCGTTTTTCAAACTCTATCTAAAAATATTCCTCCACAATACGACATTTAGTTCAACAACAATACCACAGGAACTAAATTGAGATTACATTTAGGCAAACTTGAGTGACATTACGTCGGCAGCCACAAAGGAGCTCACTTCCTTTGTAAACCAACATTCGCAATCCAACCCAGCCATCGATACAGGTCAATACAAACGGGCGTGCACCTGTGTTAACAAAAGTACGAGTTAATTCCGCTTCCGAATTAAATCGGAGATTTTTCACAATTGTGTTTTTCGATTAACACCGTCGGTGTAGCTTCGCATTTCCTCTCCGCCTAAATTAGTAACAACGTCTGCATTATTAATTCGAAAACGTGCCGTCGAGGCTGAGCTGACGGCGCAAATTACGACTGTGTGTTACTTCTTGCTCGAGCTTTTTGCGCTCTGTGGACTAATAATTTCGCATGTTATCTTCGCTGGCACGAAGACCGGTTCACACTTGACTGCTTTGCTACATGCTCCACCAGCAAGCTCCTTTTAATTGGGGATTGCCATGGTTTTGCAAGTAGCTATTACTCAACAACGTTGTTTCTGGGTTATCTCAGTTCATCTTGATCAAACTTTGATTTGTTTTCCGTATTTTTAAGTTTTCAAGTTTCGTTTTACTTTTGAAAATCTTATAAAGTTTTATAAGATTTAATGTAAATGGAGTTCCATTTACATTAAATTTATCATTTGCAACTTGCTTTCTCTTTGAATAAAGTTTGTCATCATATAATTATATTGGAATTACATGTTGAACTCCATCCAGCAAGGCTATTTATAACAAGATGCTGCCGCTCCTCACTGCACAGCAGAAACTCTGGGATTACTATATTTCTAAGGGTTACAAAATTTCTTGTCGATACCGTATTGCATTAATGTTGCCTTAAAATACACATTGTAATTAACATGCGAATCAAAATAAAACAATTATAAAGCCCACTTGTAACGTGCCTTTTTTTAAAAGTTCTCCTCGTAGTTGGTTGTGAATTGATGAGTTGGGAACACGTTGGGAACCAGCCTCAATCGACTTGACGTTTGAAAATGAAATGTTCTGAAATGGTTCTCTTGCCAGAGCATTAAACTTTTACGATCGAATCTTATTTTCGAAATGGCCGTCAAATTAAAGGCAGGACTGCTTTCATGAGTCTAATATTTCCCTAATTCTTTGTATGGTTTCTTGGAGGTCTGTACAGATGGTCGTATTCTACTACTTTTACATCCTTTACTTTCCGTTTCACGAAACAATTTCGTACATCGATCAAAGATTTGTAATTCACAACTTCTACCGGAAATTGCTGTCGATATTCTTCCAAACAGTTCCGTATGGAGTAAGTCTAAACCCCGTCAATTTTCGTTTCATTACGAAAACAGTCTTCAACTACCAAAGATTTCTCTTCTAAAGTAAAGACAATTATGTCGTACAAGTAAAAACAAAAAATTTACGGTTAAATTCGTTGTACATACTTTCACAATAACACATCCAACCTACTTGAACGCTCGTTACAAATATTTTAATATTTCGCTTCTAAGTCATCATCGTTACGATCCCTCTTTCAAATAGGTATAAAGATTCCCGTGAGTTTTAATTTCGAATGTAATGGCACAAACTGCACTATATTTTCGATGAAAATTTATGAATGTCACAAAGCAATATGTTCTGTTGCGGAAACAATTCAGAAAATTTGAATTTATCTGTTATTTATTGGATAAGTCCGAGTATCTTGATGAAGAAGACACGAACCACGAAACAACTACTGCATTAGGTATCTACATATATTTTTATTTCTATTTTAACCAATTCGACTAATCGACTTGCTTCGTTCCCCAGAACTTAGAAAATTGCTGTGTTATTGGGTATTAGCTCAGCCTATCACTTTGGAAACCAAGAATTGTTGTTTAATTATGGTTGCTCATTTTCTTTTCTTTTGCTGCCTTTAAGGCACTGAAAATTGCTGTGTTATTTATATATTCCTTAGTAGGGAGCCAATCATTATCGTGTATTGTTGATAAGTTTGAAAATTGTTGTCTTAAGAAATTGTATTCTTTTTTTAATTCTCAGGGTACAAGGCCGTTCACCGTAATTCACATTTCACATAAAAACTTAAAGTTTACCTTTTTTATTTATTTTATTTTGTTTTATTTAAACGATTACCAGATTACACACAAACCTCAAAACGCCACCTCATGTTTGCACGTCTAATGGCCGATTTCTTCACCATGTTTAACCTAAAGTTAATTTATCTAACAGTTGGAATGTGACGTACAGTTAGCCGCACACATACTATGTGTCAGATTCTAACTGACAGATAAATTTAACCTCAAGATAAGGCGATGAAGAAATCGGGCATAAGGCTCAGTTGAATACTGGTGGTTAAAAGTATTCGGACGATCGGCGTGACCGCCTGGCACTGTGCAAGTTTACCACAAGGGTCAAATTCGAACGATTTTATTGCTTTTCATTCGGATACTTTTAAGCACCAGTATACAATCCCTGTTTAACTTTAATCTGAAGCTTAAACCCATAACAACGATTATTTCAACTACTGTTGTTAAGGGTTTAAGCTTTGGCTTAAAGTTAAGCTGGAATTGGACAACTGGGCCTAAAATGTCACTCCCTCCCTTGTTTATAATCTGTTAATAATAATGTTATAATCTGATAATTATTGTTGTTTTAAGTCCAGTTGTACAATGGTAGTTTAAATATAAGCTGATAATGATAATGATAATGATAATAATAATAATAATGTCTTTATTAGAGTAAGGAATACAAATAAGATTAAGAGAAAATATTGTGGCGAGATTCGCCTGAGCGCTCTTCCATCTAACCACAATTTATAAAATGATTCGCGCCAAATATGGTTGGAAAAGTAGTTACTTAATTTAAGTTAGATTCACTATCCTTATCAGTGCCCTTATCTTAAAATTAAATTTAAATTAAATTATCTTAAATTAAATTAAATTATCCCTACTCCAAAAAAGTTATTTTCCTCAAATGGTATTTGAAAGCCAACAGAGTCATGGTCTTTAGGTTTTCAGGAATTTTGTTGTAAAGAGAGGGTGCGGTGTAAGCAAAAGATCTTGTAAAAATAGTAGTTGAGTGATGAGGAATCGTCAAATTATCTGTGTTACGCAATTCGCGACAGTGTACGAAACCCCTTAGAATTAGATATTCAAGTAGATATGGTGGAGTGCCTGTACTCAGAATTTTATGTGTCATGCAACCTAAATGAAGCTGTCGTCTGTTTTTCATGTTTAGCCAATTAAGTGATTTTATACCAGGCGAGATATGGTCACGTCTACGCAAACCTAAAATAAACCGCACACAAGAATTTTGGGCTTTTTGAATCCTACTTTCAGTAGCGTAATCCAGACACGGGCCATAGACGACATCACAGAAATTAAATAAAGATAAAACTAAGGACTCCATAGTACAGTTTTCGTCTGCAAATTTAAAAAGCTTTTGTTAGAATAAAGGGAACGCAATGCACCATAAGAACGCTGAATAAGTTTGCTTACATGTGATCTAAACCTTAGTTCGTCGTCCAAAATAATACCTAAACTTCTAACTTCTGTTGTAAAATTCAATTTAAAATTACCTACATAAATATTTATGTCGTCTATGGCCCTCTGGCGGTCTTTGGATGGGCCAAATATTATTGCAGAAGATTTGCGCGGGTTAATATTTAGACAATGAGATTTGGAGAAAAGTATTATTTCATTTAAATCATTGTTAATTAGATTTTCGTAATTCTTTAAATCTGTAATATTAAAACTGACATATATTTGCGTATCGTCTGCATAGAAGTGACTTTTGCATATCTTAAGATTTCTGTGAAAATCAGCAGTATAGATCAGATAAAGGAGAGGGCCGAGCACAGATCCCTGAGGTACTCCTGAAGTAACTATGCCAGGATTCGACGAGCGACCATCGATCACCACCCTTTACAATCTACCTGACAAAAAGGATTTAATTAAACTTAAAGAGTTGCTTTGAAGTCCATAATATTTCAGTTTATAGCAAAGGAGTTGGTGATCGATGGTGTCAAAAGCTTTGGAAAAATCTAGAAGAGTTAAAATAGAGACATCTCCTTTATCTGTTGCTTTGATTATATCACTTGTTATTTTTAATAAAGCCGAAGCCGTGCTAAAACCTGGACGAAAGCCTGATTGCGTGGACGGCAGAATGTTTGCTGTAGTCACAAATTGGAGAAGTTGCGCATTCATTATTTTTTCTAAAACCTTTGAAAGAACTGGTAACACACTAATTGATCGCAAATCAGAATATTCTTTTGGACTGGATATTTTAGCTGATTTTAGATATTTTAAATTGAACTTGAACGCACTTGCAGCCGTCTGGAATAACAGGACGACTTGCTCCATGCTTGTTGTCACCAACTTTTTTACTTGAACAAGCATTTCTATGATTTTTCCAAATTTTCGTTTTTCTGTCTTTCAGAATTGAATGTAAGTAATTTAGAAAAACTTGTTTTACACTTTTTAACCTACATTTACATCGGTAAGTGCATTAATTTGTTTCATAAAATTGAATTTTTCTTCGCATAGCCTAACTTTCTAACTTCGTATCCTCCAAGTTAACTACATTCTCCTGCATAACACACTTCACCGATCACCTCGTTGTGTCTGGATGACAGGTTTTTAGTACTTCCAGAAGCACCTCGTCCACTAAAATTCCACGGCATCAGTTGTATGTAGTTGTTTGAATCACCTCGGTACAGGTAAGTTACTCGTTTTTTATTCTGCTTTTCTGAAACCTTTCTTTTCCATATCAGATAGGTATCACAGTAATATGTGTACATTGTATTTCAAAAGCTGACAAAATTATCCTAAATTCATCGTGAACGAGAAAAAAATATTTTTTTAAATATTTCACATATTCGGATAGCATCAAAGCAAACGTGCGGTTAGGAATAAGCCATATTTCAGATAGGATCGGGCCGTTGAACACGATAACCGACCAGAAACGGCGAGCAGTTAACCCTAATTAAAAAACACGAGCATTGTTTATGAATTGTTCGTTAAGGGGCAGGATAACGGCGCGGTAGATGCAAAGAGAAGAGAAGAGAGGGCCGTTTTATCAGCGGGCACAATGCCGGGCCGGGAGATAAGTCCATTAATTCGGATTCTATTAGCACGGCGACGAGAACTGCCAGATAAGCGCTAATCTACCCTCGGTTTGGGGAATCGTCCCACTTCACACCTCCCGAACGGATCCCGCCCGGATCTCTGACATCTTTTGCCGTCGCGGCGGTTCCTTTTTGCTTTATTATTTGTCGGCGATCAAAAGAAAATAACGCGAGCAGCGTCTAACATGGACGAGTGTGGAAGTAAATTTCGCTTGCTGGTTTTGCTTCGTTCTCACAATGTTCTTTTTACTGATCGTATATGGTGGCAGCTTTGAATTATATCTACACCACAGCGCAATTCAGCTGAATTTTTAGGTTTGTAATTTTTTTGTTACTTATATTGCAAACACTATAAAATGATGCACATTCATCATATCTAGAAAACAAGCAGAGATGTTAAGATAACTAAACTAGAAAAAAATTACTAAAGTAATTTAATTACCTTAGTTTTGCAAATTAGAGTAGCAAAAGTCGAATTGAAATTTTCCAATTACTTAAACTTTTTTAGTACGCTTACAGTACAGGGTATTCTTTTACTATATGCAAATATTTAAACCTGTATTACATCACCATAAATGGCAATGATTAAACTCATATGTCCTTAACAAAAGTTTTACACATTTCGAGAAAATCGCAGTTGAAAATCGGGCAAGAATTAAATGCACGTCTATGTCTTTGAGGTAGGTCAAGAAAAGGAAATTTTATTGCGACCGCAGAAAGCACCTGTTGGAACAAAAAACAGAACTGCAATCGAGCAGTGACCCAGTGACCTTTGCCGAAGTCGGGCGGCTAATAAAAATTTTTTTTTCACGTCGCAGTAAGTCGTATCGTAGCCAAGGAATTTGCTTCATTTTTTATGATCATGACACACAATTTATTGCTCTGTATCCTTTGGGGTCAAAAGTTTAGTTTGTGAAAAGTTGTTGAACGAGTTAAAGCTAAATACGATTACTATTTTTTGTGCTTAGTATTTTTTTTATCTGTGGTGGTTGCCCAACGGGGTCCTAAGTCAAAGACTTGTCAGGACCTCAGGAGCGGGAGTGTATTTGAGTGCGTGTAAAGTGTTTGTTGAATGCTTTGTTACTTCCAACCTTCTCGCCGTTTAAGGGGAAGCAGTGTCGAATTTTATCCCCAACACTGAAGGGTGTCTAAAGTCGATACCGACCACCCCCGAGAAAAATCCCTAGTGCGGTTCGAACCGACGACCATGCGATTGCAAGGCCGGTCCTCTTACCACTGGACTGTTCAGGCGTTACTGGACCGTTCAGGCGTTACTTATTAAAATTCCGCAGTTCACGAACGGCAAGAGAATAGATGCTTCTCATCTACGGCCAAGCTCGAGAAACTGAAAAAGCACGGCGGATTTATGGAAACACATTTCCAAATCAATGCAAGAACATTCACAGCTAATGTCCCAGCATTTACGCGATTATGGAACGTTTCGTGTATGTGTCGCTAATGATGGATGCCACTTTGAACAGTTGTTATAAATATTCCTAAATTACTGTAGTGAACGTTTGAATGTGTTCTTCCACACAGATATTATTCGGTGAATGAGTGCGCCTTTGCATATTCAGTCATGCTTGCGATGTTTATAGTCTACGATTAGCGAAGCAGGTTCCGTAAATTTTTTGTTGTTTCATGACCGTCGTATAAGGGGCGAAAAAAATAATTTTCCCCCGTTATGAAAAAAAAAATTTTTATTTTTCCGTGTTCTATGTGCTCTCACGATAATGTGGTTAAAATTTTTACACTTATTTTACAAACAGCTTGTATAACATAACCCTTATCTCTTATCATTACATAATTTCCTGTCTTTAAATTATGTAGCTATTGGAGATTCTGTAGATACACTTATAAAAATTTTGTGTTTCTACATTTTTAAAATTTTTTAATAGAACGCAGAATCACTTACTTCAATTGTAGAAGCACTCAATTTTTATTGTTTTTGAGTGCGTACTCTAACGACATGAACATCGTTTGGTCGCAAACAAATAAGGCAAGCGTAAAGTGCATTAAGACGAATTTGATACCTACCTGGCTTCAAAATATTGAGAGTACAAATTAAGGTCGTCCCGATGATCGGCTAAACTCAGTGGTACAGGTCGAAGTCATACGTAACCCCGAAACAGAAGGCAGAATTAAAAATAAAAATAAAAATAAATAAGTCACCAATTTTGACACACTTGTATTCATTGGTGTAGTGTTTAAACTTGTAAAAGAAAGATAGACGATTACTATCAACAAGTTTAGTGCTATTGAATCACGAAGCACGGATCTGGTTTTCGCTCACAAACGAAAATTAAAATAAATATATGAATGTATTAATTTACAGACACACCTCAACAGACGTTCGATTGCGCCATGATATCAAAAGAAAATATTAGCTAAACGTCGAAATTTATAAAATCCGGCAAATAAAGTAACAGGTCCAACATTAAACTGTTCCAGCGTATGTCAGCAGTACTTTGTCGAGTCCGATAACAGGCGTGCGGTTGTAACGGCCAGAAAGGGGGATAGGTGACTACGTTTCGTCCAACGTCCCAGTGCGAACTCGCCTTAAGTTACACTCCACGCCTTGGAATTGGTTGGCTGGGCTACGTCCGATCCGCTGATATCAAACTCACTTTCCGATAAAAACCTAATTAAAATGACGTGAAATCATGTTACGAACTGAATTGCGCACAAAATTTGCTTATGAATCCTACCTGACTTGTAGGCAAAAATCAGGCTTCGATAGGCATAGAAGATTGCCTTTAGTTGCTTAGCATGTACTTATCAAATCTCGGAATAGTATCTTGCGTTTAAACTTCCATCAAAACAAACCAGATTGCTCAGATTAATAACTGGAACGCCCACAAACAAGGAACTGGGGCCCGATTCTCGAACCTTGCGAAAAGATTCGTATAGGAAAATGACGTCAAAGTGACGCAATTTTCGAACGATTTGTATAGTTTTGTACGAGAGTCTACATCATTTTGACGTCATTTTCGCATACGAATCCCGTTGCACGGTTCGAGAATCGGGCCCCTGCACACTATGCGTGGTGCAACAAGACTGGTGCAGTCATACACGATTAGGCGTTGACGAACAAACACTGCAACGGGGGTTGTTAAGAGATGACAGTCGAATTAGGCTGGAGAGTGAGTGAAATAAAACATTATCGTATAGCATAAGTTATGGCTTTTGTCTGTCTTCAGAACGATATCGTACGGGTACGACACAATGTGAAACAAATTCAAAATAATCTTATAACGAAAGAATCAGCATTTTGTAATTAAAGGAGTTGTTAGTTTTTAACAGTAATTGGCAAATAAATTAGTGTTTTCTCACCCAAACCATGGTACTACAGAGAGACAGACGGATTTTCGAACTTTGATCACTCACTGTGACATTCTTCGAATGCTAATTATACCTTCGGATTAGGGGAGATGTTCACGTCCATATAGCTATTAGCTGCATTTATATCGTTTATAACTGAAATTCCGAGTGCGAAAGACTTTGCATGTTGTGAGTTACCTGCCCTTTGAGGCAGCATGATCTTCCTTGTGATTTTCGTCCGCTCTTACTCTTGCTTTTTTGATGAGTCACCTCGGCGTCTATTTGAAGATGCAGCTGATATTTTCCGAAATACAGTTTTATTGTAAAGGTCAGTCATGACTCAGGACGGCCAAACAAGCCGTTTGTTTACGTTATTTTTAGGTGGGTGAATTTTCTCGTAGACGACGTTGTATCGAATTTAACTTACACAATGAACTTATTGATTTATAATTTGCTGATTTGATACATACCATCTCTAGGTAACAGTTCTTTGATAATTGTTCTACTTTTTGAGTATTTAGTTTAGTACTTCAGAAGTCTTAAGAAGCATTATTTCCGCTTATGAAATCGTTGATAAGAAAACTGTAATATGTATGACTTTAATAAATTAAAAATAATACAAAAGGTAAAGGCAGTGACAATACTGCAACCAAAATGATTAAACACCAGGCAAGAGGTCTTACCGCAATCCACAGCCTAATCCAAATAATTTGAATAGAGAAAAGAATACTATAAGACTGACTGAAGGTGGAATAATCGCCCAAGGTTTGTGAAAATGACTTTACAGAAGACAATAAAGCTGTTAAGAATTAAATTAAGAGTGAATAATCAAATAGGAGGTCAAGAATGAACTCAGACAATCCACTGTCAGTATTAAACCCAATTTTACACTCCTGGAATAATTATTCTTCGAATGTCCTTTAACCTTGTTCCATATCTACGTCACGTTATTTCCAAGAATAGTATTATACTCGGTTTATCCGACGATTGTAAAATTGGGCCTTAGTGTTTAATCTTGCAAAAGACTGTATCTCGGAAAACAACGTGAGCTAGTCTTCAAAGGACTTCAGAGCTTGGCATATGCGAAAATAGCTGAACCAGAAAAGAAATCAATGAGACTAGCTGAAATTTATGGAGACCTAAGTCACAACATGGATAAAGTACGAGACGCATCCAGATACTACGAGTAGTACCCGTTTCGCTTTTATACAAAAACTATTTATCCAATTAACAATTATTTATTTTTATAAACTAGAAACATTAACTTATTTTGCCGCATAGTTTCCACCTAGAGTTAAACATTTACAAAAACTCTGTTTACTCAGCCACAGGGTCTATGATAAATGCAAATATTGGAAGAACTATTATTACAAAGTGATGAAATTCGCACACAATTGGCCAAGATATAACTTTAAAGTTTAAACAATTAAGTTTGACAGATGGCATTATTTCAACGTAAGTTGGTTTTTATTTGGTTATCTGGTTTTTATTTGGAAATTTCTAATCTTTAATCTAAGCACATTAAAGCAACTAATTAAGCAGCACAATAGTATGATTTACTCTGAAGATCTCACAATCTTAAACGGATTTAAAGATCGTTCAAAACTCTTCAGATGCTTCTTCATTGTTTTTCATTTCAAGTCCGCCAATAGGTGCACTACTGAGCTTTATACTGTAGCGAAGTTCTCTTCTACCATGATCCGCATAAAGATCGGGATACACTTATAGGGTGTCCAAGATGAGTAATTTCTCTTTATCCTTTCTAACTCTACCAGTATCCTTGAGCACTACCATGCTATCGGAAGTTATCCTAAGTGATCCTAAACGAACGTTTTTTCGTGCGTTACTTTCTGTTGCTTGTTGTTTCATTCAAAGCAGATAAGCGTTCTCTTTCTGCCAATAAAATGCCTTCGAAATCTTCGCAACGTTTTCTACGCTGAAAATTCGGAAGGGATTTTATTTGCAGAGAGAGAATGCCTATCTGCTTTCAATGAAATAACACGCAACAGAAAACAACATAGCGTCACTTACGCAAGTAAAACGCTCGTCTATTTCAACCCTTAAACTAGAGAATAGTGGTAGATAAGATAATTAACAAGTTTCAAAACAAATAAAAAATTAAACAATAAAAAATAAAAACAATTGTGTCGATGTTCTCCTAGGAATTGTTTAAACTGTACGATAAACATTTTAAAATTATATTTTATAGATTAAAGTAATGATAAAATAAATTAGAGACCGTCGTAAATTTAATCACGTACAATTACGTGCCGCAGTAGTTAAAATTCAATGCACTTAATTAACGCCCTGCCGTAAATTCAAAATCATAGTTCAATAAATTAGCGATCATAAAGTTCCTAAGGGTAGGTAATGGTTCGGCAATAAACGTGCAATAATACGGGGCGTATTTCTTCTTTAATGGGATTGGTCAGTTAAAGTTGTACTAATCCAGCAACATATATAACGTGCTCCAAGATAGCGAAATCCCGATATAGGATCGCCGGGCCCGCTCGTCGCTCGTATTTCCTGGCCTGCCATAAACGTCATTTCACGTGCAGAGAGAGAGCCTCAATGGCCCACCATCTGCTCCGGACCAGATGAATATCTATGTTTCTGTATCTACGACCGAATAAATGTTACGCCGATTTGATTTAGATAGCGAAACTCTGGGCGCTCGTGCATGTGCTAAATGATCGCTCTACGATTTCCAATTCGGTCCGACTGAGAGCTCTTACTTTATGTTTCATACATTTTTATGGCCAGTTTGACATGACGAACAAGCACCTTGTTAAAACTGACTATGAGAGTCTATGACCCCAAAATAATCCAAGAGTCAATTCAATTTTATTACAATGACGTAATCTGTTATTGACTTGGACACGAACCTGATTACTTTTATTCAAAGTTTAAGATCTCATATAAGGTTCATTTTTTAAACTAATTTAAGTAAATCGTAAGCGTAATCACTATCGAATTTAAAAACTAAACAATTTTGTTGCTTAGAATTCAAAAATTAACAAAAGCTCCAATATTGTACAGAATTCCAGTTCTCTCTCTTCGAATTGAATTTTTGATTGTATTGATCGATTGATTGTGTTTTTATTTTTGTTTATTTTTAGAATTATTTACTATATTCACTTTATGAAATTTCTACTTATTAATATTACACACACCGGCAAATTTAAAGGAACAGAGAGAAAATCTAATAATTTTCTGTATAGTGTCTATATTGTCCGTATTTCTCAGATAGTCTCCTAATACGAAGTTAGGTGGAGTAATTGTAATTTGTTTTACAAAAGTTGTACCATGTGAAACCGTTGAAGAAGAAAAAAACTCGAAGATGTCAGACTTGAACAAAATATGGTTTTAAACAGAATAACTTTATTGTACATTTTGAACTTGGCTAATCATTTACTGTGTTTTTCTTTTGCTTCAAAAGCGTGTATTCCCCCCACGAGCCCTTACGACTGCAATCATTCGTCTTCCCATACTTCTGATAAGGTCATCGATCAGTTCTTGAGGTAATCTGTCCCATTCCTCAATCAATGCAGCTCTTACTTCTTCTCTGTTTTGAACAGCAGGAATTCTTGACTTTAGTTTTTCTGCCTAGCATGTCCCATACATGTTCGATCGGGTTCAGGTCAGGGGAACACGCTGGCCAAATCATTGTTGTTGTACCAACTTGGTTTAAAAAGTCAGTTACGCAGTGGGCGACGTGTGGGCGCTCATTATCGTGCATTAGGGTGAAATTTTCTCCGATATATGGGGCAAAAGGTACCACATGGTCTTGGAGAATATCTCTGATGTACCTATCTGCAGTTAACGCTCCGCCATCAATCACCACTAACTCTGTGCGTGCCCCCAAACAAATGCCACCCCACACCATAATTGAACCTCCACCAAAAGATACTGTAGTAGTAAAATTAAAGGGTGCATTTTGTTCTCCTTGGCGTCGATACAATCTTTCCCTACCATCAATTGAATTTATACAAAAACGGCTCTCGTCCGTGAATAAAATTTGACTCCACTGGTCATCATTCCAATTTCGATGTTCTCGACCAAATTCTAATCGCGCTACACGATGACGTCTCTGAAGTCTTGGAGCTTTTATTGACACGTATGACTCGAGACCAACTTCTTTAAGTCTTCTTACCGTACGCTCACTTATTGTGGTTCCAAGAACATCTTCCAGTTTCTTGTTTGAACTGCTGTTTGATATCTGTTTCGCAGTGTTTGCAACGTTATAAAACGATCATCTGCAGCCGTGGTTGAGCGTTTTCTGTCTTGCCCTCTTCTTCTCACATACTCCCCGGTTTGCCTCCAACGACTTACGTTACGATGGATGGTTGATTTTGATTTACCAGACCTTCGGGCAACTTCACGGTATGTTCGACCATATTCAATCATTGCTACGGCAATAGCAATATCAGTCGGTACTAAGTCACCCATTCACCTGTATTCTGTAAGCACCAGCTCATTTCAATTGATATCTAACAATAATTGAAGAGAAATTAATTGATATGTAACCACAGTAACCACAGCAATTCACCAATGACGTTTCAATATACCGTAAAAATCAATTGAAGAGAAAAAGGTTTTTAGGAAATCAATTGCTATGCTTGTTACATATCAATTATAACAAGCATAATAATTGATATGAAATGCTTACAGAATAGATCGCATTATTACTAACTTGGTTTAACAATAAAACAAACTGACGACAACAAATCAAAAGAAAACAAATTCCAACAAATTTGAACAAATTAAACTGAATACTTAACAACAACTTAATTGTTATCTATAGATAAAACGTGTTTCAAATGTAAGACGCAACACAAATGTTTGAAGTACTGACATTTAAAACTTCATTTGTTTAGTGCAGCATCCAAAGCTATCTAGATATAGGCTATAAAATAGTAAAATTAAGAAATAATACTTAATTGATGAATGCAATGATACGTAAGACATAAATAAGTAAGAGAGAAGGATAAGTGGAAATTTCGTCAATTCCGAAATTATTTATTCAGTAACGGTATGGCAAAAAAGAGCCAAAATTCATTCTATGTAAAAATGGCACTGAGGATAATTGCTGGCTTACAAAAACTAAATCTCAAAACGCTAAAACAAAGGAATTTCAATTTGAAAAGGAAATTATTATTTAATCTTTAATTAAATCGAATTTCTTTCTTTTTCCTTACATATTTTCATTTTCTTCTCTTTTATTAGCTTTCACTTCTTCATTTTTCTCTCGTCCTGAGCTAAACATACGTATTTACATGCGTATATCGATATTTCAGGTGAATTCGTAATACATATTTTTTTTATCTGAACAGCAATTGCTCATCCTCATCCTCCTCCATTTCCAGAGCTCCAGTATGACGGAGAAAATCCGGGTAGTACAATTTCGCTGGCGCGAACATGTTTATTCAATTCCGACGGCGTTCGTCGGGCTCTCCACTTTCTGTTTTATTGCCGGCCGTGAAATGAACAGCGTTTTAACTTTTATTATTTCGTGCGAGTGCAGAGCAAACAAGTCGCGAGCGGTTTGTGTATTACCCCGTCGAGGCGAAACTGCGTCGAACAAAGTATCATTCAAAGGATGATAAAGCTTAAAGCGGTTGAAACTTTTGCAAAAGCGCCCTCCGTAGTTCAATCGATTTTGCAAAGGGCGCAAGATGCAGACCGCGTTTAATTTCACATCTTTATTGCTCAATTATTGCACCATACACGTATGTAATTTCATTACTGTTAATGTTTATGATGGAGCTTAATACAGCGACCTCTATATTTACACTCGACGTTGACATATTAAACAAAGTTGACTGTAATAGGAATTTCGAATTTATGCGGCCGACTATAAGCGGTTTCTTAATCAATATCTTCCTCTTGCACTGCACAAGCACATTATACGAGGGCGGTTTGACAAAAGAGTGACTTTCCAATAAAAAGGTTATTTTACCGTAAAAAATATATTTTATTTTTCGACATAATCCCCTTGCAAATCTACACACTTAACCCAGCGAGTTTCCAATTTTTTTAAACCATCCAAAAAGTAATCTTTCGGCAACTCTGCAAAATATGCATTTGTCTCGGATATCACCTCTTCATTTGTCTGAAATCGTTTTCCACCGAGCCATTTTTTTAAATTTGGAAATAAGAAGAAATCACTGGGAGCCAGGTCTGGTGAATATGGCGGATGAGGCAGCAATTCGTAACGTAATTCCACAAATTTTGTTCTAGAAACAGCGGCCGAATGAGACGGCGCATTGTCGTGATGGAACAGCACTTTTTTCTTCAACAAATGCGGTCGTTTTTTTTTAAGTTCGACATCAAAACGTGTCAGCAAATCAGCATAATATTGGCCAGTTATTGTTTTTCCTTTTCTTAAATAATCAATAAAGATAACACCTTTGGAATCCCAAAAAACTGTGGCCATGACCTTATCGGCCGAAAAGACGGTTTTTGCTTTCTTGGGAGCACGTTCCTCAGGAGAAATCCATTGTTTCGACTGTATTTTTGTTTCTGGGGTATAATGATGGATCCAAGTTTCATCTACTGTGACATATCGACGGAAAAATTCCCTTGGATTATGTTTGAAGATAGCCAAACATTCTTTTGATATTTGCATGCGAGCGTGCATTTGATCAGCATTAAGCAAACGCGGCACCCATCCCGCGGATAGCTTTTTCATATTTAAATGATCATGCAAAATATTGTGTACCCGTTCGGTTGAAATGTTTACTTCGTTAGCTATCTCACGTACTTTCAATCGACGATCGCTACGTACAAGAACATGGACTTTATTAACCATTTCTGGAGTAGTTACAGTAAATGACGGTCCGGGACGTTCTGCATCATCCGTGCTCATATGACCACTTTTAAAAGCAGAAAACCACTTGCAAATCATTCCATGAGACGAAGCACACTCACCATAATATTTACGTAACTTTTCCTCGGTATCTTTAATTGTTTTTCCACGTAAAAAATAATGTTTAATTAACACTCGGAATTCTTTTTTCTCCATATTTACAGAACAACGATAATAGTTTTCTTTAAATTAGTATAAAACACAACCTATCTGTCAGATTTGTTTGAAATTTTGACAATAGACATCAGAAACATGGTGGAAGGTAGAAACATAGTCACCGTAGCGAAAGTGCTGCCACCCTTTGAAAAGTCACTCTTCCGTCAAACCGCCCTCGTATGTATATATACAGCCCGGCAGGTAAAGAATTTCCACATCTTGAAATCATTAATTTAATTATACAGCGATCGCCAGATAAGTCGGGCCATATGGGAATTTTTTTTATTATTGATTTCTCAGATAAATTTATTCTTTATGAAAGTTCCTGCATCTTCCCAAACTTAAAATGCACTTACCAAAATTTGAATACCTCTTATGATGTACCGAGGAGATCAAAATATTTGAAATCGACAGAAGAGTAATGTTTATTTTTCAACTTAACTTTCATAAAGAATAAATTTTCCTGAGAAATCAATAATAAAAAAAATTCCCATATGGCCCGACTTATCTGGCGGTCACTGTATGTATATACCATGTGTTTTTTTTTAACTCTGAACATACAATGTAAATATTCCTATGTTCAGTTTAAAAAAAAATGAGTCAATGGGTGGTATGATTAAAATGAGTATTTGCTTTTACTTCAAGTAGGAGCCTTTACTTCAAAGTATTTTGTGGAGTATAATCTTTTACATGAAGTAAATCCTTCGATGGGAAGTTTTTACTTAGGTTAGAAGTATAAACTACAGTAAATGCTAGGACGTGTTTAACCTCAATCGGTTCTATTATTTTCTTGTGACAAAATTGCAATAATTTTGAATACAATGAACAATATGAAAACCAAAGTGAAAGATGCCACAGACCTTAAAAAGACGGGTAACAAGAAAATTATACTGACAGATTGGCGAAAGAAATTGTACTCTATTTGGAATGCTGAGGAAGTTCGGGGAGAAAATCTGGTGTTGAATAACGTACCACGTAATGTTATTTAGAATTTATTCATCAATACTCTACATGGTCACAATAATAAGTTTTATAGGTGCTGTAACTTCCGGCTATGCTACTGCATCTACTAGCAAGTCAAGTGCTTCAACATTACTGTCGCCTCCTGAAAAAAAGAAAAAGTTACAATTAGCCCAAATCAAAAGTGAACTGGAAGAGTTGCAAGGATTTTCTTTACAGTAACTGCAAAGAACATGCTTAATTGAACAAATTCATGCCGCTCGAGCTCAAGAAAGTGCTGCTATTCAAATGAAGGAATATTATCAGACAAAGACCATTCAAGAGAACTCGTTAGTTATTCTGAACCTTTATCTAATAATATTAGTGATAATTGTGAAGACAACTGAATTGCTTGTGATGTTTGATTAATTATTTTGTTACTTAATAAGTATAAATTAATATTGAAATAAATATTTTGTATTTAAATTAAGTATTACAGTTTACATTATTCATTGTATCTACATACAAATAAAACTTACCCCTGTTCGGCAAAACTTGTTGAGCAACAGCATCCCGACATTGCTGACCCGCACGACGGACCCATGGCGCGCCATCAGCTTGCGGCGCTGGACAAATAGATGTATCGTCATCAATAACGGCAAAATCTTCGTGAGGATCCTGCAAATATTTAGCAACATTGTGAAGTATGAATCATGCTACTATAAAGGTACACAATCGTTCAGTTTTCAGTCGCAGAGTATGATGAAGCATTGGGAAACGTCTTTTCAACTGTCCAAAGCAGCAGTTTTAACGCAATTATATATATAACCTTATTATATGCTGTTTGACCTGCCGTCGATGGATTTTTATAAGGTACTAATAACCATGAATTTCTCCACACTCTGTTTCCTGGCCCTGGTTTCGCTTCCTGGCCACGATGCATCCATAGACGTGAAAATTCCTTTAGACTTGCATGTAGCCTGTACATTAGTGCTTCAAAATCCTTTACGGTTGAAATATTCTTCCCCATGAATTTTAGGCTTCATTATTCTGATTATTCTGGGTACAATCTGTCGCTCCTATTGCAAGGTATCGTCCAACCCTCTTTCGCTAATTCAATTTCGCGGGCATTCTGAGGAAAGGACATCCAAACATTTTTCTACATCACAATTTTTTGTGAAACTTTTGTAAAACACCTTGTTGAAACCCAGGATCACCAAGAGTTCTTAAAAATACCTCCATTTTCGCTACATTTGACAAAGTTGCTCCTCTCGTCTCAATATGATTTCCTAAGAACTTGTCAGCCATCCATTCAACATTTTCTGCATTGAAGCTAAGAGAACAGTGCCTTAGTAAAACGTTATCTAAAATAATTGACTTACCGAACTATTTTTCTATATAGTACCTCCCCATACGTTCTACGTTCACATATTTCCCTCTTTTTCCTACCATAATTCACAAAAGCAGCCATTTTTTACACTTTTTCAATCGGAGTAACATTTGTGAAGTTGCTCTAAGGGTAGCTTCTTAAAAACTACATAGAACACTCCCATTTGGAGCAAATACTAGATAGCATTAGTAATTACTCTAGCATTGACTTCTACATATCGAAGTAAATAAAGCAAATTATGAAGTAATTAATTGCTCCTAGTACTTACTTTAATATTGCTTCAAGAATAATGTGGAGTAAAAGCTATAATTTTTAGTATTTACTTGAAGTAAAAGCTACACAAAATGGACCATATGAATAAAACGAAGCATATGCTTTTACTTCAAATTTTTCAATGAAATCTGCAAAGATTTGAAGAAAAATTAAATTCTAAATAATTCTGCCTGTAACGTAGTAAAAATTTTAATAATTAGAATCGTATAATGATTTGCATTCGAAATTTTTCCACGTATTTACGCTTTAAAAAAAAATTATAATAGAAGTAAAAGCATTTGCTTCGTTTTATTCATTTTACTTGAAGTAAAAGCGAATACTCCTTTTAGTCATACCACCCAATGCATTGCAGGGGTATACCAGCTACCTATGATGAAACAAAACGAGTTTCAGTAAAATAATTTTAAGATTTATTTTATTAACAAAAACACTGTAATAAATGTTCGAAATGTTCTCCTTCACGTTTTAAACAATGTGCTAAGCAATTATCTTATACTTACAAACATTTTCTTAAGATGTCGGGATTTAAATTATAAATTATGACGTTTAATAAATTGACACTGACAGTACATTTATTTTGTTGAAGATTGCTAGGAGATTGCTTCTATATCCTGCAACGCATTGACTCGTTTTTTTTTAAGTGAATATAGGAATATTTATGTATGTACTATGCCCGACAAAAAAATCTGAAAGATGTAATATGTTCTATTATAAATACGACGAATTAAGTATTGTCAAAAAAATTCGTCCATTTGATTATTACTTCCTATGTTTTTACGTTACCATGGAACAAGCAAAATTAAATGCTTAAAGCTACATTCAAACTAATGAAATAACCCAAAAATGCATGATTAGAGTTGTCCCAGATTTTTTTGTCGGGCATAGTACACTTCATTTTTTCTCTATATGCCGTTCGATCGATATGTCAGAGAACTTTTATGTCAGAAATGTGTGGACTATACTGTAGGATTAATCGGATATTTACACATTCTCATTAATAAATGTATAATTTCATGTCACCAATAAGGCTGTACCTACTAAGTTGTTCCCTTGTTGAATGTAAATGAATTTTTCTCCATTTTTTCGTATTTTTTGATGGGAGAAAGCTATCCTCACTTTAGAAATGTTAGAGGTTGTCAATTTCTTATATACAAGCAAGGCAATAATAATTCTGAAGTCTAAGGAAAATAAAAGAGTGTTCTATTTTTGAAGCTGCCTTTGCTAATAAATTCTGACGTAAAGTGAAAAGTCGCTAATTAAGTTCAAAACGCACATGAGAAAAGCTCACCTGAGAATTATAAACAGAATGAATTCCGTTGTCAATGTCAATTCTTTTAGACTGAATATATTGCAATCTTGGAAAAAAAGTTGTACTTTATGTATAATGGGGTTTAAATCTACCTTACTGTAGTTAAGTGCACAAGAAAAATGCGCACACGAAAAAATACCCACGTGAAAAGTTACTCACATAGAAAATTACTCACAACGAAAAATGCCCACAAAGAAAAATATGGTGCGTAGTGTTTGACAGCAACTATATAAATTAAAAAAATCTTCATGTTATCAAGAACATTAATGACCATTTGCACCAAACACTTAAGCTGAGCTTAAATTTAAGCAGTGTTTATAATGTGACATTTCAGATTACATGACATTGATGCGCGGTTGCACCAACTTTTCAAGCAGAGCTTAAATTTAAGTTACATTTAAAGCCCGTTCACAATGACTTAACGTAACAAAATTAAATTAAGGAAATTAGAGTGTTAATTTATGTATTCACAATGAAGGAATTTCTTGTTCTTTGCATGCGCAAATATTTGCGAACTGTTAGTGGTTGTCCAGGTTAATACAGGACAAAATTGTTGTGCTCAACTCAAGGACTCAAAGACTACACTCACTAAACTGTTTTAGAACGCTATTGATTGATTGTACTTAACAGAGTTAACCTACAAATGTAAATTGTCAACTTAAGGAACGTAAATTAATAGAATTAGCCAATTAGTACACTTACATTTCTAACAGTGCTTCCAATTTTTATTAATTGATTATTATTATTAAGAACATATTAAGTGATTAATTTTCTTACGTTAAGTCATTCTGAACGGGCTTTTAGAATGTGACATTTACGTATGGTCAATATAATGTCAAATATTCTAATTGACATTTAAACTTCAACTTAACTATCAATTAGAATGTAACTAACTTTTGTTAAATCTATAAATAATGTCATAGTCTAAACACCACTTAAATTTAAACTCTGCTTAAAAAGTACGAGTAAGTCATATTCTAAGTAACGCTTAAATTTAGGCTGAGTTTATTTGATCGGTGCAAACCACGGTAAATGAATATTTTGTGTGTAATTAAACCATCAAGTCATTTTAAATTTGACTTTCATCTTCAGCATTCAAGTGAACGTTTTTAATAAAATGATTTTAAACAAAGACGTAGATATAATACAAACATTTTAAAGCTGAGCGACGAGGCGGAATAAAATCCCTTGAAGATCTAATAAATAAATACTTTCACTGCGAACGGAGGCGTTTCATTTAAATATGTGTGCGCCACAAAGGTGGGAAAAATTCTTAGAATTTAATTTAGATTTTACATAAACCCCTGCAGGCACGCCGACGGGGCTTTCATGATTATTCAAATCATTTTCCGCGGTTCATCGCAAAGGAAATAACGCGCACCCATATTTAAAATCCGGCAAACCGGAAAATATTTGCGTCCGCCCTAAATTGTAAACCGCGTTAATTAGGCGGTAATTATTTTATTAGCGGGCGTTTTTATTTTATTTGCTTCCATTGTGGTTCTCGGCGGACCTACTACTTCTTCTGGGTTTAATTAATAATGTTTATTCTCTCAATGATCGGGAGCGGAGCGCCAGAGGGTTGAAGAGTCAACCGGCCAAAAAAATTTAATTGCCTGTGATTTCTGAATGGACGGAAATTTCAATTGAACCAGTTATTCTTTCGGTTTAACAAAATTGAGTAAATTCGCAAAAAATTACTTTATAGTAATAAGACGGAATTCGGATTCTAGGGGATAAATACATTTTCTAAATAATAAATATGTTTTGCATTTATGCTTTAGATCGATCAGATCATCTCATTTTTTTGTTCTCCTGCAATCTTTAAAACAATATTGTAGTGATATTCTTTTTATTTTCTATTTTCAACGTTTGCCGCGTGATACAAATTAGACTATGTATTACATACAAAAGAATATTCATTGAAGTGTCAAATAAGATATGATAAAAAGCTAACAACCTGACATGTTCGCCAGTTTCTCTTATTTGATAAGCAATTTTTCCAAACACTACAGCTTCCTTTTTTATATCTTATTTTTCCTTGCGAAACTTGATGTGTGGCATTTCATATTTAAATTTAATTATTGATTAGTTAGAGATATAAACTGGCGAAGCTTCACTCAGTGCTGTAATGATACATTCGTCAAAATGCGTTCCAATCGGGATGATGAAATTCTGCCCCTGCGGTCAGTAAACAATCTGATTAGTTCACAAAGGATGCTGGTGGTTATATGTTTGAAGAGCATCTACAAATACCTGAGCTTTATATGTAACACTATTCACATAACGTTCAGGTCGCCACATAATATAATACAGTGGTCACACATACATACTAAGAGAAATATTGAACGTAGGTATTGATGTTGTCATGGCCACTTTAATAGGAATTAAATTATTAAATATTAAGTAATTGTAAATTTCACTCGATACTGCTACACAACAATGCAACAAGGCTTCCGCGGCCATTCTCCATTTTGTTTTTTTGACTTCTGGAGTACAGCGTCGGAATCTCTTCTTTCTGACGACGTTTCATCTTTTTGCAAAAGACTTCTTCGAGGCTGCTACTGCTGCTATTATTCTATGTCGCCGATGCTGTTACTTGATAGTAACTAACCGTGACAGCTTTAACGTACCGGAACGTGCGGTGGGGCATGACGATAATGTTTATTTAAATAAATAAAATATTACCATAAATTTTTTAAGGTAATTGAGAATAGAAAATATTTCTTGCACTATCTCCTTGTAGATTTCGCCCTCTAAAGCCTAGTTGTACAATTCCAACTTAACTTTAAGTCAAAGCTTAAACCCTTAACAACAATTGTTGAGATAATCCTTGTTATAGGTTTAAGCTTCAGCTTAAATTTAAACTGGCATTGTACAACTGGGCCTTACAATTAGTGATAGATTGATTCAGATCGACTTACTTAATTTTCCATGGCCAATACTACTTAATTTTCCATGGCCAATAGCTGTCAGGTATAGCCTAGGTATAGCTACGGGTTCGCTCCTCTCTCTCTCTCTTCTATAACTGAGCCGTTGAAAACTAGAGTGGTCTAAGTCACAAAAACTTTATTTTGAGATATAAAGCATTACAGGTAAGACGCCACTGAAAAATCCTGAATGATAAAATTAAACTATCGCCGTCTATAGCTAAAGTATCTAACTTATCTGTTTCAAATTTTGAAAGGAAATACAGTTCTATAATATGGTGTGAATTCAACTTGTAACCGAAAAAATGCAATTTTGTGACTTAGACCACTCTGCTTTTCAACGGCTCAATTGTGGCTTATACATATCGAGGGCGTCATATCAGAAGGGTGTAAGAGCCATTATAATCTTATGCTGATACGCCCTTCTGATATGACGCCCTCGATATATTCAAGGAGATTTTCGGACAAAAAACTCCAACTTCTTTTCGCCTTAAAATCAAGTGCTAGTTCAAATAAAATACGTAATTTGGTCACACGGCAAAAAATCTCTACAAAGTTTCCTCAATAGTCTCATCTCCTAAAATCCAAATATTCGCTTCACATTAGAATATGAGATCAACTAGCCACCTAGACTTTCCTTAACGTTTTAGTAAATCGCCTTCCAAACGGTAAATTTGGAAATTCTGTGTATCCGTTGATCGTTACGCAAATAAAATTTCCCACCACCACCCAATCTCAAAAACAGTTAGTCATCAATTGTTTAGTTAATTGAGACCAGAACCTTCATTAGTGCAATCTGAATTAAATCACATTAACTGAAGTTTTACTTAACAAATAACAATTAGAGCAAACAAAATATCTTGCAACCTAAACTCAACTCTGCCTCATCAGAACTCTAACATTTCATCCATCAGCCAATCATCAGACCTAACTGCCCGAATTGGTAAAATTCTCAAACTTGCAAGTTGCTTACCCTCCCCAAATAATCATATTCCTCTACAAATTGATGATGTTTTTCTTATCCATTCATCTCATGTCGTGTATATCAGAAAACAAAACAGCCTGTTAGTACTAGTTAGTGAACATGAATGTTGCACCAGATTACTACATATAATAAACGGTTCCGTTGTATCTAGTTAAACATAAACTAGAAAAAGGCATCAAGTTCTATTTGATGGCGATTAGAGTTTTATCCATCACCATCAAAAAATATTTGTAAATCCATTGAAATGTTAAAACTTCCTAATAACTTCAACCGTCCCAACCAGCTTCCATCTTCATAACTCTTGGAAGCATCTCACTGGTCAATCGACAACGCCTGCCCCACATTCCAAAATATTACCCTCAATCCTACCAACAAGAAGAGCAAATCAAACTTACCAGAATCAGTTCTGCAGAGCAGCAATATTGGAACCATCGGTAACAGCAGCGACTGTAAGGAAATCTTTTTGTGTATAATAAATGACGAGAAGTTGAAAGAAAAAGAATAAGTGACACGGTGCCACCGAAAGTTATAAAGAAGACAGATTTCTTGTACATTTTGGAAGGCAAATAACCTTACTCTAGTTGCAATAATTTTCTCTATCGCTGTACATGTGTGAACAGTTTGCTGAAACTTCTCGACAAGGAAACAAATTGGGGCATTCCTCAGAGAGACAGGTTCTCATAGGAGTAATAACCGCATGTACTCGAGTCTGCCATAATGAGCGCTTGTCTAAGACGAAAAAACGCCGACAAATGAAACGCTCTACGACCGGGCAAAACACAGACGATCCGCATTAACCCCTATTGTGGGGGCTTTTTCCGTCTGTGCTATGATTACTTTGGCGGAAACGCGACGCGCGGCGATGTCTGGCGGGCAAACTTTACGGGGAATTACACTAACGCCGGCCGCATCGTAAATCCTAAAGCACACACACAGAGTTGCAGATCTTGTTTCCGGATAAAGCTCGACATTGTCAGCGACATAAATTTAACTAAAGCACTTCGAATTGCCTAAGATCGAAAGGAATTGCCTAAGATCGAAAGAAAGAGCCCGTTTGCGATTACAGTGTTTCGTTTCTGAACTTTATTGCATAATGACCAAAGAAAAATAAATACTCTAGTCATAAGACTTAAAGTAAAAATAAAATTAATGAAAGCTAAAAGAAGACATTTCAAATTTATTGAAGCATTTTTTTTCTTAATGGGTTGAAGCGCTTTTAATAACTAAAATAAATGTAAAATGTTAAATTTTATTTCTTTTTGAATTCTCTTTTGAACGGAAAATGTTGAAGAGATTTCTCCTATTTGCAAAAAGTAATTTAAGTGCACATTGAAACACACATGGAGTGAAAATAAACAGAAAGCAAATAATTTGGTTTAGCCCTGGAATATCGAAAGCAATTAAAGGGGATTGTTCACTAGCTTGTGGTGCAATATGTTATTGGTTTCGTCAACGAATTGCCCTGCATTCTGCGAATAACTTGGCAATTTCGTTTACAATTAATCCGCAGAATCAGAAGAGACCAGGGCGACGCAGATGCATTGGCCGCAATTTCGCACTCGTTGCCGTCGAATAATTAATAACTACATTAAATTTAGAACTTTCGGATATCGGTCGCCGTCGCCCGCCGAATTAATGGCATCGATAATTTATTTCCAATTAAACTCCATCTATAAATTCGGGAAATATTCATGTCCAATTTAGCAGTTGCGAAACGACGCACTTGATTTACAACCGCCTCGAATCAATTAGAGCGCACAAACTTTTAGCGTTAACAATTGCGAAATTTTGTTACTTTAGATCAGTGGCGTATCTAATCAGCGGCTGGTTTTAAAAAGCAATCACTAATTAATAGATAGATGTCAAAATTCCTTTACATTTCTCAAAATAAAAACTGCATAAAATGGGACTATCATGACTTTAATGGTATTCCTATTTGCAGACTCAGTGTACACCTCATCTCATTTTAACTAAGATACACTAAGTAAAAGTAGGCAAAATCCACGCTAATTTGATGATGGACCCTTTTCTGTTTATTAATTGAAGGCAATGAGATGATTAGAAAATGCTTACGAAATAATTCTACGCACTGTAAAAGCCTAGGACTTGTATCTCCATTTTTTTCTGTTCATTGATTGTTTCTCCTTCTCAATCTTTTAGGATCCACTGGTCTGCCTATTTTTTCTTGTATATATCCTTTTCATTTTCCCATCTATGTCCTCTTTCAGGACTTTACTCGTCGTTCTGAGATTTGCTAGCCTTACGATACTCTTTAACCTTTGGGAACTCCTGTAATCGGAGGACTTCAGTATAAGTTCATTAATCCCTGTTTGTTCTTCTCTCCCATGACACTCCCACTTCTTCCTCCCAGGATATTTCCAATTTTATTTATAAAATACGATTACGTAAAATCAGAAAATAATACCTCAAGTCGACAACTGAGCAAAACAATTCGACATTTCCTACTGACTAATCACTTTAATGCTTTGGAGGTGAGATTAAGTTATTTTTATGATTTTGCCTGAACTTATGAACCAATTTACAATTGACGAATTTTCAAAGGAATTGCAAACAGCACAGATACGTCAAACAGAATGAAGAATTACAATTACAGTGAAGAAAAGGCAATAAATATAGAGGAACGCCAGTTAAAAAATGGATTGTCTTCACTTTTATTTTCCACGCTTTCCATTCGACTTTAGCTAAGCCTTGCCTTAATTTTGATTTATTCAATAAATTTTACTCCTTTCTTTGTTTATCGTTTTTTTTTTCGAGTATATTATTGCAAAGAGGTAGAAGACAAGAAATACTTTGCAAATAAATGTTATCCAAAATTAACATAGTAATGGTGTTTAGGCCTAGTAACTTTTCTTTCTATTACTAGATACAGATCAATTTATCCACATTTTTCTCTCTCCCTCGGAATATTTTATTATTTGATATATCCCTCACTAATACTTGCCTCAATTTTTTATAATTTCGTGACTTTCATCTTGCTACTTCTGACTTCTTCAATGATATTGAAGCAGTATTTTATATTTGGTACTCCAAATACGTTCCAAGTTCCAACATGTACCTATATTTTGTTTTGATAATCGAATTCTAGAAAACTGTAGTTTTAATATTTCATAATTTAATATTCTGTTTCCTTTGTGATGTATTGAGTAAAATCAAATTATAAAAACAACTAGTTTGAATTGCCAACGCGTTAAAGAATTCCATTAGAAAGCGATTCACTTTCTCAAAATTTCATTTAACAATTTTTAACTCTCTCACAGTACAACAAGTGAACGAAGAGCAATATTTCCTAAGCACAAATTGGATTACCACGTTCAATATGTTTCCGTAATCGGAGCCGAGGGTCAGTGGGGCTTTCTATCGACGGGGCACACACGGAGGCGTGAAAAACCCGTGCCGTAAAAGTGGAAAATACAATTTTCCAAATACATGCAGTTATGTTCAGCACGATGCGCGAACTTCCAGCGTATGATTTCCCACAGGAAAATTCTTATACATAAAGTTCATTCTGAATTTTTGTCGACGGAACGCTGTAAAAATGAGAGATTTTCGCGCGCCGGAAAAGGTCAGTCCACGGCGAGCTTTAAAATTTAAATCAAGTTACTGGCCCCATCGATTTTCCCGCGGATTTATGATGTGACCAGTTTTTTTTTTATTTTAAATTTCATCGTTGCTTTATCGATTATGTAAGACATAAAGTATGAATTGCTTTACATAATGCAGTACCGTGATGAAGTTGGAGCTCATTCAAAGTAGTTCGTCGACGGGAAGCTCAGTGTAGAAGAGGTCGCCGTCACCTTTTGAACTCACTGGGCGAACTTTCCTTCCATTTGCTAATACGTTTTGTTAATTACGGAAAGCTTTAGCTGAAATTAATTAAATTACTGCAAACTTGTATCTTGAGCGCATACACGCGCTAGAAATTAAACGCGGTTGAGGCTACCACTTGAACTTAACTTGACTAACGTTTGGTTTTAAATGCACGTCACTCGAACGTCGCGACGTCGACCCTCTCTAAGTTTTCCGAAGTCTTTATGCCCTTTACTAAATACGTTTTTCAATGTAAAGGTAGTGAATCTTTGTTGGTTGTCATCCTGAGAGTGATTCTCAGCGTCTTTGAAAATCTATCGCAGATAGTGTTGGTAATTTCCGGAAGTAAAATTACATCCGAAATAAGGCGTCGCCGTCAGAGGCGGCGGAAAAATTCCGCCTGATTTATATGAAATGATTTGAAATCTTTTCAATTGCATTATCGCATATTGAATAAAGTTACCGTTTTCAGGATGGCTGGGTCGGGAATGGAATTGGAAACTGTTCAATTCGACAAACATTACCATGTAAGGCACGTCATGAGATCTGCGCGTATGTTCGTACTGGAAATTCAAATGGCTCCTCGTAATAACTTTTTTGCCATTGACGTTGTGCAACGCGTTCTAGTAAAAAGAGGACTCGTGTTGCACATGTAACTACGATGCATTATACAGAGGATTACCTTGGAAACTGTGTCGAGAGGGAAATAAAGCAGTTTATTTATAAATACCAGTTATATCGAAAGTTTTTCTACTAATCCAGTTTTATAAATTGTTATTTATCAATTTTAATTGCAGGTCGAAACAAATACCATTAAAGAAACATAGAAAAAGGAAAATGTCACGATACAACTAACCAGTTAGTCCGGCGGAGATTACAATTCAAAAGGCAAAGTACATTTTTCATAAGACAAACACAGAATAATGCAGTAATATATTTGCAAATACCGGTCTAATTACCTTAACTATGTCTTTGCTTGAAGCAATTTAATTGTGATCACTTTGTGAAACGAACAGAAGAAATTAATTAGAAAAATTAAAAGTGGTCATTCTTGTTTGTTGACATAATGTTTAGCATAGATGAAAATTTTTAAATATTAACTTGACTCACTTTTGTACATTTTTATTTTTTAAAACAGTAATAGTGTTATAGACATGCTAACAGATAAAGGAGTCTATACTCTACATACACGAGTGGACGTTGAAGTGTTTATTGTTTTCCAAGAATTACTTGCTAAAGTGATGTAAGAATTCTGCTACAACGGATTTCTAAAATCTAGTATGTTGAAGTGTTAATTCACTTGTTCAAGAGGCCTGCAGTTCCTCTTCAGGTAAAACTGAAAACACGTTTAATGCTATTTTTAAACTGATACTTTTCCTCTCTCTGTAGATCTTTTTTGTATCATTTTTCTATAGTCGCATCAGTTCCTTTATCGGTCACTTCAAGTTTGTATCTCCCTGTTTATCGTTACGTCATAAGGACATCTTGAACGTAACTATCATCAGCAAATATCTAACACGTAGTGTTAACGCGCGCCTAGAATTAATTAACTTTCATTTGGATTCCACAAAACCGTCTGTTATTTTTAAATTTTGTAGAGATCAAATTTAACTTCCGATAAAATCGTGGTAACAGTTACAATAAAAATGTTGTAATTTTAAATTTATTTTGTAATTGAATACACAGCGTTAGTTAGTCAGTGTTTACTTTCACTACCAAGAATTCTTCCTCCTTTGCCGACTTTTGAAAGATTTGTTTTGGAAAAGATACAGCTTCAAAAAAAGAATCCTTACACTTCATTCAATTTAAAAGTATTTTCAAGTAAGGAACTCTTTTTCTAAGCCTACTATTCGACAATTAGTAACCAAGTTTGTAGAAACTGGATCAGTAGATGACCTAAAAGACGAGAGAGACCATGAACACCGAGATCAGCTGAAAACATCCAACATGTAAAGGAAAGTGTTCGAGAAGTGCCAGAAACTTCATCTCGAAGACTTTTTTCTCAGTTAAGATTAATAGAAATTTGTATCACAAAAGCTTTTAAGCGGACACTAAATCGCGCACTATACACTTAACGTTTCGCAGTCGTTCGACAGCTTCGTCAGAACGACTGCGAAACGTTAAGTGTATAGTGCGCGATTTAGTGTCCGCTTAAAAGATTTTGTGATACAAATTTCATCGGACAAGAACCAACTGTAAATGTTAATAGAATTATAACTGCAGCATAATTTTAAAACTAGATCTTCGTAAGTATCCATTTAAGACGTAGCTAACGTAAAGACTTCCATTTGCACTTATGAAGGAGTCAGTCATATCATAGATCCAGGTTTCTGCAAAAAAATTTGGATGCATACTTTCACCTTGATAGCTTGATCATTAAAGAAAATACTGGGGCTCAAAAAGGTCACGATAGTTCTTAGCAAAAACGAGACTGTTTGATGTGCATTTCTGTAGAAAAAGTTGATCAGATACTGTTTTTCTTCGAAAACGAAGAAGGTTCTAGACAAACCATGAACTCCAACTGTTAGAGTGAACTGGAAAATTTTTTCTTACCTCAAAAGAAGAAGCATATGGTTGTTGGTTTCAGCAAGGAGGTATTATTTATTTATGCTTTCAGATTATAATATCTATTTGAAGACATTTATTCCAGTCGCATTTCAGCGATTCCAAATAAATGGTATCATCGAAATTTTTTCTATAGCACGATAATCACCTCAAAATACTTACACACTGACTGAGCTTTTTTGCACGACTTTTAATTTCACCTTGTATGAGCCCCAAGTATTACCTATTTCAGCTGAAAATTTATATCCAATGATATATTGGATACTTTAATTCACATAATTATACTTTAATTTAAATAGGTTTACAGGTCGTTTACGCCCATGACTTAGTTATCGCTTTCCATCTATTTCATAATTTCTAATTCCTTTAAATTTTCTTTAACTGCTGCTACCTACCTATCAGTATATGCCTAGTTGACCTTGCGTGAATTGCGAACGCTGGGGGAAATTCGTCGATGTTGGCGAAAACCTACCTGGAATTATACCCAGCTCATTGGAGACGAGGGCTACAATAGGATTGTCGGTTATCTAGATGTTAAATAAGAGGGGCGCCACCTAGCACCTAGCATATTTCAGTATGCTGAAATACGTGGCACCGCTAGGATTGCTCACGTTAATGTAAGCGTTTGAGGAACCCTCAGGTTTGATTTCCGCGTTTATAAAAAAGATGTTTGTCAGATACCCTATATAGAACTCAACTATCGGTCATCCTGTATATTTAAAAAAATGCGTCAAACAATGATATGGAATTTATTATACATTAGACATTTTGCTATGTATTTTCACTGGTTTAAGCAGCAACAACTTCTAATTTATGATTATACAACGACTTTACAACGTATAAGTAACACACCTTTTTCTCTCTTAAAAAAAAAGAAAAAAAACTCTCTAGTTACAGATCTAACTTAATTGGCGCTCTACGAATACTCTGTGATCTCCTGTTTGAAATAATGGGCGAGTTTATTTTCGACGCAACCACAGGAGACGATTTCACCAAACATCTTGTTTCATCTGCTTTCTCATGGTCTTCTACGCTTTGCTTTTCGTTTTCCTTTTCTTTCATTTTCGACAATGACTCTTTTGCAAAGGTGCCTCCGCCAACGGCCTTGTTGAGTTTGGAGTATGATAATTGCTTGCCGCTTCTGTTTCGCAATTTCGTAGCTTTGTCATATCTTCTTTAATGTCACCAATATGATATAAACGTTCTTTACCATGTGTTTCTACTACATACACTACCGGACTTTTCTTTGCCATTATTTTCCCTGGCCACCATTTTACCCGTTTGTCCTGTATTGCTTTTATTAATACCGATTGTCCCACTTCAAAAACTCTGATAACTTTTGGATTCAATGCATAATTTTTCTTGCAGTTATATTCTGGTCTAAGAATTGTCAATTTTGTTCGCGGTAATGATTTCAATACCTTTTCAGCTGGAGCTAAACCTGTTTTCATACAGGGTATATTTCTTACATATATTAAAAACTTAGCAACCTTTCGTTCCATATTCTCGCTTGGTTTGCAGTTGAGTAATTGCTTCTTCAGATTATTTTTTATGGTTTGTACGGCCTTTTCTGCCTTGCCATTACTTTTTGGATGGTATGGAGGGCTGTGTGTAAGTTTAATACCATTGTTTCTGCAAAAATTTTCAAAATCCTGTGCGTTGAAAGGTGGGCCATTATCAGATACCATCTCTTGGGGGAATCCTAACAAACTGAATGATAGCAATAATTTATCAACAGTCTTGTTATAATCTGTACCTGACATAACGTGAGCATCTATCCATTTAGAGAACGAATCTACTAATATAAGTATTTTTGAACCCATAATATCCAGGAAATCTACATGGATTCGTTCCCAAACACGGCTGGTATCTGCCCATTGTATAATGTCTTTTAACTGTGGCACATTTACAGTAAGCTGACAGATTTCACAACGTTTTACCATGTTTTCGATATCCTCATTTATACCCGGCCAGAAAACATGCGACCTTGCCAACATTTTCATTCGCACGATTCTAGAGTGACCTTCGTGCAATAGTTCCCCTACCTTTTCACGCAATACTTTCGGAACGACTATCCTATCCGCGAAGTACAAACAATCTCCGTTTAATGATAATTGGTTCCGTTTAGCAAAGTACGGTTTCAAGTTTTCGTCCGTTTCATGATTCAACCAGCCCCTCTTTGTATTTCCTACTACTTTACTAAGTACCGGGTCCCCATTTGTTTCGCGTGCCAAATCGAGACTTGAAAGAGGTTCAGTAACAGCAATCTGTAATACCTTATCATTCGCACTATTATTCAACGGTAATCGTGACAACATGTCTGCTCCCTTTAAATTCGGTCTCACAACCAACTCATAATCGTAATTTGCAAGAATTATCGCCCAACGTTGCATTCGACTTGCAGCCAATGGTGGGATGCCAGCTTTAGATCCCTGAATTTTCTTTAACGGTTGATTGTCAATTATTAACACAAATTTGCGTCCGTAAATATATTTATGAAATTTTCTTACTGCGTATATAAGCCCCAATGCTTCTCGCTCTATTTGACTGTAGTTCCTCTCCGTTTTTGATAGGGTTGCCGAAGCAAATAATACCGGTCTTTATTCACCATCAATTAATGGTATAAAACTGCACCTACCCCATATGGGCTTGCATCTGACTCTACATAGATCTCAGCATTGACGTCATAATACTCATTATGAGCTTATTGCTTTTTAATGCCTGCTTGCAATTTGTAAATGCTACCTCACAATTTTTAGACCACACAAACTGAACATTTCCTTTGAGTAAGTCATATAATAGTCTCAGTAGAGTACTGAGGTTTGGTATAAATTTCCCATAGAAATTTACCATTCCTAAGAATGATTTTTGTTGGGTAACATTTTCTGGTTCAGGACAATTCACAATTGCTGCAATTTTATCATCCAGAGGTCTAATTCCTTCTGAGTCAATTATATGACCTAAATATTCAACTGACCTTTCAAAAAATTTACACTTTGCTAAATTTATTCTTATATTAAAATCGTTTAGTTTAGAGAGCACCCCATACAATCTTTCTTTACATTCTTTTTCATCTTTGCCACAAATAATCAGGTCGTCTAAATAGCAACAAACCCCATCTTTTCTCCCAACAATAGAATCCATCACGGCCTGAAAGATTCCCGAAGCGCATGATACCCCAAATGGTAATCTATTTATGTTAAACAATCCCCTGTGTGTACTTACTGTTAATACCTTCTTGCTTTCCTCCGCTACTTCAAGTTGCATGTATGCAGCAGATAAATCCAAGGTGCAGAAAACTCTTCCTCCTGATAACGACACCAAAATATCTTCCAACCTGGGCAACGGGTAGATGTCTCGAAGGATACAGGTGTTCACCGTTCCTTTATAGTCAACGCATAGTCTTAAGTCCCCTGACTTCTTTCGCACGACCACCAACAGTGATGCCCACTCACTAAAACGCACTGGTGTCCATTGACCATTCTCAACAAGTTCATCAATTTTAAGATTTACCTGCTCTAACAATTTATATGGGATTCCATAAGCTCTTTTAAAAATAGGCACTGCATTTTCTTTAAGTACAATATTTGCCTTAAAATCTTTCATACTAGCCTTATTATCTATCTCAAAGACTTTCTTAAAAACTCTGGTAACATTTGATGTCTTGGATACGTTTATTGCATGCACCTTTAAAAGTTTATTTCGTCAGCCTGGAACATCTAGCCAGTTTCTACCCAATGCACAGTGTGGGAATGCACTCCCGAACCACTACTAACGGTAAAGCATGCATATTAACATTTCCAAGGACATCAATGTCACATTTACCAATTACATTTAAATGTTGACCTGATGCTACACTCAATGATACATCACATTTTTCTAGTGACAGTTTTCCTTTAAAATAGGAATTATAGTCTTTTAAGTTCATTAATGTCACCGCAGCTCCTGTATCAACCTCAAAAGTAATTTGCCTATCTTCTACGTTTAATGTTTTTATCAAACCTGAGTGAGCACTGTTGATGTAACTTCCGTTGGTTCCACACATCCCACAATTACATTCTTCTTTGTCCGTGCTGTCTTCGTTCCGTTACTCGTTTACTTGGTGCTTTCTTTTCTGTTGACCTTCTTTGTTTGTGCATACCCTCGCAAAGTGTCCCTTCTTCCCACAATTGTTGCATGTTACTGCTCTTGCTGTACAATATTTTTGATGCTCTGGGTTCCAATCTTTCCCACATCTATAGCACAATTTCTTCTTTTCTGACTTTTCTGACTCCTTTCCTCTAATTTTCTTACTTCTTGCACTTGGATTTTACTAGCAGCTACCTTGTCAATGTTTTGATTCACTTTTGTAGCGATGGACCTTGTTTGTGCTGCTGCTAACTCCATTGATACAGCAATTTTAACAGCTTCATTAAATGTTAATCTTGACTCTACAAGTAGCTTCTGTCGTATAGGCTCACAAACTAACTGATCCCTCAAAGCGTCATCCAGAAAATTGCTAAACATACATGGCTGGGCCAGGCTTTTTTAATTCAACGCAAAACTGTGTAATCGATTCCTCTGGTTTCTGCATTCTTTTGTGGAACCGATACCTTTCGGCAAATTATACATTTTTGTGGTGTGTATTAATTTTCTAAAGGCTGTTTTACGTTGACAATTTATTCATGAATTAATTCATGAATTTCTTCGTGAATTTATTCATGAACGTATGTCGTATTACATTGGTGAAGAAATTCATGAATTTCTTCAATTCTAATGGCCGTTTATAGGTATTACCAACATAGCGAAAGGATTTACAAACGATTTACACTACCACGCGCAAATAAATACCATAACCTTCGTTTTCTATTGTTGGTACCCCTGAAATTCACGCAAATATTCACGAAAAATAGAACTTGCTGTAATTCGTGAATAAATTGACGAAGAAATTCATGAATTTATTTGACGTCAAATTTGGTGCATTCCACTTGTCCAACTTCTTCATGAAGCGACTTCATGAATTAATTCATGAATAAATTGTCAATGTAAAACGGCCTTAAAGCAGTTTTTAGCTCCCCGTAACTCTTACTAGACGGTATATCAGGTAATAAACTATTACGTAGAATATCGTAACACTTAGGACCTACCATTGTTAGTAATATTGGTACTTTCTTGTCCTCTGTTACGTCATTTACTATTACAAATTGTTCAAACCTCTCAATATACGACGTAAGGGGTTCCTTTTCATCATATTCAGCAATGGATCCGACATAACCTCTTGCGGCCTGAACTATATCGTTTGCCATCCTACTTATTTATTTTTCCACCCACGTGCTGACTCGTAATCTCGTCGCCAAATCTGCTATGTATTTTCACTGGTTTAAGCAGCAACAACTTCTAATTTATGATTATTTATTTAACGACTTTACAACATATAAGTAACACACCATTTTGTAACATCTCAATTAGTGTTGCCAACTATTCTAAAACTATATACTACACAGTTAAATGTATAACGAGCAGATCGCTCAGCAAACGAAAATAAGGGATTACGTTGATATACCCCAAAAATAGACTCGTCAGATTAAATTAAATTAAAATTTACAAAGCATCGGTAAACGCGCAATCACCGGCGAGGATATGCTGTACGGCTCACAAAATAACATACAATAAATAAATTCTGTCAGAAACACAGTAGGCGTGATTACACGAATGAAAGTTTAAGATCGCATGTTACGAAACACCGTTCTCGGCCTTAAGCAGACAAGTACGGTATCACAAGGCACTGAAGGCACCCAGTAATCTTCTTAGAGACACATGTAATTAATAAAAAAAATAAAACAGAGAGTTTGTGCAACACCACTCTCGGGTCCCAATTACTCTATGTTAATTTCGGGTCGTCTGAGGGCCACAGCTTGCGACACTGGCTCGATCCCGATCGACAGCTCCTTCAAGGGCTCCAACGACGAACTATAGTTGTAAACGTAAAGCAGCTCGGACTTGTGATAGTTGCCGCGAAATTCATGCGGAAAATCCAACTGTTTACAGTAAAGTCACAGAATGTGACATGGATTTTTCTTGAGGTTTTGAACCTTCGTGGTGCTTGCTAGTACTTGGTATTTGGTGGACTTGGTACTTGCCCTTTTTAAGACAAGGGCCTGAAGCGATAAGAATCTGTGACGCGTCTGTTTGAACACGTGAAGACGGAATTCGTGGCACTGGTTTTAACTGCTATTTCAGCAGCGGATCTACTTCCAACAACCGTTCACGAGCGAAGAAATATCCCCAAGAATCTATTATGTGGCCAGACTCAAACACAAGTTGCATAATTTAACTTCTACGACGATCAACAACGGCCAACCATGGCCAGCTCCATTAACATTCACTGACGTGTATGTATGGCCGTTTCAATTCGCCTAAAATTCGGTTCGAGAAAGCATGCCGTGGAGTACTCCCCTCAGCTCTCCCTATTAAAGATACTACAAAACTACTGACAGTAACTTAATGACAACTGCAATTACTTAAAAACTCACAAGAGGCGCTGAGTGGAGTACTGTCAAAATTTTTAAAAGTCTAATTGAAACGGCCATACATACACGTCAGTGAATGTTAATGTAGCTGGCCATGCGGCCAACGCCCATGACTGCCGCGAACCCAAAAAGATGGCGACCTGAACCCCTTGATTTTTTGCAAAAACCGGAAAACGCCGACATGTCCCTTTTCTATCCAAATTCAAAAATAGCCAATCTAAACGCAAGAAGAAAGAAACAAACAAAAAGACGTTAGAGTTTGTAATCAAATAGAGCGATCAGTGAAGCCAAATCAGAACTTTAGAGTTTGTAATCAAATAGAGCAATCAATGAAGCTAAAATTTAGAAACACTTTAATAAAAACGTTAAAGCAAAAACGAACTGTAACACTGCGTCTCTCCATTTTCTTCTTGGTCTACCTCTTTTCCTTCTTCCCTCTGGTGTCGTCCATATTTCTGGACTTTCCTGTCTTCTTCCATTCTCTCCGAATGACTTAAATGTCGAGCTTTTATCGTTTATGATATTGCTGGTTCTCCATACTCTACATTTGTACGCCCAAAACTCCCTCACTTTCTTACCTCCAAAAATTCTTCTTAATATTTTTCTCTCCCTTGAATTTCTCTTCCAAACTCTTATTCATTACCCACGTTTTGCAGCTATATAATTTTTTGTTGCAATACAGCAAATAAATTTTTGTATTATTCATTGCATTACATACGTATAATGCTAGCTTTAGCATCTGATGATGAAGTTCTTGTAAGCATGGCGTTATGTTTTCTTTACATTCGCATTTATCCCTAAGCCCCCTCAGCATGTCAGGGAGTCGTGTTAATTTTCTCTGCTTCGAAATTCACCTTACAATCTGTAAAAAACCTAATTCTAGAGAACTAACGATAAATAGTAAGAATTCATACAAAATTCGTATCATAAGATCAGACGGAATTCATATATATAAATCAGACAGGATCTAACTGTTCACCTATATTTGCCCAGCCGACACGGCACCCATCCAACCCGGTTATGTATTTGCTCATTTTTTATAAAATAACTTCAAAGTTTCTGATGATTCATCATATTCTTTTCTGTGCTGCTTGATTGAATACGATCGCTTGTATAGATATCCAAAGTTTCGCAAAATAATATTTTTCATTTTCGTTAGCGGAAACGCGACCTAATTTCCTAGCTTTATTATAAATATCGAAATTATTAACTTTTCCAAATAAACAGAAAAACACATTTTAATAAATTGTTTCGATTAATCTATGGAAATGCGATAAATGCATTTGAAGCCTTTAGAATGAAAGAAAAATCATGAAAGTTTTTTTTATAAAAGTAAGGAAAAATTTATACATCAGCCGAACATGACGTAATAGAATTTTTTTCACTATTTTTCTCGTAATCAACACTCCAAAAACCTATAGGGATCACCTATAAGATCCAAAAAGGTTTCTCATTGTAGACCTCTATAATGATTCCTTGTCATCAGTTAGGATGACCGGTTTAGGTTTTTGTTAGAATCAGAACTAGGCAGTTTTCCTTGAATAAATAATTTATAAGAAGTTGAATAAGTGAGAGTAATTAAATGTAAAATAAATGTACAGGATTCCGTAAAAATAATTTTGCTTCAGTGGTTATAGTTAGGTTTTACCACTGGTTATAACTCGGACTAGCTTCGTGCCTAACAGATCATAATCATATACATTACGCTTCAATTAATTCCGAGAGTGCGAAGCATTTGTGTTTGTTTTTAGATTTGTACTGTGCACATCCAGTACCTCTACTCGCCATGAAGAGTAGTTCCAGCTTCAATTTGAAACACCTTTAAATTTTCAAGAAAAATAAATCTGTAGTGTTATTAAAACGTAGTGTAAAATCTGTTGGAGAGTCTTCGATCGAAATCATTTGAATCGTCTTTTCTCCGGCTCTAATTCTTCCGATTTCGTCACGTTCTCGTTAAGTCGGAATTCTGTTCGTTAAGTTTATGCTAATTATCGCAATTACCCGCCGGGAAATACGTTCTCGCGAAGCTGCACTTCCGCAATAGCGAACTGCAACTCCTCCGAAATTGGATTTATACAAATGCGCACGTCGCTCAAGAGACACCTACGTTTAACTAAGTCGTTAGCGCGCCGTAATTATTGCATTGTTAGCGTCTAATTAGGGCGCCCGGGCGAAAAAGCAAACGAGCGCCGATTTACCGGGGCGAACGGATCCTAATTTGGGTCAACGTTGAGCAAATATTATTTGCCTAATTGTTGGATAATTACCGAAACAGTATAATTTTTCTGCATTAATATCTTTGAGGCAAGCCAAAATCATTTATGTTAGTATTTGATCGAGCTGATTAGTATTGTAAGGTCGGCCGAAATTACCAATATATTTTTTTTCAGTATTATTAAAATGTGGTATTGCGTATACATGAATTTAAGTAATCAAGACGCTCACCATTTCCTTTGGCTACCAGCCACCGTTCGCTACCATCACCTCCCATTGACATGGAGCGTTCATGCAACAATAACATGTGTTTACAATCATTTGTAAGAGACAACAGTTATTTACTCACCGGGGACCCCAGTCCCCTGGCCCCAATGGTCTCAACCCCTTGGTCAATTCACAACTCAATCTAGTGCCTCCACCATCTCTCCTGATGATGTCCAACCTTGGGCCTTCAGTATAATATCTGTTGCTCTTTCATAAACTATTGCTCTGAAATGTTATTTCCAGAAACACAAGCCACATGCAGATAGCCTCAATGACATGCAAACATACTCTATCCTACGTCTTTGTCATCTCCGACCCGTGGATTCTCTACCACCAATCCACTCTTCCGCCAGGTGGCACAAATCAACTTCAACGTGGCATCCCACCAGGTTACGTCCCCTCCACCTGGCACGTAGGGGTGGTGATAATTTAATAACCTTAGGACTTCCAGTCCGCTGCATCGGGTCCCTAATGGGTCACCATGGGACCGTGAACAGTACGTCGTTCACTCTCGGTAGCGCTTTCCACCTTGTTAGTACGATTTCCCTTACCAAGTAACCACTAATCATGCAAATGACGTCACAATCCCTACGCCACCGTGGTTACCCCAGTCGACCTACTAGCCAACGGTCAGGTGATGCAGCACCTGCCACGACAACCGAGCCTCACCCGGGGAAATCGCTTCATTCATACACCATGCAGGAAATACTTCAAGCTAATTCTCTACATATCATGCATTAGCTGCAATTAATAATTTATCTTTAGATACCGCTTTCCTGCTTCTACCAGCGTAGCGCACAATACGTTCCGAATACACCCTGTATACGCACGCCAAGAATATAATACACGCATACTATACAATTAACGCGAGTTGCGCGATGCAAGCGCAAGTTACAAGTTAACAATTAATACCGCAAACTCTTATTAATGCGCCTATCGATTACGTATCATAAACTCGACTGTCCCGATTCCCAAAGCAAACCTTTCCTGCCCGAAACTGTTTATTGTTTATATAATCTCACGAGGACCGAGCATTCCACCGCGACCATAAACAAAACTCAATGCATTGCAGGCAAACGTTTATAATTCTTTAATTCTAAACGCATTATATTTTTGCTTAAAAATGAATATCTAACAGTATTAAACTTGTATAAAAAAATAAAATATATTCTGAAAGGAAAATAAAGAATAAAGAAGCTTTTAACAAAAGTATGCAAAAACAAAAAGTGATGAAACCCAATTTGTAAAATGGCATTTGTTGTAGAGCTGTTATTCTATAAATATGAACGATGACATAAGGAGACGTTGCAGGCACAGAACCAGTTGGAAAGCAGGTAGAGATGTTTGAAAAATGTCAATGGAAAGTTTCAAAAACGTTCACTTTGCATTATTTATTAAAAAATTTATTGTAGTACCATGTTATTTATAGTAAATGCACTCCTCAAAAAATTGAAGTAGTCATTGTATTCTGTAGGCGTGTTTTCATTAAAGCTTAAAATTTTTAAATAATGCCTATCTATAAAGCTACTGCTTATTTAAAACACTCTTTACTTAGGCAAAAATTAATTTACATTTAACCAAATTTAAAAATTTTCAGCCGTGTTAAACATATTGCCGTGATAATAATAAAATATATTTTATTTACAATAGCCGTTAATCCCCGTTAATAAAAATAATTTATGAATTGGTTTACCTAACAAGTACGGCATTACTTCCCTACGAGATAATACTATATACATATTTCCAACAATTATGAAGAACGGACGTGAAACAGATACAAGAAGAATCCATCGTCCACAAGAATGCTGAACTTCAAAACATTTTAAATAAACATCTTCCAAACCAGCCAATAATACTTGACACATCAAAACAGTCTTGTGGATGTTCAAAACACTTCAATTGTCATATACTGTGCAATTATTTTAAAATCCAACATATCCCTACGTTGTTTTTAATATAACCATATTTCATTGTATGTGTACTCAATCAACGTAAAATAATTGTATTAATTGATTGAACTGCATGCACAATAAAAGTAAAATGCATTATTGTCTATGTATACATTGCATTGATATAATTATTTTAAAAGTTAACATAGAGATATGTTGCATTTTAAAATTATTGCACTGTACATACAATACTGAGATCTAAAAAAAACACTAAAAGTAAAGGGTCAAAACTAGTTTATTGCTTACCAAAAACAAATCAATCAAAAATACATTAAAGATCAAGAAATGAAGATGGTATTCTTATCCATATTCCGGATGAAGATGTCGCCTGGGTTCAAGAATTACAAGATGCCATGAATTGGACACAGTTTTGTCAATTCCTGAGTAAGGTCCAGAAAAGCGCAGACATCCATTGCCGGCAAGAAACTGGCCAGTACGTGCTCCCAAAAACCATCGCAAAAGGAGACTAGTCTACTTGGAGGATGGAAGGCGAATTCGAATAAAAATATCCATTGCAGCAGAGATGCAAGTCAATTATGAGGAACTATTAAAAATAAATTTTAAATTAGTATTTACGTAATCAAAAGTAATAAAGGACACTAAAGATAGAATTAAATAATAATTAAGCAGTTTTACTATTTAAGATAGATACAATTTCAAATGTAGATTAAGTGTTATGTTTCAAACAAATTGTTATTTTTGAAATTCCATATTGCTGTGTTATTTCCTTTCTAGGATAATTAAAACTTAAATGAAAAGGATACGCACTTTGAAGCCAAGAGAAATGAACATTTTACAAAATGTAAAATGTTCATTTCTCTTGGCTTTTGGTGCCATTTTTCCATTATGTCTGTATAAAAGGGTTCCCTAGAATTCTGAAAATTAAGTTTCATTAAGATTTTTCTTTTACTTATATTTTTATTTTGTTAAATGCAGAGTTTTCCTAACCTGAAAGACGGTCTTTTAAGTATCGACTCGCCTACTACGGTCAATTGGTTAAAAAACAAGTTTAAAGATCTTTTTGGTGATGACTCAGAGGCCATGCCAGATTACACCACAGCACCTTCTAGGCCTGTTATTTCGGTCCCTGAAGTCCCAAACGCATCGGTCAGGGAGGTTGGGTTTCCGGATCTTTAAACACCTGTCCCTCAGCAGATGGAGGCTGCTGAATTCGAGGAAGCCGTTAAAAAGCTTCCTCGTGAGTTCCTAAAGGACCGCCGTGGGAACAAGCGCCGATATCTGCTCCACCTTCCTGATGGGGCGAAGGTGAAGATGCTGAAAGTGGAGGCTCTTCGTTTGGGATTAATAGGCTGGCTTACAAAAAGTTAAATTTATTGTTATGTTTTTGAATTGTATAGAGTCGCATTTTTCAATTTAATTTTGTTGAATTTTTAATTTTAATTTTGTATTTTGATGTTAGATTTTCTTTTGGGCTGAGTTTTTGTGGATTTGTTTCCCTATATAAGTGGGGAAAATTTTCCTTGGGCAGTGTTAGTGAGAACACCTCTTCTAGAATGGTAAACTGTTTAAAATTTTATAATATTATTGTTGTAAATTTTTGATTTGGCTCATACACTTGTGTTTAACTGATCGTATACAGATTAGATGGTTTATCTTAACTGGTACAGTTAGAATTTATTTATGGGAAAGACGTTATAGAATAATTACATTGCGATTTGCTATAACAAAGTTAAAGTCCAACACGAACGCCACGCCATTGTATTTAACCTATCGTATACAGATTAGATGGTTTATCTTAACTGGTACGGTTAGAATTTGTTTATGGCAAAGATGTCATAGAATAATTACATTGCGATTTGCTATAACAAAGTTAAAGTCCAACACGAACACCACACCATTGTATTTAACCTATCGCATACAGATTAGATGGTTTATCTTAACTGGTACGGTTAGAATTTGTTTATGGCAAAGACGTTATAGAATAATTACATTGCGTTTTGCTATTGCAAAGTTAGATTCCACACTACATTTCAACAATTTACAATATACTCGTTCCATAATCAATCAACACTTTTACCACATAACTGTTTCATTGCATTCAACGATTTTCAGAATTTTGAGGGACACGAAATCAAGGTATTTGCCTTAGCGGTCTCTGAAAACAATTTACCTGTTTGTTTACGATGAATTTGAGCTTGAGATCTACCAATTTCAATTCATCGTTGCAAATTATATTGTAATTTATGTATATTTTCCAACTGATAATTATTTTTGGTTATGTGAACACATATTTTGACATTTACTGTTTAACGTTGGTAGTTTTGCAACTTAATAAATTTGTTACTAAGATATTCGATTTTTACTTACCCATTCACCACGTTGCTCGTAAATTTGCACAATAACATTTCAATAAATGCTTTTATGCCCGGTTGCACCAACATTTTAAGCAGAACTTACATTTAAGTTATGTTTAGAATGTGACATTTACGTGTGGTCAGTGTAATGTCAAATACGTTCTGATTGACATTTAAACTTCAACTTATGTATGAATTAGAGTGTGACTAACATTTTGTTAAATCTATTAATAATGTCATAGTCTAAACACCACTTAAATTTAAGTTCTACTTAAAAAGTTGGTGCAACCGGGCATTAGAGTCTCTATTGCTACTTAAACTGCGACATTGCATAGGAACCTCGTGCAGTGTTGTAACTTGTCTAACAATAAAATCACTAGGCCCTGAGATTTCAATTAATTCTAAAAAAGTGTATGCTCAAAATCACAGCATATATGTAGAAAGAAGTTTTGTCGTTATTAGATATATTTAGAATACTTACACGATGTACAGAGTGTAAAAAATCCGTTTAAAATATCAAATTTTTCCAGTGCAAATTTAGTTAATGTTTGAATTCATTTTCTTATAAAATGAAAATCACAATTTACAACTTGACAAAATAAAGTTAAATTTTTAATATTATACCAGATATTTAATTTTTAATAAAGAAAATTTTCTGATACCAGAAATCCACATCCAGAACCCTGTTAAAAAATATCACAGTAAGTTTCTTATATTTAAAGCTTCCTTGGTATTAGGGATAAAAGAGAGGAATATTGACAAGTACATAATTTTCTTAGAATATGACAGATATACCGACACATACAAGGGAATTTTAATTCAATTAATGAATGTTTTAAGGACGATTTGCTAGGATTGTAATTAATGCATTTAAAATTACTGACGTAAGATTTATATAAACATAAAAATTTTAATTCAGTTAATGAATGTTTTAAGGACGATTTGCTGGGATCGTAATGGATGCATTTAAAACCTACTGAAGTAAAATTTATACACATATAAGAATTTTACTTCAATGGAGAAGTTTACTCATGTTCGAAATGGAATAATTTTTTAATAAAAGTAAAATATAGACCAAAAGCAATAATTGACTGGTGAAAAAAAATTTTTCAAATTCATCTATAAATAACGGGGAAATAGGCTTTTAAAGTTGTCATGTTTTAAGCAGAAACGACTCACTTATGACGTCACTGTTTCGCGTAGCTGATCGCGATTACTCTGCTACACAGCTGCACAAAGTCAACATTGATTTAATTTGACACGTGTTTTACATTGATTATTGTGTATTTGCATTAAAATGGAAGTAAGATTTGTAAAGCGTCAAAGTGAAAATTTGTCGAACAGGAGAAATGAAGTCACGTCGCTCGGAAACTGTTTTCACAAAACGAAACTTTGAACTCGTATAATTTGGCACTAGTAAAACCAATTTTTATATGTAGCTATTGTGTCTAGATACATCACTCGTTCAGATTAAGAAAGGAACCTCTTTAAAGTAAAACTTACGATTTATTACTTGGCTTGAAAGTAATGATGTGTTTTAACAAACTGTAAACTTCTCCATTAAGGAGTGTATTGAAGACGATTTGCTAGGATCGTAATCAATTCATTTAAAATTATTGATACATTTCTGAAATAACACATGCACAAAAAAAGAAAGGAGGAAAAGACTTTCTTAAGTAAAAAGAAGAATACAACACCCTGTAACAAAAACAAAACAAGCCTCAAAATTACAAAACATTATATAAATGACATTAAAAATAAATTGTAAAAATAAAAAGAAAGAGTCTGTAGCTAATTTCAAAGACACTGAAAGTAGAGCCATACATAGCAATATATTTTAGCCCTTTCAGGCCTAGTGGTTCCAAGGTGTAACCACAAATAAAACAAATTTTTTCTACATTCCTAGTGGTCTTGCTGTGTAATCATAGTTTTGTGCGGTTTGCCCACAATTCCTAGAAGTAGAAAACAGTAGGTTCGTTCTGGTTCTCGCAAGGACAATTCTAGAACCGCAGACATAGAGGTTCATATATTTTTTGCTTTGATATATTTACCTGGAATATTGAACCAATTTAAAGTAATTTTCTTTATAAGAAGAACCATCAAACACATGAAACAGAAAAATGTTATAATGTTTTTATGTTGTAATGTTATACCTAATGGGTTTACAACTTTAATGAGTTGATTCTGTTTATATCTGTAAGGATCTTTTAGGTTTCTAGTCTCTGCGATATTATTTACAGACTTACAAGAAATCGTACCTTACCAAGAACTTACCAGAATTTCAGTCTTTAATAATTGAATTACAGGCTTTCAGATCTTACGATCCTTACAGGTAGAAACAGAATTGACCCATTAATTTAAACTAATTACAGAGTCTCGTAGGAAAATTCGATAAAGGAATCGTAGACATTTCATTTGCATCCAAAAATCTGGTTATATTTGAAGAACTCCGGTTTTTATTTCCCAATCTCAACTTTACAAATAAAAAAAAAACAGTATGTACCAGTAACAATTAACAACCAAGTCATTCCCCACTGCAATTCAGCTAAATATTTAGAAATAACAATGGATGCAAAGCTCAGATGGAAATAGCACGTGAAGAAAAAAACGGTTCGAATTACAACTAAAATACAGGAAGTTGTACCGCTTTATTGGAAGGAAATCTACTCTTTCGACCTACAACAAAGTATTGCTGTATAGGTCAACACATGTTAAATCAATTCAAAAGACTCAAATCAAAATGCTGCGAAATATCGTATGCGCTCCGTGGTACATTAGAAATATAAATTCTTGGAACCAGCTGCAAAATTTACACAGGCGACACTGAACAAAAATTAATTTTTCAGGACGGCCACACACAAAGAGTAAAAATTACTAGATAGAGACGCGGGAAATTCAACTTGTCCTCAAACATTTATGCTCATACTGTACTTGGTACATTAGAAATACTGATCTTCACCGTGACTTACAGTGGAAATAGTCACCAGCGAAATCAAAAGATTTGCAGAGGCCCATGAGGAGAGGCTACATCGTCATCTGAACAATGAAGCCATCCGGCTACTGGATAACACCAACCTAGTACGGCGTCTTGAGCGAGTGAAGACATTTGAACTTCTATTAGTAAAAAGTGCTACGTGATGCTTTAAAAAGAAGAGCACGGTGTGACAGTTAAAGCACTGCGGAAATTAGTGTGATTGCGCTCAGCAAGATAACGGACAACTGAGTGGGACTCATTGGGTGAAATTTAGACATAAGATCTCTTTAGTAATTTAAGCTAGCGCTAAAATAGCTAGTCGGTAGTAATACTAGTTGCTGTGTTTCTTAGACTCTGGTCTAATTAAATAAAAAAAAAAAAAATTTGAGCAACACATAAGATATCGTTATCGCTTATAGTGTCCTATTTTTTTTTTGTTTGTTTATGGTTTAGAAACAATCTGTTTGTTGATGCAACACTGAAAGTATTTATTAGTTAAAAGAATTTCAGTCTGCTTAAAATCACATTAAACAGTTTTATTCGATGAAATTTCTGAAGAAGCCATCAACGAAATGCGGAGGCATAACCTGAAGGAAAACCTTGTATAAACCATATTGCCCTTATATGAATATTTTCAACGATTTTTGCCTTTATTTTTGGATATAATTGTGCAGCCTTACTCTTCTACTGTAGTACTGTAGGTAAACTTCTTCTTGATTTCTGTCATTGTCAGATTTGTGATAAGAATTTAGGCATAGAGTGTACTTTTTTAACATCGGCCACAAAATTTTCAACTTTTGTGGAACTGATTGGCATTTACGATCATTTGATCTCCATATTTCAAAATCCAAAATTAGACTAAATTGTAAAAATGTAATGAAAGCCAAATTACAACTTAGGAAATCTGTTAAAAGTGAATATCCCAAAATACCGCAACCATCACGTTACTTGATAACGGCACAGCTTTGAATTTCTTTAGCGACGATGAATTTGAGGGACACTCTGTTTGCTTTCTGGAATTTAATAGTGCACCCAAGATTTATCAAGGGTAATAATTCGTTCCAAGTTTCTCAACCTCAGCACATAAAAATTTAATGATAATTCGCGATGCAACAGAACTGGGTACATCACCGAAAACGTGTTGATACAATTGTCAATATTTATGAAAACAAAAGTCTTTGGTATTTATCAATTATATAAGGGTTTTGTTTATTGTGTAGTAAGATATTGTTCATTGTTATCAATCAGAAATTTAAAAAGTTCAGGTCAAATCTATACTCCCCTCGTATTTAATAGGAAACACATACTTGCACCTAGAAAAAATATTTCTCTTTTTTTTCTAAAACCGGATAAGGACAAGACAAAAACCACATCATTCCTAACAGATAACTTATTTATTACTATGTACTGTTAAAATATACATAAGAAATTTTATAATTCACAGGAATAATTATATTGTACTGTTGTTAAGTACGTGTGCCGTAGGATTGCGTGTTTGAAATATTGAACCAAATGCCACATTAAATCAGCAATACACCAGTAGTAACATTTACAAAATATATTATGCATCTACGCTCTCTATGAATCATGCGCGTACTTCCAAAACTGCCAAACGCACCTCATATGAACAAATCAATCACCCCGACAACTATGCATGTATACGAATAATTAATTACATAAGTACAACGTACATACAAATACACGAGAGTATGTAACAACGGTAAGTTATTGTAGTAACAGTATACTTTCGATGTACAACGTTCATTATTAGTAAAATATTCTTAAATTATTGACTCGTCAACATTTCGTACATCGAAAAATTTTTGATTAAGAAAACAGACGTTATAAATTTTGGATAGAGTTAATATTGCTACGCTTTACATTAACAGTGAACAGTGTTATATCGACAGGTGCAAGTAACAATGACGTGATGTGGATATACATATATATATAAACATATTATTGTACCTCTTCCTCGCAGATGATTATTTTTATACGCGTAAGGTGTGGCATTTTCTTGTTAATTTAGAAAACAAGAAGAAGAGGAAATAATCATAGTAAATATTTTGTTTTGAATTTAATCGTGTACTTAACAAGGATCGCACTTTTATATACATACACACCAAAAATATGCAAGATGTAGCAAATATCTGGTGATAATATTGGGAATGGCAATTTCCCCGTTTTTTAAGTCGCGGGTCTATTTACATACTACAATTACTTTTAATTATAATACGTTACATATCAAATAAATAATGCGTTTAAATTGTACAATTTTATTTATCAATTTTGAAATGCAACTACTACTTCAGAAATACTTTAGGTGTGTTCCAAGCACGCTTTGTAACGGTTTCGAAACCGTCAAAAACATGCACTCATCAAAGTTTTACACTTGATAAAGTTGTCAACATCGATCATTATTTCAGTGGGCAACTGATTATGACGGTTTCTTAAACGGTCAGAAAGCGTGGTTAGAACAGAGCTTTTATTGATGACATCCAAGACGTATTCAGATGTTATGACAAAGAAACTGCTAAGTGATCAGAATTGCAACACCCTGTATACATGTCTCCTATACCAAGTCTAAATATTACATTCCATTATAATATCGGACGATCAAAAACATAATAATTATAAAATTCATCCAGATTAATCCACTACAATTTCAATTCAATTTCATTTCAATTTTTTGGCTCCATTAATATTAAAATACAGTTAAGGACAGACCAGAAATTAGTTACTTTACAGTACTATTATTAAACATTTTTAGTTTTAGTAAAAGAAAAAATTCATCTTCACGTAAGGTCTTCAGAATCCCAATTTTGTGATCATAACTGACGATAATTTACTGTCAATGGCCCGAATTCTGATCTTATGATTAAAGTCGTGTTTACCTGAAATCGTTATTAAAATAAACAACAAACTATAGCTTTATGGCAGTTTAATGCGTAAGAGAGTGACCGAGGAGCGTTGCTTTGGCAATTAAACACAATTATTAAATTAATCTTAGGACGAAAATACGGGCCAATGCTGTCATCTTAGAAGCTCTGACATATTCTGAATTATTTTTTCTTCTACTGTAATTTTTGAAACAAAAAATTGAAGAAGTTTGTATATGATGCACAGATTAAAATAGTCATACAAATACAAACTGTGAGTCACAAAAAAATGTTCGACGGACACGAGCACATACATGTCTACAAACATGTCTCCTCGTTTGTTCCAACCATTAATTCACATAAACTCAAAGAAGTTAATTCCTTGACAAATAAGTTTGGAGTATAACTAACACTTATAAATCGTGCCGTTATTCCGAAATTAAAATTTATAATTCCAGACGAGCCCCTAACACAAAAACCTATTCGTCGTCGTCGTGTACAGGGGCGTAATCTGGTTAGTAACACCGATAAATTACGCGCGAGCCTCTCGGCTAAGTGCATCTGATTGCGTACAGAACGAAACATCGTGAAATATTACGACGGAGCGTCCGTAATGAAGCGGTATTAGTAGACAACCGCGAGTTTCGAATTAAAACGTCACCGTGACGAGAAAATATTATCGTTCGGAATAATTGCGGGTGATAAATAATTTCCGGCCCTTCGAAATTCACGAGAACACCTGGTGCCCACCTTACTTGTCCTCGTCGAGCGGGGGCGAACAACCCCTGTTTATTCGTTTCGGTCCCCGTGTCTTTCCGAGGCTGTACTAATAGGTATCGTTTTGTCTACGCTAATGGGGAGTACTTATTTAAGTTTATTGGCAGGAGAGAGATTACATTTGTTCGTGTGGAATAAACTAGTAGTTTTACCAACAAACTTTAAACTGGCATTTAAAAAAAAAGATCTAAAAGACATACATTATAAAAATATAACATATCCTCACCCTAATTAACAAACCTCGTAATTCCAAAATAACATTTCTTTCAGAAATCAAAAGAATCTGTCATCAGTTTAATACAGAAAAGGCTTTTGATATTTGAATTTGAACCAACTGTAAAGAATGGTTTTACATATAATACGCTACTTTATCAATTTCTTTTAAGTGCATTAAGTTTTGTGCTCATTTCGTTACTATATGGAGTTAGGAGGATTTTTCTAATTCATCCTAAACAACACAGGAGTTACGAGGTTCCCGTTTGCTTACGAGATAGGTTTTAGAATGTACTAGTAAATGGCCCAAACATCTAAAATACGGTCAAAAATGGAGTTACGAGGTTTGCTAATTAGAGTAACGATATTTGAATCATGCCAAACAATTATCCTTGTAATATTTTGGCTGCAAGTCGACTGGATTGCAATGGGGCCCCAAGCATCCTCTGTATAGCTATTTCGGCCGTAATTGAGTAGCTCAAAACTCCAACTTGACTTACGCAAAGAGAGCGCGTAATTGCAAACATACCACATAGCCGTGATATCGAGGACCTCATTGCAATCCAGTCGACTGCAGCCAAAATTTGCAAGCTTGCGATGACACGCTGATTGTCCGCATTGACCATCTTGTGTCTGATAGCTTATGAGGCAGCTGCATCGCTACGAATTTGCTATTCCCTGCACAGATCAAAACCCATCCGTACGATGTCGCAACTAATGTGGTAATTATCCTTGTTTTCAAAAAATTTTAATTTAATGTGCGAGGGCCTATTTTTATGTTATGTACCTTGCCATGAAACAATAGAGCAACGATGGCAAACCAATTACTAAAAACTATCTGTGATATTTATGCCCCGAATTTCAGTTTCACTTTAGTTTACAGTAGCTGAGTTAAAAAACATGGCCTTACCACGCAAAAGGTCGGGTATTAAATTTTTTTTCTTCTACTTGTTTATACACACACCGGCAAATTTAAAGGAACAGAGAGAAAATCTAATTATTTTCTATATAGTGTCTATATTGTTCGTATTTCTCAGATAGTCTCCTAATATGAAGTTAGGTGGAGTAATCTAATTTGTTTTACAAAAGTTGTACCATGTGAAACCTGCTGAAGAAGAAAAAAACTCAGATGTCAGACTTAAACAAAATATGGTTTTAAACAGAATAACTTCATTGTACATTTTGTACTTGGCTAATCATTTATTGCGTTTTTCTTTTGCTTCAATAGCGTGTATTCCCCCCACGAGTCCTTGCGACTGCAATCATTCGTCTTCCCATACTTCTGATAAGGTCATCGACCAGTTCTTGAGGTAATCTGTCCCATTCCTCAATCAATACAGCTCTTACTTCTTCTCTGTTTTGAACAGCAGAAATTCTTGACTTAAGTTTTTTGCCTAGCTTGTCCCATACATGCTCGATCGGGTTCAGGTCAGAGGAACATGCTGATCAAATCATTGTTGTTTTAAACCAACTTGGTTTAAAAAGTCAGTTACGCAGTGGGCGACGTGTGGGCGCGCATTATCGTGCATTAGGGTGAAATTTTCTCCGATATATGGGGAAAAAGGTACCACATGGTCTTGGAGAATATCTCTGATGTACCTATCTGCAGTTAACGCTCCGCCATCAATCACCACTAACTCTGTGCGTGCCTCCAAACAAATGCCACCCCACACCATAATTGAACCTCCACCAAAAGATACTGTAGTAGTAAAATTAAAAGATGTATTTTGTTTTCCTTGGCGTCGATAGAATCTTTCCCTACCATCAATTGAATTTATACAGAAACGGCTCTCGTCCGTGAATAAAATTTGACTCCACTGGTCATCATTCCAATTTCGATGTTCTCGACCAAATTCTAGTCGCGCTACACGATGACATCTCTGAAGTCTTGGAGCTTTTATTGGCACGTATGACTTGAGACCAACTTCTTTAAGCCTTCTTCTTACCGTGCGCTCACTTATTGTGGTTCCAAGAACATCTTCCAGTTTCTTGTTTGAACTGCTGTTTGATATATGTTTCGCAGTGTTTGCAACGTTATAAAACGATCATCTGCAGCCGTGGTTGAGAGTCTTCTGCCTTGCCCTCTTCTTCTCACATACTCCCCGGTTTGCCTCCAACGACTTACGTTACGATGGACTTACGTTACGATGGATGGTTGATTCTGATTTACCAAACCTTCGGGCAACTTCACGGTATGTTCGACCAGTTCGATCATTGCTGCAGCAATAGCAATATCAGTCGGTACTAAGTCACCCGTTATTACTAACTTGGTTTAACAATAAAACAAATTGACGACAACAAATCAAAAGAAAACAAATTCCAACAAATTTGAACAATTTAAACTGAATACTTAACAACAACTTAATTGTTATCTACATATAGATAAAACGTGTTTCAAATGTAAGAAGCAACACAAATATTTGAAGTATTGACATTTAAAACTTCAATTGTTTAGTGCAGCATTCAAAGCTATTTAGATATAGGCTATAAAATAATAAAATTAAGAAATAAACTAAAATTTCAATATGTTCCTTTAAATTTGCCGGTGGGTGTATTTAGGCCAATCATAAAAAACCAAGTGTTCCAATTCGAAAGTCCTCGGCGGAACTTTCTGTGTCCTGAAAATCTCGAAATTTTTGGAATCTTTCTTGTTTTTTCGAAATACCTCGGTACTGTTAGTTTGTAGACCTTCAGAAGCTATTATCAATATTAAAGAGGACAAAATTCGGAACAAATTTTATTATTACAGTTTTTTTCTAAACCCAACAGCAAGCATGCCACTATGCTCGGAGAAGAGCGAAAAATGATTAACCGAAGGAGGGAGAAGGGTGGAAGAGCTGAAGCCAGTGAAACGCCTTCTACTCGGTTAGCCGTCAGCTTCTTTGAGAGGGTGGGAGGGGCCTAAAACCGATCAGTCGGGTGCTTCTGGCCCTCCAGACCAGTGTTGGGAATCTTCCCGATTTGTGGGAATTTTTATGCCTCAAAATTGGAAAAAGGGAATTTCTTTGAGAAAAATGGAATATTTGAGACAAAATTGCTGAAATTTTACGTCAAATATTGATAGAAATGTATAAAAATAGCTTAAATTGTAATTTGAGGGAAAAAACAATTATAAAAGAGTGACTCTATGAAGCTACATGCCTGGTTTTCAGAACACCCTCCTTTTCCAAATGTTGATGTGATTATGTCATTGAGCAGTGGAATCGTGGGAGGGGCACACGTGAACTGCCATATGTCTCAAGAACTTGGAGTGATAGGGATCGAAAGAATAATTGGTAAGAATTTTCAAGAGTGATAACCAAAGTGATAACCCTAGCATCTGCTGTCAGCGCAAGAAAAGCAGGGAACATTAAAGTTGTAGCTATTGATCCTTTGACACTGTTCCAGAGGGTGTGTATCGCCAAACAGTCCGAGGAAGACTTACAACTGTTTTTCAAGTAGGAACTAGCGCCCTATCCTATGTCTATGTTTACAGAAGAGGGCATGCAAAAGGGAACAAAATCTTTATTCTACACCGCTTTTACCCCATTAGAAAATCATTCACTTGGGATGAATAAATTTGTTGTAGTTGATGGAGGATATCTCCTACACAAAGTTACTCTTCTTATTTGCAAAAGCACTATGGAACAAACATTGCAGTTGTATTTGACGGATATCCATCTGATCCTGCACGAAGTAGCACAAAAAGCTCAGAAAGATTACGTCGTTCCAAGATTCATACTTCTACTGATGTAGTTATCAGTGCTAACACGATCAATCAAGTTGCTCAAGACAAATACTTGGGAAAGAACAGTAATAGAATCGGCTAATAGAACTGTTCAAAAGCAAATTTCAACAGTGTGACATCCAAGTACAACAAGTAGAAGAGGATGCTGACGTTTCGGTAGTGAATCTCGCCCTCTCAAAGTCACAAGAATTCAATAAAGTAGTAATTGTTGGAGAAGCCATAGATCTGCTTGTTCTGATGACAGGGCTTGGACAATCTCATAATAACTTATTTTTCTGCAAGCCTGGGAGAGGAAGTGCAGCAGACGAGTTGTTCTCAACTACATCATTCAAGTATGACCCTGAAAATATTTTTTTCATCCATGGCTTTACTGGGTGCGATACAACTTCTTCTCAGTTTAACCTAGAAAAGATTAAATGCTGTACTGCTTTGGAAAAACTTGTAAAATTGTTTAAGAAGCCAGATGCCAGCAATGAAGAAGTAGCCACTGCTGGAGAAAAGTTTTTTTTTGGCATTGTGCAGTCTTAGAATCAGCACTGACCAATCGCTCAACACACTGCTGAGGTACCAGCTGTTTACGAACTCTGCAACAAAGAGCAAATTAAATCTTTCCAGGCTACCACCAACACAAGATGCTGCTCGCCAACATTCACTACGGTCTTACCACCAAGTACAAACTTGGTTAGAAAATGTGAAAAACCCAGAAAAGTGGGGTTGGGTACGCCGGGTTCATGGCCCGGAGCCTGTTGCAATGACAAGAGATCCAATCACTGCTCAAAATTCTTTCTTGCTGCTGCAAGAAGGGTTGCACTGGTGCATGTTCCTATCGAAAAAGCAGGGTTGAAGTGTTCAAACATTTGTACGTACTGCAGTGGCTTTACATGTGAAAATGTGGCTGAACTGCCACATGATTTAGAGGATGAAGAAGATGAAACGATGGTCATGATTGAGCAAATTGATGCAGAACTGCATGACACCACATCTCCTCCAATTCAGGATGATGCTATTTCTAACGTCGCAACTTATACTGCCAAACATGAAGATGATGTCCACCCTCGATCATCGAAACGGCTAAAAACAATGTTGTGAAGCATTTTCATTTAATATAATTCAGTATACATAATAATGTATTTACATTTCTTATTTTCCGAGCGCAGTGGCACACTTGCTGGTGTGTTTAGAAAAAAATTGTAATAATAAAAATTGTTCAAAATTTTATCTTCTTTAATATTGATAATAGCTTCTGAAGGTCTACAAACTAACAGTACCGAGATATTTCGAAAAAACAAGAAAGATTCAAAAAATTTCGAGATTTTCAGGCCACAGAAAGTTCCGCCGAGGACTTTCGAATTGGAAAACTTAGTTTTCTATGATTGGCCTCAATATAAACAAGTAGAAGAAAAAAATCGAATACCCGACCTTTTGTGCAGTAAAATGTACATACGAGCCCCGTCTCAGTGAAGTTGGCCCAACTAACAAAAATTTTTTTTCAGAAAATTTTTCTTGTAGAAAGAAAACTTACGAAAATCAATACAATATTATGATGATATGGGAATTGTTTATTAACTTTTAACACACAAAACTAAATTCTAACTAATAAAAATAGGAACACAAAGGTACATCTAATATTATCGCAAAATAAAAAATCGACGAAAATTAAACATAAAGCTATCATTGCGTTACGTTGCCTTTTCGACTTAATATCGCTTCGATACATTTGGACATTGTGTTAACTAAAGTCTGGCATTCATCAGGTGGGAAATTGTCCCAAATTTATTGAAACCGAGCACGTAACTCTGGAACGATTCTTGCTGGCTACGAGCGCAGCTTTCTGAAAATATCTGAGCATATTTTTAAGAAATACTTTTAAACACATGTGGATAGATTAAAAACTATATATCTTGAACCAGTTTTTTCTTATTGTAACATTATATTTAGTTTCCATATTTTGAATACATAGTTGGGCCAACTTCACTGAGACGGGGCTCGTACATAGCTACTGAACTATTATTCCCATAGGGACAATTGTTTTGATAATTGTTAAATTGAAGATTAAAGTTAAACTTTGATTGAAATACCGGGCCATAGAAGTACATGTGCTAAGTTGTGTTTAATTTGTGCGATTTATAGAGATTTGGAAAAGGTTTATTTGCTAATAAAATGAATAAAATTAAGTTGAAACTTGGATGATGGACATATAAAGACCTCTGTTATTGCCAGTGAAGTCTGTTTATCCGAAAGAAGTATCCTGAAAATTTTATTTGACAATTTGGGTTTGAAGGTGTGCCTGCTCGGTGGATTCCCAAATAAAAACTGACGAAGCTGTCGAACGACTGCGAAACGTAAAGTGTATAGTGCGCGATTTAGTGTCCGCTTAAAAGATTTTGTGATATAAAAACTTAAGTAAAAACTTGTCGCGAAAGAAATTTCTCAAAAAAGTTTGGCCGCATTGGAAAGGGACAGAAGCCTTTCTCGAATTACACTGGGACCCTTCTGCTAAACAATATTCCATGCAATGCGTTCATAAATTCTCTCCGCCATCAAAAAAGCCAAAACACAATTTTCTGGGAAAAAACGGATGGCAACAGTTTTCTGGGATACTGAAGGAGTCTTGCTCATTGAGTACATGCCGAGGGCGGTGTAACATAAATGAAGAAGCCTATGGAAACACAATTCAAAATTTAAAAACTGCCTGCAAAGAAACGCCCATTCATAAGGCAAATAAAATCCATCACATAATCAATGACTGTGAGTTCACAGAGTTAAGTGATCCATCTTAATAAAGCCCTGAGATAGTTCCGTCAGACTACTTTTTATTAAAAAATTTAAACAAAACTCTCAGGAGACAGCGTTTTGCATCTGATGAAGCACTTAAAGAAGCTGTTGAACAATATTTTGCAGAGCTGCTGAAGGAATTTTTTTCTAGAGGTGTGGGATAATTGCGAAAAAATGTGCATAAGTGTTGAAGGGAATTGCATAGAAAAATAAAGGGTTGTTAGAGTGATAGGTGTTTTTTTTTTCATGGCTAGAGAGATAACATAAAAATACGCCCACGTTAGAAACGTACAGATCATTTTTTACTATATGCCGATCGTATAGATCTGAATATACGACGAAATGACGTGACATGACAAAAGCCGCGAAGTTGTTTCACGAAAGTTAGAAGGAGATAGCTTTATAAAAGCTCTTAGATTTATCGATCAATCGATCGGCATATACAGGCTGTTACAAATTCGAGGCTCACCATTGGGATCTCGGAAACGGTAAGAGATACGAAGTCGGTTAAATTGGGGCAAAGTTGCGTATTTTGGTGCTGAATAATATTCTATTCTGAACAATCTTCTACGATTTGTAGTTTTTGAAATATTTCCAAAAAACAAGAAAACGTAATTTTCTTTTTTATTTTTTTCTGAAGTTATTATTGCAGGGATCATAACAAAATTAATACATTATACAGGCACTTTTTTCAGCTCTTTACGTTGATATCATTAGATTTTACTTAAAACGTTTCGTCTCGTTCTGACCATCAACTTCATTTTTCTTATAGGCGCTACATTCGATTTTAAATACCAATTAATAGATCTATTTTTTTCTGATGCTTTTCCATATACCACATCCCTATTTAATAATTTGAAACAGCTGGAAATGCAAGAAATTGTTGAAATAATAACGCTGCAACGAAAAACACGGTATGCAATGAAACACAAAACCAAAAAGCTTGATATACCTTCAGAGTTTTATTTCGTTTATCACAAAAACAGATTTTTGAAAAATGTTTGAATATAAAAATGAAGGATGTGAATCCGAGAAAGACGTAGACTTTAAAACGTATTGTGCTGACTGACAGCAACAATTTAGTAATAGCAAGAGAAATTTACTTCCAACAATGACGATGACGCAGTATTTAACTACTGCGATTACATTTCGTGATTACATTACAGATACATTTTATGTCTTTAAAAAATTCTCATTCTTGTAAATTTAAAAATGTATGTGCTAACAACAATTTAGTAATAGCAAGATAAATTTACTTCTCATAATACCCAAAAGATGCCATCCACACAGAACAATATTATTGAGTTAGATGGTTATTGCACCCTTTATGGATATTTTCATAAAACTCGAAGGACTTATCGAGATCCTTAATGATGATGAGAATGAAGAATTATTTAGAAGAGGTAATTCATAGTTATTTATAAAATGTTTTAAAATTATGAGACTACAGGAAAGAATGTTTCCTCGAGCAGTAACATCTTTAGATACGAGTTTTCTAAAGACATGCACATAATTTAATTTGATATTTTCTAATAACTAATTAATAATAATATGTATAATTTAATTACAAATCTAATCAACTAATCAACTCTTTTTGTAGTTGTCTTTTCTGGATACTGTTGGAAGGAAATTTCGCTCGCTATTACTGAATTGTTGTTAAGAGACCACAAACATTTTTTTAATTTTAATCATATTTCATTTTTATATCTAAAAATTTTACTAAATCATCAGCTCTTGTGATACAAGAAATAAAACTCAGTATATCAAACTTTTTCGTTTTTGTTTTCACTGCATACCATGTTTTTCTTTGCAGTGTTATTTTCAACAATTTCTTTAATTTTCTTGCATATTCAAATTATTTAGACAGAGAATACATGAAAAGCATCAGATCGAAAAGCTATTCAATGGTATTAAAACCCAATGTAGCGCCCATAAGAGAAAATGAAGTTGATGATGGTCAGAACGAGACGAAACGTTTTAAGTAAAATCTAATTATTTATAAAGAGTTTAAAAAAGTGCCTACAAATCTACAAATCGTAGAAGATTTTTCAGAACGGATTATTATTAAGCATCAAAATACGCAACTTTGCCCTAATTTAACCAACTTCGTATCTCCTACCGTTTCCGAGATCCCAATGGTGAGCCTCGAATTTGTAACAGCCTGTATTGGAAAAATGAACTGCATTTAGAAATTCCTATTATTTTTAATTTTTTTTTTTTCTTTTTTAAACTAAACCCTAGAGTAAACTAAAATTACTATTGGCATCCTCGCCCTGAATCCATTATGCTCAGTAATTTTGTAATGTCCTTCTGCCAATATTTTAAAGTATACTAAAGGGTCAGATATAAAAATTTATTTGGTTAATGATTCAATTGAGTAATAGTCTTAAGAAAAAATTAACCATCTCTAATTCTAATTGTAGCATCTGATGTTTATATAACTTGATTAAATACTTTCAGTTTTTATCTGGAATTAACATATTATCAAACTTCTCTCAGGACTACTTACAGTGATTTCTTTCTTTTCTGACATCTGTGAAATCTACCAGTAATGTTTCTTTTCTTAGTATAATTGCTAAAGTTATACTTTCTTATACATATACCTTCAGGACTGGATACGACGAAAAACTATGTTAAGTCATTTCGTTCAATATGGAATGTTCTGCGGCTTGCGCAAGAAATTAGTAATGTTAACGCGGAAATTAATCTAATCCAATCAAAACAAAAATAGATATTCACCTCAATTCTGTAACTCATAACAATATTGCTAAGTTAACAATATTGTTAAGTGAGATATTTTAACCAATCAGGGCTTAGATACAACGAATTTCTATGTACTGATTGGTCAAAATATCTCACTTAACAATATTGTTAACTTAGCAATGTTGTTATGAGTTACAGAATTGGGGTAATTATCTTAGAATGTATCTGTACATACAATACAAATAAAAATGTTTTTTACAACTCTGCACGTATTTTTTTTTTTCAAAAAATTTAAGTATTTACTTGATAGAAATCCATGCTAACAATTAAACACAAAACACACAACTTTGACTTCCACTAATGGAAGTCAAAGTTGTCGACTTCCACTAATGGAAGTCAAAGTTGTCTGTGCACGTTTAATATTCGTATATTTAACGTGAATTTTTATACAAATACAAGATGATTCTTCATTGTTCTGGCAAAATCAAACCAAGATGCAGTATCAAGTTTTACTTGTTTCGAAGCCCTCATAAATGTTAGTACCCATAACTCAGTGTGCTTCAAGAGAAACCGTATCTGTATTTATAAGAAAAAATTCAAAGCTATTGCTCAAATATTGATACTCCTTTTCCTTTTGAATATATGGAAAAATGTTTTATACAAAAGTATCATCCTTTCAAGCTCCGCATAATTAAAAATTATTTTCAAATATACAGGTTGTCCTAATTTGGCTATACGATGCGTAACCTCGTTATTTTAAATGGAACAACACCCTATGTTTTATAATTAATTTGAGCGTGTAAGTTTGATAAGGGGTCCCTGTACCTAAGTTCTATGGTTTTTAAGATATTAGGTTTGTTTGTGGTTTTCAAAAATTATTGATGTAACTTTTATAATTAATATCTTATTAACGAAGAAAGTTAGAAAGCAGATATTGTAAGCTAAGTGGAAAGTACCTACCGCAGTAACAAAATTTACTTTTCATTAAACAAGGATTTAGTAAAACTATTTCCATTTCGACAACAATTGAAGGGCAATAACTTTTGTTTTTTAAATGGAACGGTTTTATTTTTATGTCGTCGTTAGATGCTCCATAAAGTTATTTTTCAATCAGCTATACACTTCCCTATACCAATTACTGACGGTTGAGGAGATATTTAATATTATTTCATAATTTCTGCATTTTAACGTGTTAATTAAAATCAGGAGTGAGTATTTACTCAAAAAGTTTACTTATTTTGAGTAAAATGTCAATTTTCTAAGTTTATTAAGCTCTGTTATATATGTAAAATGCATACATTTTGAACACTAAAATTACAAGATAACTTAGAATTATTTTGTTGTTCCTACAGTTTTCAAAAGTTTCGTATTTATTTTGGAAAATCAATATTTAATTTTGTTAGTTGTTGTAATATTCAAGTATGATTAATAATGCGCACTTTATTATTTGATATAAAAGAAAAGTTAAACTTCAGATTAATTGTGTGTTTAAGCAATATCACTGGAAGACACTTAGTAATACTTAAAAATACCAAACAGATTTATTTCTCTCATTACTGTGTAACCTTTCACAAGCCTTAACAACGGAATTAAGTAATTTTGTATTTAACAATACAGGCCCCAAATAGGACCGAAACAGCTGTACAGAGGATGCTCGAGGAATCAGTTACAATCAAAACCGATTTGTAACAAGATTTATAAAAGTTACATTTGTATTTTCCGAAAACCGTAAACAAAGCCTAATATCTTAAAAACCGTAGACCTGGGTACAAGGAACCCTTATCAATCTTATCCTAAAATAACCTAACATAGGGTGTTCCATTTAAAATAACGAAGCTAAATATCGTACTGCCAAATTGGGACAGCCTGTATATTCGAAAGTAATTTTAAATTATACGGAGCTTGAAATGATGATACTTTTGTATAAAGCATTTTTCTTATACTAGTATATAACTTCAGCCAGTCATAGAGAAAAAAAAAGTATATGAAATATGATTTGTAGTACATTACAGAAAAAACTTGAAAAGATGAGTATCTGTAACAAAAAATGAATGTCAATATTTCAAATGATTTATGTGATGTCAAGAAAAAATAAACTCGCAATTTCTCAAGTCCTTAAATAGTATGAATGCTAAGTTTCATCTGTTAACTTTTGTTTTTAATTTAACATTTGTTCTTATTTAATCCTGGTACTGAAGGTAAAGTCATTAAAACTTTGTGTTATACAGCGTGATTCAAAAGGGTCGCACCATCGCTTTGGTGTAAATACAGACCATTAACAGGAGCACAAATATGCTTTCAGAATTTTTTTGCCATGAATAGTTTTTAAGATATGAATGTTTAAAAATAACGCAAATAGGCAACGGTGCACCTTGTAGATGCACTTACAAATTTGAAATCATAGATCATGGGTACCCTCTTTTTTGTTGACAACTGCATATGCGCTGGTTTGTCAAAACCTTTGGAAATAAAATTTGACATAATAATAAATGTCATTGACGGAAAAACGTTGTTGAAATGCTCGTCGATGTATTACATGAGGGTTTTCTATTGCCCAATAATGATGATTGTGTATGTTAAACACACCGTCAAGAGTGAAGGTACATTCATCCAATGGCAAAAGTTAATACGAAGAGGAAAATCAGCTTCACACAGAGCTTGCACTTTTGTATAGTGGAAAGAATTTTTAATACGCGCTGAACAACATTGTAATCTACGTTTAAATTTCGTCCAATATCTCGAATGCTGACGTTAGGATTGTCTTCAACGACTTGTAGAACAGCTTCCTCGACTTGGGGAGTTCTGGCGGAGCGTGGCCTACCTATCTCTTCATGGATTACATCCAATCGACCTGTTTCCCTTACACGCTGATCAAGCCGTTGAAAAACATTTTTGTCTGGATGCCTACATTCACCGTATCATTCAGCATAAGCTGCTGCAGCCCGTCGAAAGTTTCCTCCACTCTCTCTCAGAAGAAGATACATATCACAGTATTCATTTAAAGTAAACATTTTGAATTTGAATACATTCTTCAAATCAATCAAAAAATTTGACTTTCAAAATGTGAACATCATTGATAAATTTTATTTGTCAGGTCACACTATGGTAACCATAGTAAAACCGAATTTTCGGTGCACCGTTGCCGGCTTGACTTCTAAAATAATGTTAACATTTCCAAAGACTTTTCCTGCTTTATTACTTAATAAATATTATGTTTTATTAGCAAGGATAATTTTACAGGCGTTTATCTACACCTTTCATTAATAACAACATAAAGTTACATTATCTAATTACTATAAAATCAACATCAGTTTCGTAACTTTGAAAGCCTATATCTTCGTAAAAAAATCATCTAGAAAATTTTTATTTACACTTTTGAGAACAAATAAGTGGGACTAAAAACCACCTAAGTGGTGGTGCGGTCCTTTTGAATCACGGTGTATTGATACTAAGTCAAATCATTCAAATAAAATTATTAGATATATGAAAGATAAACTTACAAATTCTCTGTATCATCCGATTCTTGAGTAAGTGTTGAGTAAAAATGGTATGTATTGATTCTGCTGACTATTTAATTCATCTGTCATTTAATGTTCATTAACGAATGAAAAAACTTAATTTTAGTCATTTCCATGGTTACAAAAAATTGCAGCGGTTATCGGACTAGTATAAATTACATCGAATACATATTGTACTAAAACGGGTCTGAGGAATTTGATTTATTAAATAGTCCTCCGAATACGATGAGTAGTCAATGTTATGCAGATCTTTTTTGCGGTGGTGTCACTCATGTCAACAGCGCGTTCGAATTTGACTCTTGCAAGCACTCGTCAAATTCATACCCCAGCGCCGCGCCGTTGACATTCGTAGCACCACCACAAAAATAATCGGCATAACATTGACTACTCATCGTATTATAGATGAATATTTGAATTTTAAGCGAAATTTTATTTTTAGATTAAACTTGAAAATTAATCAAAGGCATGTTTAAATATTCCAAGGATTTGTAGATCTAATTATTAATTAACGGCATTTACGTAGAAAGCAATCGTTATACAAGGTTTCTATAAATGATTCTAACATCGCATTACCTTTGATAAACAAATGAATATGTGCCACTAACCACTGATGCTGAACACAGTCATTGGTAACGTCATCGGTTTTAATTCTTCAATAATCAAACATCTTTTTCAGAAGCTTATTTGGTGCAACATCATCAATTTAAGGAATAAGTTGTAAATTCAAATTGAAACATTTGATACTGGTGTTGTGTTTTAGCAATAATGGTTTATTTAAAAGTTTCAAGTTTATGACAGTGTTGACACTGACATTTCTCAGATAGTGGAATACACATTCAAAAGGAGGTGGAATATCCAACGCAATATTCAATGCCTACTTTGATGTTAGAATCATATATAGAAACGCTGTACTATATACAGGGTGGCACATTAGTGTGACAAAGTTAATTATCACCCTTGCCGAACATAAAAAGCAAAAACGTTTCATACAAAAGTTATATGGCCTTACAAAGTCCGTATTATAAAATTATTTTCAACGTTCCATAAATGAGTGACTCTACCGTTGTAATTTTTCTTTAATGGAACAGCCTGTATATTTTTTTATTTTTAAATTCCACGATAAATAAGGTTCCCAATAAACAAAAGAAATTTAACTTTTGATGCAGAATTACGAACTTATAGACGAAAATCTATAAATTTTAAAAATATTACGTTACAACATAAATGATCACAGTAGCCGTAATATTACTTCTAGGAAATTAAAATTTGGCAGTTGCATAGTACAAAGGTACCTCTACGTTGCCCTGAACACAGAGTCTGAATATTCTACACAGGGTGTTTTTCCTAGGCGAACAAATTTGATTATTTTCAAGGACCTTTTTCTTTGAATTTTCAAATGGAACACCCTGTATTTTTTTACTGAAACAGATTTATTTTTTCATAGGCTCTAATTTTTATTAAGGATATTATGTACGTAAAATCATTACTTACGATGATATACGGCTTTTTTAAATAAATTATCCGATTTGCATCTATTAAGTGAAATTTTATAAGCGGCGTAAAAAAAAAACATGTTTCACAGTAACCGTCAATAATTTTCAAGTCAATCGAAAATTTTTGGCTCTATTTAACGTCGAAAATGAATTTCTCTAAAGAAGAAATGATCAATATGATTTACGTATTAGGCGCAAGTGACAGATATTGTTTACTTGCACAAAGAATTTATCAAGAAAGATATCCGGATAGAAGACAACCAAATAAAAGAACTTTCGAAAACTTAATGCAACGGTTTAACGAAACTGGGTCTGTGTCTTATAAAAAAAATGAACGAACCAAAACGGTTTTGAATGAAGAAAACGAACTTGAAGTTCTTTTGACTGTGGCTGAAGATCCTCATGGGAGTTCAAGAGTAATTTCAAGACAGTTAGAAATTAATAGAAGATCTGTGCAAAGAATTTTGAAGAAACATCGATTTCATCCGTACCATATTCAACTAGTACAAGAATTGAATCCGACTGATTTTGAAGCTCGTTTGACCTTCTGTAATTGGGCGCAGGACCCAATACGATTGCAAAGAAACTTCTTGTGCTCTTCACAGATGAAGCAACGTTTCATAAAAATAGCAACGTCAATCGTCATAACTTTCATTATTATGCCACACAAAATCCTTTCCTTACTAAAACAAAAAGTCAAAACCGTTGGTCATTAAATGTATGGGGAGGTATTGTTGGAAATCATGTCATTGGACCGCATTTTTTTGAAGGTCATTTAAATGGACAAGCTTATCTTCATTTTTTAATGAACGATTTTCGTATTTTATTAGAAGATGTGCCTTTGAATGTGCGCCAACAAATGTGGTTTTTACATGACGGAGCACCAGTCCATAATACAGCAAACATTCGTCAACTTTTAAACACTGAATTCACTCAAAGATGGATTGGTAGAGGTGGACTAATAAGATGGCCTCATCGATCACCCGATTTAACAAAAATGGATTTTTTTCTTTGGGGTTATGTGAAAAAACTCGTTTATAGCATACCTCCAACTACTAAAGAGAATATGAAAATTAGAATCAGAGAAGCCTTTCAAAATATCGATATGAATGTTCTTAGAAATGTAAGCCACTCGTTTGAAAGTCGTGTAGGAAGGTGCATTGAGCAATTTGGTGGCCATTTTGAACATGTTTTCTAATAGCGTGCAATAATTTATTTTTGTTTTCCTTTGTTCATTCAAAGCGCATAGGATATCTATTTGTAGATAATCTTAACTTTGTGTTGATATTCACGTTTTATTTTGGTTACTGTTTTTTTTTTTTTATTTCTATTATTCATTATTATGTTATGACATTTTCTAATGGTTTGATTTATGTTACTAACTAACCCCGTAGAGGACGTGGTTATTGATATTTATTTCACTTTTCATTTGTGTTACCCATTTGCTTTTCCAGCTTGTATTATTCATTACGTTATAATAATTTTTTCTTGTTGGTCACATTGATGGTTTGTTTACAAAAAAACCTTTACCATAACTGACCTATCGACTAATTTTATTAATTCGTATGTTCCATATTTTTCATTTGTATTACCGTTTGTTTTTTCTGCGTTTCTAGTATTTATGTTATGTTTTGTATTGTTTCATTTACGTCATTGATAGTGTGTACATCAGCTTTAGTAACTAACCCTGCACAAGAATTTTGTTCATTCCTGTATGTATTCAAATTCACTACCAAAATTTTCCTAAATCTCAGACCTCGAAAGGAAACAACTCGATTATTTTTCTCTTTTCAATCGAGAAGAAATTCACAAAAAATATCAAATAGTATTAAAATGATCAGCAGAATTTGATTTAAGTTAATTAATGGCCTATATCATCGTAAATAATGATTTTACGTACATAATATCCTTAATAAAAATTAGAGCCTATGAAAAAATAAATCTATTTCATTAAAAAAATACAGGGTGTTCCATTTGAAAATTCAAAAAAGTCCTTGAAAATCATCAAATTTGTTCGCCTAGGAAAAACACCCTTTGTAGAATATTCAGACTCTGTGTTCAGGGCAACGTAGAGGTACCTTTGTACTATGCAACTGCCAAATTTTAATTTCCTAGAAGTAATATTACGGCTACTGTGATCATTTATGTTGTAACGTAATATTTTCAAAATTTATAGATGTTTGTGTATAAGTTGGTAATTCTGACTCAAAGGTCAAATGTCTTTTGTTTATTGGAAACCTTATTTAACGTGGAATTTAAAAATAGAAAAATATACAGGCCGTTCCATTTAAAAAAAATTACAACGGCAGAGTCACTCATTTATGGAACGTCCTGCATCGTTGAAAATAATTTTATAATACGCACTTTTTAAGGCTGTATAACTTTTGTATCAAGCTTTTTTGCATTTTACGTCCGGCAAGGGTGATAGTTAACTTTGTCACACTAATGTGCCAGCCTGTATGTACAGTTCACTTTTTTAATATATGCCGATCGGTCGATATGTCAAAGAACTTTTATATAGCTATCTCCTTTTAACTTTCATGAAACGCCCTTGCTGCTTTTATCATGTCATTTCGTCGCATATTTTCTTAAGTCAGATCAGCATATACTTCCACGAAACAGGAAACCCGGCATTTTCAAAAACCTCAGACCAATCAACATACTTATTTTCTAAATAAGTTAAAAATGTGTGGACAGTTAAATTCGTGAATATTTTAGCAATAACAATTTCTTGCCTCATTTTCATTCCGAATTTAGACAAGATTACAACTGTACTACTGCTTACATCTCTCATCAAGGATGGTTTTCTTAAAACAAAATTTCTAATTCGGCTTTAGACAGATATTGTTGCTGCCTTTTCTCTTATTAGTTACAACATCCTTGAAATATAGATGACAGTAAAAATAATCATCATAGTATCATTAATTTTTCCAAGGCTTCGCCACTATTAATCATATATTGCTTTTTGCCATATTGCATTACATTGGATTAGTTACGCTGTGATCAGTTTTTTTTAGTAATTATTTTTCTAATAGAAAACCAAGGGGTTTCTGCCCAAAAGAATATAATGAAGGTGAATCACTAGTCTTTTTACGAATGTTGGCAAAAGAAAGTAGATGTAATTTCATGAATGTGCATTTTTCAGCAAAGAATGTTCTATTTACATTACTTCCATTAAATTCAGGAATCTAACGCATTTTTTTTTTTTTTCTGAAGAAAATTAAACTTTGAGCAACTCATGGGTCTGATGAATGAAATGTAGTAAATACTTTTTCTATAAAATTGTGAAGTAGCAGCTTCAGAATAGATGAATAATATTTTGAAGTAATTGCTTTGAGCTCTAAAGTAAAAATAAAAGCATTTGCTTCGATTGGAGCAAAAGGTTCATAATTATGAATAAAACTCATTTCATAAATAAAACTGAGCATTTACTAATATTTAAATCACTTGCTTCAAAAATGTATATTAAAATTTGGTTTGTGCGGTATTATTAAATTAACCGAGGGTAGCAAAACAATATAAAAAGCGTAGCGAAACATTACCAGATGACCAGAGATGGCTTTGTCGTTTCAATGAAGAAAACGTATGTTGGTTGACTGAGCATTTTATGGGTGACCATTATGATAAACGAAAAGGTGCATTAATGTCTATTTAAAAAATGAAAGATTTCCTCAGATATAGTTACCATAAGTTTTTTATACAGCGAGCCTCAAAAGTCTGGAATAAAATTCATAATTTTTGGCATTTCGAGAAAACGCTCGGACAGGTGAATTTTGTTTTCAAAAAGCACATATTTTTATGCAAAAATCAATTTTTGACAGTCATTTGTTTTCGAGTAATGACGCCATCGATATTTTTTTTTAAATGGCAACAATCAATTTTTTTTCTCGATTGTGATAGCTCATCAAATTCTTTATCCTACATCAAAAATTTTGATGTTCTATGTGAAAAATTTTGAGACAAAATTTATTGAAAATGACATATAAGCCGTATCTCACTATCTAATAATAATAATTTCGCAATTAATATATCAATAACAAATGTTGAAAATAAATATCTTTCAAAATAAGAGAGGTGTATGGAATTGGTTATTTTTTATTGTGTTTTCTCCTCATAGTAGCACACCTTTTTTCACCACAACTGTCAAAGTTATGACGTCATCAACAAGTTGGACACCACAGTGAAAATCTCTTGATAAAGTATCCAGAACACATAGCAATGCGAAATTATTATACCCTGGATGATATTCGTTTTACTATTGCTTGAAGTGCAAATTGACTTAATTCTCTTTTGAATTATGTTCTGACTGATATTGTGCTTTGTTAAATAAATGTTTTAATTGCGTAATGGCAAATAATTTTACGAAAATGTTTTAATTTGTACTTTAGACTTAGGATATACCGTACGGTTTTTTGAGAACAGGCCAAAGTTGGCTTTGGAATCTCCAAACGTATGTCTTAAATAAATTTACTTTTGACAATTAATATCCACATTTGTCAAGGAACAAATGTTAAAATATTTTAAAAATTTTAACCAGAATGCTTTCTAATGAACAAAAATTATTTATATTAGAAAGGTTAAATTTAATAGAACGGATGCAATTATGTTTTGCAAGTGAAGGACATTTCGAGCATTTATTGTGATGTTTTGACATGAACATAGGTAAAATTATGTTGACGTTTGTTTTAAAAGTAATCTTACCTAGGACGTAAGTTTGCACATTTCATGACGCACTCTGGCCTGTTTTCAATAAATCGCACGTTATTATATTAGACAATTGTAGGCTCTATATGACCAGTCTTATGGCTTTTTGTGGCTCCAAAAGACAATAAAGAAAATTATTAAGATGCGCATTTTCCATTATCTTTTTTCTCAAAATTTTTCTACAGTCTGTTTCAATGAAGATGCACCAAACTCGGTATGTCGGTAGATATCGTGAAAAGAAATAAAAGTTTCCTATAATTTTTTTTAATGAATAAATTTCGAGAAAATCGAAGGGAAAGCAAAGTCGTATTTTTAGGATGGACTTTAAATGAGAATGAATGGATTGTTACGCATTCTCATACGAATCGCTTTATTGCCTCTAGAATGTCGCCCCAGCTGATTCGGAAAAATACATTTAAAACATCGTGGTTGTTGTAAATCAATAAAAATAATAATTAGTTGTTTATTTTCGATTCTCCATTTAATACTAATTTTCTAATTGTTAGTTGAAGAATTTTAGGATTGTTTAAACATTTAGTAGTTTGCGTTTATTTAAGAATTCACATTCAATGATAAACCGCTTCATGAAATCGTTCGTAGAAATTTAGCGCCCAAGTGCCTGATTTTACCCAAAACATTTCGTTCGCCGTACTACCCCAATTAAGGACTTCATGATATTTTTTGTGTGTACAGCACGAAGGAGGCATTTCTTGTAATAATAATAATAATGTAATAAAAATGGATGTTTTTATTTTTAAGATTCAACAACTTTTATTTCAATAACAATTTGTAATGTGCAACAACAATGCATACTAAATGCCCATTTTTGCATAGCCCCACATTTGTAATTTATCATTAAATTAAATAAGTTTATATATCCACGCGATTTCACAGCTGCTGCTGCAGTTGAATGACCGAGCGAGTGAGCCCGTTAAGGGCAAAACAAAATCTAGTCATAAATTTCTTCGCTGTTTATGGCTGCCTTTATTGCCCCCCCTGTAGCTGTGTCCCATTCATAATGCAATTTAGATCGCCGGTTTGATTTCATGATTCCGCAGCGCTACGGTATTTCTACAAACATCGACTCCAAATTATGCAAATTTCAACTTGCTCCGATTAAAACATTTTATTACGATATTTTGTTTGAAATAATGTCAGAAACGTGTCCCTCAAGTTTAGTGCATCTTCAATGAAACACCCTGTATAAAACGTAATAAATGTTTGATATGGTTTGTTAAGATTCCTTAATATCACATCAACTAATATGATGTATAATGATTGTAAAATATTATCAAGTTAACATATGTGTAGCAATTATGTAACTATGTACAGTTATGAATCAATGTACAAAAAATTTTATTAAAAAATATATGTTCTAAAACTAGGGCCCTAAAGATTTCCATTTTATTTACGCAACAAAACTGATAAATTTAAAGTTTTTATTAACATGATTAAATAGAGAATTCAATGAGCTATTAGAATCAAGAAAAAAAAATTGAGGATTGCTACTTAAAAGAAATTTCAATGACGTCATTACTCGAAAACAAATGACTGTCAAGAACTGATTTTCACATACAGTTTGTTAAATGAATCCTTTTACGCACGTCATTGATTTTTTTCGTATTCAAGCCAGATAATAAATCGTAAATTTTACTTTATAAACATTCGTATAAAGACGTTCTTTTTTCAATCTTAACGAGTGATATACCTAGATACAATAGTTACATATAAAAATGAATGTGGCTATTTGCACCTACTGTAGGTACGAATAATTGGCTATTTGCACCTACTGTAGGTACGAATAATTAGCTATTTGCACCTACTGTAGGTACGAATAATTGTCTATTTGCACCTACCGTATGTACGAATAATTGACTATTTGCATCTATTGTAGGTAAGAATAATTGGTTATTTGAACCTATTTTATAGGTATTTATAAGGATCCTATTTATAGTTGCGATTTTTATTTCAACCGGTTTTAGTCTTATAATTATTTCTAGTCTTATTGATATTTTGGTTGTTTATAGTACTTGAACGTAAATTCAATAATTAAACATTTGTCTAAAATAATATATGTAACAGGTGATCAATATCTTTTCTAATCAAGTGACCTGGAAATAAAATCATGCACTTTTATTTTTATTATTTCAAATGTCACTTGAATTACATATTTACATTGCATGTGCATACAAAACGATAGGAATGCAATAAAAATAATTCAAATGGCATTTGAAATAATGAACCAAAGACATAATTTTTTTCCATAGGTCACTTGATTAGAAAAAATATTGATCACGCGTTATAATGATTATATGTATAAAATACAGATCAGGAAAACCTAAAACAAAGAAGCAAATAAAAATGTTAAATATACTGAACAAGTTGTTATAAATTACAAATTTTATTTTCACTGTCATCAAATTTTTCGAATTCTACATTTAGATTTGTGTCTGAATCATTTTCAGACTCTACTTCACTTTCTTTATTTTTGTATCGATCATGAAAACATTCTTCTGCAAATATGTCGATTTTTTGTTCTTTCCGCACAAATAGTATGTGGCGGCATGGAATGTTATACGATTTCCAAAAACTACAAGTGCAGATTTCAATGGATGTATTGTAATTTTTACTGGTACCGTCTTTAGAGATTTCTCTAACATCATCGTTTTCTGTTCTCACCATATTTGATTTGTAAATCGCAAAGCAATGTGTAATAATTCTCTTATTCAGGATTCGGATCCATAATTCGATACACTTTTTGAGCTGTCTTAGCAACGGCATTTTTTAGCCTCAGGCCCGATTTATTCACCTCCGAGTAAATTTATCTGGTGATTTATTCCCATAGTTGCTATTGTGATCACAATTGTTACTATGGAAATAAATGACCAGATAAATTTACTTAGAGGTGAATAAATCGGGCCTCAATATAATAAATTTTATAAGTTCAATAATAAAAATTCCAATAGAGGGAACTGCACGAAACTTATTTTTTATATGGTTTTTAAGTGTCCAAAAAGATCTTTCTATTCTATTTGTGGTTGAATCACCCATCATAGGGAGATTTTTACGAAAGCAGTACACCCACATTTCTCTGCATGAATCCCAATTTTTATTAAATACTTCAACAAATGAAGCTTTTTTACTGTGTGTATAAATTTGTACCGTTCTTGTTTCGTGTTTCGTTTAATAATTCAGTTTTATTTAAATCATATTCTTCTGGTGTCTGCAAATATAAGACTTTTTTGAATATTTTATAACATGAAATTTACACAACAAAACGACTGATGATGAAAATATCTCACGAATTGCTGATATTTCGGTAAATTCTTTGTCGATTAAAAATACCGAAGTAATGGTTATACACAAGGTTTTAAAGTTTAAAAGACATTCCTTCAACTTTAACAAAGTTTCTTCTGAAATAAACGTTATAGCTGCAAATTCAGATTTTCCAGTAATGGAAGAATAATAACAAAATGGCATTAATTTATAATTTTCTGTGTTAAAACCAAATGACACATCAAGTTGAACAAGTGATGGGCAAGATTTTCTGAAAGTTGCGATCATTTTCTCTGAAGCTAAAAATATGGTCTTAACTTTATCATCATCGCTGTAAGTAATTTTGTGTTTTCCTCCTTCCTCCTCAAGTTGAATTAAAAATTTCTTCAATTCCTTTTCATTCTCTTCGGTACATGTAGGAAACATTTTATTTCTAATGCTTTGCACATCCTTTGCACTTTTTCTCCAAAACTTCAGCGATCATAGAGTCTTTCACACTTCCTAACACTAAATCCGTGACTGACTCAAAACCATCTTCTTTAAGTTTAGCATTTCTTTGATAAAAACTGTATTCTTTTTTGTTAATGCTATGATTATGATTGAGAGATACATCTGTCACTTTCCACTTATTTTCTTTATTTTGTAAGTTAATATTTGCTGTACATCCCTTAAAAAAATAGTGTTGGTTCGGTCTCTCACCTCGACATTTTTACTTCCTTTCAACTCCGTTACAACACTTGTAAACAATTTGTTTTCTCGAATGACTTCTCACGGATGGTAATTATATTCACAAAATTTGTGAAAATATTGATTCACACTGTCATAAGTTTCAAAAGTTTGACCTTCTGTGAATTGATAAATATTTTCTTCCATTTCGGGGTTTCTAAAAATATTAAATAATACTTATTTAGAACTATGTATTTAAAAAAATAAATAAATTTATTTAAGTGCTCATTACTTGAGCTACTTGAATGTAATTTTTTTAAAAGAAATGTACCACACATATTTAAAAACACAATCAAATATGAGGGATACGGTATCAATATACAGGGTGATTCAATTTTAATCTGCAATCGATAGAACCAGAATCAGAAAATAATGAAAATTTCTTCAATAAATAATGTTCAAAAACGTTTTTTTTTTCAACAAAAATGGCCTCAAATGTAAATTAAAACGCGTATCAATTTAAGAATACTACTTTTATTTTATTTATTTATTTATTTATTTATTTTATTAAATGCTGTCTAATATGAATTATGTATATCAATATTAATAAAAGGTTTATAGACTTTATAATTTTAGGTTTAAGGAAATTGAAATTAAAATTTTGATTTTTAACGTCCTGTACATCCTTTATTATTATTATTAGGTGAATTTAGTTAAATCGCAAAATCTTGATGTTACGAATTCACTGTTGCTCTGTGTAGTTTCCCGATATTTTTTATATGTTTTATGTTAACTTTCGTTTGAAACCGTTAAATAGACATATTTTCGTTAATTGTTAAATTATTCTTGTCTACGATATGCAATTTTATAAACATAAACTTTTACTTCTAATTTTACCTTAATACTGCCTTATAAGTCACTGATGCCCGGTTGCATCAACTTTTTAAGCAGAGCTTAAATTTAAGTGATGTTTAGACTATGACATTATTTATAGATTTAACAAAATGTTAGTTACATTCTAATTGATACTTAAGTTGAAGTTTAAATGTCAATCAGAATGTATTTGATATTATACTGATCATACGTAAATGTCACAATCTAAACATAACTTAAATTTAAGCTCTGCTTAAAAAATTGGTGCAACCGGGCATGAGAACTTTTGTTTACAATTTTAGGTCATGTTTTTGTGCTACCCCATCCCTATATCAGATTTTATATACTATAGGTGCAAATAGCCAATTATTCGTACATGCAGTAGGTTCAAATAGTCAATTATTCGTACATACGGTAGGTGCAAATAGCCAATTATTCGTACCTACAGTAGGTGCAAATAGCCAATTATTCGTACCTACAGTAGATGCAATTAGCCAATTATTTGTACCTACAGTAGGTGCAAATAGCCAATTATTCATACCTACAGTAGATGCAATTAGCCAATTATTCGTACCTACAGTAGGTGCAAATAGCCAATTATTCGTACCTACACTAGGTGCAAATAGCCAATTATTCGTACCTACAGTAGGTGCAAATAGCCACATCCTATAGAAATTGGTTTTACTAGTGACGTTTGTCAATGCGTAAAAAGATCCATTTAACAAACTGTAGAAACTTGTACTTTTTAAAAACAAATTCTCCTGTCTCAGAGTTTTTTCGAAATGTCAAGAGTAAAGAAATTATGCATTTTATTCCAGACTTTTGAGGCTCTCTATATGAGGAGGTGATCTTCAAACCGCAATATTGAACAATAATTTGAAAAAAAAGTTAAAGATACCGTTGTGTTCGCAAAACGGAATTGAATCTAATGGACTAGGTTTCAAATCTGAAATCGCTTCGAGATGAAAATTAATTTTTAGAAATTTAACTTGATTGCTTTCAAGCAATCTTTTCGTATTCAATTTAAACTGTTCCCTTAGGCTAGGCGTTCACTTGTCCGCATCGTACGCATCGCACGAATCGGATTTTATCGGACGGATCAGAAGTTGCTCTTTCGAGAATGCCTGTCGAAATTGCGTTTCGCATCGGACGGATCACCTCTTACGATGTGAACGCATAAGCAGGATAAAATCCGATTCGTGCGATGCGTACGATGCGGACAAGTGAACGCCTAGCTTAATTTTAACATTTCAGAAGTGAGTTAAATTTTCATCATTTATTTTTCGTTATCGTTCGACATGTCCTAATCGAAAATTATTGTCATCTTAATTTACAGATTTTTTTAACAACAAATAAATTTACAGTTTACTGGAAACAACAAATACTTTACATGTTCTCCTAACATTAACATTTAAAATGACTTACGTCCTGTATCGATTAGAAATAAGATGTCCAGTCCTCAGAAAGTCATAAAAAGTACATTTGGTAATTTATAAAAAGTTACCTATGTATATATTCGTGGATAGTAAAAAAGAGAACGCTTGGAAATGTGGTTAGTACTAATGCGTAATGTACATAAATAAGGTCGAATTTAACAATTTAGCTTTTCGTTCTGGTTTTCTGTTCACGAGTATACATACATATAAAACGAATCATAAAACACTTTACATCTACTATTTACAGAACAGTAAAGTTTCAAGGATAACGAAAACAAAAATACGACTTCAATAATCGAAATACATTATGTATATACATGTAACAGATCCGTTGAAAATACAACAATTTTTTGCAGTATTTTAATATTTACAAAAATTCTAAATGCGCAGGAATTCACGCACAGCGACTCTCTACATATGATGCCATTCATACCATTAGTACTCCTTTGCAAAAGACAAATAATTTTAACAATTTTTCAACTGTTATTGATATGTAGCAAACCATTGTTTCAACATTCATTCAGGTATATTCAAAAAACGGTTCTCTCTCGCATCGGTTTTTATGTAAAGTCAAGGATTTTTTTGAGCTGATTTAAGACGATTTGGAAATGCTTCGATTACACCACCGAAATGCCGTTATTTATAACGAAGAGAGAATCGAAATAAACGGTTCATGTAGTTATTATAAATCCTTTGGTTAGAATAATGTGAATTAGATGATGAAACGACATCAAAAATGTATTTAAATTATAAATAAAGATAAGTATAAATGTAACAAAAAAATGTGTATGTTTAATACTGGGTTTTCAACAATTTCCGAATTCCACGTAACCAAATTAACTACATATGTACACTCGTGGCCAGGTTATGCGTTACGATTCGAAGGACACATAACCCTTACCGGTAATACGAGTGGGGAGACGATAATCGTTGTTTCCATTGCAGGTCAATAAGGGTGAGGAGTAACGATTTTGATGGCCACGACTGTACACTAGTGGCCAAGTAAATCGTTACGACTCGAAGGACACGTAATCCTTAGTGGCAGTATGAGTGGGGATACGAAAGCCGTACAATAGAGTATGATAGCCGTTGTTTCCATTGTACAGCTAGATTAGCATGCAGAGATAACGATTTTAATGGCCACCACTGTACCTTTCTTGGAAAATTTGCTTTGCACAAATTGGCAATAATGTCACTGAAAGGAATTAATCAAAATATTTTTGAAGACGATATGCCAGAGGGTCACAAAAAACTTATGTTTTTTGTCACCCTCTGGTGACAAAATTATTTTAATACGAATATCATGAGTAACCCGTTAATAGAAAGTAACCAAAGTGAACATAGGCGTGCATGGTTTTATTTGTTTTTCGTTTTATTTATAATATATTTTCGTAAGAAGCATTAAATTTTTTCATATTTATTAAGCATTCGTTTTAGTTCTTATGCAATACATTTTCGTTAAAACCATACTTTTTATATTATCTGACAAAATTAATTCTGTTACAGCACCCATTATCCTATTACTGCAGTTGGAATTTTTTTATTTTTATTACGTTACATGTGAATTTGGTTGCCTAGTTTAGGTGAGGTGATCGGAAATTATTGTAAACCCGGTACAGTTAAATTAATAGAATTCAAAAGTGTTGAAGTATAGTAACACGCATTTTATCAAAACGCTGTTTCCGGATTAAATTGCAGAATACGCATTGACTGATTTATACCCTCTCGCATGTAATAGAAAAGGAGATTGAAATAAGAGTTCCATTAATATTATTATCACATTACAAAATGTAAAAATTATACCCTACAGTATTTACCTTTGATCTATCTTTTTCTATCATTTCTAGCTTATTATTTTCTTTGATTGGGATTGACTGAAAGCACCTCAATTCTCTACTTTTATTAGCGGCAACGCATTCATAGAGATATCATAAACTTCTTTTTGACTGTCGCTTTCCTTTGAGAAGTGGAAGTTGTGAAACAGTGCCGCGGTAAACTGCATGCTACTATAACTTGTGCCACTTTACACTCTCCCTAATTCCATAATTAAAATTCATATATATATTTCCTTATGTTTATCTTGTGTTTCATCGTTTAACCACTTTCCATAAAGAAATCTCAATCACAATCTTTTAAATTCAAATTTAGTAGTAGTTTTTCAATTTTAAAACTTTTTATTAAAAAAGTAACACAAAATCTTTTAAACGGACACTAAATAGCGCACAAACACTTAACGTTTCGCCGTCGTTCGACAGCTTCGTCAGAAGTGTTTGTGCGCTATTTATGCCCGGTTGCACCAACTTTTTAAGCAGAACTTAAATTTAAGTTATATTTAGAATGTGACATTTTCGTATGGTCAGTATAATGTCAAATACAATCTGATTGACATTTAAACTTCAACTTAAGTATCAATTAGAATGTGACTAACATTTTGTTAAATCTATAAATAATGTCCTAGTCTAAACACCACTTAAATTTAAGCACTGCTTAAAAAGTTGGTGCAACCGGGCATAAATAATGTATATTCTAAACACCACTTAAATTTAAGCTCTGCTTAAAAAGTTGGTGCAAGCGGGCATTAGTGTCCGTTTAAAAGATTTTGTGATACAATTTTCATCGGACAAGAACCAACTTTAAATAAAAAAGTAACGTTGGCAACGTTGAGTATGAAAGTAAACTTTAGCAAGTGATAGTTAGCACTAGAGGTGGGCGATACGGGAAATTGTGTATCGAATTTCGATACGATTTCTGTATCGATACGTATCGATATATCGAATATCGATACGTATCGAGTATCGGCTACCGATACGTATCGATATGTATCGAAATATTGGATTGATATGTATCGATATATCGATACGTTTCGAAATATTGAACAGAGGTTTAAAACTTTGGTGCAAAATCCGGTTAAGACCAGTTTTTCAAGTCTCGAGAAAATTGAAATAAACTAAATATCTTCTAGAAGGTAAAATAAAATGAATTTAGTTTAAGGTTATTGCTTAAACTTATGATAAGAAATCCGATATTTCGATACGTATCGGTATTCGATATCCGATATTTGGATTCGTATCGATATTTCGATACGTATCTATATTCGATATCCGATATTTCGATACGTATCGATATGCGATACGTCGATACAGCTGACAATTAGAGGTGGGCGATACGGGAAATTGTGTATCGAATTTCGATACGATTTCTGTATCGATACGTATCGATATATCTAATGTCGATACGTATCGATACAGAAATCGTATCGAAATTCGATACACAATTTCCCGTATCGCCCACCTCTAATTGTCAGCTGTATCGACGTATCGCATATCGATACGTATCGAAATATCGGATATCGAATATAGATACGTATCGAAATATCGATACGAATCCAAATATCGGATATCGAATACCGATACGTATCGATATATCTAATGTCGATACGTATCGAGTATCGGGTACCGATACGTATCGATATTCGATATATCGATATGTATCGAGTATCGACTACCGATACGTATCGATATGTATCGAAATATCGGATCGATATGTATCGATATATCGATACGTTTCGAAATATAAGTTTGAAATATTGAACAGAGGCTTGAAAAATACGAGATGAAAAATAGAGCTGGAATAAGTTTAAATAATAACGCCGAATATTCCACCATATAATTATAAATAAATGAATAAAATGTTTAGATAGTTTGTAATTCGATATTTCAATTCGTGTCGGTATATCGATATTCGATATTTCGATAAGTATCGACATCCGATATTTCGATACGTATCGATATTTCGATATGTATCGGTATTCGATATCCGATATTTCGATACGTATCGATATTCGATACGTCGATACAACTGAAAATGTGTATCGATACAGCTGGCGTATCGATACGTATCGATATATCGATACATCGACCCAGCCCTACTGACAATACAATGGATTTGCATAAAACATAAGACAAAAGCCGTAAGAAACACATAAGCATTGTTCTCGTTACGGAGCGATTGTGTTACAGCGCACTTCTATACATAGGTCGAATTACTGTTACGGCTTATGTCTTATGTTTTATGCAAATCCATTGTGTACTGGCCTTAAGGGTGGGTCAGCTTATCGATACACCAATAAGTATCGGTACACATACCTACATATATCAATATGTATCGGTATATCGATAGGAAATAAATAAATATTAGATTCGAAAGTTAGGTAAATACTGCAAAGAGAAATATTTTTGCACTTTTGAAATATATAGCAATTTTTTTTTCATTTTTTTTTTAAATTATGTAGAGATTTATTAGTATCTGTTATTTCGAAGCTTCTATTATCTATTCATATCAATAATAATCAATACTTCGATACATATCGATACGAAATAACAAAAATATCAATACATCGGTGCAGATCGATACAAAAGCCCCATCGACATTCGATACACAATTTGCAAACAACAATAAAAGAATTAAAGTAGATTCTTGTGCGATGAAAATTATTTAACAATTTTTTTAACGAAGCTATCAAGCGTTGAGTGACTGTGCGAATTTTAAGTGTCCGTTAAAAGAATTTGTTAAACAATAAGAGTTTCGTTGGATACCAAAGATGAATCGGACGCATATATTGTGTATCTAGATTTTTCATGTGGGTCATCTTGAGAAGTCATATTTATAAAAAACTACATTAGATTTGTGTAAATCTAACAGCATTAATGGTGTAATTTAAAAATTGCTTCTGAAATGTTGTACAATACCCCAAAAGTAGATGTCATTTTAAATTAGAAAAATAAAACACAATAAACTTTAAAGAAGTGCCTGATATCAATCTGTTACTCCAATTCAAACAGATTAACTTTTATATTTCACTTAAATTTCCAACTCACAATAAGTATTCTGGAAAATGGTAGGAAGAAGTCCAACGGTGTCAAATCACGCAATCCAGACAACTAATTGACGATCCCATTTCGTTAAATAATATTTCTTTAGTTATTTAAAATAGTGACATCTTAAAACATAATATAGGCTGAGAGATATAAGAAGTCCACAATCGGACTAAGTCTCCTGGCACTATTCTTAAGAACTCGGAGAATACATTCATCTTCATCTTACAAACAAATAAAATAGAGTGAGAGAGTGCTGCGTGTAAAACAGCCTCCCGGGACTAGTACTTAATCCGATTTCTCAACCTATAAGAGTATTGTTCATTGTTGATAAAATGCAAAAGTTTTATATCTTATGACCAGAAAGTCTAAATTTTATGCAATTTGTTAACGCATGCTGGTCAATCAAATATCTTACGATCTTATGCTTATGACTAACCAATCAGCTTCAACTATTTTGAATAACTAAACAAGCGACTAGAGAATGCTATTTTACCGACAGTATTGCTCGATGTCTGATTGGCTCAACGTAAAACGTATCACATAAAATTTCAATAAAACGGAAATTGGAAATGCCACGTCTTATAGAGTTCTTATGTCACAAGTCACAACGTATTTGTTTACATAAGAATTACTACGTACCTCTTACCACTTACGTCTATATTTTACGTTTTACGGTACCACCTGCAACTAGATGATAGCATGCAATGCCACCTTACTGGAAATTTGACAATTTAGAAATGCCGCGAAATTCAAAATGACACCTACTTTTAGGAGATCCGTTATTATGAATTAATGAACACTTAGCTCTTTTTATCAAAATAAAATGAATGAAGATATACATGTGCCTTTTTACAACAGTTATATATTTTTATTGTATTTATTTATTACACTAACAATTAAGATTTTATGACATATTAGTTTAACGCAAAATTTTTAAATATCAGGTGTTAACAAATTTAAGACATTTTATGGAGTTACCCTTTCTTATTCCGTAACTGAAAACAACATCGTCCAACAACGACAATCGTTAAGTGTTATATTTTGACCAACCAATACATAGACAGGCGTTGCATTTAATTGTAAGTAGAGATTGGTCAAAATACACTGTCTTTCAAAAAGTGTGCTACAAATTATCGATTTTTATAAAAATTTATTAACGCAGAACGCTCTGCATCCCTTAGACCTACCTGCCTTACACGGTCAATACTATTGAAGCAATATATGGTAAAGAATGGGTAGCCCTCACACTACTCAATAATATTGATCAATATAATGTCAGTTACGATCTTGCTTTGAACAAGGACGGACCTAGATATGTTTTCTCAGAGTGATTCTGAATCGGACATCATAATAATTTCGTTGGCAGTAGCACTTAAGAAGAAGACATAAAAAATTCCTCTCTTCTTCTTTATCTGTCGAGTTCAACTTCTGTTTTCCTCCTTTTTCATTTGTACTTTAAGAAGTTTTATTGAAGCCGTTAATCCCCGTTTTCTCTAAATATAATTAAGAAATGTCAGCCATCTCAAAATACTTGATATGACTGTGTGATGACCCACTCGAGACCACGGCTTGCCAAAGATTGACGTGATATTGCGCAATGTTCCCCGTTTCACGTTAAATATATATTGACACCGCCTCAATATATTGCCAGGCCTTCAATAAAAGTTAAATCGTTTTAATTTTCTTCAATAACTTTTTCATCAATATTATTGTTTCAATATACCTCTCAGACGATCAATATATTGAACAATATTGACCGTGTAAAGCAGCCCTCACACGATCAATATATATTGTCAATTAAATATTGTCAATATGGTCGATAAATATTGACAAACTGCAATTGCCTCACACTATCAATATTTATTGACAATCTATTTATTTTTGCGCTGGTAGTCAATGATGTCATACTCAATATTTTTACTTAATAGATGCTTTCCAGGTAGGAACCTATACTAACAAACCATACATAACCTTAATACAAATCTGCCCCCTTCCACTCAGAACTTTCGAGTTCAAAATTTCAATACCAACTGAAGTAAGATTGTCAATCTCTCCCTCAGACGGTCAATATTTATAGTCAATCTAGCAAATATTTTGGTTTTCATCAAACCAGCCCATCAATATTTTACATATTGACAATCTATCAATCTTTCTACTCACACGTTTTATTATTAAGTCAATACTCAGATATTGACAATATGTATTGATCGTGTGAGGGCTCCTTTTTTTGAGTTTAAAGTCAATTTGAGAAATGTAGCGTGGACACCGAGAAATGAAGATGGTTTAAGAGTAAAGTGCCCTTATCTTACAAGATACAAGAAAATATCATAAGAATAAGTTGTTCAGAATTAAAAGTTATAGTTAAATATGAAATTACAGCCTCCTATCGCAAAAATAAAAAAACCACATTTTATTGTGAATCACTCTTTATACAGATTACATTAGGAAATACTGGTGGGATTAAAGTATACCCCAAAATAATATGAATAGGAAAACACGAAATTTGTTCTTATTTCTTAATTATTTCATTTGGTTATGAGTGATTATTTCAATGCCTTTCAAAACTTTGTGCTTTCTTGTAGCACACTTTTTGAAAGACACTGTATATCACTTAACGATTGTCGATGTTGAACGATGTCGTTATATTAGGAAATAAGGAAGTTACCCATTTATGTACATTTTTTTTCAGAATGACACAAAAAGTAGCACCAATTTCAAACATTCATCATTTATAAATAATTTATGCCAAGAAAAGTTTGTATTTTTCTAATCATTCTCTTGTTTTGGCAGCCATCATTATTTGTCATTTTATGAGAACCCAAACTTGAGAGTTACAGTGAAATGAAATGTGGACTTTTTTTAGTTTAAATAGTTTTAAATTTTTTTTTAATTATAAGAAAATCTGCTGTGTACGTTTTTTACCAGATACAGAATGAAATGGAACTTTGAAAAATAATATTCCAGAATCAACCTTAAAGTAACAAAATAACACAAAAATAACATTAATATTTATTAAAAAATAAAATAATAAATACAAAAAAAAATACCACGCGCGATATTCTTTTTTCCGTTTTTAAGTACTCGTTTCCTGCGACTCGTCCTCTTCACGATTCAACTCCTGTTATAATACAAAATTATATGTACAGATTGCACCGACAGTCCAGGCAAATATATTAGTTTTGTTTTAATAGAAACCAGCGACCATAACTTTTCAACTACTATAAATAACATAGCATATACTCTAACAATATACATACTTTCTTCATTTTTAATTTTAACTTTTTAAAAATTAAATTGGAATGATTCTTTCTTCGACATTCGTTCTTCTCAATCTTCGTTAAGTAAATGCGAAAGTGAAGTTTGCTACTTGTTTGATACAATTTTGTTGCTAATAATTGGCGTAGTAAATCTCCAAACAGCGCCATAACATTTTACACATCTAATTGCCGCTTCATTTCATAGTGCTATTATACTAGAGCTGGACTTGGAACGCTTGAGGTGTCACGTTGGTACTGAGGAACGGGTTAGTACTGTTCGTGCTTTGCCGAGCTGCTATAGCTGCCCATTCCGCATCGAAAGGATCGGATTGGTTCTTAGGATACGTTTCAGATGAGTCTAGAGACATCGCTCTAGAATGCGCCCCCAAAGGTAAATTTCTTCTCAAACTCGTGCCATCCATATTAATCGTAGGACTAGCGGAGTTCACGATCTTTCCTAACCACTGATCTGGCTTGGGAAGAGCCGAATTTAACCCGGTGCTAGAAGATTGGCTTTTGACCGGGCTTTCGGATTGATTGGTGCTGGTACTAAAGTTCAAATTGACTGGAATAATACTGTTCGAAGTAGACGTGGGTGTGGACGCTATGGACTGCTGAAAACTGCTCGTTGTGTTCGTTATCGACACGCTGCTGACGTTATTTTGATTAACCGATGATTGGCTGTTGAAGTTGAAATCGTCGGATCCACTGTGTGTTAATTGGCTCAAACCCTGCGAAAGCTGTTGGCAAAGAGCTGTGACTGAATCACCTTGAACTTCAGGAATTGGCGAAACTTGTTTCACAGTGGCGACCGATCGATAGGCGTTCAGCCGTTCGGTGTTGCTAGGAAGGTCGTTTACCCTTAGGGACATCTGGCGTTTAAATGGCGAGCTCTGCCCCAAAGTTCCAAGCCCTCGAAAACTGCATTGTCGTTCCAACATGCTAGGCGTCGCGTGCGGTCGCTCGATAGCGAAGGGGTTAACCGGTGGTGGTTTCGGAGCGACGTCCACCGCTCTTTCCAATCGCTCGGTTAAGCCCTGCTGCCGAAACGAACCCGTCCTCGTGAATGTCGAGTTCTTGGTGTCGAACAACATCGTCACGCCGCATTCCTTATCTCTTTTCTGCTTCTTTTCCAGGCAGACGGCGAACGCGCACCCGACGGCATGGGAGAGACGCTCACCAGTTTCCCGTTGGGCAAGGAAACCGTGACACATCCATCGTCGAGTTGTACCATCCCTGCATATATAGCTGAATCCTTTGTCGTGGTTGCGATCGGGGGCGCAGAATGACACCTTTTCTATGGTTTGATCTACTATTAAACCTTTTGTTTCTTCTTCCACGACCCTGAGGCCATCACCACTTACATGCAAAATAGCCCGGACAGGTCGTCGCCGTGAACCCTAAAAATACAATACATAATTATAACTAATAACTCTAATCAATTAATTATTTACATAAAGAAATTAGAGCGCAATAATAAAAAAATACGCTGAGTAAAAATTAATCTACAATTTTAGAGGTGCCTGATGTTAAATCATTTAAAAAGTGAATGGTCCTAGCTGAACTGAATGTGATTTGTCTATAGAAAAAGTACTCGGAGAAGATTGCAAAATTGCAGAAAATCTCATTTTCAACCTTCAGTTTGGTTCAGTAGGTTTCAAAATTTATTATTCCATTGGCAAAAAGAATAAATGTACGTCATCAATGATATTCGTTTACTTCAAATAATCGCACTATACAGGGTGATTTATTAGCTCACCGACAAGCTTTGCCATATGAAAGCTCATGTAATTTTAAGAAAAAAAAATCATTTGGACATATGTCCGATTTCATTTATTTAAGGAAATAGAAGACTTCAAAGTTTTGATTCTAATTATTTTAACGTTGTAAAATAATAGCCAATTTAATAATAATTTAATAATAATTAGAATTTTTTATAATTATGTATTTATATGATTTTGAATTTTGAGCAATTTATGTAAATATTTAAGTGATTTTGCAACATTAAAATAATTAGAATCAAAACTTTGAAGTCTTCTATTTCCTTAAATAAATGAAATCGGACATATGTCTAAATGATTTTTTTTTCTTAAAATTACATGAGCTTTCATATGGCAAAGCATGTCGGTGAGCTAATAAATCACCCTGTATAAATCAGTGAGTACTATTGTTCAAATCGCATTTGGATTTGATCTGACGACATATTTCCGGTATATTAATAAACACAAATGTCCATTGTCTCGTACCGTAATTCGATCATTTTATATGTTGTGCAAAATTCATGTTAATAGTTTCCTTAGTTTATATTGACCCTTACTTAAAAACAAATATTTTCTGAAAGAATTTTCAATCAAATCAAAAACATAATCGACAAACTAAATTTGATAGTAATAGATCACTCTGTCGATAAATAAAGTGTAAACTGTGCGTTCCATGTTTTCATACTATCAAATGCACTCACTGCTTTCAATAGATGTAATAGTATTGTCAACACAAATGTTGTTACATTGTTACCATGGGATAAACCGATAGTTCAAGTTAGCTTGCCTTTATAAAACCGGGCATAACTACTACATCTATTGAAAGCAGTGCGTGTGACAGAGTTTATCATGACTTGCCTTTATAAAACCGCGCCATAGACCCGTTACCCGTCATACCTGTACCAGTTTAATTTTAATCTTCAGTTTATTCCCATATTAACAATCATCAAAACAATAGTTTCTATGGGAATAAACTAAAGATTAAAGTTAAACTTTGACTGAAATACCTTAGTTGTGTAATGTATTTTGAAGATAAACTACGTAATTCTAAAATTCATCAATATATTGAAGACGTGCAGCTATTCTTTATTTGTTCGTGAATGGGCTATTACCGAGTGATTTTTTTTTAATTTTTTATCAGCTCGTGCCATGAAATCTGAACGGCATGTCTGAGCTTAAGAGAAGAGTACGTCATTGCACTCATTGATGCTGTTGTAGAAGATAAGACATACCGTCCAAATTTAAAAATCACTCGTATACGTCATTGTTTGCATTAGTACATACTTATGCAGAATATCTTACAACGTTTTCGATTCACTTGCATCGGTTGCACTCAGTGTATTTGCATCTTCTTTTAACCTCATGTAATAACACGAGATGAAGATATTGTGAGTGCGTACTAGTGCGGTCAATCGAAAACGCTATTAGTCAACTGAACATTCATACTCATAACGCACGCACAGAAAATGAGACTAATAACATTCCCGGGGGTCCTCATACCAAATATTACTAAATAATATTATTAAATAACCTGTGAGCAACTAAAAATCAGATTAGATTTGGCGGTGCAAAGAAAAAGTATGTCTGTTACTAACGCGGCGTTAGGCTGATCTGACAGTTCATGAATGTATTAGATTAATTAATTCAGTTAATCACAGACATACATTTTCTTTGCACCGCCTACTCTAATCTGATTTTTATTTGCTCACTTTTTATATCTCTGGTGAGGTTTATGTGTCAAGACTCTCGCCGTGAGTTTTCAAATTGATAACGTGGAAACTAATCAAATTCAAAAGTAGTTTTTGTGTTAGCTTCAAAATATAATTTGAAATATACAGCGTGATTCAGAATAAGTGTCCGACTCGTTAACCACAGATAATACATGAAAAAACAAAGCAAAAAAGCTATATGCATAGGGGGTCTAATACGCATAGTTTTTGAGATCAAATTCATTGAAAATTCGTATGTAAATTGGTTGATGGTCACTGCAATAACTTTATTACGTCACGAAAGCGCAAAAATTTAAATAATACACGTGAGTCTGCCCTGCACCAAAACTAAAAACGTTTTTGTTTATGGCCTTCTTTATGCGGAAAGAATTTATAACGGGCAATTCATTTATTGCGGAGTTCGAATTTGTGTATGAAGACGGAACCAATTAATCACAATTATTTTTACGACTAAGTAAGGGTAGACACACTTATGAATTTGTCAGTGCAAATTAGTTTGCGATAGTTCGTGAAACTTGTTCGCTTAACTTGTAGTGGCAATTGGTGGAAATTTATTAAATTCAGTATCTATTAAGATTACCATGGCTATCATATCGAGCATCTGTTATAAAAACCGTAAGTTTTATAAGTACACTTTAATATGAAACTCATATAAAAGACTTGACCTTAACTTTTAAATCGGCGCCAATGCAGCTGATCAAAAAAAAATTTTTTTTAGACAATACCGATTGTAAAGTTGTTAAATTTATTAATTTCAAATAAATTGAAATATTCTATGCTTCACATAAGATTAACGTAGTTTTACGTTGTTTAAGCAGTCGGAAGTCACACCGTTTCTAAAACAAACATTTACAGTTTACAAATACTAGGTAACAAAGGGCAATTTTTTGTTTCTAATTATCGATATTACTAATTTCACAATTAACATGTCACTCAACGGCACTGCCAAATTCAATGTCGATTTAATTCGCATTCGAAATCTTCGTTTATTCGCGTTACTACGCGTTTATTGCTACAGCTGCTGACTACCAATAAAATTTATTGTCGTTATAAAAAGATGCCTCGACAGCAACAAACAATTTTCTTACGTAATTTTATAAACACGGCATGTATAGTCGTCCCAGTTTGGTACCGGTTTTATGGTCTTGCTATAGAAAAAGCGACAGAGAGGAGACACAGACACCGCAGAGCCAGTCTCTTTGAAGAATTTTTTATAGCAAGATCATAAAACCGATACAAAACTTGGACGACTATATCACATTTTAGTAGTCATCAGCGGTACTTCAATTTAGGACTCACAAGACGCTGATTTTTCAAATGTCTCCAATAAATTTATTTCATGCAATTTCATGCTTGTATGACTTTAGTGAATACGCCCCTGACGGGATGGACACTTATGAATCACGCTGTATAAATAAATAGAAATAAGCACTAACAAATTTTCGCCGCAATCGAGAATCGAACTCGAGTCTTCTGCTTTCGCGGCAGATGCTCTGACCATTGAGCTAAAGCGACATCGAGTTCAGTTATCGTCTAATATAAATTAGAATAGGATGGTAAATTTTTAATATTGCCTATTGCCTGATATTTGAAGTAATTAATTTCTAGTTCTAATCTTTGATAGCTAAAAAGGAATTTTTTCTTTCTTAAATAAAAATATAAAAAAAACGAAAACCCCATCAAGATTATGATGAATTTGGTTGGAATAATAATAATTATTTTTTTGTAGATAAACTTACGAGAATCGGTCAAAAAAAATCCAAACAAGAAACGATCGATTTTATAATGATTGCCTTTGCTCAAGAAAATGGGATCTGTTTAACGATAATTTCGACTGATTCTTTCATAAAAGCCAAAAAAAAATCGTTTGAAGGCGTGTTTCAACTATGTACTTATTTCATAGCAAAATAAAAAACAAAAGCAAGACGATTTTCTTTATAAAAAGAAGGAAAACAAAAACGAAACACGATCGGTTTCACGACAATTGAGGAGGGACACCATGTATTAAGTTACTGAAGTTTTACGTCAGACTGAAGAAATATCGGAAAATAGTAGCTATGGCAAATGAATTAAGAATGATTTCACTTTTCGAGCTTTTCGAGGTTGGACCGACGAACCACATCTTCAATTATTAATAATGATGTTATCAGCTTGCTGACCAGTCCCGAATGTACTCGTGTTTCCGTCACCAAACAAAGATACTGAACCAAGTCTACTGAAAAAAGTTCTTGGCAATATATAGAACCTGATTATTGTTTGTTGAAGAACAACGTGGACGACACTCAACTTGGGATACCTTGTACAGGGTCCGGCAGTCAAACCTGACGTTTTTAGATTGAATTTCACCCAAGGTAGGAGCGAAAAAGAAACGTATTTCAAAAACGGCAATTCCGTTACGATCACTCAACGAAAGTAGTGCAAAAGTTGCAAAACTTTCGCACTACGTCTTCAGCTATGCCAAGGAGAAGGGATGGATCTGTTCTAACCGTCAGAACCCCAGAAAACATTGAAGTCGTGCGTAATGCGATGGAACAAAGTCCCCATCGATCTGATATAATTTTTCACAAGTGATGGTTTTTTAAAAATTCTTTCTTATATTAAAAATTTCCGGACATCTTGTTTTCTTTAAAAAAATATATATATTTTCTTTGTCGAAAATTGTCTGTTATCCTCTCTCAAAAAACGTCAGGTTTGACTGCCGGACCCTGTATAACCTTTAGAAGCTCCAAATTGCAATAGACAAATAAGCTACGTGCTACGTCGCTATAGTGCGTTAGTCGAAATATTTTTATAGAATTATTTTTGTTCGTGATTTCTGCCCGGAACGTTATGAATTAGAAGCGTATTTATTCTGCAATAAAACGCTGTATTCACTGTTTATTTAGTCTTGCAGAAGGTATTAATTACAGCATCACACAATATTCCATCAGACATAAATGTTTGAAGGAAAAGACGCTGCTTTAATGTAAAATCATGATATGCATTGCATTTTTAAGCCATCGAAAACCGGCAAGAAACTGAGCAGTAAACATGAATAAAAATAACTTCATAAAACTTTATGTCAAACCTACTACTTTTGTCACAGTTTTAATCACTAGTCGCAGTCAGAGAAACAGTAGCAGTTATCTCTACTTCGAAAAAATAGTAGTTTTGCCCACCTGTATTTACAAGAACATTTTAATATACAGGGTGTTAGGCAATTGACTGGACACCTTCAAACCACGTATTGAGAACACTCTGTAGAGTAAAAAATCCTTTACATTCGAGAGTGCTGCGGCTTTCGCTTTCCAGGAAAAAATCCAAACAAAAATCGTTAAAAATTGTTTGGAAACCGCTTATTTTCTTATCTACTGTTACACCCACGCCACGTACCGAACGCCAACCGGGCGGGCGATCCCTTCCCATAAATTCCCATGGTTTATTGTTTTACGACAAGCAAATAACGCACGTTCAGTGTCTAAACAGTTTTCGGAGTGTGCGGGTCATGGTCAGAATGAATTATTACACAAATAACGAAATTGTTGACATTATTCTACGGAGAATGTAGGTGCAATGCACGTGCTGTAGTGCGTAGATATCGGCAGCGGTATCCTCTGCGTCGTACACCATCGTCAAACAATTCTCTGCGTCGTACACCATCGTCAAACAATTATTGCAATTGTGCAACGGGCAAGAGACATCTGCTTTAATAGGCGCTCGCTCCGTAAGTACTATCAGCGGTCCTCAATAATTCGCCCTTTTTGCACTTTTTCATAATGTTCCGAAAATCCATCATGTCTAGGTACTTTCTAATCCCATTTGTCACCTTAAATCTACAGTTTTAATTGGTCCAAGTAATAACCTAACACCCTGTATAAATGTTAAAAAAAATCGACTTTGTATATCGTTCATATGACAGACATTCATTTATCAGTTGATAAGATCTCTGCATAAGGTCACTTTCAGCGAAAGACCTATACTACCTTTTCAATTTTCGATGTTTCGATAAATCGTTATACAGGGTGATTTTTTGAAAACGTTCCACCTGAAATATTTCAATAATGAAAAGGAAAATAAAATTTTTCGAAAACACGTCTGCTTTTATTCTAAGGGGGGGATGTTTTGACCTATAAATCACACTTTTGACATTTACTCCCGTGCCCCCACGAGAGGATATCTCGAAAATTTTTAATGGAATGACCCATCGTGTGGTACCTCAAATGAAAGCTTATCCTCCAAAGAATGCGCCAATGTACGGTTACCGCCGAAAAAAACTGGTGCAAGGCTTAAAATACATAAAATGAAATCCATGAAATTTTATATTTTTAAATGGATCATTCAGGTTTTGTGTTAACCATTAGAAAATTAATTGTTTTCTAATTTATTTAAATGAGGTACTATATCTCCCTTTCTACACATTAATGAAGACTAAAAAAAATACTATTACATTACACATTTGTTGTACCAGTTTTTTTAGGCGACAACTGTATTTGTCTTTTAGAAAAAATTTAATTGCAAACTGAAAAATTAACACTTTGCTCTAATGAATCTTTAAACATCTCGCTAGGCGTTGGAAATAACACTGTGTTAGTGATATTTTATTACAGAATAACAACCAACACCGGAAAAAAAAGATTCACTCAAAATGAGCACCTTTCCATTTTTAAAATATTTCGAGTGAATCGTTTTCAAAAAATCACTGTATGTGCAGTGAGGTGATAAAGTAAGGAACAAATTCAATATTTATTTAATGCTCAATGTACACGAAAAACGCCGGTGTCAATTTTAGATTTTTATTGCGGATCTGATGACCTAGGTAAAATTTTTATTTCGATCGTCATGTCATTGGCGACAACATTGAACATTTCTTTTTAATGAAATGACCACATTTTATTCATTTCCTTTGAAGGCCAATGATTTACTCTTTTTGACAGTATACTTTTTTTGACTTTTAAATTTTGAAAAATGCTGAAGAGAACATTTAATCTTGATCAATCAGGAAGCCATGCAATACGTTTTTACTACGTGTGTATAATTAAGTGGCATTAAAGAAGCGAAAATGCTATGAAAAGCTAAGAAAGTCAGTTTAAACGGTAATAAATGAAAAATTGAGGAAAAATAAGGATTTCTCGATATAAGGATATATCGATTTAAAGAAACAAGAAAATCATCGCATTTCATAATAGATATTCAAACTGTCTGCCACTTTCTAATTGACAATATCCTATCCGATTAAAAAATTCGTCCTGCATACAATTTATAATGTTTGAAGTAATCAGTAATTATTCTGTCTTTTAAACCATTCAGATTATTCGGTCTGTTTACATAAACCTTGCTTTTTACATAGCCCCATAGAAAGTAATCAAGTAGCGTCAGATCCAGAGACCTAAGTGACCACTCAATACTTCCTTTACCACATAATTAAATTTAGCTTCAACAAATCGGAGCGCTCCTCATTATTTAAGAAATGTCAGAGAATATTTGGACGTGATCTTTCCTGAGACATGGAAAGTATGTAGAAAAAGTATTGAGTATTAGGTCTCCGGATCTAACGCCACCTGATTACTTTCTACGGGACTACGTGAAAACTAAGGTAAATAGACCGAATAATCTGAATGGTCTAAAAGACAGAATAAGACAAGAAATTCGCTTTATTTATAAAAAAATGTTCAATGTTGTCGCCAATGACATGACAATCGAAATAAAAATTTTACCTAGGCCGCAATAAAAATCTAAAATTGACCTGTCCCGGCGTTTTTCGTGTACATTGAGTATTAAGGAAATGAATTTATTCCTTACTTTATCACCTCACTGTATTACAGATTATGTAGATAGATAAACTATCACTGTTACATATTTTGCTTACCTCAAATTATCCAACAAATAAGGGATTTGCTACATCGGATCTTTTTGGAGTAGACAGTTATAGCTAATATACACTACTCAAAAATGTCTAAGGGACAAGCACATATCGTGATCGCGTTAAAACAAAATTGATTTAAAACTTGTTATTTAGTTTTTATTTGCTACTTTTTTGTAAAACAAAACAGAAACTAATATTTTTAACAATAATGATTATAAATGAGAAACAAAAAAAGTTCACAAAGTCAATGTAATGAAAATACAAATCTAATTAAGTAATGTTAATACTTTTAAACAAATAAAATTTATGCAATTAAACCCAAATTGTTAAAAATTAATATTTAGTATGTCCTCCTCTGTTGCTGAGGACAGCCCTACATCGTCGTGGCATACTCATTATGAGGTTATTAATTTTTTCTTGAGGTATTCCTCTCCACAGATTTTGCAAACAATTAAACAACTCTTGTCTGTTTTGTGCGTGACCTACATGAGATATAAATTGTCGCTTTAACATATCCCATGCATGTTCTATTGGGTTTAGGTCGGGCGAGTTAGCTGGCCATGCCATAGTTGTAATTCCTGCTTCTTCAAGTGAGTCCCGAACTATCCTGGCAATATGTGGTCGAGCGTTATCATGCATGAAGATAAAGTTGGGACCAAAATTGTTTGCAAAAGGAATAACCACTGGTTGAATAACTAAATCATTATACTGAACAGCATTAACAAAATTATCTAAAAATACGAGATCTGTTTTCATATTGATACCAATACCGGCCCATACCATAATCGTTCCACCGCGATATTTATAGACCTCCTGAACATTTCGCAGACGATTTATCTGTCCCTTTTCTCTCCAAACAAATTTTCTTCGAGAGTCTGGATGTAAACCGAAGCGAGACTCGTCACTAAACATCACATTACCCCATTGTTCTTCTGTCCATTCAAGATGATTTCTTACGAAATCAATTCTAGCAGCTCTGTTATTAGGTGGAATAGGTGGACACCTCAAAGGTCGTCTAGCATGAAGATTAACCTCGTGTAAGCGATTTCGCACTGTTTGATCGCTAACTGTTATGCCATGTGTTTCGTGTAACCTTCCAACGATTTCAGAAGCAGTAACTGTAGATTGCCTTCTGGTCGTTAATTGCATATAACGATCTTGTTGTCTTGTTGTAACACGTGCTTTGCCTCTATGACGTTCCGACACTTCTCCCGTTTCTCTGTATCTGATGCTAAGTCGATTTATGACACTCTTATTTGTCCCAATAGCTTCAGAAACAGCACGTTGAGTCATGCCTGATTCCAGCATTCCTACAGCTCTTAGCGACTCCTCACGACGCCTTAACTTAAATGACGCCTAACCATATTATTTTATTAATAACTTTCAAAAAAAAAACGGAACTTTCAATTGAACAGCAAATTTATGCGTGCCTTCTAAATTTATCGGGTTGTTACTGACGCTTTGTTTGCAAAGTATATGTAAAACTGAAACCTTTGACTGACACTAATTCAATTACTTGCTAGAAACAGTCGATTTGATATTGTTAATATTTGTTAAACATGGCAACTAGATGTATAACCCAATAATAATGAACATATTTGAAAATATAAGAATGTCCCCTAGACATTTTTGAGCAGTGTATTAAGTAGGTCAGAACACAAAGCACAAACAAAACAAAGAAGGCAACAATAGTAGGTATGAACTAATAGAGCGATTACACTGCCAACGCGATTAACTGCTAAAGAGATCTCGGGGATAATTGATATTCTGCAGCACACCTTCCGAAAGGCTCTCGAGCGTGATACAATCGATTCAAGTCTGAAAAATAAGCTGGCCAATAATAATCTGTAGTATATCCTCATGTATACAACTTAACCATGTACCAGATAACTTCTTGGCATTGTCATTACATCATTACAAGAACTCTGTTTCTATTGCACCTCTAAATAGTCAAATGTACTATCTGCTATAACAATTTTGACGAAGTGAGGTTTTGAATATACAGTGCAGTCGCGCTAACGTGAACTAATTAAAACTAGCTGTGTTCATGTTCGCGCGATTGTTCATGTTTCCGAGATGCAGTCTTCATCTCTCAAAAACAATTAAAACATGAAACATCACTTTCAACCTTTATTTATGTCCTACATATTATGTACTTTTGGAAAAAATGAAGTAAGAAGTGATTCTTTGGACTTTGTGCGATTGTTCATGTTTTCGAAATGCAGTCTCCATCTCTTAAAAACAATTAAAAACATGACACATCACTTTATTTATGTCCTGCATATTATGTATTTTTGGAAAAAATTAAGTAAAAAGTGATTCTTTGGATTTATGTTGTGAATTTCTATAATATATAAAGTAGCTGTTCATGTTAGCGAGGTGCACTGTTCACGTTAGACAGTGACCAATGCTAAAATTTAGGTGTTCACGTTATACAGGAGTTCATGTTAAGCAGTGTTCACGTTAGCGCGAGTGCACTGTAAACTCAACGTGATAACTGCCTGTAGCACACTGGTCACGTTCCAAAATGTTGATGGGACAATACCCGCTACCGGATTCCCTTAAGATGGAAACACGGTCGTTTTCCAAATTGAAGCGATTCTCAACAGAGAACATTCCATAAAGCCATTCCTGGTATTATCTGTATCATTCTAAACAGAATCTTTTATGAGCGATGGAATACGTCATATCAGGTTGTTCCACATTAAATGTCGGATTTTGACCCTTAATTTTAAATACAAATATCTCAGCTCATCCCAAACTCGACATTTCAATCCGGCTCAAACGCCTTAAAACCATCGACACGTTACTTACAGCTCTCCCGCAAACTTTCGTGGATTTGATTCAATCGGTGTCTTGTTGTAGACACTGTTTAGTCGACCACGTTCTTTGTTGTAAAGGTTCCTATTTTCAGCCCTGAGTTTTGCAAACCTTCATTGCCCTGTCCAATCGTTAGCTGAATCTTCGATGAAAGCAGTAACAATATTTCACGTCGCTTCCGCAGTACTGCGGTCAAGTTTAAAAGAAAACAACGAGAAACACTTCTAACCGACGGAACTGAAAGAGAAAAAGGTTTCTTCTTCCATATGTTTTCTGTATACTGGTCTGCAAGACCTAGTCAACATACTTATCTGAAAAGTTTAATAATTACAATCAGCTGCTCGAATAGATCCGGCACAACAAATCCCTTAACTTTTGGACACCATTATAAGTCAACATAGAAGAGAATATTGAAGTAATCGGTAAAAAAAATGTGCTTACTCGCAGTACTTTGAGTGCTTCCTCGCACACTTGCATCCCCCTAGATTCGAACACCTCTACGCACCCCAAATACTTGACGCTGAACGTGCAGTTGCCCGTCCGGACGGCGGTTTCGTCGGCCTGCCACTGATGAGGCTTCGAACTCTCCGGAACACGCTCCTTCCGCCTCCGGAAGGAGTCCCGGAAAGACCTTCGGAGCCGGTCCATCCTTCGAGGCGATCTGAGGCTCCTCCTCTGCGAAAGAATCACGTGAGAATACATCGAAGTTACTTAACTAAACTAAATCGAACCACATGAACGTAATTGGTTTAATTTGATTGCATGACGAAAACTGATTGTTGCTAACGTTCTATTTATGATTGAGATAAAGAAAAAGCGTATGATCAAATTAATTAATCAAGTAATTAAACGAGCTCGAAATATTTTTTTTAATTCAATTCAAACAGAAATATAACAAAAAAAAAATATAGATTGAAATAAAATAAAGATAAAAGAAACGTAGGTACAAGAACCAAAACGCAATATCATCTTGGAAGGTGTGTTACCTTTGTTTACACGTACTCAACGAGGATGCATTGTTCAAAGTGTATAACCCACTTACTTTCGATTAACGTAATCATCACTATTAGGCAGCGCGTGCTGGGCAGGACATGTCTTGAATATTCAAGTGGGCGTACAAATACATGAATACAATATGTGTGCATTACATACAACAGCCAGCAAACAGACACCAGTTCTAAATTTAATGTTCATGTTTTATCGCTTCGCTTCATTCAAATTGAATAGAATGTCGGTTTGCATGCGTAATTATTGGAAAAGTTTCCCATTATTTTATTATCCTGCAGAAATTCTATCATTTGTTTTAAGCCGGGCTCAGACGACTTTTGTACTTGGCCAATATACCAATATTGGTATACTTGGCAAATGTACCAGCTCATAAAGGCCATTTTACGCAAAGGCGCTCACACGACGTGTACAATTTTTTTTTTAAATACGCCAGCGAATTTATACTTTAGCTTTGTTCGTACAGCGGCTTCCGACTAGTTCGAAACTGTCAGAAGGATGCGCCGATCTAAGTTTCACATTTAATGCAGCTCTTGAAAGCGGTGATTAATTCGACGGGCGAATATATTTGACAGTTTCAAACTAGCCAAAAATGCTGTACGAACAGAACGAATGTTGGCGGGATAGATAGAAGAGTGCTGGTCATCATGGATAGCTGTCATTCTGAAAATGTTGTCGCTTGTGCAGCTTTTCTAGTAGTAATTTGTGGATATTATTTAAAAGTAAAAAAGAAGAAAAAAATTAATAAAAGGTGGTGGATGGTATAAATCAAGAAATTCAAATACCACTTCATTTGACCACTCCATTTAATTTTTTTATTATTATTAATAAACACTTTACCTTTTCTATTCGCTTATCAATACAGAATGAATAATAGTTGCAAAGCAATACACAATTATATTAACAACTCGTGTGAGCGCAACCGCACGTATGGACTTGTCAAGTCGACCAATAATTGTGATCCTTTTGACTTGTGGCATTTTTACCGACAGACGATGGGAAATTGACCAGTACTCACCAGTGACAAACAATTGTACAAGTAAACCACTCACACGGCATGGCAAGTATACGCCATTAACAAATATTGGCCAAGTACATCAGTCGTCTGTGTCCGGCTTTAGAAAAATAGTTTTCGGAAGAATAGATTTTCTATTGTTGAAATAACTATAGAGAATATGTATATAAGTCCCTAGATTAATTCTCTTGCGATGGTTCGCGATATGTAAGACGTCCTCCAAATACACTATACAGGGTGTCCCGCGACGTAATGCCACCACTTCACCTACGTGATAATCAATTCAAAGTAAAAAAACTCTAAAAAGTTTTGTTCTAAAGTAAACCGTTTCAAAAATACTCGGTGTTTAATGTTTAATTTTTTACTTTTTAAAATTTTAAAGTTCATTTAATCATTTGTCCGTTCACCTAATAATCAATTCAAACAAAAAAAAAACTCTACTAAAGCAAATCGTTTTTCAAGAATTCTACGTGTTTTGTAATTCTCAAAGGTGTTCAAAATGACCCCCCCGTTGTTTGCTAACTAGCGCGCTTCAAAACAGATCTCTAGTTGTTTTGAACACCTTTTGAGATAAAGTTAAAAAATTCTGAAAATTACAAAACACGTCGTATTCTCGAAAAATTGTTTGCTTTATTGCTGTATTGCTTTTTTTTAGTTTGAATTGATTATTAGGTGAACGGAGAGATGATTAGATGAACTTTAAAATTTTAAAAAATTAAACATTAAACATTAATTACTTGTCCCCAGATTGAGTTCGCGATACGTATAATGGACCAAAAATTTTTAAATTCAGATTTCATGTTCTGCAGTTTAGGTCTGCTTGGCGTGAAATGAATTTGTGTCAAATTTGACAAGGTGGAATTAACACAAGAAGAAGTAAAATCTTCGTAGGTAAAGTGGTCTTTTTTTTAAATTTAGGAGAAAAATTTAGTAAGATAAAATTATTCTCATTTCAAATTAGGGAGATATACCAAATTCCAACATCCTAGAAAAAAAATTGAATTACGGAAAATTAGGATGTCCGTACAGTTGTAAGACATTAACACTGTCAGGTGCTAATATGGACCGATTGCTATTTGAATAATCATATTTTATTTGTTTTTGGTCAATAAATATGTAGATGGCGTTAACATTTTACAACTTTACTGAAATATTATTTATAATTAGTAATTTTCCGTATTTAATTTCTTTTCCTAGGATATTGGAATTTGGTATATCTCCCTAATTTGAAATGAGAATAATTTTATCTTATTAAATTTTTCTCCTAAATTCAAAAGGAAGACCACTTTACCTACACAGATTTTACTTCTTCTTGTGTTAATTCCGCCACCTTGAAGACTTTCGGCGTCAAATTTGGCACAAATTCATTTCACGCCAAGCAAACCTGAACTGCAGAACATGAAATCTGAATTTAAAAAATTTTGATCCATTATACGTATCGCGAACTCAATCCGGGGACACACTGTACAGGGTGTTTGTAGAATAAGTGCAAAAAATTTAACCACATTACCGTGAGAGCATATAGACCACGAAAAAATTTTAAAAAAAATTTCATAACGGGGGGAAATTATTTTATCCGCCCCTTATACGACGGTCATGAAACAACAAAAAACTTACGGAACCTGCTTCGCTGATCGTAGGCAATAAACATCGCAGGCGTGACTAATATGCAAAGGCGCACTCACTCACCGAAGAACAGATGGAAGAACAGATTCAAACGTTCACTACAGTAATTTACGAATGTTTATAACAACTCTTCAAAGTGGCATCCATCATTAGCGACACACACACGAAACGTTCGAAACATTCCATAATCGCGTAAATGCGGGGACATTAGCTGTAAATATTCTTGCATTGCACATTTGCACTTCTCACAAACTAAACTGTTAATTCCAAAGGATGCGCAGCAATAAACTGTGTGTCGTGATCATAAATGAAATAAAATGAAGCAAATTCCTTCGCTACGATACGACGTGAAAAAAAACTGCTTTTATTAACCGTCCAAACTCCGCAAAGGTTACTGGGTCACTGCTCGTTTATAGTTCTGTTTTTGTTCCAACAGATGGTTTCTGCGGTCGAATAAAATTTCCTTTTCTTGACCTACCTCAAAGACATAGACGTGCGATTAATTCTTGCCCGATTTTCAACTGCGATTTTCTCGAAATGTGTAAAACTTTTGTTAAGGACATATGAGTTCAATCGTTGCCATTTATGGTGATGTATTACAGGTTTAAATATTTGCATACAGCAAGAGAACACCCGGTATAACGAGTGGCTAAAGAGGTGCTTTTTTTCACGAGTGAAAAAAAGTACCGTTTAGTTACGAGTTATATACATAATTTTTTGTAATACCATATTCTTAAGCTGAACAGATTCAAAATAAATTTCGAAAGAAAAACGTCATATTGATCACAGTTCACTATACCTTTTCAACTTCAATTTCGGAAACATTAATTTCAGAAAATATAATTTTAATTTGAGAAAAAGTAAATTTAATTTCGGAAAAAGTAAATTCAATTTCGGAAACAACAGATAAAATGGAGAATCTGTTTACAACATGTTGTTGGACATACCAAGGCAAACTTTCGTGCTACGAATTCGTGTTGGCACGCAAGTCAATGTAAATGTAACTTAACAAAGATTATGACATTTTTTTAACAGACAATCATGTAAGGATTTTGAAGTAATTCCCAAAGCCCGGATTTAAACCCAACAGATAATTTATGGCATGCAGTAAATCGTGAACTTCACCAATGTCATTCAGAGAAATTCAAAATTCAGACGATTTATTTCAAACTTTTGCAACAAAGCATTAAATTAAATGTGTAAATAAAACAAAACAGAAAAGCTTTACTTTTGTTCATGTTTAAATATGACTTTTTTCCGTTAATATTTTCGAAATAAGATCTTCTATTCCAAATATTCCAAATTGTGTGTAGAATATAATTGAAACAAGAACGTACTACTATGCAAATTATGATAAAGTTGCTCTATTTTGCTCGATGCTATATACAAGGTCATTCGTGTAACATGTAACAGTTAATACCTCAATAAGTACAAGTGCAAGCTGTACGGTTGATATATATTTTTTATATGGAATCAAAAGCTCTATTAAGTCACGTCTGTTAGCTTCCGGTTTAACAGGATGTATAAGCATCTTTTGTTTTTCAAATGGTAGGTACTGTATATTTTCTAAATTTCTATTTAAAAGCAATTTCTCTCATGAATTTTGAAATGTAGCCTGAGTTTCTATTATTTCCATTGGAAAAAAATTAAAACATGTTGAAATACTTAATTTTTCACAATTCAAGTTGATAATATGTCATGAAAATAACAGAAATGATTGAAGTAACGAGCAAACCATTATTGTCACTTTTGTCACATTGACAGATCTCCGGATACGACGCGGCGCCTGGAGTTTATTTCTTGTGGGATGCTCGAGAGGTAATGTATATCAGAAACACGCACAAAACTTGGAAGACCTAAAATGCAAAATAAGAACTGCCACTATCTCTGAAAGTTTATCTGTGGCTACTCGTATTACTCGTATTGAACAGATACTGTAATTAAGTTTACAAGAGAAACTTATTTTATTTGTTACTTAAATGTTCCAATTGTTTTCTTACCATCCTACAAACTAGATTAATGCTTTGTTTTAAAATTAGTTTTTGAACTTTAGTGGCATTTTCTTCAATATAAATTCACACAGATGTTATATTTTTTAAACACAAAAAAACCTGCTTTACAAAAAAAATTAAATTTAATTTATAAATTAAATTATATAAATTAAATTTTTGCATATACATATTTTATAAATCTTTTAAAATGGAAATCTTCTTGTTTAATGACCAACTGCTTTAGAAATGTGTATTTATTAATACTATGTCACCTCATACTTTTCTGTAATTGTTTTTTGTTCTCTCCTTCAAGCAAGGTTAAGTGTAAGAATAGCTCTCAGCTAAATTTCGCCTTGTTTGGAAGGAAGTATGAATGTTTACTTCTTAGTTTCAATAAAGGCTATTATTAAATACAGTGGAATCCGCTTATAATGAACTTCAGTGTCCAAGTGAAATAGTCCATTATAACCGAGTGTTTATCACATGAGAATTAAAAATATAAATTAAACAAATGTGTTATTATCACAATTTTTATTGAAAAGTTACAAAAGCTAGAGTCTATTAATTTATACGTATGTCGCCTTTGAAAATTGTTCATTATAACAGAGTTTCCATTATAAGCGAGTTCTAAGCAAATTCGTTATAAGTGGATTCCACTGTACTTCAGTCCATGTGAAACACAAAAACTGAACGCACTTCCGGTTTAATCGAAACTGATAATAAGTAACTGATATTGTCATTTAATAAAGCCAATAATTCTATATTTAATTAAAGTATATCACAACCGAACAGATGGCACTTGTACTTACTGAGATATTAACTGATACATGTTACGTGAATGACCTGCATATCCGAAATGTCTGTCTCAATTGATCAAATTGAATCAAAAACTATCTGAAATAATATAACGTGTTTTATCTCTAAACCCTATCTGCAATAGTAAAAAATATGGTAGTCTAAAACGACCTTTAGTAAATGACTTAAACTTTTTTAATTCCGCTAAAAGCCAATAGAAGATCGATCAACTCTTCTTCATTATTCATTAACTAACAAAAGCACACAGGAAAAAAAGACGAAAAGAAGATTTCAACTTTTATTTCTTTATCAAAACACTTCGCTAAAGACAAAAATTCCTATTTAAAAAGTATTTCTGGCTATGATAAATTTACGTTTTTGTAAAATTATCAAAAGGCTCGCCTTCATTACTCCAAAAAAGAAATACCAACAATACATTTCTAATTATTGTAGATTTTATTTTTTTCCTTCAAAAGGCGAAAATCTCCAGAGACCTTTGAAATTACAACAGGTTTTAACCACTTTTTTTAGTCGCTCAGAAACTTTTTACACGTTGAAAAGATTGCACGATATTCATTAGCGTTACGATATTTTATTTAGCAAACAAAATAAGAAATTAGGTTTATCTTACCACATACGCTTTCTCTTCCCAACAGATTTCGATTCTAAGATTCTAAACACGTATTTCTTCCACAATCTATTTAGTTACAACCATTACCTACAGTACACAATCGACTAATTTTTTTAAAGTATGTCGCTTGTATTATAAACAATTAACCGCAGCGATAACATTCGGAAGTAAGCAAAATATGTTTTCACTTTTAATCAGGGGAAGGTAAATCACGGAAAAGTGATAAATGTAACGATAAAGCATTCAAATACATCCGGAGTAAAACACTTCAATGTTAAAACCTGAAACAAGTTGCAGAAAAAAGGTCATTATTCTAAAAGTACCTCAGACGTCATACAAACTCATTACTGCAGTCTAAAAAATAAATAAGAACTTGCTTACTCATTACATAGTTTCAACACGTTAGCAAACATAAAACGTAGAAACAGTAACGAGGATAAATTTAAATTATTTATTGGACTTGAACACAGACAATTACTCGCTTCTCTGCTGCAAAACTGATTTATGTTACTATTATTATGGCAACAAAACAATTCACAACATGTTTGTAGCACTCTAAAAATTTAAGTAAAGAACAAAATTTCTTTGAAAATACATACCGTGCTAATTATAAAGTCCGTAACACAGGAAAAGTTACAATATTTCTAAAAGTCCTAAATAAAACATTTATTATATTCTAAAGTCTTTGCAAATAAAAGCATCTTTATTGTTTTATCTTCTTATTAAGCAAAACATAAACGGAAAGAAATTTATTAAAAGCGTAGCTTAACATGTTTTTGGAAACGAAGTTTTTCCTTTCTGTAAAGAACATTGTATTTAAGGCAATAAATTGATATATGTTGCGTTTTCTCAGTAAATGCAATTCAAAAAATAACACTGTATTTATTTTTTAAAAATTTTTGATAATGTCTTAAATTTTGAAACCACATAAGAAAAATTCCAAAAAAGAAGTTTGCGATCATAGTTTTTATAAAATATTGTTTTTAGACACTGTAGAATATTTCTTACACTTAATATTATTTGATTGTACAAGTATCAATTCTACAAGAAAAAGTTTCATAATTCTCGAACTTCGTATATTTCGTTTTTGAGTATTTCGATTTTTCGAATTTTCCGCCAAGTTTTAAATGATCAACTAGATATGATTGTTGTTGTTGTTTGTTTTGATTGATGCATGAACTGATCCCAATATTTTTTTTTTTTTGCAAAAGTAAATTATAATTTTTTCCCATACGTTTTTGAACTTTATTAATGGTACTGTGCGTTAGGTTTCAATTGTCCTTTTCGCACGGGATAACGTGAATGCTATGTTTACATCTAACGTATTGTATGTTTGAAAATGTACAACGTGTCTTGTGCTCGCACTTAAATCCACCAGCTGCATGCTATGCTACGCTAAAGACATGACTTAACAAGCAAGTGAAAGCTTTCTCCCGTCTCCGCCTACTTTCAAGTTTAGATAACACAATCTGTATGTAATGTAGATCATAGTTCTATTGGCTACCTTGAAATGTTCTTTTTAATATTTTTCTGCTGACTTTTTAACCATGCCTCCTCCCGAGTCTATTATCATTCACAGTTTTTTTTAACCAAATTCAGTGTCTAAAAATGCCTCGTGTTTTACTGCGTGTGATTAAAGCAAAATAAGCAGTAAAATCAATTTAAGAAAAATTAATGAAATAGATGAAATAAGTAGGATAAATATGCGTATATAATAATAATTAACCCTGATTTTTGGAATTACGATTGCTCTCAGACAATTTAATGCTTACATGTAAGCAAAGAAAACACATTCGGTTTCTCAATGAAACAGTTTTAGTTTTGAGGTCTATCTATACTACCGAAAAAAATTAATAAATGTGTATAGAACATTTCAGATTATTCGAAACCAATAAAATATCTAACTTGCTATAATCATCATAAACAGATTGCGATCCGGAAACCTTAATTGTCTTAAAAACTTTACAATAGATATTATGAATTTCAAATATGTATTTTGGAACGTTCTATGAGGTCGCCCCATGCTGCAAATTTGCACGGCTGAGTTTGATACCATAGGAGTGCGTTCATAAATGACGCTCTGACGGACGACAGTTATACCGGGGTGCTCTAAAAACGTTCATAAATTCAATTTCAAACTCCACGCACTTCGCCTTCAAAGCGTTCATAAAACAGAAAGGTGTAGCGCTCGGTGTGCACTCCATGCGCCCCGATCTGGGCTGCGTTCATAAAATATACTTTCCAGTGCACCTTGGGTGTGTAATTGTATCTCTCTTAATGACGATTATTTGCTCATTTTGCGTCTCGCTCATCTGTTTCTAAAAGTCTTGTGTTTATATTATTACCATAACAACGGGCACACTATTTACGCCACACTTTTAAGTAGGGTGTAGAAAATGTGTGAAAATGTAACTCTAGAGTGTATTTTATGAACACAGCCCAGGACCGCGGAAAATATCGCCCGACATGCGCAGTACGTCAAACCACGGATGCACGATAGACGTTAGGTGATACATACATACTGAATAGGTTATAAAATAAGTGCGCACGACAAGTTTATTTATTCTTCTTATCTAATATGCCATTAATATTTTTACTGGTTTTAGTAAGATTTGTTTTTAAAGTGGAATGTACTGAGTGATTTTGTAATTTTTTTATCAACTCTTGCTATAATATCTGGACGACATGTCTTAGCTTAAGTGAAAAGTACAGTTCTTCCGCTCAATCTTTGCAGTTACGTCAGAAAATTATCGACTCAAAATGACAAATTTATAAATTCTATCATTGTTTTAACATACGTATTCGATAAGGATAAAAGAATATGTTGATTGCGTTTCTCGAATCGGTAAAGTGTGACATGACTGCAAAGATCGAGCGGAAAAACTGTACGTCATTGCACTCCTTTATGCTTTTTTTACAGTAACGCTACGGCATGCCTTTCAAATTCCATGGCAGGAGTTGATAAAAAAATTTTAAAAATCACTCATTATAAACGATACAAGAACATTACGCCACACGGAAAACGCCTCTAACGAGTGGAACGAAAGTTTTGGGACAAAACATTTTTATCGGCTGTGTATTTGACAAACAATTTTGAAGAGTGAACTATGGCCAAGCGTTACCGTGGTTACTTTCTTTATTTATATCACATACCATTGCACCTTCAAGTTGTTGCAAAATAAAAAATTAGTAAAGGAGACTATGGTTTAAGGAATAATTGAAATTAACCTCCGCCCACAATAATTTTATATCCGTAGATACGTATTTCGGCAGCTAAGCTGCCATCTTCAGTACAATTTAAAAAACACTACATGAAATCTAGCAGCTACCTACCTAGCTACCTACCTATCTGATCATACTATCTATACTACTAATACTATCTAAAAAACCAAAATTAACACTAAAAAAGCGACTGTGGTTTAAGAAATAATTTCCGCCCACAATAATAACAGTTGAAACCTACCAAAAAAGCAAATCAAATAAAACGGAAACGAGTATTGGTCTAATATCCGAAAAAGGTTCTTATTCTCCCGAATAAAGAACTTACATAAATGCTTACAAAAGTTCTTTTCTCAGAAAGTTTACGAGAATGGTTGGGAAGCCCAAACTGGGGATCAGTTAAGAAATAGAATCCGAACTAAACTTAGAGACATTGACGTTGAATCTTGCCAACTTCTTATGCGAGGCGTCCGAGCAAAATTGCATCGAATTGAACAATTTGGACCTTTCAATGTTATTTTGAGTCATGTTTAAGAAGTTTAGACCTTGTTAATTATTATGCAAAAAATTAAATTAATTAAAGTTTTTCTAAAGCGTAACATTTCGTTTTTGAGAAAGTCCAGAAACTTTCGTTCCACCCGTTATTGTTCAGAATTTACCACGCAATCGCGACACTCTGGACGAATCATTTCCTATTACCCTCAGGGTAACGCTCTAACCCACACTCTCATATACGAACGTACTCCAGTACGTTCTGCGTTTTGCAATTATGTCGCCGCTCTGATTAAACTCAAACAAGAAACTTGCAATTGAACTTGGATTAGCAGTCATCATTACGTCACACAGTTGCAACCGCCTGATAAAGTCAACTTCAGACAATTCATATAGTATGTAACTTGAAGACTTCTGCGGCCGTCGTCCATGTTTGAATTGACTTCCGGTTGGAACCTCGTCACCTTGATTTCTTCTACATCAGTCGTCGGCAGTAGAAGAAGTCAACGTGACGCGGTTCCAACCGGAAGCCAATTCAAACTTATAGTATGTATTTGCTAGTGCTATTTATAAAAATGATTTTTTATTTCGATATGGTGCGCAAATGGCACAACATTATCTCGAAGGAGGTCTGTTATGTACCGATCGGCATTGAGATTTCCATTATTCAACACCACTAAGTCCGTGCGAGCTTTCAAAGAAATTCCTCTCCATACCATAACAGAGCTTCCAATGTGATATTCAGTGAGCATACCGTTCATTTGGTCGTCGGTACACATGAACACGTCTGTCTAATTTGAACACCATGCACTTCCCATAGTTGCGATTGCAAACTTCTGGTTGTAATGAATCTCTGTCTTAAAGCAAAAAGTGTCAAAAAACGATCCTGAACACGGATTGTTGTATGATGTCTACCTTGCCCAGGTCTTCGAGAATAATTACCAGTATCTCTATATCTGTTCACCATTTGGAACACCGAACCTTTCTCCTATTCGGCGATAGCTCCAGTCTTCTTCTAACAGTGTCCCTGCTTCAGCACATTCTTCTCTGGTCAAATTTCAAGATTCGCGATGCATAATGACAAAGAAACACAAAAAAAAACTTTTTCCCTACACTATTAGAAAATTCAGTTTTACCGCCTCATCAGAGAGGAGAAAGCAAATGTTTCCACGGCTAGCAAAATGAACATAAATGCTTAGCCGAGAAAATAATTCACGAAGCTTTACCACTAGGTGGCGCAACAATAATTTCTGGAATGCATTCTCATCGACATCAAAAAATTAACAAACGTAAGTTTTTTTATTTAATTCCACTGGTATTTGGTTTTAAAAAGGATTAAAATTATCAAGAAAAAAAAGGCAACTTGGCGGCGTTGGGATTCGAAGCCATGCTTCCGAAGAGACTGATGCCTTAAACCAGCGCCTTGGACCGCTCGGCCACGCTAGCACATACAAAACTGTTTTTTAACCCTAGGGTGCATAAATGGGGCCTCCCGGGCCCACGAAGGTGCTTCATTGCTTATAATTTGTTTAAAATATTTTCAATCGAATTGAGCGTTTAGATATGCTCTAAACTCGTTTTTGTCTAGTTCTCTTTTAATCCAAAATCTTTCGATTTTTTTCAGAATTTGAAAAAAAAAATTTTTTTCATCACTAATATACAATTTTATGTATACCGCCGTCCAGATCCGTCTAACAGAATCTTGTATAAGACAAATCTGATCTTGTCCCTAGCTGACTAAATTTTTATAACATGTTAGAGACATGTAATCTACGTGTTTGTATCAGTCAAAAATTGATAAGTGTTACATGTAAAAATAATGTTTGTAATGAGCACAGTATTAGAATGTGCACTACTTCTTACGTTAAAATATGATTTGTCTGCTATTATGTTTACATAGACATTTAGAAACTTAATTTTAAGTAACATACCTACATATTTTACTCTAATAAATGTTTTTCCATTACAACCTAATATATTATATAGGCAGGGCCTCCGAGGTCCGGATCATGTAAATGCCGGTATTGTATTGCTTATGCATCCTAGGGTTAAAGCATCTAGATTAGTAATAATTTTAATAGTAAATCAATTTTAATATTTTTACTTCAAGAAAAAGAACGTTTGTGTGATATTAACAAAGTTAATTATAATGTTGTGTAGGAAAAAAATAATGTGTAAACCATGGCGGTAAAGTGGTTTTCCAGGCCTCAAGAAGTGGCCAGGCTCGACTGCGCCTCGCCTGTCCATATCTTTTCTCGACCTGGAAAACAAGCACTTTACCGCTGAGGTCTACAATATACTATTACTTTAAATAAATAGAAACTAGGACTTAAACATTAAAATTTAAATAGATTTTTTGTTTAATGTGGTTAATCTTTATGTACTAATAACCCTTAAGGCCCAGTTGTACAGCTTAACCTTAAGCCCTTGACTACAATTGTCAAAATAATCGTTGTTAGGGGTTTAAGCTTCAGCTTTAGTTTAAACTGGCCCTAAATGACAACCAAATATCAATAAATGTTTGATAAATGAACGTCATACGCTTAACTATTTCAAACCAAAGCCAACCGCTATAAACTTTAAATAAAGAAAATGAAAATTTCTTATTTTATTTTATTGCATGGTGCGTTAATTTCTTGAATTTGGTTATTATCGAACATGCACAAACAGGCGCAAAAAGTTTTCTTTTTTAAATCAATAATAAAATTTTTTCCCATATGGTGCGAACCTTTTGAGGCTCACTGTATATTCCAAAAATAAATACATAGTATAAAAATATATAGGGTGTTTTATTTAAAATGTCGATTAGTTTAAATTAGGTTAGGATAAAGCCACCTTTGGCTAAACCAGAAACAAAAAATACTACTACACAGTGTAGGTCAACAATATGTGGGCGGAAGATTGTTGCGTTAGTATTGAACATCTTTTAAATCTGTTTACGCACTAACATACATAACGGTTATGCTGAGTTCGATAATTCCTCCGTGCTCGCTCTATTCACTCCTCGAGTACTTTTGCCTCACTTTTACGTATGTCAAAGCAGCTGCGTTCTCACTCTACTTTTCACTCGGAGCTTGCACCGCGTGAATTTCAAAACTCAACATTAGATGCACGATCTAGAATTATTTGGACATACACAGGCTGTCCCATAAGAGTATGGCAACCATAACTTTTTTAGTGGAAATCGCTTTATATTATTACACAATTAGGTACATCATTATGAGTGGACGATAAAAATATAGGGTTTTATTGATCTAAAGTTTATGGTTGTCGAGGTACTGACAATTTATCGCTAAAAAATTGCAAAATTTGTTGTTTTGTAAATTAGTTATTTTTAAATGTTTGACTTTGAATTTAGATAAATACATTATTTAACTGTTGGGAAACAGAAGCGAATTCTCAGTCGTAAATTTCTTTTAAAACTCTATACACGGTGATGCATCAAACATCCTGCTGGAATGATTCTGTCGAATATGTTGGAAGAAAGCAAATTTGTTTGATTTTGGTTGGTGGTCTGACGTGCTCGGCAGTTTACACCAATGGGACCGTACATATTGAAGTAATTTTTAAGGCGATTTAAATTCTACCGTGTATATCAGAAATCGGTTTAAAATTTAAAATTCCTTCGATCACGGTGCTCATTAACGAGTGTTCATTGGAAAACTTCATAAGTTGGTTTTGATTTTTTTATGAAGAAAATCGACAAAGGGTTAACTTCCTAAACCGATTGACATTTAACGGATGAAACTTGTCAAACGTAGGACGTATTCTATAGGTAACTTATTAACAGGCCATTAAAATGTAAGGATACGATAAAGTTCAAAATTATGTGATTGGTTGTTACTACGGTAACAAAATTTAACAACCCTTTCAATTTAACGTCTTCAATGCAGAATATGTTGTCTTTTGCTTATAAACCTAACGACTGGCCTTAAATGCTACTAAAAATACCAAATCACTTAAATAAATAATTCATAAACGATTTTGCTTTTTATTTGTAATTTGATAAAAATAAATGCAAAAACTTGTTTTGTTTAAAATTTTATCTCATGATAGGAAAATATTTCTAGAGATATAAATATTACAGTGAAATGCTAAATTGCGATCTAATACCTTCTGACCACTATTACAAGTAAACAGAGGGTGGTGTATTGTACCGAAATAAAATTCAACGAATGTTTGTTTAGATACCGGCTTGTCCGCCTACTCGTAATAGCGGTCAGAACAGATTAGACTGCAATTTAACATTTTATTAAGGAGACATTACTTTTGCTTTTCACTGTACCATTTCAATTTCGACATAATTTACTAGAATACTCCGATTCCTGCTCCGCTTCCGATATAAAACATCCTTAACATCCCTAGATATAATTTGAAAGTAGTCATTTATTTTTCATCATAAACAAAGTCATAAGTTAAATATCTGACAAACAAAAAAGAATTTAGAAATCCACTTTCCAAAACTAAATTCCTTTGACTGGCTTACACTTACACTATAAAGAGTCAATGTTAAGAAACTTCGATTTGTATTATAGTTACAGCTAAGTTGAACTTTATAGCACTGTGGTGACCACCATGTAACTAAAAATAATAAAAATGATAAGCATGGTATTGTAGGCGTGATTGTATGTATACTTTCTAATTATGTAAATTTTTGAAAATTCTTTCTCCAATTTCATCAAAGCTTTTTATTTATTTGGAACTTAAGTAATAGCTGAACATTTAATCCTGCCTAAAAATTGTAATTCAGCGCGATAGAAATAATAACCACAGGTACGGCGTTAACAATGGGAGAGCGACAATAAAATTACGATGCCCGGTGTATTGACCTCTCTTCGTTATGGTTCCCAGCACACGAAACGTCCGTTTTATTAAAATCGTGCTTCGCCAGCGTCACACGTATTTTTAAATTTAAATCACTCGTCGATGCTAAGTCACAGAAAAAAATGTGCGCAGATTAAAACCTAGCTTGTAGAATACCGAATAAATGTGAAACTTTTATTAAAAATAATATTCATTTTTATTTTAATAAATAAAGTGAGTGTATTCCTCGCAGTGAAAACGAATACCATGTCGCATTACTTTTATGTAACGTTGTAGTCATAATCCATAATCTGCATTTTCATTAGTCAGCACTCAGCAGTAATTTAATAGGAAAGAAAATCAGTTCAGGAAAGTTAATGATGGTCACGACGATGATATCAGAGACTATTATCCCGGAATGTTAATGGCCGTGAATTAGGCACTTTCAGTAATTTACAGGTACGAGTCAGAGCATAGTTATTTCGGTTGTTTTGAAAAAGACCTGTGACCTTTCTGATGGCGTCGAGCTTTCAGTCTAGTTCCAGTTGAAAGCCCCGTTTTAAGGTCGACTGGAAATTTCGTTTACGGTATCCGTAATTACGCTTTTGTTCCATTTAACTGTAGGTTTCGTGGAATAATAGCGGATAATCAGAGATTGATTTCGAAAAAATAAAACGAAAAAGTATTACTTATTAAAAAAAAGCGAATACAGTACACTTACGCATATTTTTTAATAAGATGGTGTCAGGTTTCACGGAATGACAGGTCACGTTAGATAATTTTATTAATTTTTGGTAGTGTAACACAATTGCCACGACACAAATCTGACTACAACTATTTAAAGGCTAGGCTGATAACTTTAATCTAGAGTTAAGAAAATATACGACGAAATGATGTGACATGAGACATGACAAAAACCGCAAGACTGTTTCACGAAATTTAGAAGGAGATAGGCTACATAAAAGTTCTTTAACTTATCGATCGATCGGCATGTAGTAAAAAAATGAACTGTACAGACTTTATTTTAGATAAACTTTAAATGCAAAAGTTATGTGGTTTTATACGTACTATATTTTAGAGTTATCACAGAAAAGCAAACAAGACCGCATCGCAAAGTGGAGAAACAAGTGCAATTTGTGTTTTCTTAAATGCATTACCCTGTATACTGTTCGCCAAAATAAAAGATCACCTTTTCCTGATTTCAAAAATACATATAGAATATATTGATATTTGGAACATAGATATTTGAGTTTAAGTTATCAATAAAATAAATCTTTATTATTAATTCATTTTGTTACGTTTCAAATTTTCGAATTCATATTGTCATTTGATAACTAAAACAGCGATTTAGAATTTTTTTTAAAGCATTTTTTCCGCCGCCTTAATTTTTTAAATGTTAATATATTGCTATTTAAAACTTAAATATATCACAAACGGCTCATCCAAATATCAACATATTACTGTATGTTTTTGGAATCACAAATAAATGATATTGGCGAACAATATACAAGCTGTTCCATTTGCGATGAGCTTCTGTTTTTTGTGATAACTCTTAAAGATAAAACCCTACAATTTTGCATTTATGCCCGATTTCACCAACGCGAATTGCGGATTAAATCTAGTGTCAACACTTAGAATATGACTTACCACTACGTTGTCTAACCTCAAATGTCACATTATAAACACTTAATCCGAGTGCTTGTGTCAATCCGCGTTGGTGAAATTCACCATTAAAGTTTTTCTCTAACTCCTAAAATAAATATCTAGGTGGGCGCAAAATATTTTTAAAAAAAGCTGTACATTGTTAGCATTTAACAAGACCAACAAATATGTAGCTGTCTTAGAGATTTCTTGCTGTGAAGCAAAATAGTTTAAACCTGGTAATCACTAACACTTAATCTGTTATCCTGTCATATTCTTGCTATGCCAATCTTTCACACAGCATTTGCTTTTGCTGGTTGTCAAAGCAGTAGCAATTACTGTAAACTTAAAAATTTAAAGTGATAACTGGTAAATGTTGTTTGTCATAAATTACTCTGTATTATGGATTTGGTTGAAATTAATTTCAATTTAAACTTTATAAATGAATATGAAAGATTAGATGCTCAGTAAATTTAATATTTTATAAAGTGCTACCAGAAAGGTACACTGAGAAAAATGAAATAGTTGAGTCAACAACTTTTTGAATGTCAACTTTTTGTGCGTTGACTTAAATAAAATGTATTTGTTTCAACGGTAATATTCTTGACTGAACATCTTGGAAATTATTGAAGTAACACTAAAAAAATGTTAAACTATTATATTTGACTGAACGATATAAATGTTTTGCCTTAAAATGAAAGTGTTTAAAATGTTAAATCAAAAAGTTGAAATTTCAAAATGATCGTAAAGTGCTGTTGCCTTTATGTGTATGTTTTGATTTTTATTTAACGGAATAAATGTTAAGTCTTGTATAAGCGAGGGTTAATTCTCATATTAATAAGACGTCATACATTTAGTCATGTAGCATTAGAATGATATACGAACTTACGTGTTACTTTTGCAGAAGTAAACAGTTATTGAATTCTTACTATCGAGTTTCAGATGGCGCCTGCTAAAACTTCACATATATTTGCTGCCTGTCCCAGCATAAGTAACCGTTGTTCGACATCGTTTTTTAAATGGATAAAAGTCATTCATATTTCGAGTGTGTCCGACTTTATAAAATTCGTTGAGAGGTTTGTTCAGCTCTTCTTGCCCCTCACAACAGGTTGGAAGGGTTTACCTTACTTTGGCAGTATCGCAAAGTGGTGGTGACCATTTAATTAATGTTTCCCGAAACGATAGTCTAGATTTGACTTTATGCTTTTATTAACCGTTCAGACAAATAAAATATTTAGCAATTTTAACAATCTAAAGTTCTTGTATCAATCTTCTTGTGCATTAAAGCAACAAGAACGATGTCATCATTGTGTGTCCATCACTGCAGTCAGGGATGCACGATTTAAATCGATACTTTTGGAAGATCTATATTTTCCTTTAAAATATCGATTTTTTTGAATCGATATTAAACTTCCGATTTTCAGTACATATCGATACGCGTATGTAAGAATCGATTCACTGAATAATTTCGGGACAGTTGGCGATTTAATTGACATTAACATAACCAAGAAATTTGCAATTTTTTTTCAAGAATTATTTTGTCATGAAATAAAATTTACGATAAATTTAAAACAAAATTTTTGCTAATACTTATGATGTACTTGGATGTTATTATTATTTTCATGCATTATAATTATATTATATTTTAAATCGATCTTTTTTAATATCGATATTTTTTAACAATTATCAGAGTCAAATCGATTTTGCACGGTCGATTCAGAATCGATTCGAAAAATCGATTTTTTAAAATTTTGGTGCATCCCTATCACTGCTCATAAAGTAACAAGGATAGAACATTGAATCCTTTTTTATTCGATGGGTTTCCGATGTAGTTTTACAAAAAAACTAACAAAAAGTGGATTTTTTTCTGAAATATGAACGAGAACTAACGAAAAAAGTTGCATTTTCGTTAATGTTTTGACAAACCTTTTTTTAACCAAAATAATTTGTTCGCGAAGATGTATTATCCTTAAATCGAAAAGTTATTAATTAACTATGCAAAACTGGTTTGTTGATTTAATAACAACAATTAACAAGAAGGACGTCCCTCAAGCTAAATACGCCAGATAATCCTGAAAACATTACTCTTTAGGCTACCATATATAAAATTTGTAACACATTTTTACTAATGGAAAATTATTATAACGAAAATGTATATTACAAAAAATCTATACCCGTTAGAAGAAAATGGTAAACAGATTCAAAATCAACAGAAAAAATACTATAAAAATCATCTATTCTATTCTATTTCACAAAGAAAAAGTTAAATTTTGTTGACCAGTCATAATTAGAGACTAGAATTTATGCTTTTATTTGTTTGTTGATGTTTTTTTACATATTTTTAAAGTGCATATTATAATGCATAGTATCTAAGTTCTCTGCCATAAATGCTTACGGTGAAAAATGAGGTTCTTCCTAATTTGATATGTTTATTAGTTAGCTGCCGCGCCAGCAGCCGGTTTTTCATAAAACCTTTTCAAGCACATTAGAAATAAGTTAAAATTAAGCAAGAAGTAAAATGTAACAATATAAATATTTAAGAACAGAACAGCTTTTCTGTTCTAAATATTATAAGATCTGTATCTGAAAATTACCAAAATACATACTACCTACTTTCCTGTGGAGTTTCATACCAAATAACATTTAAATTAATTCAGGCCTTCTTTTGTCATGAGCATTTTTTTTTCAATAATTTTAAAGCGGAATAACGGTTAAACAAGTGCTTTTAGATAATGATAAGTCAGATTTGGGCCCGTTTTTTTTATCACAGTTTAACTTTAATCTTCAGTTTATTCCCATTGTTCATATAGGAATAAACTAAAAGTTAAAGTTAAACGAAAAAGTGATAATAATTCTAAATGAAAATAATTTATCACTTCCTGAATTAAGTGAAATAGATTAGAACACGAATTTGCAAAAGTAAAAGATGAATTGTAGTTATAGAGTCCTGGATTCGAAATCTAGCCTTAATGCCTTGTTTTGTATATTTTAAAGTGCAGCATCTTGAGAATAAACTATGTTATTAAAATTTGGTTTCTTGTTTTAAATATCATAAACATTTAGAATTACATAGGTTTTTCGTTCATTTCATTATGCAAATTAATGTATTTATTCATGATTGCTTTTTCCTAAATCTCGCTACACCCTGCATCATAGTCATGTTCACGTGTAATGCAAACGTGTATGCCGACATATGTATAAGCAGACTTTTGGAGAAAAATTGACAAGAAATCGAAGTGCATTTAGGCCCGATTTTACAATCGTCGGACAAGCATTATTCTTAGAATAACGTGACGCAGGTGTGACGTAGATACGGAGGAACGTTAAAGGATATTCAGCGAACAGTTATTCCGTCCTTATTCCACGATTGTAAAACTGGGCCTAACTGTAGTAAATGTCGAGCAAGATCTTATAAAACATAATTGGAAGCAATAAATTCTTCTGCTATATTATTTTCATTTTAAGCTCATTAACCAATAGTTTAGGTCGCGACATCTTGCGATCTAGCTTTGACCTAAAATTCTGTGAGAAAGTGGTGAGAAATGACAAAGAGCAACCAGTTTGCTGCCTAATAAAGCTAAGCGTCCATTAGGTCGGTGAAGCGGAGCGGCACAGTGCAATGCCAATGCGTATACATATAATATGAAAATCACGGAACTTGAGCTCTGCGTAATCAATCGCCGAAGTTAGAACCGACAATTATTTCAGTATTATTTCTTCGTTAACGATGAATGAGAAAAAAGGATTCTTAAGTCTGATGATGCAACACCAGACGCATTTTATTTATGACGCAGAGCTCTTCTCTTATGAAAACAACTTTATATAAGTAGTGATTGGACTTCGGCAAAACGTAGGACATGGAAGAAATGCCAGGGTCGTACTCGTTCATCAATCAATTAACAATTTCTAGAAGTCGGGAAATATTTTAAAATATATCGCCATTTTATTGTATTTTTTTAAACTTAAATATGCGCATGAGAATAAACAAATTAGCTCTGAAATGTCCTAACAAGTGCCGATGTATAGTAATGATATGTATTTTTTGTTGGAAGTTTGTTATTATATTATTATTATTATTATAGATTTTTGAATTTGTAGATATTTAATACGATTTTTAATTACTGATTAAATAGGACATATTAGATAAGAATTTTGAATAAGACTTACCTTGATTAAATTTAAATTGTCAAAAATGAAAAAAATTATCTGAAAGTAAAATAACTCAATCTCTTAGGCCCAGTTTTACAATCATGGAATAAGAACGGAATAACTGTTCGCCACATATCCTTTAATGTTCCTCCATATCTACGTCACACTTACGTCACGTTATACCAATAATAATGCTTATCCGACGATTGTAAAATCGGGCCTTAATGAAATAATTTTGTAAGTTTTGGATGTATAGAGTGAAAATTTATGTATCTACCTGATAAGAAAACTTTGTGAATTATTATTTTCTTTTTTACAATAAATTGTGATTTATTATGAAAAGAGTTAAATCTATTTAAACGAAATCTATTTTATCTGAAGACAAAATCAATAAAATGTCATTTACATACATAACGAAAATATAAAATTTAAATTGAAAGGTAGAGGATTAATGAATTGTTTCTAGTTCCTACATAACAATTTTAGCTAAAGCAGGAGATAAAGTAGAACACATTGCATTGCTGTACCGAAAATTTGTTTATAAAATTTGTCATTGAAAGTAAAATGTTTCAAAACATAAAGCAACAATTTGTAAAAAAAATTATCTTTATAAATGTCTGTAAAATCTTTAATCTCCATCTACCTATCATTAATACATTTTAAGGCTGATTATTTATTTTGGAATATTAGTAAACAAAGAAAGGATATTATCATGTGGTTATTTATTCGTTACAGCTAATTTTTATAATTTAAAAGGAATTTAAAGTAAAACTTAAATGAATACTCGGTCATTCCAGTTTTGAAAGTTTGGTGGTCGGAAGAGAACCACCAAGCCGTCAAGAACTCATCAATTTTCGCATTGAAGATTGAAGAACGACCCAATCAAGTCCGAAAGTACTGTGCAACAATTTTGAAAAATTATTAGTATTCTTTGTTCAAGTTTATCAATTTTTTTTAATCGCTTTCACTTTTCGCTTTCGTTTATAATTTTATTCCTCCTCTTTCGCTTCCACTACTGCAATCACCACTTTATCAAATTTCATTTCATTTATTCACGTCATAGAAATCTATTCCATCAGCCTTAATTTCTTCTACACATGATTGAAGTAGTTATATTATATTAGAAGGTAGGATTTCATTGTCAACCCAATTGACCATAATTTCTGGAAAAAAAAGTATGCTCTCTGCGTCGCACTTTGATCCCGCTTATTTACCCGTAAAAGAACCTTATAATCGACAATAATTTCATGTGATTTTTAATTTTTCTCGTTCAATGTTAAGTAAAATAATAATTAACCGCAACTCTTACTGTCGAAAATATTTTTTATTATTGCATGAGTACTGATAACTTTCTTGAAGTTCCATACGTAGCTACCTATAAGGCTTTTTGACAAGAACTGGTAAGTTTGCAAACAACATTCGTTTTTATATTGAAATAAAAAAAAATCAATAAAAAAATTTGGTAAATATGCACGTACGTTTGTACGTAAGTAAATGCAAGTAGTAATATATGCCCTCTTCAGTTCACAAGGTCCTTATGCATGGAGAGAGCATACTTAGATACAATGCCATTTAGACTCTCGGACATTCTAGAAAATATTCCAATTCAGCTACGAATGAAGATGTTTTCATCACTTACTCAGCATATCCGACCCGTTTATAACAAGCATCAAAAAGCAATCTTTACAGAAACATAGAGGACTCGGTGATGAAGCATTAGATTTACTGGAAGTTTAAAATTATTCTTCCGCATTTTCCAGGACAATAATCATATTCATAACTTTTTTTTCGTTTAGTTTTTGTGCACATTTGAATTTTTTATTGTGCAACTCAATACATTATTTATCAATATTCTTTTGCACCAGTTTCAATAATGATTTACATCTCCTACATTTGCAACTAACATTTATTTCTGCAAATCTTTATTTTCTTTTTAATAAATTACTCACATTTCTGTGGTTTTTCACAGCACACATTAAACTTTAATTCTTTTTCATCAAGAGTACAAAATTTGATAAAGAGATATCAATAAATGACGAAGTTACAGATTTTTGACAAAATTCACTACGTTTGGAACCAGAGTTCGTGGCGCCACGTTTGTAGTAGACGAACTCTCCTTATAAACTTCAAGCCGCGCCACGCCGCGCCGATCGTCTTCCTGACCTTGTGGACGCTCAGCTTAAATCATCCCATACAAAGCGATCGAATTTTTAAAATTTTTATTAATATTAATTGCTATAATTGTATAGAAATTAAAAAGAATTTGTCCTTTATCAGATATTCACTACGTCTCCTTATCCGTAGCAGATAACTTTGTTTAAATCTGTAGGTACAAGTAACCTTAATGGTCCGTTTTCACGCTTAAGCAATTTGCGCAAATGTGCACAAGGAAGTCGTTGCATGAAAACCTAAGTTTTTTACTTGCATAAGCCAGAAAGTTTGGCAAACTGCATGCGCAAATGCTTGCACGAATCCATTTACCCAAATTGCTTGAGCGTGAAAACGGACCATAAGGATTGTTGCGCGTTTAAATAATCCAGCGACTCCTTATTATCGCACATTAAAGTGACTCAACCACGGAACCACCGAGTTTCGCGTGCAGATGAGTAAACTGAAAAGCCTTCGCTTTCTTACATACAATACTCATGAACTCTGAGTCATTACACCCATTACCACTGTACTTGACCATTACTAACAAACTGCTCTCTATCGGATGTGTTTCAATTTCGTTATCGAAGCAACGGTGACTCACCTATTATACGATTTTTTAAATTCACGTTCGTCATAAACAAATTAGCATTCAGTTACCAGGCAGTTTTTGCGTATTGTGCTGATTTGAGGGTGCATATGAGTAATGAATAAATTGCAACTGATTGTTTGCGTTCTATTCAGAAAATAACGTATTCCACACACCTTTATACACTTGATAATGTCTGGTAAGACGAAACCGGTCGTGTAAGATAATAGACTTTTATGCAGATGGACTGCTTGGCCATTTTCTTATAATTTATGGAACATCATAGCTGAAATTTGATAGTTTCAGTAGTTACAAAATTAGAGGTCAAAAACCGACATTAAGCAGAAACTAATCAGACGTTTCCCTGTCGCAAGTCGCAATGCGTTCGGTTGAAGTCGTGGGCAGAATTTAATCAAACCGCACCAAGCGCATGCGGAATAATAAACTTTTCGTGAACTCCGGCTACATTCTTCTCGCGGGTTTATACGATCGCATCACGACTTGCGTTTGGAAACTTCTACGTAGTTTCTGCTTTAGCTTCCTGCCAACCATTATTTACCATGTCGCTCTTAAATACCTCTTCTATTAACCAAACAAGTGCTCCCCCAAGCAGCTCTTAGATACTCTTTCATTTTTAAGGGTCGTAACATTATTTTCAAGAAATGATATGAATGATAAAAAGTAACCATCATATTTATAGGGTTCATTTTTTCAAGCAAAAAAAGATTCATGGTTAAAACTTCCTCTGCATAAATGTTGTTAAACATTTTCTGGAAGAAGAAAAGGTTGATTCCCCTTATTGCTTTTTGCCTCGACTAGTACTCTTCGAATTTCGTCTTTCATTTTATGATGTTGAGAAGATCAATTTGGGATCTACAATAATCTCGTTCGCATCATTAACTGTACTGGACAATAGTAATCGTGTTGTAAATACTTCGAAATTTCAAATTCTACAATCTTCTATTTCTCCTAAAGTTCCGAATGCCTGTTGCTAATTTTCATTTCTTCCTATTCCCCTAGCAACCGTTTTTTTTTTCGTAAATTTTCTGATCTTATGTCTTATTAAAGGTCAACAAAACTTCATAATATCATAAAAACAATTTCATTTCTTGTTCTTATATTTCGTTAATTTGTACAGTTGGTCCTTTAAGAATGGACCTGGTTATTCCATGATTTTTATTAAACGTCTAACCTTGCGTATTCCTTATTGCTTTTACAATTCAAACTTGAATTAGTAAAAGTAAGCTTCCTTAATTAGCCGAATAATAAGCATGTAAATTACATTTCCGTACGTCTGTACGTACGTCATTGCAGAACAAACCAGGATTAAAAGCAATCTTCAATATTTGGCTAGGTATCAAATTGCATGTCCTTTTAAACATCCCGGACACGCCGAACATAATTTCTTTTCAAGAACGAATTTGTTTGTCAAACACATTCATTATACAAACGAATGTGCCTCAAATGCTTGTGCTTGTGGTTACTTCAGTTGTTTGTTTTTTTCTGAAATTAGAATTCTGTTGACGTTTATTATGAGCAATTTAATTGTTAGTTCTATCTAATCGCTTCTCGATTTACCACTCTAGAGTACTCTCAGAGTAAGTATTTTTCTATCTCCTATTATTACGTAAAGTTAAAACAAGATGAGAATACTCTGCGAGTATGATGATGAAATGATAAAAATGTGGGTAACGTGTCAATTAAACCAACTCTTTTGGCACAGACCCTTAGCAATTTACAAACATTTACACTTGAATTTGTGATTATTTACGTAAAAAATGCTAATTCTCTATGCAAATTTTAAAAAAATACTAACTTTCTTAATGTTTAACAACACTTTAGTTGCAGGGAATACGATTCGGTAAAGGTTAAATTAAACCATGAAGAAAGCAAATCACATTTTATTCCTTACTACATTTTGTCACCAGGAAACCAGATATAGGAGGGTCGATCCTGAACGAAGTCGTACAAGTATATACACAGTTGGTCTGACTAAGACTAGGTATACGCTTAATTGTGAGTAAATGAAGGAGAGGCTCATTGAAACTTGTGTGGAAATAAAATAGAGATATTACAATGTTGCGTGCGAAGGTAGGAATGCTGCGGCCGAAGCGTGGCTCGCGTTATCAATCGGCAACGTCGATTGATGTAGCTATTCCGTTTACTCATGCGCTTTCTACTATTCTATCCTTCATTTACTCATGATAAACGCATAGCCAGTGGTGGTCAGGCCAACCCAGTATACATATATCCAATCGACATTGATTAGAGTCAAAGTTTCTTTCTTATTTTATAAAAACAAATAGGTTTTTGCTAATTTTATAAAATAATAAATTTAATGGAAATCTACTGTCTTATAAAATATGTATCTCAAACAATGGTTATTATATTATTCATCAGTTAATCTGGAAAAAGCTGTCAACCGCTAGAGCGAAACGTAGATTTTAAAGTGTTATAAAAAAACTGTTTGTAAACTTTAATCTCTCAATTATTTTTTTCTTATTTCTATATTTATTTTATTTAGGCAACACAGTTTTTATTTACTTTACTCTTAGCATTACTGGCGTAACCAACAGAGATGAAGGCTCATCATAAATCACACGCGTATGATTTAAAGTGCGGCAGAAGTATAAATAATTTTTTATCTCTATTTTATGTATACAAACTTGCCAGTTGCACGCACACAAATTAGTGTGTCTTTCCTAGCTTCATTGCATCGGTTTGATGACGAACCTTCATCCCTGCTGGGTACGGGAATAGTCGTTCAAGTTTTGTATCGATTTTATGATGTTGGTATAAAAAAAAGCTTCAAAGAGACCGGCACTGCGGAGTCTTTGTCGCTTTTTTTATAGCAAGACCATAAAATCGCTACCAAACTGGGACGACTATGCACTGGGTGCTTAAGAGATGGCAACACAGCGCCATTCTGCACCATACAGGGACACCCTCTGAGGTTAGGAAAAATGTTAAAAAAGAGAGCAACTGAGATTAATATAAATTATTCTGATTTGTTATCTACTAAATAAGCAATAAAAAATCGCGATGTTTGGGTTTTCTTTTCTTTCATTTTTTTTAACGAAAACTATGAAAGTTGAGTATTTTAAGTAGGACATAATTAAGACATTTCTTTCATGACGAATTCATATCTGAAATAATGTGATCATTAATCAAAATAAAGAGACGCAACTCTTCAATTCTTTTTAGTATGTTCTTGGAGTTACTTCATTTCACGAGATATCGTTTCTGTATGGAGTCTTCCCTCTTAAATTTTTTCATCCACGTATTTGATGATATTTTTCTCTCTCTTTTCAATTTCTGCTTCGTTCTGCTACTATTCTATTCAAAAGTTTTGACTCAAATGTATTCTTCATGTGGTGTTGCTTCGAACTTTATCTTTATACTTATTTTCGCAGACGTCTTATCTCTGAACTTTCATTTACTTGTCTTATTTCTCAATCTGCTTCCTGTGTAATGGTAACCCGACTGAAACTCTCCAATTGTATGCAGTTTTCAATTCATTCTGCACATCACTGCTGTTGTCAAATAAATAAAATCGTAAAGAAAAAACAATCACACAAAAAATTAAAGAAGAGAATAACTTCATTACTGGAAAAACCTTTGAACCAAGAAACTCTAGGAATCAAAGAGAACCAATCAAATTGTGGGAAAAATATGTTGCGAGAAATATATTTCTTCTTCTGAAGTAAAGAAACTGAGATTGTTAAAGGTTTCAAATCGATACTTTAAAGAAGCCTCAGAAATACTGTCACGCCGCATCACCAGAATTCAAAACGTATAATGTATTCGCGTCCATACGCAAATGCGGTGTGATAATACCGACGCAAACGTGGAAATTTTATTCTATTATTAACCAAGGACAACGTGTAAGAATAAAGTGCGTATTAATATGCCAAACGAATCGACTCGTCTAATCGAATATTCCAGTCCCATCATCACGTGCCAATCTGCATCTTTCTGGAAACACCATTTCAGTTTGTGTGATTAACTCTATGCGAAATACAGATGCAATCATCATCATGTAGGAGGTTTGTGCAAATTGGAATTACGAGAATACCTAATACTATTGGAATACCTATTACTTTAACAAGTCTCTCTTTAAGTAAATAATAAAATAAGAACATACACCAGTTTTCTTTTTAAAAGGCACTATACTATAATGACGAGAAAAGCTTGTTGGAGAAAAAGCTGCGAAAATGAAAAATGACTGCTTATGTTAACAGTGAGGATTATACTTGTGGCCTTAGGACCTATTATAATTTTTATTGCGGTTATGGTATAGAGGCAAATTAAGTAAAGTAGAACCTGACCGATAATTAAGGCAGTGCTGCCATGCACGATAAATTTCATGACATGTGAAGAAGAAGGGAAATTAGTTCTGAATTGCGAGAAAACTGCACTTTTAACTTTTGGGCTCCTTTAGGTTTGACAAAATTCGAGTATATCTTTCACCTTTTTTTCATTTGAATCCTTTGTTACAAAACAGTATACGAATGTATGCACCTACTTAACTTTGATGTCGATTCTGTGTGCATATTAATTTTCCGAATACACACGGAGTTTCAAAATTGTCTCCCGATATCTTCATAGTGAATAGAACATCAAAAAATAAGGTGACCTTTTTATATAAATTTTTTCCAAAAGTGAATAATAAGGGAAAATTAGAAGAACTATGGTGGGAAACTTTTATGCATTGATCTGGCAACATTGAATAAGGGACATTTGTATACAATTTTAATATTCAATGCTGCAGGCGAGTTTTATCCTTCCAATTTGAAATTTTGTTTTTTAATACTAAATACATCTTTTAAGTTTTTATTTAAGATTAATATAAATGTTTTTATCAGTATATGTGCGTTTCATACATTTAACGTCAATGTGGCAATAAACAAAACTTAGCTACATTTCTTTATACTATGTCCTTGATGAACTACGTACTCGTATTAACGAAATTGCGCAAGTGCTGTTTCTTCTTTTTCGCATTCTTGCTCTTCTTATCGCTTTTCTCTTCACTGCTTTGCCTCTCACATCTTACGTATATGTATAATACATTTCCGTATTCTCCTACAATCCTCACTACATGTGCTTCTTTAAGCTTCCAAAATATAAAATGAAATAAAATTACTTTACAGAAACTCGTTTTGTTTCATCATAGATAGCTGGTATACCCTTGCAATGTATTGACTCGATTTTTCTAAAACTGAACATAGGAATATTTACATTGTATGTTCAGAGTTAAAAAAAACTCACGGTATATATATTTGTATGAAATATAAACAACAGTATACATATAAGTTAGTAAATTACAAAGCAATAAGTTAATTTGAAACTTATAAATTGTTTATGTTCAGCATCCACTGTAAAGCTTCAGGAGTGACATTATGTAGCCCTGCAAAACCATGTTGAAAGTTAGTTATGACGGAATCTTCCACAATGTGAGAAATCGTTTCGCGTTCTACTCCACAATCACACACTGAACTTTCAGCTATGTTCCATTTGTAAAGCAAATCATTACAACGTCCGTGCCCTGTTCGAAGACGATTTAATTTGCTCCAAATTTTCCTTGGTAGGCCAAAACCGGGTACTCTCTGTATTGGGTCCTCAATTAAATTTTGATTGAAAACTTGATTTTCCTGCCATTGTATTTTCCAAGCTTCAGAAACAGAAAAAGGTCGGTGTAAAAAATCTTCTTTCCACAGCGGCCTACGTGATTTTAACCTATCAGGAGGAATGTTTTGTAGGTCTGCGTTAATTGGAAAGAACTCTGGAATCATTTGATACATATCCCATTCACGTTTCATGACCTTCTTTCTTCTCAGACTGTGTGGCTCAATATTTGCTAAAACATGCAGCCAAGCAAGTGGGGTGGATTTTATAGTGCCACATATAATTCGCAATGAAGTATTTAACCGCGAATCTATTTGATTTACATGAATACTATTCATCTATACTGAACAACAGTATTCTGCAGTAGAATAAACTAGAGCTAATGCTGTTAAACGTAATGTATGCACATTTGCTCCCCAGTTTGTTCCTGCAAGTTTTAGCATTGTATTATTTCTGCTTTTCAGCTTCTGTCTCAATTTTTCAGTATGCTCTCTGTATGTCAAGGAGCGATCCAAGGAGACACCAAGATATGTAGGACAGAAATTATGTTTAACAACAGATCCATCGAAAAAAACGTGAAATACTTACTATTTTTCTGATTACTATTCAGATGAAAACAAGAAACTTCTGTCTTCGCTGGGTTTGGACAAAGGCGCCATTTTTTAAAGTACTGGTTCTAAGTCATCAGACAAAACAACTTCAATAGTTGTGAATTCCTTATGTTGAACAGCCAAAGCCAGATCAGCAGCATATTATGAATTTTCGTGAATTTGTGCGGGGTATATCGCTTGTGTATAAATTAAATAACAATGGTGACAAAACAGACCCTTGAGACAGTCCATTATTTATCAGTTTGAATTTACTGTTTTTACCTCCAATAAAAACTCTAAACTTACGGTTGGATAACATATTTTCTAATAGTTTAACCAATCTTCCACAGCGTACTACATTATACAGTATGAGCATAAATGTTTGAGGACAAGTTGAATTTCCCGCGTCTCTATCTAGTAATTTTTACTCTTTGTGTGTGGCCGTCCTGAAAAATTAATTTTTGTTCAGTGTCGCCTGTGTAAATTTTGCAGCCGGTTCCAAGAATTTATAAGACAAAATGGGGCGCGTTTGCCTAATGTACCTGTCAGTAGTTATTGCCGCTTCTTGTATTTAAAATAAACAAATTACTTGCCTATTTTTTTGTAACCTATGCATTTGACCAACTTAAGAAAAATATTGGAAGGCGGGAAATTCAACTTGTCCTCAAACATTTATGCTCATACTGTATAATTTATGTATCAAGCCATCTTTCCAAACTGTATCATATGCTAGTTAGGTCCATAAAAACCGAACCGGTTTTCAGTTTATTTTGAAAACCTATATGAGTTGTTAGTGCTAAGACTTGATCACAGCAGCTTCTGAGTGGTCTAAATCCTGCCTGTTCTATTGGAAGTACTTCATCAATAATTGATGAAATACATTGATAGATTAATCTCTCCAAGAGTTTGTAGCATACGCTAAGCAAAAAAATAGGTCGATAACTCGATGATTCTTCTGGTGGTTTCCCAGGTTTCAAAATGGCGATAACTTTTGACTTCTTAAATTCAATTGGTATCTTGCCTGAGAGTAGAATGTTATTGAAAAAGCCCAAGAGCCACTTCATACCCAAACTCCCCAAGTTCTTAATGAACTCCGGATAAATACTATCTAGTCCTGCTGCTTTACGATTCTTTAAACAATTAATTGCCATCTTCAACTCATCAAAGACAAAGGGCTTGGAGAGTGTATCTGATAGTAAAGCTGTTTTTCTCTGATAGTAGAGCACGCTTTTCATTTTCTTCAATTCATTCTTGTCAACTCTTATGGTATTAGAGATATTAAGCAATCGAGATGCTATAGAGTCGGACTAATTTGGCACATTGGTTGTTTCTGTTGACTAGAAGCCCCTATTTAACGAAGCAAAGCCCAGCTAGTACGACTAGAATGAGTAAAGTTCATATTTTCCATAGTCTTATTCCAAGAAGTTTTTCTGGATTGATTAGTCGAAGTCAATAATTGATTTGTCGTTTCTGCATTAGGCTCATTTTGATACATCTTGAACAGTCGATCAGCTTCTTTCGACCAGCATGGGATATACTCTACGCGGTATCCTCGTGAAATTGTTCTTTTAGCAACGCTTTTAATGACACCAATGAACCTGTCATAATTTGTAGAAACTGGAGGTATCCATCGAATATTTTGATCAACGTTGATTCTAAATTCCTTCCAGTTTGCCTTTTGAAAATTCCAACGTGGTTTTGGTAAAGATTTAATTATGAGAATTTTCACTCCAACGTTTATTAGGATGGGTCTATGCTGGCTATGTGGAAAATCATGTAATACTGATCTAGAGGTTTCTAATGGTCGATAATTGTCATTTGAAGTCACAAAACAGAGATCAGGATTGTATTCTCTTCTCCATCTGGCAGAGCGGAAACTTTTCTTGTCTTTAGCATCAAATACTAGATGTAAATTATTCACTTCCATCCACGACACCAGCGATAACCATTTTGATCATTATCAGCGTATCCCCACAAAATATGATGGCAATTGAAATGTAGATGTTGAACGTTCGTTTTCGAGATATAAGGTAGTGTTCAATGATTAATTTAGAAATGATTTTAATCATTTACTGTGAATCAAATTACCTGTAATAAGGCACAGTTCAACGTCACATCATTATTGAATATACAGAGAGGCCTAACGAAAACAGTCAGACGGAATATCTCCTAAGAAATTTTTTGTTTTAAAAAACGCAAAAACAGGTCGATTTATAATCCAAAGGGGACACTTTTCTATCCTATACCCAACTGTCATACGTCAACCCCCTTCCTTCCAACTCTCTAACCAATAGAATTTAAATAGGGAATGTACTATGAGTGGCACATCATTGAAAAGGTAATTTTATGGAGAATTCAGTAATGTAAATATGAATATCCAAAAATTTGATTTTAGCGCCCTCTTTCGGGAAAAAATTGTTACATAATCCAAAGTGTGACAACTCATATGAAAGCTAATTTTAATAGTAATTCAATGCGCGAATTGAAATTACGTGAAGATATTGAAAACTGACTAAAATAACTAAAAATAGGGTTCGTAACACACAAATTTGGTACCCTTATTTTTAGTTATTTTAGTCGAGTTTCAATATCTTTACGTAATTCAATTCGCGCTGAATTACTATTAAATTAGCTTTCATATGAGTTGTCACACTTTGGATTATGTTTTTCCCGAAAGAGGGCGCAAAAACAAATTTTCGGATATTCATATTTACATTACTGAATTCTCTATAAAATTACTTTTTCAATGATATGCCACTCATAGTACATTCCCTATTTAAATTCTATTGGTTAGAGAACTGGAAGGGAGGAGGATGACGTATGACAGTTGGGTATAGGGTAGAAAAGTGTCCCCTTTGGATTATAAATCGACCTGTTTCTGCGTTTTTTCAAACAAAAATTTTCTTGGGAGATATTCAGTCTGACTGTTTTCGTTGGGCCACTCTGTATGTATGTATACAGAAGTTAAATAAAACATTCGTGCGGCATGGTTACGTAATTTTATTTTTAATGTCGATTCTATTGGCTATTTAATATATTAGTGCCCGTTTGGCATACAGGTACACACATCGCAAAAGTCTAGGGATATTTTTGAAAAACCATAAAAATAAATTGTGTATGGTTTACATTGAACATTTAACGTATTTATATATTAAAATGTTCAAAGCTCAAAACATTTTTTTTAAGCACGTGTAAGAAATAACAGTATTGATAAACACTATTGATAAACACGATACTTAAAAAAATGAATTGTTGTGCTTCCTTAAATTGTTCGGTTTCTACGAGGCGTTGCTTAATAACCATTGGCTTAGCCACCCCTCTCCGGATGGAAAATTGACCCCCAACCCCTTAAAAAAGATGAAAATACTATTAATTATAATTAGAAATAGTATTTATAAAAGACTCCCAGACAGAAAAGGCCAACTACGCTTATTTTACAAAATCATATTTTTTAAACAGAAATACAGGGTGTTATAGTATTTATGAAATTAATTAATACTGAAAGTTCCCCGTAATGTAATAGACGGATTATTGTTTCGATAATTAATATCCAATGTGCAATGACTCGCACGTTTGAAACTTTTATTTCAGCAACATTCACAAGAACTTGGGATCAAGGTATGCTTGTAAATCTAAAATTTTCGAATGTAAAGCAGTCCTGTCAATCGGCGTCTAGTACATTTATTTATTCTTTCTGAACTATTATTGCGTTAATGGACAGTTTGCGTGAATAACCCTGTATAGCTCTTGCTGAGCTAATGAATCCCGATTCTTTCCTTGTGTTTTTTTGATATTTTTTCATATCGTTTTTCAAATACCAAAAGGACGTACTGACTTCGAAAACGGCAACAATGTAGTTTGCAAATGGCAATTCAGTGTGAATAGACAACCGATCGGTGAACAATTTATGGCAGTATATGTAGGTATTGTAAATTACAGCGTTGTTATTGTCCTTCTGAAAATTTAAAAAACCGTCACCTGTTGAATTGAATTATGTTACCAAAAAGCGAAATCTTAAAGCCACAACAGACGATAATAAATTAGACGTAATTTACGCGTATTTTTTGACAAAACGTAAATTTAAACGTGTATTTTTGTGACGTAAGAAAGACTCTAATTCTAAATTCTAAGTTCTATATATAAAAATTCATGAAATTCTTTCTTATTACAAAAATACACGTTTAAATTTACGTTTTGTCAAAAAATAAGTACGTGCAAATTACATGAAATTTATTATCGTCTACCTATTGCGGCCTTTAGATATACAGGGTGTTTCATTGAAGATGCACCAAACTTAAGGGACACGTTTCTGACATTATTTCAAACAAAATATCTTAATAAAATTTTTTAATCGGTGCAACTTGAAATTTGCATAATTTGGAGCCGATGTTTTTAGAAATACCGTAGCGATTTAAATTTCTGTAGCCGTGAAACAAGACGAGTGATTTAAATTGTTTTATGAATGGCACGCGCCTGCAAGAAGACAGTAAATAACTATCGTAAACGAAAAAATTTATGAGAGGCTTTTTTAAGTTTGGCCTTGACCGCAAGACGTGTTAAAGACGAACACTTTGAAAAAAGCGTGCGTTTTCATCGCACTAACATTTATGCAAACCGTAATTACATCAAATTTGCCGAGTCTTAATAATGTACGATAAATAATTAACGCTTGTAACGTTTTTATTTGTTTCTGTATCCAACAATTACTACAATTATGTACAATTAATAAATTGGAATTGTTGAATAGAATTATTGCTTCCGCCACGCCGCCGCCGGTCTGTTAAATTATTTGTCTATCAGACTGAACTTGATCACATGAGGAAGAAACAATTTCGGAAGCGGGCGAATTACGCAAATGGCAATTACCTTACAACATGTGTTCGAATAATCTGCGTATTCTTGAAATGTGTAATTGCCCATTGCACCAACAACACACCCACACACACACTTACATAATAAACTTAAAAGTGAAAAGCATAAACTACACCAACTAATTACTCGCCACTACAACGTTAGTGAACGAACGGAGTGAACGAACTAAATGTGTTTCATCATATCATCTGAGGCGCGACAGTTTATGGGGTAATAAAGTAAAAAACCGAACGTTAAGGTAGGTTAAGAATTCGGGCCGCTCTCATCTATTGTACGTTTTAAAAATATACGATTCTCCTTTCCCTTCGATTATCTCAAAACTTATTCATTTAAAAAAAAAATATTATAGGAAACTTTTATTTCTTTTCACGATATCTACCAACATACCGAGTTTGGTGCATCTTCACTGAAACACCCGGTACATACATATAAGGTTATTCTAATGTAAGTACACAGTTTAAAATGGCTGTATCTTCTGTATGTATAGAGGGTGCTTAAAAAAATAGCGCCATTCTGCACTATTCAGAGACACTCTCTGGGCATAGGAAAAATGTTTAAAAAATTGTACCTTATGTTTATGTTTCTGTCAAATAATACAAATTCAGTCAACGTAAATTCATAGGTAACTAAATGCAATTACTTACCAAATTAGTAACTTGGTTGCCAGATCATTTTTATGAAAGTGTTTGTGTAAAACATGTACTGTTTATTTTTAAAGAAAAATTATTGTTGAACATCATTTTAAATATGTCTTTCACTATAAAAATTGTTGAAATATTCAGAATTGGTAAATAATAAAAATTTCAAATTCTAGTCTTATCATTAAGGAATCACGAGATAGGATTTTTTTACATTTTTCCTGAATAGTGCAGAATGTCACTGTTACGGCATTTTTTAAGCACCCAGTATAAACACTTGGGTTTTATATACATACGCAGCCAAAAAAAAAACACATCAATTTTTTAATACTAAAACTTTTGCTGAGTAGTTGTAATTATAAACGAATACTTACGGATCATAATCAGTAACAATTAATTATAATTGTTTGTCATATGTAAATACTCGTATCAGTTCATAATTACCACCACCCAGCAAAAGTTTTAGTATTAAAAAATGGACGTGTCACTTTTTTTGGCCGCCTGTAGATACCATTTTGCTTCAGAAGGATTGGGTTTTCTTCGATATTAATTCTTTTCGTTGCCATGTTAACTTTGTAGTTAATTGAAATTTTCCAATCAGTTGGCCTTCTAGGTCAAAGGTCACCAGACATAAATCCGGCGGTTATGGGGTTACCTCAAAGAAAAGGCATTTGTTAATACATCTACTACTTGTGAGGAACAGGAACAATCGATACCAGATGTCGTTGGAAAACATTCCTTGGAATGCATTTATGCCGTTTGTAACATGGACGAACGTAGTTCTTTTTGAACAACACGGTGGTGATCATATTTAACTTTCTCTAATTTTTTCTTGTTATGATAAAATGCTATTTCTTTACGAATAAATTGGTGTCTTTATTTTTGTAGAATCTAAAAATTTTCCGAAGCTATGGCCATTTTAAACGGGTAACGTATTTTAAGTAGAATAATCTTATATTTTGAGCCTTCAAGTTAAATTCAAACTGTCTTGTTCACTGATGAGTCCAGATTTGGATTTCATCGAGACTGTCGTCGGACAAGGGTGTGGAGACGATCCGGAAATGTGGAACGTTTGAGGCACGATCAGGAAGTACACACTTATAGAGGTGGTACTGTATTGGTATGGGCCGAAATAATTATTAACGGTTCAACGGAGCTCGCTTTTCCGAATGGTTTCCTGAGAGCTCAGCAATATTTGGATAACATTCTTCAACCCATTGTGCGTCCATTTGCTGGTACTGTTGGTGAAAATTTCCGTCTTATGCATGACAATGCTCGTCCACATGTCGCACGAATTGTGACGAATTGGTTAAACATTGAGGGAATTGAAGCATTGCCATGGCCAGACAATCCCCGGACCTAAATCCAATAGAGCACGTGTGGGATATACTTCAAAGAAGGATTGCTCCGCGTATGGGCGGTATCCATAATGGATTTAGATTCCGGAAGCTTTTGACAGAAGAATAGGTACGTTTACCTCAAGACAATAGATCTGTTTGTTATCCTGAACTGGTGTACACCAATGCATACTTTTTCACAAAATACGCTTTAATGCAACCTTAAATGTTTGTGTGGTATGTCAGCATGAATATGTATGATTTGTATTGACACATTATCAACGAATTTAGGTTTCATTAAGGTATATTTCGTAAAAAAAGCGTGCACTAGTGTACACCAGTGCAGGATAACAAACAGACCTAATATTGACAATGTAATATTCTCCATGAACAACAGGTGTCGAGCGTTAATATACTAAATATGTTAAAATATTTTTGAAAATTTATTTTTTTAAGCAAATTACTTAAATTTCAAAAAATATCCCTAGACTTTTCCAGAAAAAAGACGTCTTCCCTACCGAGTGCGATAGCACTATGCCCAGTAGGCGGACAAACGAGTGGAAGGAGCTTAACATTTTATGGGGAAGACGTCTTTTTTCTGGATGAGTGTACATACATATACTCACTGAGATGGAAATTGCAACACCAAGAAGGGGTGGAAATTTTTGCAAGAAATTTTACAGAACCGTTTGACTATCGAAAAGTACCTAATAAGAATAACCGATTAAAATATGAATCAGATAAATCAAGTGGTAATGGGTAATTAACAATTTTCTCAGAGAAATTAGCAGGTGTATTTCATAGTGTTTTTTTTGTGGTTTTCGATTGTTTGTGTTATTGTTTCTGATCTTGTTAACTGTTTTGACAGCTTGACAATGCCTAGAGTAAAACAGCGTACCATTTATCACCAGTTGAGGGAATTCGCGAAAGGTCGAATTGTTGGCTTACGGGAAGGTGGTTTCTCATTTCAGGAAATTACAAACCGTCTCAACCGAAACCAATTTACCGTTATGAGATTTTACCAGGCATGGGTTGGAGAAGGCCAAGAACGTCGCAGAAGTGGGCCGAAGACGAACAAATTAAATTTAGGAGCGCCGCCTCAGAGTTTGGCTTTAAGAGACGGATTCTCTACCATCAGATCAATTGCTGATTAATGGTTTGGCGAAGAAGGTCGTCCGATAACAATTTGGATGAGCTACCTTCGTTTCATAGCTATTGGCCTGCGTTCTTATCGGCCACATCTCGTCTTAACTTTGACTACTCAACATCGTCGGCAACGTTTGGACTGTTGCAGGGAAAGACTCCGCTGGAACGTCTAATGGAAAAGGATTGTGTTCAGCGATGAATCCCGATTCTGTTTGGGGATGTAGGACGGCAGCAGAGACTCCGACGAAGACGGCGGGAATGTTGAGTTTTCCGTTGAGAGGCATATTCATCAAACGATCGGTGTTATGGTGTGAGGTGCTATCGCATGTCTCCTTTGGTGTTTATCCGAGGCAACATGAATGTTCAACGTTATGTTAATAAAGTGATAGAACCCCAAATCCTTCCTTACTTGCAGCGACAAGAAAATCCTCTTTTCCACCAAGGTAACGCTCGTCCACACATTGCGAGGACTACAATGAACTTCTTTGAGCAAGTCCATGTTAATTTTTTACCATGGCCGCCTAGATCTTCCGACCTTTCGCCAATACAAAACGACTGGGATATGATAGGCAGAAGTCTACGGAACTTAGTGAATCCTCCACAGGCGCTAGAAGCCCACCGAAACGAATTGCAGATTGCCTGGGATGTAATACCTCAGGAAGACATAAGAAAACCTCTTGGAATCGAAGCCACGATGAGTAGAAGAGTGTGTAAATAACAGAAGCAAGTCGACACATTATTTTAAAAAATTAACAAATCCTTTATCCTTTCTCTTTGAAATTTTAATCAATGTTACTTTTCGATAGCCAAACGATTCCGTAAAATTTCATGAAAAAATGTCCACCACTTCTTGATGTTACAATTTTCATGGCAGTGAGTATATATGAGCCTTTTTAGGCTTCTGTAAATTTTTACTGCCTAAACTTCCGCTGTCTACTATTTTTCAAAGATTGTGAGAAGAAATTCCAGTTTTTTTTTCCTTGCTGTGTACAAAAAATAAAAAGAAATAAATTAATTGTTAACATGAAATGACGTAGTAATAAACAGTTGCTAAACAATAAATTATACCTGTTTTACGGTAAATAGTGTAATATCTATAAGTACTTCTTCACAGGCAAACAGATGACGATAAAAGCGAGAAGAACACATTATCATCACTTCATGTGATTTCACGTGAAGCCAAGTGAATCGTAAATTTGATGAGACCCGCTTTTCCATAAACATTTATACTAGACACACTATTGTCACTTCACGCATTCACGTGATATCACATGTTGATACGTGCTGGCACGCGATGAGATTTTCTGTTTTCGCATCAATTTCGTGACACGTGATGGCGTTAAATAACTAGAATTTAAAAAAATAGAAAAAATTTTAGTTGAAAAAGTGTGAGAACACAACGTATTGTAATACAGAGTGTACATTAATGATTGAAGGGTGTTTGAATTTCCCGCCCATTAGATTATTTGTAAAAGTTGGTACTGGATACTATTCTGTTTTACCATGGGCGGCACATAAAATTATATATTATTAAAATAATTTATTAGTGATTAGAAATTATTTTACGTTTATTAATTACATAGATTGACATGGAGAATATAAAAAGTAAAGCAGATATAAAATAAAATTATAACATCTGTTCAAAATGTCCCCCATTTGAATCCAAACACAAATTTACTCTTCTTTTCATGTTTTCGAAAACTTTGTGTCGTGTTTCTGGAGTGATGCTGTTGACAGCCTCTGTAATAGCATTTTGTAATTCTTCTAACGTATGGAGACGTTCTGAAAACACTTTATTTTTTAAAAAACCGAACATGAAGAAATCAAGTGGGGTTAAGTCTGGTGACCGAGGAGGCCATCTATCCCTACTTATTAACCTATCCCCAAAGAACTGTTGCAAATGATTCAACGTTGTCAGTGCAGTGTGGGCTGTAGCTCCATCCTGTTGAAAGTAACCCCGTTGTAATTCATCGTCATGAAGTTCTTCAATGAAAGGATTTAAAATTGTTTCTTGATATGCAAGTGCATTAATATTGTGTTGAAAAAATAGGTCCAATGATCCTCCTTCTTGACATTGCCAACCACACACCGATCTTCTGAGGATGTAATGAAGTCTCTTGAAAAATATGAGGGTTTTCTGCACACCATATTCTACGGTTTTGCGAATTTACATAACCGCTGAGATGAAACCATGCTTCATCACTGAAGAAAGTTATGTCTAACATATCGTCATTATTTAAGAACTCATTAAACCATTGGCAATATTGCACTCGACGAGGCAAATCAAGAGGTAGCAACTCATGAGTTACAGTTATCTTATATGGATGTAAATGTAGGACCTTCTTGCAAGCCTTTTGACATGTACCAAGTGATAAATTCGTTTGAGCCGATAAACACCGTAAAGACTTCTTCGGACTTACATCCATTCTTTGATGAATATCTGCGATGACTTCTTCGGTGAGAACAGTGGGCCGGCCTGTAGATTTTCCTTTAGAAACACTGCCTGTTTCACGAAATCTCTGAATTATACGGCGGACGTGTTGCATAAAAGAATCATATGTGAATACCACTTCAGGGAACTGTTCTTGAAATTGTTGGTGACAACTTTGATAAGAATAATTCCACACATTTTGTTCATTGCGTATCCCCGACCGAAAATAGGCCTCAACAATAAATTTATTGTGCAGGTCCGTGAAAACCATCGCTAACCTAAAACGTTTGTGTGTATTTTTATTTCCTGTTAAATGGCTGTACTTACCAATGAAAAATGTCTGACAGCAAAAGTGGAAATAAAAATAACCTTTTCGTTAATACTAACTCAATAATAATAAAATAAGGAAATCAAAACGTAAACAATACAACACACGCACGCTACTGACGAAATTCAACATATCCAGCATGAATACCAATCTTGTAAGACGAAAATTACTAATTCGACAACGCGCCAAATTCAAACGCCTTTCAATCATTAATGTACACTCTGTACAATAACAGGTCATCAAATTATCTTCTTTAATAAGGTTAGGAGAAATTCTATTTTTTTTTTCATGCGTAAGTACCTACTAAAACGATCTTCATCACCTTGTAATAGCTCTTGAAAGAAATTTTGAAATTCTCCCTGCCTTTTTCTGTTCAAATTAATTTCATTTCCTGGTTTTGTTTTCCGACATTAAAAGCAAAACACAGGCTTTTTCAAAATCTTCTTTGAATTTTGAAGAGGAAGATGAACAATTATTGTTTATTTTCAACATTTTTTTAACAGATAGGTACTTTTTATAAATTTTGAAGACGATATGCCAGAAGGTTTTTTGTGACCTTCTGGCATATCATCTTCAAAATTTATTATATTTAGTCACAAATATCATGGATCACCCGTTAATACTTAGATACTTTTTACTCTGATTTCTAATTGCATAGGTAATAATAAGTTTTTATAAATAATTAAATTATGAGATTCACGTGACGTGGCAGCAGTGTGATTCTATTGTTAACATTATGCGATTCACGTGTGGCGTGATAAAGCGGGAAACACATTGAGGCGGTTGCGGTAGCGATTGCGGTGGCGGTGGCGGTCACAAAGGTTCATATGCGAGCGATCACGGTAAAGTTACGTACATAAATTCATTGGCAGATCTATCTTGTCGCATACATGTGAATGGTTTTCATCGCCATCGCCACCGCAATTGCTACCGCAACCGCCTCAATGTGTTTCCCGCTTAACACGTGAATACACGTGATGTGATAATAATGTGTTTGCGCCTTAACTGTCAACATTTTTGTTTTGTTTTTGCTGGCAATAAAAAAATGTTGACAGTTATCATCCTTTGAAATTTCAAAATTTCCTACGAAACTAAAGATTTTATTTGATTTTAGATGTAGAAGCAAATAAACAGACCTCTCAAAGATATCGGTGTATGTATTTTCTTTTCACTAGACGAAAATTTTGATATTTCGTTAAAGCAAAAGCACTTATCAAATATGAAATTAAAGTGTAAATATGACGACTGTAAAATATTTTTATTTTAGAAAAATCAATAATCTGAAAACGTGTGAAACTTGGATAAACGACTTCAAAATATGTCCTACATGTAAATTTGTATTTCTTTGGAATGTTAAATATTGTTTCGATATAATTGTTACTTAAACCTTACTTTTAAAGCATGTCACACACTTATAATATTAAGTACGTTGCAGAAATGTGTCATTAATAAACTTTGTCTAGTGATTTTTCGTCCAAATACAAAAATGAAAATGTCTATTAATTTGTTGTAATCTTTAATACACATAAATTTATAAGAACAACTTCCTTGATGAATAATTTTCGAATTTATAGAATTAATTGCAGGAGTGCTTTAATAATGTTAAAATCATTCAATTTTAATAAAGGAGCAAATTCTCAAGTAAAATGTATACATTTTTTCTTCTTCAACTCGTATATTATTTAATTCTAATTTATTAATAAACTCCCGAAGATAAAGTTACACTTAATTAATTATATCTACTCTCTGATAAAACTAATTTAGGAGATATCAATATTCGGATATAAAATACCCTACATACATTTAATACTTGAAAGTAGCCTAAATTCTAAGAAGTTGTTCTACGTCATATTCGACCCTACTCACAAGTGCCATTCATGCTTGATTTACCAACCGCACAAGCATTTCATACCCTTGGGCAGAATTTTACGCAGTGACTCATTCACTGCTTAGGTGTACCCTCGTGATACGTAAGATTTATTAAAACACTAAATACATACCGTATTAACATCTCCAAATTTTCCTACCCCGACCCGTTCCAATGGCTGATGATTCGAAGGGTGATTGCCCATTTCAAGAAACTATCACAGTTCAACAATTCAAGAGTAACAAAAAAGAATAAAACAAATCACAGCCTATAAATGGTCTTTTGTTTTTTCTGATTCTAGCTCAGTAGTGGCGAGACTCCACGTCCCTACGAGCAGATGTGCTTCTTGCAGAAGCAGATGCCTAGGGTGAGTGGCGGTCCAGACAAATACTCGACATCGTAGAGTTGGCCGGCGAAGAGAAAACGCAGTTGCACCTAATCGAAGCGAACAAAAAGACTAGAATCGGCCAGAGGGGGGTACAACACTGGAAGTAACTAACGAACTTTTAAGCGCCGCACTTGAACACGTCCAGCATCAAACTTTTCTTCCGATGTTACACTCGATGTCCTTGTATCTTCTATCTAAGAGGTCGAAGAAATACAGGCGAAGAATTAATAACTAACTGGACGATATACGAATTTTTTGTACAGTATCAGAATTCGATCCTTAATTCTTCAGAAACCAATTCGAGAAATTAAAAAAAAAACATATCCGCACAAAACTATTTCGTTAAAACAGGAAGTTAGACGAAAACGTGCATTTTTCCGGCGAAAACTTGCAATTTACACGCGAAATTTTCCCGACGCGGCTGCGACCGTTATACCGGACGTGAACCCGAGACTACTATAGCGATGTATGCTGACGGTTAGGTATGAATCCCCACACTGACAGGATTTGTATTAACCGGCTTGAAAATATCGTCACAGGTAAACATGCACACAGGTAGCAACTGATAGTTTCGCGGAACAATTTGAGTATAGGGACGAGAATAGCAACAGAAATAACATACAATACATGAACAGGAACCGACTACGATCGAAGGGTTCGAAAAATTCAGGCACCTCGTTAATGGTCATTGGGATTAATTAAATTGCGTAAGAACGTGATCTCATCACAACGCGAAGTACGCGACTGAATACAATGCAAATATGTCGTGATAATATGTTTGCATGAAATATTTCGTAAGCGCAGGCAGACACTTTGCTAATGAAATTCAAATATGTATGTAATATACGTTGTATCGGATACAACTGAAAAAATTGAGATGTCAATACTGAACACCTCTCTTTTTTCAGGCTTCATTATTTTAAAACGATCCATAAACGCAAATGCCTGTGATAACACAGTATAAGTAATTACCCAGTAGCGTCACTTAAACGTCAGTGTCAAAAAAAGCGGCCATTCTATTTGATACCCTTATGGAAATGCAATGTAATTTACAGCTGGGTAGGTATCAAACAAAAGAGCAAATGTGACAGTTATAGGTACTCGAGTGACGCTACTGTGTGATTCTTATACTGTGGTGATAGATACACTTTGACATTTTTCAAATATCACTAGTAGAAAACTAATCTACAATCCCAAACAAATACATCAGTTCGAGGTCTCATTGTCCTCCGTGTCAATAGTGAACATCCTAATTTTTTCAGGTTTCGTTACTTTAAAACGATTCCATAAGCGCAGATGCCAGTGAAATGTTCAAATGTCACTAGAAAACTAGTGTTCTACAATCCCAAACCAATAAACCAGTTCGAGGTCTCATTGTCCTCCATCTATTTGTTAAGATAAATCAAAAATAAGTTTAAGACTGTCATAAGTATAGCTTAAATGTTCCCGCCACTATACTATCTATATTGCGGTGTACGCCACCTACTACACAGATACCCTCATGAACATGCGCACAGAGTACATACGAACCTACCGTACAAGATACACGTGTTTGATGTAATGCTTGTGTAATGTGTTACCTGTTAATAATAAACTAATTAAAGCAACATACAAGACCTTCATTTATTACACACGCGCGATTTAATCGCTTGGTACGCGACTAAATCGCGCTGCTAAATCGCGAACCACGCAACCACAGATCAACAAAAAAGATTAGAATGTCTATAGTACCTAGTAGTACCTACTGACAACATAACGACAACACAATCTTCAACGCCACCTGGTAGAGTAGTAGAGTAAACAGTTGCTAAAGGCGGGATTTATAAAATTGTATTCCTTTTTCACCTGAGGAATTTACAATTTTCAAGTAACAACAACACTTAAATGCCGTTTGTACAATTATGGTTTAGCTTTAAGCTTCGTTTCCCATAGCATTAATTGTAAATTCAAATAATTAAGCAAAGTTTAAAGTCAAACCATAATTGTACAATCGGCACTTAGTTTCACAATTAAATTTATATATACATGTTTAATTTAAAAAGTATTTATTTTTGTCGTTTAATTTACATTAACGTGTGATATGAATGTAATAGGATTTCTGCAAACGTTGATCCTCAACAGGAAAAAAAAAGAAAAGTTAAATTCTGTTCCTGACGAATTGTTGAATTATTGCAACCGGAGCTTTGCAATAACAATAACATTTACTGGCCATGTCCAACGGAAATTACAAAAAATATGGAAAACTATGAAAAAGAAAGAAAGAAAGCAAGAGTAAACCCCGGCCAAAAAATGATCCATCGCATTAAAATAATGACAGCGTCAATAATTTACTTGTTGTGGTGCGGTCACATTTACGTTTAACGTAACGTCTAACGTGATTTTCAAAGTCTAATTTGACTAGTTTGGTGTGGTTTTTTTTTTTACTTGTGATAATATCCGACGTCAAGTTGGCTGTGAAACGTTCATTGTTCTATTCATTGTGAATAGAACAATGAATGTTTCACAGCTAACTTGACGTCGGATTTAAAAAAACCACTCTATATAATAATATGGAAAAGAAAACAAATTTGATATTAAACTTCAGCGCAACCGCAGATTTATGTCAAAGTAGATGTTAGAAATCACGTTAGGCGTTACATTAAATGCATATCTGGCTGCGGCATTGAGGTGATCGAAAACTAATTTACAATACAAAAAATCCGCAAGAAAAAGAAGCCGCAAGCAAAAGGACATACCACAGGACATACAAAGCACTTAAAAAATCTACTTACAAAAATGAAATATAAATGTCAGTAATATTGCCATATAAAATGGAAACAAACATCACAATTTGCTCATGCGCGTTTTGATTATTAAGATTGTTAAAGTCCAAGATTGTAATATTGTTCTACTACCTATGAGAGTAGTAGAGTAATTACATTGCGAAATGACCTTGGCCATTGAAGATCATACCCCCTGCACGCAACGATCACGACTCGATTGACAGTTATTTGAAAGGTGGATTTTACAAATCTCTTCCCAAGCATTTCGTCTCTCAATCTTATCAGAATAATTTTTAGATCGAGAGTCCCGAACTGCCGAGTGGTTTTCAATTTCTATTATAAATAATTCTGTATCGATAGTCATTTTAACTACAGCGCAGACGGACGAATACTGTATTTAGAGTGCCTCAAATAAGAGTGAAGACAATGGTGAAGTCAATTTCTATTGGTCGCAAGCGATTTTCAACCTTATTTACCAAGGTTGGTAGCCATTTTCGTGCTAGAAATGGCCATGTTTCAGAATTTGGTCTACCGGTTTAATTTCTCAACCACCGGAGCATTTCAGTCTTCAGTGATTGTATATTTAATGATGCGTTAGTAGGGGCCCCGGTTTAATATACCGATTACATTCGGTGAAATGTGAAATGGCCTACGTGTATGTTGCGCAATATCGACGTCGACGGATGTTTTGAGGTTAGTAATTGTTCTTTGTTTTGAGGTAGGTTAATTAAATTAGTTAAACTTAATTATTCAGTTCGTATGTACTAAGTGTTTTTTTAAAAATGCCATAAGAGGTGGCTGTGGAAAAGAAAATTCATGTCTTAGTTCCATTCATGTACTTTAAATTGTCAGTTTTGGCATGTATATTAGATGCCAAGCTACGACAAGAGTTTTAATTTTCATGGCTAACCTTTATGGCATTTTTAAAAAAATACATCGTATTTACAATCCATCTGCTTTTTATTTCAATACCGGTTGGCACCACCTAATTTTGAACTTCCCTCCTACTGAAAATCTTTTTAAAAATTCCTTGAAAGCACTAAAAACAAAAGTTGTCAGAATAAAATTCGTATTCAGCAAACATCTCTGGCCAAGCAATGCTGTATGCTGATGATACGACATTATTGGTGAGTAACAATAATGTGAATATTTTAACAGAAAAAGAACAACAGATTTTCTGATAACAAATTACAGTTAAATCACAACAAAACTCAAAAAAAAATCTTCTTTACGAGCGACAGAGGGTGTGCAGCAGAGAAGGTAGGAAGTGCTAGTTACCTCGGCCTTACCCTGGATAGTAGGATGGTGTGGAAAACTCATATAGATCATCTATCAGAAAAACTTTTCCGAGCCATTTTTGCATTACGAAGAATCAAACAACTTATAAATACTGATCACTACATATTATGCAATTTTACACTCAAAAATGACCTACGGAATTCAAGTATAAAGTATTCAATTGAAAAGTTCATCAAGTAACCTTTGAATTTTTCACAACATTGTGAAGCAGGCGAAGCAGGTCTTGAATTAGATTAAAGCGAAATATCACTTGACGTTTAGCGTTTTCGTTTGCTGCACTTGTGTAAGTACATACATTGAGAATTTTCGCATCTTTTTTTTATTGCCTGTCTCAAAATTAAAAAAACCACTACCTGTTGAATTGTGTTGCCAAAAATAAAAATTCCCAGATATATTTTGGCTGGTACATCACATTGTCGCTGTAATTTATGCGTGTCAGTAATTTAGCGTCAAAATTTAAAATGTCATATTAATATTTAATTTGTCCCAAGCCTTATGATGCCGCGAAAAAGCAGAAATTTTTTTAATTGCGCGGTTAAAATTTTCTTCCCCCTAAATTTGTCACATGGCAGGCACATGCGGCAGCGTTGCCGGTTGTATCTACAAGGTAAATTGCGAGGTTGGTGGGTTTTTTATTTTGAAACAGACAATGGGCATTTACGAAAATTCACCGGGTGTACACCGCATAAACCGAATGCTTTCGATAATTCAACCGGTTACTTTTGTACCGCGTTCGATAATTTACCACGTGTACCGAACTCATGCATCTGGTGTATGATTTGTGCACCGAGGAAAGTTAATGGTCCATCGGTCGGTACATTAAACACATAACCTAAAAACAGTTATTAGTTGTAGGCAGCGTTTTGTAAGATTAAAATAATTACTATAGTCCATTTTTCCTGCAGAGAATAATACAGGTTCACATAGCTAAAATATCTACTAACTCAGCAGGAATTAAGTTAGGAAACTGTAACACATTTTGTCTAAATTCGTGAGATGTACCCGATTGCGAAGTATGCTATGAGTATGCATTTGAATGCCTGTGAAAATTAAAATGTAAACAATACCTCCTGTAGGAGCCATATCTGGTTGTTATACTTAACTTAAACAAATACTACGAGTGAAATGAACTTAACAAGTGTAGTAATGAACGGCTAGAACGCTGGAAACTCAACAAATACTGTGCGAAGACGATACTGTGGACGATACAAAGTAATCTGTCAAAGATGACAAATATATTAACTGACATTTACATTCCTGCTATCCTGCTATGAATCCGGCAAAATTTTTTCGCATCCGTTTGTCCTTTGTGAATAAGACCGGTAAACGACCAATTAAATGTAAGTATTTTGAAATTCCCGCCAACCCATTATTCTCTGCAAGAAAAATGAACTATAGTTGCAATGGACGTGGAGTTGGGAAAATGTTCAAAAATAAAACATCAGCTTCAGATATCGAAAATATCATTAAATATGCTTATTTTCAAATGTTATTATAGGTTTTGTTTGGTTAGTTCACCGAAGTTTATCTACCGAAGCGTTTTTAAATTCAGTCAACCGATCTCCGCACCGGTGTATCAGCTGATTACCGATCGGTAAATTTGGTGTACCCACCGGGTGAATTTTCGTAAATGCCTAATACCATTGCCATCTTGACATTTAGTCCAGGCCTAAAGGCAGAAATTGTGACGTCACGATAAAGGGGTTTTGACGTTTCTCAAAATGCGTTATTTTATCATTTTTATCAGTGTTTGTAAAGAAAAAGTAAATAAAATTGTCCCGTAAAGAATGGGGTAAGTCTATTTAATAGTTTTTACCACAGAACAAACTCGTAGAAGATTAATAATTAACCGAATTCAAAATCACTACCAGAATTGACAGGTATTTGAATTTTAAAGTCTTATACGGTCTCATATTGTTCAAATTATATTATAAAACATCACTAAACTTATTGTTAAAGCGTTTTAAAGCGAATATCAGCAAAACAACGTAAAGCTCGTTGGTTTAAGTAGTTGGAACATTAAGATGATGGAATGGTTCCGTGAAAATAATGAGAAGGGTTTATATTTGGACAAATTAATACCAATACAAAGCAGAATCATTGCTTCAATAAAGCGTTTTTGCCCGATGGAAAGTATCACACAGATCTGTAATGATTTTCCTCGGAAATTTTTAAGGCTTAACCTTATTTTTAAAACTCATATAAACACATTTTCTTAACATTAATGCAAGGATATGTGTAAACTACAGACGCGTAGTGTTAAGAAAAGTAATATAAATTAAAGAAAACTTACATTTTTATTAAATAAGCTTGAAATTTTTAAGTGAAATAAATTTATGTGCTTGACAGTTCCCTTTTACCGTGACGTCACAGCTGAAAACATTTGCTGCCTAAAGGCCTGGACTAGTATTAAGATGGCAATGACAATACCTTATACAACAAACGAAAACGCTAATACGTTGTGTTGTAAGCAGAAAACTACAACTGTTTGACAACTGTCATCCTTTAATAAACGTTAATCAGTTTAGGAAGTCATCCCTTTTTCGCTCTATCTTCTTTCAACAAAAAATCAAAACCAATTTGATGACTTTTTCATTTGAACACTCGTTATGGGGAAAGTCGGCCCATACTAAAAACATCTTTATCTTACAAAAAAAGGAGTACGAATTAACGCAGGCGTCACCTGGGACACCCACTGCAAACCATATTTCAAAAAGTTCAAGACCTTGACCCTAACAAGTGCTTTCTCACTGGCGTAGATAGGGCGAGCCCCCCCCCCCCGAAACTTTTCTAAAATATAATATTCCTTCTATTCATACAAGAGAATTTTCCATTGAGCATGAAGAGCACACGCAAAGAACGTGTTAAGTGAGTTTTTGGGCATTTTCAGATTATGAAACATTGTGGTAGCTAATCAGGATTGCCAACACGGGCGATTAACCGCCATTTGGGCTATTTATTTTCTTCAACGGCGGTTAAATTTTTTTGTTCGGCGTTGGGCTATTTTTTGGGCGAAATTATTATTTTTCAGGCTATTTTTAGGCGATTAGACTTGCAGTTATCAAAATACCTTTATTTTACTGATTTTAAGTAAAAGGAAAATCTCCAACATAACTTTATAATAACTGACAGTTGGTAAGCCGTCGCCACCTGTCATTTGTCACTGCATTCCTTAACATGCCACCGTATAAAAAGAAATTTAGAAGCGAATGGCGGTCATTGCCAGTTTTTAAAGGGATGAACAAAAATTGAAAAATTGCAACTAATTGATTAGCATCATCTTTACAGGATGGCTTGAACAGGATTCAAAAGATCCAGATAATTTTGTTTGTTTTTATTTAATAAAGTTTAATAAATAAGTATATCGTTTCAAAAGTATAATTTTGAATATGTTTAAACACTCATTCCTCAAGTACTTAGTTTAAACAGTACATTGAAAAAATCAGTACTTTCATAATTCTTTTTCTTGATACTTCTGTTTCATGTTTTATGAAAATACAATAGGCGATTTTGGGCGGTTATTTTTAAAAGTGGCGCGGTTTTTAATTTCACAATGCTGGCAACCCTGTAGCCAATTCACTGTAGTATCTAACTGTCCAATTCACAAGTAAAAAGCGTGTTTAGTATGCGTGGTATTTTAAGTTTCAGTTACAATTTTTCTATGATTTTCCATAAGACTTTAAACCATAATAATGCTCTCCTGTAAAATTAACAGACAGTGACTTAACACGTTCTTTCCGTGGCCTCTTCAAATGTGTATTTAATGCGCCCATTATGAACCAAAATGTGTCTTTAATACGGGCATTATGAATTGTTGTTTGTTTGTATTCTCACTCATCAGTTGTCATAGAAACTCAGCATGCGCATACAGATCTGCAGATCTAATGATATTTTATTAGTTGTGAACTTTTTGTACAGTTGCATTGATTTTATTGCCTTCGAATCATTAAATTGGGAATTTATTTCTTATTTGTTGTGTTAACATTTCTTATTTTATTTATCGAGAACATTCTAAAAACTTTAAAAAGCTGGAAATTATGAGCGACAAACGGAAGAAAACTTTATTGGATTTTTTTTCTAAACGACCCCGAACGCTTGTTTCTACTGACAAAAACTTGGTATACAATATAGTCCATTTAACGCAAAACAAATTTTGCGTTTTTTTATTTTATTATAGGCTGAAAGTGTTGACACTGAAACATCAGAAAACAATACGCGACCTTTTGATTCTAGTCAACTTGATTCTTCTGAATTAATGCGTGATGCTCCATTTCAGGTTAGTTAGTTTGAATTGAAAGTCGTTGTAAAATTCTGTATTCATTAACACTATTCGTCTTTTTGTATTATGTATACATATTCACCAAGTATTTTTTAGTTTTCATGCTTGATAGAAATAACAATATTTTAACCATTCTAGGGAGAAACTCCTGTTAGTAATATTTTTGATATTGGGAACTACGCTGGCAGAATTTTGACTGATGAAGAAAGGTTTAATCTTATTGATAAATTGTGGATTCCGGATGAAAACCATAAATTCGAAGAAAGTTTTCAGCAGATTGCTAATAAAAAAAGAAAATTTCAATTTCATTGGCTGAATAGATATAAGTAGTGGCTTTCATATTCTCGTCAAGTTGGAGGAGCATTTTGCAAATATTGTGTACTTTTTTGCCATAATATAGAAGGTACGGGTAAAGGAAGACATGAAAAAGCGAGATCACTTGTTTCAATTCCCTTTAAAAAGTGGAAGGATGCTATCCAGTGTTTTAATGAGCATTCGGAAACGCAGTACCACATGACATGTGGCCTAAAATTTGATAATTTTGAGAAAGTAAAAAAGAAAACCGCAAACTGATATATTAGCAACCTTGACTAAACGAAATTTGGAAGAGTGCCAAAAGAATCGAGAAAATTTTTAAAAAATTACTTATAGAAATATTGATTCTTTGTGGACACATCCTTAACGTCAGGTGCAAGAAGTATGTATATATCTCCTAGTATCCAAAATGAATTAATCTCTATAATAGGTTCGCAGATTCAAAGTAAAATTTTGGAACAAGTGCAACATTCTAAATACTTTAGTGTTTTAGCGGACGAAACAACTAATATTTCCAGACAAGAACAGTTCTCGCTATGTGTAAGGTATTACGATAAACCTATGAAGAGAATTCGAAAGGACTTTCTTACTTTCATTCCTGTTACTGATGTGACTGTGCTAGGATTGGCTAATTCTTTAAAAAATACGTTAATTTCTCTCAGATTTTATTTAAACTACTGGGGTCAAGGGTACGACGGTGCTGCTTCAATGCGAGAAACATTTGGAGGACAGCAAAGTATCATAGCAGCAGAATATCCTAAAGCCTTTTACACCCATTGTTTATCGCATTGTCTAAATTTGTGTCTAAAGCCTGGTCTATACGTAACGTTTTGTCGTCAGTCTTGCATGATCATGCCAGATTTGTCAAACATATCGTTACGTGTAGACGGCAACTTGGACGTTTTGCATGAACTGAATAAGGTTTGACAAACTCGCAAAAGACTGATGGGCTGGAGCTTTGTGTACAAGCAAGACGACAGACAAGTCGGTGCATGTAGACGTGCGTCGGTCTAATCGGTCAAACTTCGCTCACCTGCCATTCTACTCTCAGATGCAATTATCGTCACTAATAGTTCTTCATCCATGTCGATTTCGGAACGACTGAGTAAAAGTTTGAGAGAAAGTTTGACGGAAAGTTTGAGAGTGTAGCCGCACGATTTGTGTCAGTCTTGTCGGTCAGTCTTTCCAGATCATGCAAGACTGACGACAAAACGTTACGTATAGACTAGGCTTTAGTGATGCTTCAAAAATTCCTCAAGTGAAAAATGTAATAGGAATACTTAGGGAGATATGTAATTATTTCCGTATGTCAGCGAAACGAAGCAATATTTTAAAAAACGAATTAAGTAGAACACAAAAAAAAAACATCTCTCTTTACCGAAATATTGCGAAACACGGTGGGTGGAACGGTACGAAGCAGTAGCTGTTTTTGTAGACCCAATTGTGGAAGTTTCATCTGCCCTAGAGGAAATAATTACAAGTAGAGCAGATAATTCTGGAAAAGCCATCTTCCTTCTTAATGGACTTTTAAATTTTGGTTTTTTAATAACTTTAAAAGTTTGGAAAGAATTTTGGCCATTACCTACAAGCTTTCAGAATACTTACAATCTCAAAACGTAGATTTAGTGGTCGCTTTGGAAAACGTAAGTAGAGTTTGTAAAGCTCTCAACAAAATAAGAAATAACTTTGAAACAGAGTTTAAAGAGATTTTTAAAGAAACTGCACAATTAGCACAAACATTCAATGTTAATATTTGTTTGCCAAGACGTGTTGGCACTCAAAAATATAGGGAAAATTATGAAACTGAAAATATAGAACAGTACTACACGGTATCGTTGTTTATCCCTTTTGTTGAAAATGTTGTACAATCTATGAAAGAACGTTTTCTATTACAAAAAGAAACAATAAAATCTCTGGATACACTAATCCCAATCAATGCAAAAAATCGAGATTTCAAAGATTTGTTGCCAGCAATTGAAAAATATGCAGATGATCTCGATACAAATAATAGATCAATCTTATCGGCTGAATTTGAAATGTGGAAGCTTAAGTGTACTAGTTTGAAAACTTCGTTAAGAACTGCAGTAGAGGCTATAGAAGAATGCCCGATAAGCATGTATCCAAATATCCGGGTACTATTGCAAATTCTAGCAGTCCTTCCAGTAAGCACTGCTTCTTCAGAGAGAAGTTTCTCATCACTAAAAAGATTGAAAACGTACCTTCGGAATAGAACCGAGGAAGACAGACTTGTAGGGCTCGCTTTAATGTCTATTCATCGTAATTTTACGATAAATATTGACAAAGTTGTCGATACCTTTCCTTTTTTGATATAGGTAATGATTACACTGCACAAAGTATATTTTTCATATGGTGTTATTTTTTCATAAATAAAATGTTAAATAGTCCGTACTCGTTGGATTATTTTTGCTTGCCCCCCCCCCTCCCCCGAAACAAATTTCTATCTACGCCACTGGCTTATATACTTACACAACTCCCGACTGCAAAGCAACAAAGCCCTTCTCTGCAGACTAGAAGAGAATCTCTCGCATATATTTTAAGAGTAAACCACAACATCGACATTCCAAAACACAGAATTTTCACCACCGAAGCCCAACATTTCCATTTACAAATGTTCAACTAAATAGTCGTACATAGACTTTTACGGATGTCCTGTTGGTCGTCGGGGTTGCAATGGAGTTCTCGACCTACTGCTGATGAGGCCCCAAATGGGGCCCAAATAGCTATACAGAATATGCTCGGGGGCCCCATTGCAATCCAGCCGACTTGCAGCCAAAATTTTGCGTGGAGTTCATTGGTTAATAAAATGGTTTAATCTTGAAGAAGCTCGTGTTTAATTTGAGTTGTCAAGTCATTTCCAGTTTCCTTTGCCCTTTGCTATGGTTTGAACGGTTGAGAGTTTTCCTTATGAACCCAGGATGCATGGGCGTAGCCACAGTGGGTCAGAGTGGGGCGCTTGCCCCCCCGCCCCCTGGTGTGCATGACACACATCACATTCAAAATTCAAATTCCAATGAATCGAACGCGCGCTCTAGCGGTTCAAGGTTTGTATGGTCTATGAGACTCGAAGATTATAGAATGTTCGAGGTTGGGTTTAGCGGGAAAGTTCTAGGACCGATATTTCACTTGTGGATTAACTTTAAGCTTCGTTTTATTGCCTTAGAAACAATTGTCTTAACTATTGTTTCTATGGGAATAAACCACGCCGCGGTATGTTCAAACCATGACTGAAATATCGGCCACTAGTCGGCCACGCATCATCATTGCTTACGTTGCACCCTCACGCAATGTTTGATATGACGTAAAACTAAAAGTTTTTCTAGTTAGTACAATTTCAATGATTTCCTCGGTGAAGCTGAACTTTGGTACAACCAATGGAAACGAAAAAATGTGCCAAATGCCGAACTGAAGGAGATAGAACTAGCTGCACTAATTAAAGAAACGCAATTGAAGGGTCCAATGCAAAAACCGGCTATCTCCACTTTTACTAATTTTATAGGATTACAAAAAGACATGTCATTTACACACAGTTCTTCACAGTTCAAAATTATGACTGTAACTGTATAAGGTAGTGTCAGCCCAACTATAAAATATAAAAACCTAATTTTTGCACTGGAAGATGAGGCATCATGTTATGGACTTGCATAACTCAATTTTGGCAAAAAATGGAGATAGCCGGTTTTTGCATTGGATCCTTGAATTGTTCTACCCAACCATAAAGCAGGCGCTACTTATCTCACTTGCACAGCCCTGCACAACGTGCACTATCGAAAGATCCTTCAGCACCTTACGCAGGGTAAAAACTTGTTTTTTTTTATCTGTGGTGGTTGCCCAACGGGGTCCTAAGTCATAGACTTGTCAGGACCTCAGGAGCGGAAGTGTATTTGAGTGTGTGTAAAGTGTTCCATGGCTTTGTTACTTCCAACCTTCTCGCCGTTTTAAGGGGAAGCAGTGTCGAATTTTATCCCCAACACTGAAGGGTGCCTAAAGTCGATACCGACCACCCCCGAGAAAAATCCCGAGTGCAGTTCGAACCGACGACCATGCGATTGCAAGGCCGGTCCTCTTACCACTGGACTTTGTATGATGAGTGTGCATAAAAAGAAGGTTCTGGAAGCGAAAAATAAAATTGAGAAAGAAATTATGTCAAGATTTAGCCAGAACCCCCGTAGGCTGTTGATGACATAAGATTTAGATAGTTTCGAATAGCATTATAACTAATTATGTACTTTTACCGTTTTCAGATGTTCAAATAAAACCATTTTTTAATAGTACTTCACAATACGTTATCTTATTTTGCCCCCCCCCCTGGAGAAAATCATGACTACGCCCATGCCAGGATATACATTTTTATATCTATTTTTTATTTGCTGCTATGAAAACATATTAATGATTAGAGAACTTTCAAATGCAGAAAAAAATGTGGATTTTATTCTTCATAGTTGTGTAAATTTAAATCCCATCGTCATCAGAGGAAGAAATATGAGGTCGACTTCCTCACGCACAACTAAATTATGTCACCAATTATATCAACTCATTTTAATTATTTTAATATGTTTGTGGTAGACTTAGATTTTGGAAGGTTTTTTTTCTTCTGATGATGGCTATTTCTACCCGAAACAAGTTGGGATTTAAATTTATAAAATTTATATAGAATAAAATTAACTTCTTTCACATTTCCGCCTTTTCATTTGAATTAAATATTTCCGCCAAGCAGAGTATTGCGATCTGAATATGTACGAATAGGACGAATGGAAATTTATGAAAATTAATCAAAAACAAACTTGAATTGTAAAACAAGCTTAAATCGTTGGAAATTCTAGTATTGTAGTTATTGCACCATTTGTACAAAAAGCAGCGGCTCGAGATGGGAATTTTTATTTTCACAAAGTCACCCTCGACTTACAGTTCTTGTTACTCAATACCAGATAATTGTCCTACAAATTCCCTGTCACCTGATAATCATGAACTTCATTGTATTTCACAAAAATAATTACTTGTAAAGTGCTTTTCATTTAGTTTGAGACAATGATTGTACATGTTTACGCAAAAACCAAATTAAAGGCATTTAATTTTTTCACAATCAACAAACATATAGTACAATTACGACTATTTGAAGTAAAAAGTCAGACAGAACGAAGAGTTCATTTTTTTTAATTTAATTAAAATAACTTGATAAACGTACTAAGAAAAGAGTTAATTTGGTGTTAAATTTGAGCCTCTTACGACAGATGTTGCTCAAAGAGTCCGCCTAGTCTTTATCTACGTACAAATTTTAGCTCTCCTAATAACTGAAGAAGTATCTCTTCTAAGGGTATTGTGACCAGCACGAATAAGGAATAGTGCCTGCAGCGTTCGTAATTCTAACAATAAACACTTCTCTAGTGTCATAATTTTTGGCTAAAAGGAAGCTTTTCAAATGTCCCCAAAGGAAGTAATCAAGAGGATTTAGGTCAGATGATCTCTTCCAGTCTAAATAAATAAATACTATTCTAAGGCCCGGTCTATTCATCTCTCAGAAAATGGCCAGTAAGATACTGGATAGATTAAAGATAGGCAAACGCATTGCGCTCATCTGTCAAGTAATAACTTGGCACTTTCCTGAGAGATGAATAGACCTGGCCTTAGTGTATATCCGCTTACAACCTTTTAAAATTAAAAATGCTTGTACGTCCGTTACGAATGAGTTTTGGACTTTTGTTCATAAGACATTTTTGGCTTAAAATGACCTCAGCAACTGACTTTTAAATTGTGGCTGTTATGTCATGGGATACCCCGTATAAGCATCGATTTACCAAATAATTATCGTGAGGTCATTAATTATTTCAGGCATAGGATCACTCGTGTTCGCATTAGATCGTGAATTATTTACGACTATATTTATGTATCTGTGACTGAACTATTGACCAAAAAAATATTCCTGTCATTTTAGAACAAGGAAGAACATCTAAAAGATTATGATGGATCAACTGAAGGCAGTGTCAATTAAAGACTTTCGACATATTTTTAAAAGCCATCTTCATTTAATATTTGGCTTCCCGAAGAAAACTGCTTTGGATCAGTTGATTTGTTGATGGACAATTCATATTAATCCACTGATTAGTTTACGGGCAGACTTCGAATTTTTGTTTTATTTGTAGCAAATTATTCCAACTTTATAATTAAAAAATGTTCTAATAAAGACAATATTATTAATATGATCGTCTTCCATATCAGACGATCAGATCTAATAATAACATTATCTTGCATTTGATAAAGAAATTCCTAGATTTTTTTTATAAATGAGTGACGACAAATAATAAAGTAAAGCACATTTTTTCAAAATAGATTCAGAAAAATACCTAAGGTTATGTTAGAAATAATCAACAGGCACATATCACTCAGTATATCAAGTTTTGCAATCAATCACCTATAAACTTATTAAATAATTTTCTGAGTAGAAAGTTTCAAAAATTTAATTTATTTTTTAATATGCATGCACTTAATATGTATACAGTGAAAGCTCTCTTAGGCGGACACCGACTGTGACCAGCAAACTGTCCGTCCATTAGAGGTGTCCGCCTAAGAGAGATGCAAATGCATGTAAATTACATAAATGGGAGATTAAAAACTGTCCAACTAAGAGAGGTGTCCGCTTAAGAGAGCTGTCCGCTATGGCAGCTTTCACTGTATTTACACTTTAAAAAATATCATGTAATATATTTGAACATGTCCATTAACTTGTTTCAATTAAGATGTCCCATTTAGGACCGGTCTTTCCATCTCTTGAAGAAACTAACTGACGGATAACTACCACAGAAACAATTCATAAAAATGAATCAACCTTTCATAAAAATCTCAAATTATTCGCCGGATAACTTTAACGACAGAAGATGGACAGACCGGCCTTTAATTTAAAAAATCAGGTTTACTTTAAATAACGAGAAACCTCATGTTTATAACAGTTGGCCGATAAATGAAATACCTTTCGCATAATGTCACAGGGGTGTGCCAATGACGTCATTATGCGAATACCAGAAATGTATCATCCTCTCATCGAACTTTAGAGAAATGTCTCCCAAGTATTTAATTTAATCCAATCCAATAGATAAGAATAAATTACCATAAATACATATATTTTTTTAATTCACCTACTAAACTGCTGAACTACACCAACATCGTTGTTAACTAATCCCGAATTAAACATTTTCTTAATTCAAGATTAACTGAATCGGTCATTTTGAACAGGGGTTAACTAAAAATTTTTCATAAATCAATTTTTTGGTAGAATCTAATTCCCAAGACCAAGCCTCGTTCATTCCATGGGAAGAAGAGTCCTCAGAAAGGAAACCATCGTACGTACCATGGAAAACTCTCCACTAACATAAAAAAAATCGATTTACATAAAGGTTTTTACAACGTTATATTCGAATTTCTATTATAGCTACTAGCTACTTTTTTAATTTTTATATTTGACTTGTTTTTATAATATTTTTAACTTGAAACTTGACTCTGCTAATAATAAAAGAGCTTCTGAAATGAAAGAAGTATTCATGATTAATGTCAAACCCATGTTCATTTTGAAAACTGGTCAGCTCCTGAAACGAAAAAATAATTTTGAGTGCCATCTGAATGTCCAACAATCATTGTTTAAGCATTTCTGTATCAAGTGTTATCCCCTGTTAACGTAAAAAAATTGCTATTTACACTGAACAATATCGACTGGGAACGGTTTTTTGCTTTTCCTGTAAAATTTGAAGAATTGGAGTTAACCCGTTTTCAAAATGATCGATTCAACTTTAATCGATGTCGATGCAACTCGGCCTAAGACCTCATCTGCGACAGGGTTTTTCTGTATTCAGAAAGAACTGTTTCAGGTGCAAATCTGAAAAGTCGTTTTTTTTCCTATTGTATTTGTTCAGCATGTACGCAAATACTTGCGTCAATTCTACTAAAAAAAACTATCACAACAATAAAGTAATACTCCGAATAGTTCAACATCAAAATTAGGTCGAGCTATTGAATTTGTGCAAACGTCTGGCAAACGCAGTAAAATTTTGTTTGGATAATTTGTCTGGACTTTTTTTATTGGACCATATCTACGCCCGTCTATTTTAACTTCAATTGTGTCGAAACATCCTACGCAAAGTGTTAAAACGTCTGGAAGATAAACAACAGGTTATTTGTCTAACGCAAAACCATTCCAAAAGCTCAGTAGTTCGCCCATTCTAATCTCAAAAAAAAAAATCTAAAAGACACATACGAGGGGTCGTTTTTATATTCCCGGACTAGGCATGAAAAGAAAAGATTAGAACAGCAACAAAAATTTATTTTTCAATATAGGGACCATGCACATGCGATGACAGCGGCACCAATGGCCATATTTTGCATAAGTGGTATGAAAACACGAGTGACAGTATGATGACAGTTCAAATGTACATCTGTCATTTCAAATGCCCAGTGTGCATTTGAACTTGAATTTTATAATTAATTTCATACCAGAAGATCAAATAGTTATTATGTACTACAACTGTAAATTGTCATAAGAGTTATAGTAACAGGAAGAATGTTAAACTTTACAATTATCCAGACAGTAGCAAGAAAATATATATGGATTGAAACATTTAAGTTTGTATGCTGTTTTGAAAGTGATTCATAGATTTCAATATCGATTAGTCATTAAGTACAACGTACTCTATTCGAAAAATGTGCAGGAGACTCAGATGAAATGAAAGTTTGAAGAATTTCATGAGAAGTCGGAAAGCAAGTCAACAAATGTAGGCCAGTTTCAAATGCGGTTGATGATTAACGGATGCTTAGTCTTGGTGTTGTGAATACATTTACGGTTAGGATACTGATGGTATGCTTTTCATGTGAAGAAGTCAATATAAACAATAGCCCCAACTGATCATCAGACCGACTTCAAGTCAAATGCATGTGGAACATGTTTTATACTATTTAACTGGAATACTTTGTGTTAATTGTATTAAAAGACTGATTATATTAGTGATGTTTCTTAAATTGAGGTTTGTACTCAGATTTTTGTTTAATTTATAGCACTTTTACATTAATTCTATGAGTCACTCTCGTTACCCATTTTATTTATACAAATGGGTGTAAAAGAGCAAAAAAGAGTGAAGAATACGTTCCAGTTAGGCAAATTTCCATAAATTTGTGTACGGAGGTCATGCATTTAAAATCCACTGTGTTTGAAAGGAAAAATTTAGAAATAACGGAAAACGCCCATGTCCAACAATAATCAACTGCCGATCTTCTGATGTGTTTTCTGAAATACTGTGCTCATAAACAATAGAATTCAATTTGTAATATATTTTCACATCTATTAGTGACACCACGCAGGATTTGCATAAATTTTGCATATTTAGAAATTGTACTGATCATCAAACAATAAAACTTGTTGCAAGATTTGAGTAAATTTAGAAAAGCCCTAAATATTTTTAATACGATTACAAGATATAACAACAAATCTGGCACAACCAAAAATTTTATTGACCATCAATGCCATGCAAAATTTCTTCCGCAAATACCAAAATTTTCGCTTGGCTATTGAAGTTATGCATAGGATGACTGCGCCTGATGGCCGGCCACTACCAGCTGGTCGTCCACTTACATAAATAAGATTTTAAAATATATTTCAACATCCATTGTAATTGCAAAATTAAAAATTACAGAGTGACGTTAATAACGTCACTTCAACATGTCACAGGTGTATTAACCTAAAAACAATGTTTTCATACCACTAATGCATAAATCACCGCCAGGCGTCGCTGAACGCAGGCATGTGCACGGTCCCTATAGGCCCCTTACTTTTGAATACAAGTATTACATCGTTTCAATAACATCTTTAATCCATTATAAAAATATTCATTTGGTTTGTCCGTAAAATGGCTATAAGTTCGTCATCGTTCCTAAATTTTGTTCCCCTAAAGTGTTTTTTTTTTTGAGATTTGGAAACAAAAAATAGTCACAGGGGGTTAGATCTGGACTGTAAGACGGATGGTCAATTTCTACGAATTCACATTCAGCAACAACAGCTTTTGAAAGTCTTGACTTGTGGGGTGGTGCATTGTCGTGGAGCAAGAGGATACCTTGCGTCAGTTTTCTGCGCCTTTGCACTTTAATAGAATCTCTAAGGCGATGCATTAAGCTTGCATAATATTCTCCTGTTACCATACATCCCTTATTCAGATAGTCAATCATTAAAATTCCTTGACAATCCCAAAAAACAGTGGCCATTATTTTTCCTGCAGAAGGGGCGACTTTAAACTTCTTGGGAGGCCTGGAGCCCTTAATATGCCACTGCATCGATTCTTGTTCTTCGACTTGGAAGGACAATCATCCCCGTATGCAGCCAACATTTCTTCACGAATAACTTTTGAAGCTTTTCCTTGTTTTGTTAGGAATTTTATACCTAACTGCTTGGTATTCGAATTTGTTCATTTTGATACGTGATAACACAATCTGACAGATATTAGAACTAATACTGCTGCAATTGTTTTGTAAATTGTCAAACATGTTACCAAGGCATATGCGATTAAAAAACAATATAATTAAAAATTGCATTAAAATTGAAAACTGCCTAGTCCGAGAATATAAAAACGACCCCTCGTAAAGTCCCTCTTGAAATGAAGGGTCGGCTCGATGTCGTTCAACCGCCGATGATTTTTTTTTTGCAAAACACGAGGTATTTTGGGAACGGATGATAAGATAACACGCGCAATAATTCCGACGGATTTATACCCGCTTGTTTAATTTAGGCACCTTGCCAAGCGATAACTGTAATAAAGCCAACGATTGTAATAAATTATAACGACGGTTTACTGCAAAATTACCTCATATTAACGTTAAATACACAAAAAATAGCGCGAAGGAAACTTCTACTCAAATTCAAATGCAGGATGCATAAATAATTGATCCATATCACGAAGTCGTAAGTTTGATCTTTCTTTAAAATTTTACACAAAGAAGACGCAGAAAACGAAGAGAAGGTTTACAATTTACAAGAAATAACAAGCATAATTATTGTCAAAGACATTAACAAAAACATATCCACTGTAGATCGCAAATTAAAAAAAAATGTTCCTGAATTTCTAGAAATGTTTTACTTAGGTATAATCTTTTATAATAATTTCATTATATTCGTATTCATTTTCAGAGGAAATGCGTTGTTGATGAAGAGAATATCCTCTGGTTTACACCAACCAAAGATTTCATTAAGTGCACTTAACTTGTGAGTATGTGTATGTAGCTACTGAAGATGGCAATGTATTTGCCGAAATACGTATCTGCGGATATAAAGTAATTGTATTTACAGTTGGTTCTTGTCCGATGAAATTTGTATCACAAAATCTTTTAAGCGGACACTAAATCGCGCACTATACACTTTACGTTTCACCGTCAGTCAGAAGTGAAAAATATTTTTCACTTCTGACGAAGCTGTCGAACGACGGTGAAACGTAAAGTGTATAGTGCGCGATTTAGTGTCCGCTTAAAAGATTTTGTGATATAAAGTAATTGTGGTAAAAGGTCATTTTTTTATTTATTATTTCTACATTTATGTAATAAAATTAATTTACCTCAAAAATCCTAAACTACTACATATTTATAGCAAAGCAACTCCCAGTGACGACATTGAATTTTGTAAGTACAACCAATTTTAATTTGTACCAAGTGATTGATTACATTACAAATTACAATACCTTTTTGCAGTTCATTTGTTCTGAAAGGAAAGATGAATTGCTTCAATCACTTGATTAGCGATATTCAAACCAGATTTACATGAACTGTTTAGGATTATATTTCAACATAGAGTGAAAGCTCTCATAAGTGGACACCGACGGTTCCAACTTTTTTGTCCGCTTATGGGAGCAGTCCGCTTATAAGAAAGCTTTAAGCGAGATAAAATTAAATTTTGGTTCCAGAAAAATTGTCCGGTCATGAAAGATGTCCGCTTATGAGAGCTGTCCGTATGAAGAGCTTTCACTGTAATACAAATTCCTTATTGGGGCATTTAAATACATCAAATAATGGCGCAACCATGTCCTATTAACCTTCCGTAGGAGCAATTTAATTCAACCCCTGCATAATTTAATGCTTGGACAGAGTTATATCTTTCAACAGTAATTCAATTACACTCTTTGACAAAATATTTCGAAGGAGATGAGCAATCGATTAACTTTAAACCTCTTTTTCCTTGAAAATTTCCATGTGATTAAATTCTACTTCTTTCATTTTATGAAAATCTAAGAAACTGGCTAATTTAAAGAAAAACGTAATTCACTGAGAAACTCCTTGTAACACATCTAACAATGCATCCGTTCGCACTATTATCCGTGCAATTTTATTGCGCAAGTTGTTATTATTTATTTACTTATTTAAACCGACTGCATTCCTCGTACCCACGCCAAGTCGGTCGGTATGTAAACCGACGTCGGCTTATAAACCCCAAGAATTTGAATTAATAATCGAGCAATTACAGTCGCAACGGAAATTATTTACATCGAGATCAAATGAATGCAATCAACAAGCTCTGTAAAGGAGTCCACTGACGGGCGATATTCTGATTGCTAGCAACCAGATTGCTTCAATATCGCCACAGAATGTATAGCGGCGATGAAATTGCCGGCGATATTTTGATCGCCCGGCAATTTTTTCTTCTAAACGTTTATCTACGTGGCAATTTATATGTAATTTAATTTCTCACAAGAAATCTGAAATCTCCGTACGCATTAAATCCGTGCTTTAATTATAGCATACCGAATGCCTAGGTAAAGGAACATTTCGATTATCTCTTTTTTTCTACATTTTAAAATGATGAATAATAACGTAGCGAGTTTCTGCAATAGGAATACCTTTTCATGACGTCACCGTGTACGCAACTGTAATTTTTGCAAAATTTTATTGTGGCAGTTAGATTGTTCAAAGAACTTCCACATGAATGGATTCTTTAATTCTGGCAATCAAATCGCTTGAAAATCAACGCATCAGTGGACCCCGTTTATTCTGGCCAGAATAAATGGGCCCCATCAAATACTTGCGAAAAAATTGGCAATCTCATCGCCGCTGCACATTCTGTGGCGATATTGAAGCAATCCGGTCGCCCGGCAATTAGATTGCGGCAACCAGATTGCCCGAATATCGATCGTCAGTGGGCACCTTGAGACTTAATACTTATTACTTACATAAGCATTTTCATAAGGCAATTACGTGAGTTTAAAATAACTTGAGCAGGTAGACGGAGGTGGTTTAGTAAACGTGTTTGCAGTTTTTTTATTTTTACCTCGGGCAAATTTAAGAATGAATTATCGGGAGATGGAATAATAATATACTTTTCAAAACTTGCCTGATAATATGTTTATTAGAAAATTATAAAATTATAAAAATATTTGATGTAATGGTCAAAAATATAAAACAATACTTTCTGATTAAGTTTTAAGAAATAAACTCAATAAGCTTACATAATTATATTCTTGAAAACAGAAAAATATTCTGCTTTTAAAGATTCCATAGTCTACTCGCATCAAAATCTCCAATTAAAAAGGAATTATAACGACTGTCTAAAAACATTTATAGTCCAGTTGGCGATGAAAATATTTCATGTACGTATGTATACCGTAGCTTCATAGTATAAGTGCGGTGTGTTAAAATCTGAAGTCAAATTTATACAAATATCCGTATTTTGAAAATATGTGAAATCAACTGCAACTTCTAGAAAGTGTTTTTGAAATTCCTCGACGCAATGAGCAATACTATAAGATCATTGTCCGCTCGTAGGGTCATACGCAGCTTAAATGCTACAATTTGACAGTTCTGTGACCCTTGTATCACAAGGTTTTAAGAGAGAAGTTTGCGTGCGGGAGGTGCATTTAAGGTGCGCATGACTGTAAGACCAGTATTACCAGATGAAAAAAACTTTTTCTTTTCCATTGACCACAAAAATCTCATTTTTACGCCAGCACTTAAAACCTAAGCGGGGAGGTTACAAGCAACGAAAAAATATAATCAGCATGTTACTAGATCGAACCGATCTTGATATCACTAGGGTTAAATTATACCGTGATTCTTAATTCCTCCAAAACGAGATTACCCCGATCATCTGGCAACGCTGCGTACAGTGTAACTAAATACGAGTGCTACGACATGTCTGAACTAATTTCAATGCCAACGTCCAACTTAACTACAATTACTGTTTCTGAACAGTCGTTATAACTACAAGAATTAACTAAGTAACTGCACCCAATGTATTGTATTTAAAAAAGTGTCCCAACAATGTGAAACTACATACCTTTTCCATATCTTCATAAATAAATAAAATTTGTACCTACAATCGAAAAAACAATTATCAACGTTATTAGCAATCAAAGTGTATACAATCTATAAGCTAATATAATAACCTAAATTTTCCTCGCTTTGGCGCTGGTTACCTAAATAAGAAACACCATAAATAATGAAAGCAAAAAGAAGAACGAAATTTCATTTGAGCAAGAAAATACAATTGTACTTGCCATAAACTCCGTGAGCTTGCCATTAATTGAAAATGACGCTGTCAAAAGATAATTCGCTTCCGAGTTTATTACTACTTTGTAGATAAGCAGTTTATCTATTGATAGTTTTCAATTACGTCCTATCAACCAGTTGAGTCCTCTTGTTTTCATGTCCATTTGTTTTCTTTTTTTAGACATATTTGTTTCCAGTTAAGTTTATTGTCTAGACGTAAGCCTAGATACTTGAAGACTTTGCTTTGGGGTAGTGGTTCAGGTACCACATCTGCTGCAAGTCATTACTCAACGTGAAGAAAGTCAGCGGTCATGTATCTCTGAACTGACTGCTACTTCTCAGCAATTTTATGTGTCATTTCAAAAGTTTGAAATTTATTGAAGCTCGTTTCGACGTTTTATGAATTTAAATTTATGAATTTCATACAAGGACAGAAAATATTTTGTTGTGTGAATTATTATGCGACGATGGGCTAGATTTGAATGGTCTGCTGCCCGTAATACAAGATCTTGCTAAAGTTATGTTTGTTTATACTTACCTCCACCAATAAACGCTCAGTGCTGAGCAAGTCAGTGTAAATAAATTCCGCTGTGTAGAAATGACAGCGTGTCGGTTCAGGAAACTTGCTGACCCAGCAACTCAGCTGCTGTGATCGTCTGAACGAGTCCGCTGCTTGATTAATACTGTAGGGCTATGTTCTTTTCTAAGTCTGAAGGTTATATGTAATGACTTAGTTTCGTTTACCTTAATCTTACATCTGTTTAACTATACTTCTATGAGATTCAAATGTTCCTGAAGTTTAGGATCTTCGTGGATTCGCAAGAATCGCCGTGGCGTCTGCAAATGTGTTCATTGTTATATCTCTGGTCGTTGGTAGTTCGGCTGTATAAAGAACGTATAGTAGGGGTCCCAAATGCTCCCCTGTGGCACTCCAGCTAATACTAGGAAGTGATGTAACTTTTCTCCGTTCACCTTGATTTCGAAATAACGGTCATTCAGATAAAATTTCAGCAGGCCGTTGGGAATATCGATTTTGTATAAGAGCCCAGGATGCCATACTTTATCAAAGGTTTGTTTTACGTCTAAAAAGCTACGATGTAATATTTTCGGTCTTCCATGACTTTATTAATAGTATTAGATAAACGGTGGCATTGCTGTACTCTTAGTACCGTTGAATAACCGTGGCGGAAAGCAAACTGATGGCCAGGAATGCAATTTTGCTGGTTTTGATCTTCATTTATTCTATTAAGAATAAGTCTTTTCAGAACCTAGAAGATTGTAGACAGAAGACTTATTGGCCCTAGGATGTAACATCTGTCAAGTTCTTCCCTGGCTTAGGTACCATAATAATCCGTGCATTTTTGAAAGATTTGGTCCAGTAAAAAAGTTTCCTAAGTCCTTTTTTTGGTAATTCTTGTAACATTTTCCCGGTAATCAAATCTACACCCGGGGCCTTTCTTGGGTTTAGAGTCTTTATTACTTCCCATATTTCCCTTGGAGTATCTTATTTACTCAGTCAAACGTTCATGTATTTGGGGTGTTGTGCAGATGCGAATAGGGGGACAAGTTGTCTGAGGTTTTCTTTTAGCTTTTAGTAGTTTCCAAATGGAATTATTTTGCCTTGAGAGATCAGAAACGTAAGTTTGTACTTAAGCATTTCTCACTGCTTAAAGTTTTGTTTTTAATTTGCTGCTAATACTTTTTGTTATCTGGCGTGCGTGTGCGTTGCCATATCGATCTGACTCTAGCTTCTTTATTTCATGAGGAATGTTATTTATTTTATCATAGCTTTGACAGCAAGCATGGCCGCCTTGCATGGGATGACTTATTATGTAGCGAACTGGCTTCAATTTGTCAATCCTACTGCCTTTTGTTTTACAGATTAGGCTGAGGAATTAGAAGGACAAGATTGACGAAAAACGTGAGGCAAAAAAAGTTTTTCGAAAATTATCGATTTTCGGTGGCGAATATCTCGGAAACTATAACACATAGGAAGAAAATAAATATAGACATTTTCGTAGGAAATTTAATTATCTTTAATTTTGTACTTTATACTTTAATACTTTTTTCGTACGACGCACAGTTTCCAAGTTATAAGCGAAAAACCTAAAAAAGGGAGCTTCTCCTCCCCCTCCACCCCTGAAGGAGACTTTTAGTATGTTTACCTCCTAACTACCCCCAACACATTCCTGAAGAGAAAAATTCTCCCCCCCCTCCATGTCCTCTACAACCCCTTCGTTGACGGGACTAGTAATAGTGTTTTCTTTTTGTCATGTCCTTGGTTTGTTTTTCATTGTGCTAGCCTTTTACTGTCGCACAATTAGCCTTCTTAGCTCTATTTCATCTCGGGCCTTGGTTTGCATAATCGTCTTTAGCATGTCTATTACACAGTTCCAGTGCGTTTCACTTTTTCATAGGATTTCCGCTACGTTTTCAGTGGAGACTATAGTTCCGCATTTCCTGTAGGCTTCCTCACGTGTGTTTCTCCATCTACTGCAGTCAGAAACTGTATGCTCTGACGTGTCTATCTTCTGACAGTATCAACAGACATTGCTTGGGAGTTTCCCAATTCTATTCAAGTAACTGGCGAATACCCCGTGCCTGTCATGGCTTGAGTGATGGCATAGCCAGTCATAACTAAACGCATGCAGTAAAACTACTCTGTTCGTACGACAAGTGTCGTGCTACCTAGATACGACCCTGATTATTATCGTCAGAGTACGCATCCAGTATAACCGCAGCCTAAGGGAGACTTCTAATTTTTTTAGAGGTGGCTTATATGTGGTTTGTTTCATATTTTGATAATTCATATTGACCTATCGTTGCTTTGATAAGTACATATTACAATCCCGCCGTGCGCTATACCATCAGGATGATTTGTATGGTAATATTTATAACTTGGTGGTTTGAAGTGGCTGCTTTGTTGGAATAGTTGGTTGACTAAGTGTTTGAATTCAAATAATTAATTGAGTTGACTGTTACTTGATGAAAATCCATATCAACAATATGAAATAACGTTAAATTCTTAACTGACTTCCACTTTATTTATAAAGTTAAATAACGTTAAATTCTTAACTGACTTCCACTTTATTTATAAAGTTAAGAATTTAACGTTATTTCATATTTTATAAATAAAGTGGAAGTCAGTTAAGAATTTAACGTTATTTCATATTGTTGTTTGAATTCATCCAAGAATTTAGTTTGTTCTAAGTTGCTTTTAATTGCATCTACGTAAGTTCTTGACTGTTGAGGGTTAATGGGATGTTCTTTTCCCGAACTTACTGTACTTAATGATAATTGAGAGCAAAATGTATTTGTATTTCTAAATAAGTCCTATCCATCGATATGTACTTTGTACTTGTAGGTATCCGTCTAAGTTATATGAAAGGTATTTGTATTTATAACGTATGCACAGTTGAAAAAAAAACTCGCAGCAATCCATGGAAAATTAACGTGTGTCTTAACTTGATTGTAATGAAATAAATGCAAACCCAGTCATGTTACAGAACGTCATGAATGGTTTAAAACGTAGAGTTTTAAAATGTATTGAACAGGGTGGAGGGTATTTTCGACCCTTTTTATAAATTAAAAATAAAATTTCAATTAGTAACATTGCATTTTTTTGTGATATTTGTAAATAAAATAAGAGTACTAAGACATACCTTCATTGTCATTTCAAAGCATGCTAGAATTTTTTTTCAACTGTACATACGTTACTTAAGTACATATACATATATCTTCTTATTGTACTTGTACTTGTTGTAATTATAAGAAGTACTTGGCACAGCTCTGTTGCATAATTAGCGAATTTAAACTATTCTAAAGTTGATGACTCCTCTCAAAAATATTTCCAATTCGAAATTGATTCGTTGCATTTATGAATGTGTAATACACAGGAAGTTTCTCGGTACTAGATACAGGTGCATCTAATGTTATTCGTGGGTTCTATTACCTGTACACTTAAGTACACGAGTATAGGTATAATAACGACTAATGGCATTCGCAGAAAACGCAAGCGACAAGTTTCTCTGTGAGAAATCCGATAATAAAATAGTACAGAAACCGTCGGTTTGCGAGGAATTAAAATTCAAAAACTGGTCGCCTATGTTAACAAAGCTCATGTGAACTTTTCTGAAGCGAATAGCTCTGTCATTGTCCTTCCTGTTGGTTCACATGCCGGCGAGCGTCTGGCGCGATGGGAAATTCAACGGCGGGGCTGCACGAAAATCCCACGGTCTACCCCGTCTAACCGTCAACAATGCTGCTGGTGCTGATACACAAGGAGGGAGCTATATCTGACGACGATGTTCTCCCATTATGTTTAATTTGTGCTTTTCCGATTCGCTTCCGAGGTGATCATTAAATATTCTATGGATACCTTGGCGGCGATAAAGACTCAATAATCGCCTGTGAATTGTAAACGGAGGATAATTTTTCAAACGCTTCGGTCTCTATGAACCTTGTAGGGAAGCAAATTGAGAACGTAAAAAAATATTTCCAGGCCGTAAATATGCACTTTGCATATCTTATTTACTCAGTCAAACTTATTAACATGATTAAGATTAAGAAGATGTAGATATTTTTTTTAATCAAATTAAAATGCGTCACATAAAAAGTGAGCAAATAAAAATCAGATTAGAGTAGGCGGTACAAAGAAAATGTATGTCTGTGATTAACTGAATTAATTAATGTAATACATTCATGGACTGTCAAATTTATTGACTTTTTATTTAATCACAGACATACATTTTCTTTGCACTGCCTGCTCTAATCTGATTTTTATTTGCTCACAGGTTACTAAACTACAAACTAATTTTAAGTAGAAATTCCAAAGATCGTAGAAAAATTAGTTAGCAGTTGTCTCAGCGAACTAACCCTGACAAAAAGTTATTTTTTTGTAAAAAGAAAAACAACCATGTGTCACAGCCAATTACACAAACTCCTCCAATAAAGAAAGCAAACGGGCTATGAATTATAGACAAATACCAGAAAGCACATGAATTTACCAAACATCTGAGAATGTCTTTAAACTTAATATAACGAAACTGACTAAGCAGCAGAAGATGAAAGAGGAAATTATTAGTAAAAATCGTCCACCTCGACGGAATTGCCAAAGAAAGAAGACCTAAATCAAACCTTAGCACTGTAGACCTTGAAGGCACTGACAAATGTTTTCTTTTCTGTCGAATACCTAACCTAACACTACATTCTCATTTTTTCCCATTCGAGTTTAATACTCATAATATCAAATTCACGGAACTTGAGCTCTGCGCCAACAATCACCGAAGTTTCAACCGACAAATATTTCAATATTATTTCTTTGTCGACGGTGAATAAGAAAGAAGGATGGAGTTATGCTTTATATGTCTGATCAAGCAACATAAGACGCGTTTAATTTGCGATTGGAGATGGCGGCATCTGTGCGAGTCCCCCTTTTGGTCCCGCTTATTTAGGTCACAGGGGTGACTTAAGTTGCCTACTCTCAAGGAATAGTGAGGTGTTTCGGACCGACTACGCTATCTTGCGTGGGGTGAGGTTCTCTCGCGCTCAGAGGCTTATTTACTTTAACTTCCCTTAAAGGCCACTTGTCGTAAGGACAGTCAGTATATTGGCTAAAATTTGTCGCTTGGGCCTCTTAGATTGTTTATATTAACAATTAAGTCAAGAAATTGTTCCATGAATAACCCTGAAGTAATTTTATTTAAAGTTAATAATTTTGAATTTCAATTTTCACAGGAGAAACATTCATAAAAATATTATCCATTTTAGGCATAAAATAGGGAACAAAAAATTTAGTACACCCTTAAGCAATAAAACTAGGCAAATGCTTAAAATAGTGTAAAAATAGGTATTTAGGCACGAAAAATATACTTACATCTTATTCGTAATCTAAATGTTTGAAACTTAATTGACTCTACTTTTCCTTAAATAAAATTTTAGGCAATGCATAAAGATCTGGGCTTTAATTATTATGAGAGGTCCTTTCGATATAATCAGAAAGCGGATAACCTTAGGTTTTACCTAAAATCATCCAAACCATAACCATTGAATCAAAATTATTTGTACGGAATCCTATGCAATTCTTTTATAATTTATTTATCCAACTCATTCAACATGCCTACTTCTGATATCAAAAATCTAAAACTGGTTGCTCTCTAGTTAAAATCCTTAAATTTAAAACAACCAATTTAAAGAAAAGGTTCTTGTTCTGCAAGATTAACCATAACAGTGGTCATGCTAATCTGCAAATTTAAAAGCGACAGTAATAAGACTAATAATAGTAAAGCTCTGCGTTGCTCACTTAACAGTTTAAAAATGCCAACATCAGCGAACTGTTTCCTCCCATTACCAACGCAAATTGTTTGTTAACATCTACATACATCGTTATTAATTTGCATTTGAAGCAAGCACAACTACTCTCTCGGGCGTAGACCGTTCACACGGATTATGTCGCAGTCATAATTGAAAGGAAAAATACTTAATGAAGTTATTAATTAAAAATAGTAACTCGTCAGGGTCGCGATTACTACATGCATGTGCGTATGTATGTAAATCAAGTAAATAAATAAGCTTGGAAATCGGATTTTTTTTCACATCGAAGGCGTAACGTTGCGTCATGCTGCAATAATTTCAAGAGATAGCAAATATGACAAAGAGGTGTTAAATAACTGATATCTACGAGTAGTAATTCTTAGAACATTTTCGATTTACTGCTCTTGAACACTCAGATATCTCTATCTTCTATTAGTACTTGAATTGAAAACAAAGGTGTCGAAAATGTCGACCTGCCTGATTGTGAGTCCAAAACTTTCACGGGCAATTAATATTGCCCAACTGCCGGCAACTTCAGTCAATCTTTACGTCATGGCAACATCTAGCAGTACGAAATATGTGGAGCAACTTTTTGTCAATTAATTGTTCAATATTGCCCAGCGATATAGATCAATATCCAGCAATTACGAACGCCTGAACGGTCGAGTGGTAAGAGGACCGGCCTTGCAATCGCATGGTCGTCGATTCGAACCGCACTCGGGATTTTTCTCGGGGGTGGTCGGTATCGACTTCAGGCACCCTTCAGTGTTGGGGATAAAATTCGACACTGCTTCCCCTTAAACGGCGAGAAGGTTGGAAGTAACAAAGCCATGGAACACTTTACACACACTCAAATACACTCCCGCTCCTGAGGTCCTGACAAGTCTTTGACTTAGGACCCCGTTGGGCAACCACCACAGATAAAAAAAACTAGTGCGTACACGATAAATTCAGTGGAGCAACTGTTGCCGACAATAAACATCGTCTATCTTTTCTCTGTCGCTAAAAGTGCATTTTTTATAACGCATTCAATAAAAAAGATGAAAAGAAGAAATAGACGAATTAGGATGCGAACATTTCTCGCTAGTCGAGAACACTCTAATCTTCACATTGTGATATACGTACATTAACTTTAGAGGACTTATTATTTAAAAACCTCAGGAGAATGTTTCGAAGTGATTTTGAACTAATCGTGAATAAACTGTTCCAATATAATTACAAAAAAAAAAAACTACTAACAAAAAATCCGACTCCTATGCTAATAAAACTCATCGATCACAGAAAGATACGCAAGTATCAAGTATGTAAATGAGTGCGATAGGAACAAATTTTTATTTATTTGCCAAACCCAATGGATATACGGCAATTTGTAGCAATGAAACGCGACATAAACAACACGTGACTATGGAGCAATATTGCCATACGTTATCGAAATAGTTACTAGGAATTGCATGATGTTGATCGATATAGCTCCATTAATTGCTCCACTAGGTCGCCGAGCAACTAATTGCCGTAAATATTAGTGCTGGCAACCGAAATCGATTTTTTGGATAATCGGTTAACCGGTTTTGGATATTCGCGGTTTTGGAGAAAACCGAAAACCGGTTATCCGGATAACTCGGTTATTCGAGTATCCAGTTATACGGAAAACCGGTTATTCGAATATCCAGTTATTCGGATAACCGAATATTTGGATATTATCACTTTCTTGGATAATCGGAAATTCGAATAACAGGTTATTCGGATATTCAGATATCCGAATAACTGGAAATTCCAATAATTGGATATCAGAATGGGTTTTGTTTGTTAAAGATCTTCAGTACTTATTAGAAAAAACTACATACACATAGTTACATGTTTATTTACTTAATTGCTTTTATTATAACGTATTTGTGGATATCCGAATAGTCGTTTTTGGATATTCGAATAATCGGTTTTTCAAATATCCGAATAGTCAGTTTTTGGATATCCGAATAGTCGGTTTCTTGGATAATCGAATAATCGGTTTTAACCATTATTTGGATAGCCGATTATATCCGAAACCGGTTTCTAAAGAAACCGATTATTCGGTTTAAATTTTTTCCGGTTTTTGCCAGCACTAGTAAATATTGCTCGTATAAAAGCACATTTATAATGTCATTTCGACTCAAAATATACAGAGATTTTGACTATTTGTGACATTTTTGGTAAATTACATTAAAATCGCAAATCACTTAAAAATATGTGAAATAATTGCGCCCCAGCACAACTATTTTCCGACTTATAATTCGTGTCGTGAAAGCAAATAGCAACAATACCGTTGCCAACGGTTGCCAACCGTATTGTCGCTATTTGCTTTCACGACACGAATTATAAGTCGGAAAATAGTTGTGCTGGGGCGCAATTATTTCACATGTTTGCTTTCACGCGCTAAGCGTGCGTATATTTTGTTGGTCGTCGGGGTTGCGGTGGAGTTCTCGAGCTATTGTTCTGCTGATGAGGTCCCAATTAGGGCCGAAATAGCTATACAGAATATGCTCGGGGGCCCCATTGCGATCCTGACGACTCGCAACCAACATTTACACTTAAAAATAATAATAATTTTAGTTTAAATATGTTTTGGTGAATTTTAATACGCATTATAACGCAATTAACACGCACAGTCACATACATTATACTGGACAGTTTCTGCTTATACTCACATGTATGTTACATTAAAATGGTTGAGTATTTATCGTTTGTATTTGACTCTATTTTGTACAATGAATGGACAAAACTATAATTATAAAGATAACGCTATAAATTGGACTCGAAACCAACATTTCAACCTCATCGAGATGTTCTGACGTCATATTGATGGTCCAACAGATGATTCGCATGTAAGGTCGACAACTTTGAACACATGCTTCGACTGGTAAACAAATAAATCACTACAATACGAAAACAATTCAAATCTCCGTGTTAAGAATTCCTATCATTTTTCTTTAATTTTATTTGCATTGTAAATATAGTTTATTCTCACAAGCAACGTGTCCATCATAAACATTTCAGCATATTTTTATTAACCAACATTAATGCGTTACCCTTTCTTTGCTTTTTAAGCATGGTTCAGTAATTATAGACTTTGCTAAAAACAAAGAAAGTGTTTATGTTTTAATTTAATTTATGGTGATGGCAACCGGAATTTAAAACATTATAATCAGTAAACACGTTAATTATTATAATTTTGTTCTGTATGCGACGTTCAATGAGAAACAAATTCTCTTATTATAAAAGAAGAATTATCAACACAAAATTGTACAAAATCTAACAAAATTCAATACGTGCATTCAGTGTGTTATTTTTTAAAGCAATGGAACTACCTGTCGGAAATTATTGTTCGCTTGTTTCACTTTTGTACACCTTTGAAAACATAATTGATTTTAATTAATCTCGGAACAGTTAATACGCATTCACCATCAGTTGTGTAATCGTATGTTATTAGTTCACGGTCAAGTTTTATAACTGAAGGACTCTGATTCCCTACATAACACCACCATAAACGTTTGTGGCACGCTTTTAAAGACGTACCACGGGCGACATAAAAAATGAAGACACTTAAGACGCTCTAATGTAAACGTGTGTTTCCACAAGCTGTTGCTTTGGTACCGAAATTAATTTGACAAAAAAATTTATTTACTATGATCACTTGATCACACTGCTCTGGAAATTACTACAAACTCAATTAGAAGTATCATTTACATTAGTAAAAAAAACGTTAAAATCACTGTTAAGACTTGTCCTCATTTTTTTGTCGTCTGTGGTACACTTTTGGTTCTCGTCTTTCGCCTAATTTTTTATGAAAAGTTTAAGTAGCGACATCCTGTGATCGCTTTTTGACTTAATATTGCATTAGGATACACATGTTGAAGCCAGTTTGCTACATAATAAGTCATTTCATAAAAGGCGGCCATGCGTGCTGTCAAGCATAATTTTAATCAGTATTTTTTGTCGGTCTCTTCAAGAATCACTCTGTATATTCAGGAATAAATTAATTTGTATCTTTAAACTCCAGCTTTAATTAAGTATGAGCAAATGAAATAATTTGAGGTTATTGTTATTTTATGATGATACTCATTTATACATTTTAAATGTATATTATATTTTAGAAAAATTGTGTGCAAATCGGTTTTGATTACAGCAGATTCCTCGAGCAGGCTCTGTACAGCTGTTTCAGGCCTAGTTGGGCCTTCGTCAGCAGAACCTGGACAGATCGGTTTGGTTTGCAGTGGAGTTCTCGAGCTACGGTTCTGCTGACGAAGGCCCAACTAGGCCTGAAACAGCTGTACAGAGCCTGCTCGAGGAATCTGCTGTAATCAAAACCGATTTGCACACAATTTTTCTAAATTTCTCATATGCTTTGACAGCAAGCATGGCCGCCTCGCATGGGATGACTTATTATGTGGCGAACTAGCTTCAATTTGTCAATCCTACTGCGATGTTAGGTCAAAGATGCAAGATGTCGCTACTTAAATTGTTTATATTATATTTGTTTATATTTATCTTTATTAATCGTGTCTTCAATTTAAACCGCTCGCCATTGCTAACTTCTTTATTTTTAAATATAGAAACTCATTGCAATTGTTTCTTTGATTAAAAATTCAGAATTAGTTTGAAAATCAAAATATCTTTGCTAATTGAACCGAATTCTATCTTTAAAAATAAAAAAAGTTAGCAATGGTTGAAAGATTCAAATTAAATAGCTTGCATACCTGTGTTTATTTGTGTTGCATATGTGTGTGTTATACTTATTTATGATGTTATTTATAATGTACACCTACCGTGAATATATCTTATTCTGAAACATGCAAAATACACGTATCCGTTTGTTGCTAGAGTAACGTAATAATTAAATGACAGCAATGTATTAAAGCGTGTATTTTATTTTGAAACATATTTTGTTCCATTACTTTATTTCTCCTACGGGCAAGTTCGCGTTTACGTTCGGAGTAGGTACGCTCTGATCGAAAGTGTGAGGGAGAGCGATTGCGTTTCACTGCATGTAAGGTAAGAGCGATAAAAAGAAACGCTCCGATCGATCCGAGCGTAAACGCGAACTCACCCTATGTTTCAAAATAAAATACACGCTTTAATACATTGCTGTCATTTAATAATTACGTTACTCTAGCAACAAAACGTATGTGTGTGTTTTGCATGTTTCAGAATAAGATACATTCACGGTATACATTTTAAAAGCGTATCATAAATAAATACAACGTCTAATTATTTCGAAACGATAATATACAGGTATTCCAAATTGATTTGTCTATTAATAGTTTTCGGGGAAGGAAATATACAAAATTCTGAAAATTAATACACTGCCCAAGGGGAAAGTGATCTTTCAAATTAAAATATTTTCATTTTTATATCACTTCCGGCTATACCTGAAGTCGCCGTTAACTTTCTTATTTTAAATGGAATGTTCATTGCAAATTCTGATTCTACAAATTATTCTAAATAAAAAGTGTTAAGGCTTCCCTATACCTAAATCTAACCGACTCTGGAATATCTTCAAATTTATTTAAAAAATTGTTTTAGTGACCTTTCATTTAAGAGAATGTATTTCCGACACTTTCAAATTTCAAGATTAAAGTGGCATGTCGTTTAAAAGTATAATCTTCAGACATGTCATCAAATCATATCCTAATTATCCCTGAAAAATTCAGAGACTGATCAGTGATCACTATATGTTATCGAAGCTCATTATGTTTAACTGCCCAAACCTCAATTTTCGTAAATGGAATACCCTGTATATTTTTTCTTATAAACGTTTACCCTTATATTTCATCACTATTTTGCATTAAAACTAATAATATCAGAAATTCATAATATAAGGTCTGTTCCAAGCACACTTTGTGACCGTTTCGAAACCGTCACAAGCATGCATTCATCAAAGTTTTAAACTCGACAAAGTTGTCAACATCGATCATTATTTCGGTGGGCAACTGATTATGACAGTTTCTTAAACGGTCAGAAAGCGTGGTTGGAACAGAGCTATAATAAACAGACGACTGTGTTTACACCTTTCCAAGAACATCTGGGTGGTTTGAGATATCTAAAATTCAACAAAATTTTGAAAAAAAAAACAGAAAATAAATATGATTCTGTTTTCATTGAACGTAGACTTAGCCGTTGCAGCTTGCACTTCGCTTCGCATAAAATCAAACATAATCCACCTGCCTTTCCTTTAACATAAACAGATTTTCAAGGTTTCAGATTCTGGTCTTGACGCGTTCAGGTAAAGCGCAAAATGAAGCAATTTACAATTAAGTGTAAAGCGTAATGAGAATTTATGGCATTGGAGGAAATTTTTATGGGTCACGAGATTATTATTTATCGTAGACCGGATATGAATTCATAAACATTGCAGTTACTTTTAAATAAAAATTTAATTTATGTACCTATGTCTAAAACGGGAAACGAATTGGTAAGAAAAAAAGTCACTCTGTATAAAACAGATAATTTTTAATTCAATATTTTGTTGTTTTGGTGAAGTTAAGCATTAATTTAAAATTTAACATTTTTAGTCAAGTTTCTGGAAATAAGGAACAACGATCCACAGTTCTAGAAAAGTTTGTTCACAAATAATAGATTTGAATTAAACATAAAAACATTGACAAAATAATAATCTTCACATTTTACTTTCTTTTTATTTACCACATGAAAAAATTCATTGTTTAAAAAAGTTTTTGAAGTATTTTTTTCTTATTGCTTTATTTTCATTCTTTTTTTACACTAACATTATTTATACCTACACCATATAACCCTATAACAAGATACCTTCCACTCACCTTGTAACAGTACCACAATATCTGATTTCTAATTTTCTTTGCTAATGAGATATTGATTATAAAAAATACATCTCTATTTTCCAAAAACCATAAACAAAGCCTAATATCTTAAAAACCGTAGGACGTAGGTACAGTGAACCCTTATCAAACTTACCCTAAAATAATCTGACAAGCTCAAATTCGTGATAAAACATAGAATAGTCCATTTAAAATAACGAACTTACACATCGTACAGCCAAATTGGCGCAGCCTGTATACTAGAAAATAATTTTAAATTATGCGCAGCTTGAAAGAATGATACTTTTGTATAAAATATTTTTCCACATATTCTATAGGAACGGCGTTAATGAAGAAACCCGGTTAAATGCCACAGATTGCATGGACAACTAAATAACTGATATGCCTCAAATTTATTTTGAATAGCAGAAAAATAATTACGGTGCTACACGAGTATACGCTGGGTGGTATGCATAAAACGAAGTAGATGCTAATACTTCCCTAATTAGTATATTCTTCGAAGTATCTTCTATTACATAAAGTACCTACTGCAGCTCTGAAGCATATACTACGAAAGCAAAGTTTATACTACAGCACGTAGTAAATACTACGCTGCAGTAGTATTTACTATTAAAATGAATCTGAGGCTTTGAAGTAGATACTACAGTAGGTGCTTCTACAGCGAAGTAAAAACTTCTATGTGCTCTTGTATCTACTAGATCGCATAGTAAATACTACGTTACTATAGTAGATACTTCAGTTTCGAAGTAGGTGCTTGAAGTATTAGCATGTACTTCGTTTTATGCATACCACCCAATGAATGATATCCAAATAATATATCTCGATAACTACTGAAGAGGTATAAAACATAAAGTTATTTTCATCTATACAAAGTGAATCAAAACAGTGGTGCCGAACACAACTTTTTTATTTGAAATGGTACACCCTATATAAGAAAACAAATTTCCCATAAAATGAGCAATATGGCAAATATCAGAAATTTCAAAATGACAAAACTTAATTTTCTTAAATAGCACGCCCTATATTTTTCTATCCTAAATTCTTCGTTTATTAAAGTACTTTCATTTTTGTTAAGTATGTCTTATGCCTATCTGCGATATTTTTTGAGATTTTCAGATCTGCTACACCAACATTTCCTCTACAGTCTCTACACTCACCCAGTAAAAGCTACATGTCCGCGTATTCCGGAAAGAAGAATTTCATTTCAAATGAAATTAGCAAACCAATGAATAATATCAATAAATAAAGCAAACAGCACTTTGAAAATAACCAGAAATATAAATGAGAGGAAAATAATCCAACATAAATCTGACAGCACTAGAAAATAATTCGTTTCTAAAGATAACGTTCTTTAACCTGACTGAAATCTAAAATGATTAATACCTGATTAATAAATAAGTACCACGGACGACATAAAAAATGAGGACACTTATAACGTTCTAATGTAAAAGGGTGTTCCAGAAAACTGTTGCTTTGGTACCGAAATTAATTTGACAAACAAATTTATTTACTATGATCACACTGCTATGGAAATGATTACAAACTGAATTAGAAGTAGCATTACTCATTAGTAAAAAAACGTTAAAATCACTGCTAAAACTTGTCCTCATTTTTTCTGTCGTCGGTGGTACATACGAAATAACAAAAAAGGACAATGTTGCCTGCTTGTAAATTTTGGTAAACGGCAAAGATTGTAATTGAAGGGGTTAGAACCATAAAGATCTTAAGTAATATAACGGCTCAACTAACACTTACACCCTTTTTGGAACTAAAAGATTTATTGTTTTTTTTAATCACTCAAACGAATTGTTAAATTTGAATCTTCTGGTTTTATAAGTTAGATTAAGTTATAAGTTTTACAAAGATTTGAAGGGATGGAGAAAAACAAGCTTCATGCTAAAATTTTATTAGAAATTTATGAACTTACTGGTGGCAGTACTTGGAGATGATCAAGCAGTAAAGAATTGATCACAGGAGTTTAGATGCGGAAGAACAACCTGTGAACCTGTCGGCCACAAACTGTATGCACTCAAGAGAACGTTAATCGTTAATGACTTTATCAAAGAAGATTGACCACTACGCGTTTAGCAGAAACAACAGGCATTTCAAATGGTAGAATTGGAACCATAATAAGTTACTATCTGGGACTGCACAAGGTATCAGCAAGATGAATACCACGAAAGTTGACACCCGAACAAAAACGACAGTGTGCTGTAAGCGATTATACCAAGCAACAAAGATTCACGCGTTACAAAAATTTTATAGTGCAATTTCCGTAAGTTGGTAAAGAAAATTGCACTGCTCCGACACCTCAGCGGGTTGGGAGTGGGGGTTTTTTGCTCCTCCTTGGAGAAAACAACCTTTAACTGATGACTTTGTTCTCCTATTATATGTAATAATTGTTCTTTTTTTTTTTTTAATGATCAAAGGAAAAGAATAACAAATAGACATCAATATTCAGAAATTCGCTTCATTTAATAAACTTGAATGTTATTTAGTTGGTGCATAACAAGACAACGAAATATAATAGTTAAACCAAGCGTACTTATAATAATTGAAAGATTGTACAGAAATTACTGTACCGTTCAGATCTGCACGGCTCACAACATAAAAAAAAGGTAAGTATCTTATTATTTTATCAAAAATATTTAAGTGAATAAGAAATAAATAAATTATGAGCTTAACTACACGAGAGTAATTATGTTGTTTTTTTTTTTTTCTTTTCTTTTTTTTTAAATTAATAATAAAAATTTTACTTTTAGCTCCCGAAAATGGAGAACCCAAAAAAAGTAAACAAACGAAAATCGGACTTATCTTAATCCAAAAAGCAAGTGGACGATCGTCCGTATAAGTCGACCACAGCAGCGTTTCCAAAATTGTGACCGGCTTTAGCCATAAGCGCTCGGCGAAACCAGCAACCACTTTCGTGAGAAGAAAATCGGGTGAGGGACAAATCCCAGTTTCCAAAACGATAAGATGCCCACCGAAGAGAAGGGCGTTTCAGCACCAAATAACAAAAGGAACCTGAAATATTCCACTCCTATAAGTAAATCTAACAAAACCGACCCCAAATAAAAAAACAAATACTTGTATTTGCAAATTATCAAATAAAAGGACAAGATAATTATTATACCTGGTGTTGTTGGTTCCTCGTCGTCTGAAATAGTGATGAAACTTCCAAAACCTCCTAGGGAGTCGCGCGTTAATTGAATCCCCAAAAAAAACGTGCGTTTAATTCCTGCTTCCTTAATCCCACTTAGGATCGATTAAATGATTCTTAAACCTCCACTTAAATGCAACTCAACTAAATATCATGAAACCGTTTCACAAGATGCAGGAAAACTGAAGAAACATGCACACCTTCAGACGGAAAATTAGTAATGAATCCAACGCCGAAATTGATTGCCAAGGAGCGAAAAACGACCCAGAAGAGTAAGATCGCCAAGTACAAAAAGTTACCGGGCAAGACAAACAAGCCGTAAATTGCGATAAATTGAAACTGCTCGCACTTAGGAATTTTTAAATAATAATTCAACGAGAAAGGTATACAGGGTGAAATAAAATTATTAGTTTCAAAAATAGAACGTAACAGTGCGAATTTGGCCTTGTTTATCCGTAATCCGAAAAGTCTTGAATTGCTTCGACACAGTTTTATCTAGAGTCTAAACTACAAAGCAAGGTGTGGCAACATCGAGGATCACCACAACCTCGCAAATTTAGGGTCAAGCATTTAGTAGGCAAAATTATGGCCATCGTTTTGGGATACGGAAGGAATTTTAATGATAGATTATCTGGAACGTGGTCACCCAAGGATTATTATTACGCCACATTAATTACTAAACTTCATGATGGGCATTAAAGAAAAACTAGGAGGAAAATTGTCGCAAGACATTCTCTTTCACCAGGACAATGCTGCACTTCATAAAAACCTCGATTCCTTGAACGCCGTTTATTGATGCCGATTTCGAACTGATGACATCTCCACCCTATTCACCTGATCTTAGCTCCTAGTAATTTTTGTTTATTTCCAAAATGGAATTAATACATCCGGAGGGAACTTGGGGAATTTGAGATGTTGTGGCAGAGGTTCAGAAATTCTTCTGTTAATCTACTACCAAGACACTGATTTTTTTTAAGAAAGATGTTTATATGTTAAGACATAGGTGGAATAAGTGTCTTCAAATGTAAGGCGATTATGCTGAAAATACACTCATCACAACGGTCCAGCGGACAAACGAAAAATACGTTTGCGTACGTTAATCAAAATTTTGTGCGAATATAGCATTTATACCTTAGGATCCAGTTGGCGATGTTTGTCTTTGTGTCCGTAATCAAACGAAAGCTAGCTGATGACATTTGTATCGAAGTATTGTTTGTGCTCTCAATACGTTTTACATTAATTTAGTTGATGTTTATCTGAGAAGAATATAAGTTACATTTTATAATGTTTTGGAAACAATAAAAATTGAAAGGCTGCATCTTAGTGGTGAAATTCAGTTAAGAGCTGCAGGGTAACGTGACCATTCGAGATGTGCAAAGGCTGTAAATTCTACAAGAAATACCATTTACCATTGGGCGCTTGTGGCAGCGTTATGGAGAAACTGGTGACGTAAAAGAAAGATTCTGGCCCCACCAGAAAAACAAATGCAATACAGGATAGATTTATTCGCATGCAAGTTTTTCGTAACCGAAATCTCAATCAAGTAAAAATTGAGCTCCAAAACGTCCATCAGCTAGATGCCAGTGATCACCCATTAAGAAATAGGTTACATGAGGATGGCCTCCTTGCTCAACGTCCAGTTAGGGTTCATGTGCTATCGCATATCAATCGTGCACGGAGATTAGAATGGACTGAAGAACACGTCAACTGGCAAGAACTAGATTGGGATCATGTGCTCATCACTGATCAACTGAATAAAGATTCGGTTTGAAGTCAGATTCTAGAAGGCTGAAGGTGTGGAGAAGACCTGGAATCGAAAATCGTTTGGCAACTGCTCAAGAAGTGGAGCGGTACCAAGGGGAGACTGTGATGATTTGGGCTGGTCAAACGAGGTCAAAAACGAGGTGTTGAGATTGACCGTAGAGGTCAATCCCAAAACCAACTGACCTCGTTTTTGTGGAAGGCTCTTAACAGTCAACACGTATCGGGACACAATTCTACAACCTGTTATCCTTCCATAGGCGGAACAAGTCGGGGGGCAGTTCTTACACACTGTATTAAATGTGTAAATCTTTCATTTTCATTCCGATTTCGTTGTAATTTCTAATAGCGAATTCCAATCGCTGCACTGGCGCACTATGGGGCCAAAAGCACTTTCGCGTGTCAAAAATCTATAACTTTTTTATTTACTAACTTACGTTAATGAAATTTGGTACATAGATTAAGAAGACTATAGGCTTTATGGCCGTGATGTGATTTTTGTAAAATTTTTATTTACTTCTTTATTATACACTGCGTTCGTAAAGTATGGAATAAATTCATTTTCTACGAAATAAACGATTTTCATGTAAAATCCTGAAACAGGTCGATTTTTAATTAAAAAGTGACACTATTTTAGTGGAATTTTGTATCTCCCCCTCCAACCCCCTCCGAGTGACAGTTGCTCCTTTAAAATTTTTAAATCGAATGGGGGGTCATGTGATACCTCACTTGAAAGAGCTTTTCATTCTCGATTCAGTAGTATAAGAATTTTTTAGATTCTTATTTTTTCTAAAAAGAATAATACATTTTAAAATCAACACACAAAAGTTTAAAATGAAATAATTTAAATGAAATGTTCGAACTGAGAACTGTTTGATTCATGACAACAGTACAAACGTCGCTGACGTTCATCTAAAACACTTCATTTCCAGGGTAATTTGATTAATTCCAATTTTTTTTAAATTTTTTTAAAATTATTTATGAAATGTAGTTGAAACTGTAGATAACTACTCATATATGTAATCAACGTAGAAGTAAAAATAATAATACCATTATCAAACAAACTGTTCAAAATGTCCTCCTCCTACCTCTTGACAATAACCAAGACGAAATTCAAACTCATGCAAAACATTGTCGATTATTTCCGGACTGATTCCTCATATTTCATTTCTTATTCTGTCTTTTAGTTCTTCAAGACTGTTTGGTTTAGTTCTGGAGACTACTTTTTAGAAATCTCTTTAAAAAGAAATCGAGAGGTGTTAGATCAGGAGATCTAGCCGGCCACTCAATTGCCCCCCCCCCCTTCAACCAATCCATCTATTGGGGAAACGTCATCCAAATAATTCATTTTAAAATTTAGTGTGTTGATTTTAAAATGTATTATTCTTTTTAGAAAAAATAGGAATTAAAAAGAAATTCTTATACTACTGAATAGAGAATGAAAAGCCCTTTCAAATGAGGTATCACATAACCCCCATTCCATTTAAAAATTTTAAAGGGGCAACTGTCACTCGGAAGGGGTTGGAGGGGGAGACGCAAAATTCCGCTAAAATAGTGTCACTTTTTAATTAAAAATCGACCTGTTTCAGGATTTTACATAAAAATCGTTTATTTCGTAGAAAATGAATTTATTCCATACTTTACGAACGCAGTGTATGTGTCGTAACACCGAAAAGTGAAAATTTCTTAAGAGTAAAGTGCCCTTATTTTAAAAGATACAGAAAAATGTCATAAGAAAAATTTGTTTAGAATTAAAAGTTATAGTCAAATACAAAATTAGAGCGATTAGTTTGAAGGTTGAGAAATTTAGAGTTTGATGCGAATCAAATAGCGGCTACTCTGAAGCTCATTTTAAATGAACGATTACGTACATAAGACATAATCTACGTGTAAAGTATTATACATCATTGGAAAGGGCGCATCTTCTAGTTTTAAAATAACTACATAAATATGTAAATTCCTTACTGCTTTGTTTAATAAAAAAAACATAAACATAGGTACGTTTAATTTGCCATTTTAAAACTTAGCTTAAAGATTTAACGGTCATCGGGATTTGCCGGTGTGGAGTTATTGGTAGAATATAATAGCGAAAATAGTCCTCTAAATGATAGCGGAAATAACTTTTGCACATATTTGCACCTAACGTCAAAAAACAGGTTAAAAGATGGTGGCCTACGTTTAGTGTAAGTAGCTGTCGTATTTTGCTTTTAACCACAAAAGACGAACATAACCACTGAAAAGGTAATAATACTTATTCATTGTCAAAAACCATACATTTCTTTTCCACCATATCACCAGCAGAAAATATGTATTTGACTATCACTTTTAATTCTAAACAATTTTTTCTTATGACATTTTTCTGTATCTTTTAAAATAAGGGCACTTTACTCTTAAACAATTTTCACTTTTCGGTGTTACAACACATATAATAAAGAAGTAAACAAAAATTTTACGAAAATCACATCATGACCATAAAGCCTATAGTCTTCTTAATCTATGTACCAAATTTCATTAACGTAAATCAGTAAAAAACAAAGTTACAGATTTTCGACACGCGAAAGTGCTTTTGGCCCCATAGTGTGGCGTAGACTCGCTGTATCTTCATCTCTTATTAATATATGAGGTTAAAATGAGATGAGAATACACTGACTGTGCAGTAGTACAGCGATTGAAATTCGCTATAAGTTAGAAATTTGCTTTGTTTGTTGAACATCCTACATAACAAAACTTCGGTAACTTCATTTTTGGTTTGTACTAAAAATAAAAGTCGTCCTATTTTACGCGCCTCAGTTTAGGGGAGACCGGAATGACTGAATGTGCGCATTTTTGCTTCAGACTCCCAGAATATAGAAAATAATAAAGATAATACCATCATTTTATTTACACAATGCTCCAGATATTTATGGAACAAATTTCAAAGCGTCTTAAAGCAACAAAATACGGACAATAAAAAATAAAATTCATGACAGTGCTCCTGCGGACCTGCGGACAGATACCCCATATGTACATACGAGGTAATTGTGCGCGGGTATGGGGTAACTTAGCGCAGTAGAATATTTCTCTTTTTAGGTGTTAAGATTGAAAATGTGTTGAAATAAAATATTTCTAGTATAGTTTCTACTATATGCATATTTGGTTATTAAAAAAACGTGGGTGATACAGCAAAAATAAGATTCTTTGAAAATAGAAACTGAAAAGAACACATGTTCTTCTTCTTTGGTAATTGACATCTGAAGGATTATTTATGTATCACAAAAATCAGAAATATAGATAAATCGATAATAACGGTATATCAATATCGATATTTTTATGTTATTGATAACCGATATTGAAAATATGATATCGCGCACCCCAAGTCCCAACCGTTGCATAATGTATGTACCTATCTAGAACAGAGAGTACTCCTAAACCATTGTTCAATTTTAAGTGGCAACTCCCCACATCTGTGGAGGCATGTATCTTCTTCTGGATTTCAGTTACTTTTGCATAAATATAAATGTTGGGGTAACTACACGCGCGCGCACTTACCCCTTCACAATGCGCATAATTTCCCCGTACCTACGTTATTTTATTATCACAAAATTGTAAAAAAGAAAATTTCAATAAAAATCAAATGCGCAATGCATTCTTTAAATGTTACTGAATAACGTAACACAAAACCGAAATTAAAATATTTATAATTAATTTCATTACGGCTTAAGTTTTCCGAATCCAGACATACATTGAAAACGTATTGCTGTCATACTGAACTTGATTGGTAAAGCAGATACTATTAGGGCTTTCAAAAATTAGAGTTGTGGGTGGATAACATAGATTTCATGAGCAGTCATTTTTTTGTAAGTCTATTTACTTTTTGAGATGAATGAGTGCGTACAAATACCCCGTGCGCACACTTACCCCATTTTCCCCTATACTTCGAGACTCGCCTAAGGTTAGGCTGATCATAATGTGGCCAATTAAATCGTTGTGATTTGAAGGAGATGTAATCCGTAATGGAAATATGAGTAGGGATACGATAGCCGTACGATAGAGCAGGGCCAGAATGAATTCCATGTTTCGTCCACGGGCATATCAGTTAATCGTCACTTTTCTGGTACCATGTATTTCATATTTTTTTTACATAGGCACACGTATACCTCTATACAGTTTCACATTCTTGTTTTTATTAATATTTGCCATAAAGAAAAAAATTAGATTTAGATTGCCCACGATTGAAATAGAGTACGATAGCCGTTGTTTCCACTGCAGGTCAATAAGGGTAAGGTTAGCATGCAGGGTTAACGATTTTGATGGTCACCACTGTACATAGCGATTGGTTACCGTTTTGTAAACACCCGGTATACACTTACAGTGGAAAATAATGATAACTTTTCTAAAGCTGTAATTAAAATAAGTATTGAAGAATGAAAACAGTTACGAATCATTTCCAAATTATTTCCGGCACCTGTTTGGGGATACTAAACCCTTGCCGGAAAGCAGACTGCAACCAAATAATTTACCCGGAACAGCGCGCGCGTTCTATTTATAGCGTATTCATTCACTCGTCGTAAGATTATGTTGCAAGAGCGCAAAAACAATTATTTTTCTCGTTAGCCAACTTGTTTGTACTATGTGGTACTACCTTGGTGATGGTGACAACTATAAAGTTAAATTTACCTTTACAATTTAAAGAAACTGACGTGATTCGTAGCCACGTGGGGGTCTCCGACAGAGATGAGGAAAGTCGGCCGCAGACAAGAAAGAGATGCAAATAGATCAATAACCCAGAGTTGTAGGTGCAAGAACCGACGTACCTCAATTTCTCATCTCGCTCCCGCACGTAACACTCCAGCAGTTTTTTAGCACATGAAAAATTCAATGAAGGAGGATGAGATTGTCCGCAGAGTATTAAGATCTCCAATTGATCGTATGAATGTGTAAGTACGCGATCTATTTAAAATGACCACCATTAAATAATAACAACAATATTTAATATGGGGCGCACGTTCGCATTCTGCGAAATCACTCGACGTACTAGCGCACAACGGTGTAATTGTTTAAAAAGCGCACGGTTATTAACAAATGGCCTTGTGTATTAAATACCAGTTTCTCACAAATAAGTGATAACTTACACCTGCAAATCCGCCTACCGAGTTTTAAAAAAATCCAATGATAAAATATTAAGAAAAGAGATAAAGCTGGATATCGCCGCGGTTATTTAACTAATTATCTAGGCGCTCAGAATTGTTTAAACAAACATATGCAATATTTTTAGCTCACCTAGAACATTCCGGTGGACTTCTGCCGATGGCACATCGCTCTTTGAGTTGGCCCACACGCACACATTCACGCTGATGTTGAGAAACAAAACACCGGCGATTTTGTCAAATCAAAACCATCAAATTTCCATCACAAATTGTTTGACTTCTCTCCCCGCCCGCACCTACTCGCGTTTTAGCTTATTTTGGGCGATCGTGTCTGAGCTAGAATCGGGCCGCTCGGTTTTCACCGCAGAGAGACCGTCGTAATTGGTCCAGAGAAAGATAACTTTATATCGCAGGCAAGTTGTTCGAATGAGACAGCACTATAGCGTGTGGGACAATTAGCCATGGCATCGACTTACGAAATTACTTACTGGAAAAGATTAATCTCTATCTGTCGCAGTCAGGTGTGTTGATTAGCCCGTTTCGTGGAGACAAGCGCGGCAGTGATAAGAAGAGAAATCCACGTTTGCGCAATTTCGTCTGCCGTTGGTCACGGCATCTTTGCGTTGACGGCGAAAGTTTGGCGCAATTTTATAAAGAGATATTGATCTCAATTAAATAGTGGCAATAGTAAATTGAACTTTAGATAAATTCTAATTAATAATAGATAATTTGAACGATTTTATTCAACATGTTAGTTTACCTATTTCACATAAGTATTAATTCCTTTGTACCGTCTGACTTACAAAAAATGCACCACTGCCAATAACTCTGTTATTAATTATTAATAGTCCGATTTCAGTAATTCAAAAATCAGGTAAAAGTCCGTTTTCACGCTCGTGCAATATGCGCAGATGAAGTCAAATTTGCACAAGGAAGTCGTTGCGTGAAAACGCATCTTTTTTTGCTTGCACAAGCCAAAAGTTTGGCAAACTGACCGTAAAATGGATTATTAATTAAATTCTTATTTATGCAAATTTGCATGCGGAAATGCATGCACAAATCCATTTGCGCAAATTACATGAGCGTGAAAACGGACCATAAGACTGATAACACCCTAATTACAAGTAGGATGTAAAAAGTGTGTCCGTTGTCACGGTAATAATCTAAAAACTAAAAATTAGTAAAGGACACTGACGGTAATAATGCAAAGTATAGTATTTCGGTATTATAGAAATACTGTATATTCAGTATGCCTCCTTCTTCTTTCCAATGAAGGTGTTTTCAAAATTTAATATTATGACGATAGCTGCCTAATGAAGATTTTATATCAAAACCGGTAGCCAAATTAAATAAATATCAAATTACGAAGTACTCTCCTCTTCTTATTAATTTTAAGTTTAATTTTGTTCCTTTATTTTCCGTGTACACACAGGGTGTGGCATTTAACCGAGTTTCTTCATTAACTCCGTTCCTGTTGAAAATATGGAAAAATGTTTTATACAAAAGTATCATCCTTTCAAGCTCCGCATAATTTAAAATATACAGGATGTTCCAGTTTGGCTGTACGATGTATTACCTCGTTATTTTAAATGGAACATCCTATATTTTATAAAGAATTTGAGCTTTTCAGGTTATTTTAGGGTAAGTTTGATAAGGATTCCCTATACCTAAGTTCTATGGTTTTTAAGATATTAGGCTTTGTTTGTGGTTTTTGGAAAATACGGATATAACTTTTACAATTAATATTTCATTAATGAAGAAAATTAGAAAGCAGATATTGTAGTGCTGTTACAAGCTAAGTGGAAGGTATCTATCGCAGTAACAAAATTTACTTTCTTTAAGGTCCGGTTTTTCAATCGATTGGTAAAGTGACTGTTAGCGTTATCCGATTGTTAGCACAGAAAATGGGTTTATCAATCTACTGGTAGTCTTAACAATGACATAAATTCCTTTTAACAAGGAGGTAAACTAATAGTCGGTAAATTTGCTTGTTAGCGGTAAACAAGTAGAAGGGATACATGAATGTGCGCAAGCAACTGTACAATTCTACTTCTTTGTGTTTGATTTAAAAATTGAAAATGAATAACGTGGGAAATGTAAATATATTTTCTGACGAGTCTGATTCGGACGATGATATACATTATATGTTCTGGCAAACGCTATGGGCCTGAATAGAAGAGTACATGTAATTCGTCAACGACCAGATCACATGAATTACTGGAACGATATGGAATTTATTCTCAGATTTCGACTTTCCAAAAATGCTATTCAGAACTTGTTAGCACTTATTAAAAATAGAATTCGATTTCCAACTGACAGGTATTTATTATCTATTCATGAAGCTCCTGTGACGTTAACAATTTCACATTAAAATTTATTATTATTATTATTATCACAAAATCTTTTAAGCGGACTGTATTTTTCACTCCTGACGAAGCTGTCGAACGACTGCGAAACGTTAAGTGTATAGTGCGTGATTTAGTGTCCGCTTAAAAGATTTTGTGATACAAATTTCATCGGACAAGAACCAACTGTAAATATAATATTATTATTATTGTTATTATAATTGTTTTATTTTTAAAGATAAAAATGAGGAGTTGTTGTGTATTTGATTTTAGATGTGAAGATAGTAACCTATATTGTTCAGTGTGACCAACTTACGGTTAACATACAATTTTGGTTGTTAAGTAACAAGCAGAAACTTATAGCATCTTATAGATTGAAAGACAGATTTTGTTTAACAAGCACTTTACCAAAGAGGTTAAATTTATCCCATTGGCAAGTAACAATCACTTTACCAATCGATTGAAAAACCGGGCCTAAACAGGGACCCAGTAAAACCATTTCCATTTCGACAAAAATTGAAGGGCAATAACTTTTGTTTTTTAAATGGAACGGTGTTATTTTTATATCGTCGTTAGATGCTCCATAAAAATATCTTTCAATTAGCTATACACTTCCCTATACCAATTACTGACATTTAATATTATTTCATAATTTCTACATTTTAACATTTTAATTAAAATGATGATGAAACTTTAGTATAAAATATTTTTCCATATTTTCAATAGGAATGGCGTTAATGAAGAAACCCGGTTAAATGCCACAGACTGTATATGATTTTATAATCAAAATTAGAGTTGTGATTGTTTTCTAATATGTAGATGATTTGCAAAAGTTGAGTCTGTTTTTTTATTAATAAATGATAATAATAATAATAATAATAATAATAATAATAATAATAATTTTACCTGTTTGTCCACTATACAGGCTGTCCACCGAGTGCCGCGGTCTTCTCTACCGTGTATAGTATATAAAAACTCAAACGAGCTAAGATGTAACTCAGTCAACTCTATTTTATAAAATTATTTTTGGCTATACAGACTGTTCAGTAACTGAGATCCATACCAAAGTTATATTTTTTTAAATGAAACACTCAGTAGGTATATTTTTACATATTTCGAAAGTACGTATAACGAATAGGTAATAACCAAAAATTTCGGAACTTTTACTTAAGAGTTTGTATGATATTGATGTTTAAGTGTAAAAAAATACTTTATTACGAGCGCTTATATTTTGGTTATTTATTAACATTTAGTCAATGGAATATCTTTTCTACAGAAATATCAGAACAGCTTCGGTATATCAATTATTATGTGTGCAGGGTGTTGAGTTTTGCAAAAGAAAATTTTTCTCAAAATTTTCAGATGAAACGCCCAGTATATCTAAACTCTTGCATGATCCATAGACTTATCTCTACACCAATGTCACAACTTAATTTTGAAAAAGAGTTAAATATTATAAAACATATTGCTATTAACAAAGGATACAACCCAAATTTTGTTGATACTATTGTCACGAAGGTGGTCCTTAGATGTCTCCTTATGTCACGCTAAGGCCTTCAGGGTTGATTGGGGTACGTAAGTTTATCAGAGGGTAGAGCTTTAAGACAATGATTTAAAAAAAATTAATACCTCTTTATTAAGTTAATAATTAAATTAGTTGAGGGTTGTTTGTCCGATAATTGGGGATACGGTCCTGGGTCGTTCGCGGCGACTGGAGTTGTTGATTTGTCTAAGACGGGACAGCGTGCGTCGTTTTCTTAGCCGGGGGAAGACTGCGAAGCTCGAGGCCGGTCCGTGACTGGAGTGATTGGTCAAAGTCGGTCTCGGTGGCAACGTTCCTTGGCTGGAGTGGAGCACGACACGTCCTTGCTCAGCCTAGGAGTGATTGGGTTGGAACAGCGTGGCCAGGGCAGGCTCCGGTGGCGTCTTCTCTTGGACATCTGGCGAAGGAGATGGTCCTCGTTCTCTTAGGACGGGGTTCGGCAATGTTGTCGGCAGCAGTGGCAGATGATGTGGCTGCAGCTGCTGGTGTGGGCGGCGGCGACGCTGATGTTAGCTGCGGCGACGCTGATGTTGGGGGTCCTTCACTAGTGCCCACTGAGTCGGTCCTGTGGCTCGACTGCCTTCCCAATTTTGGCCCGCACTTTAAATACACGCCTTTTGCCTATTCGAGCGTTGCATTTTTTCTTCACCTGCCCTGTGTCTCTTTGCATCATTCGTATACGCGCGTGGCCCCGTTTGTAGCAAATCCGCTGATGTTTTATTATGAAATGTGAACCTTACGTTATATCGGTTACCTCCTTATTGTGTTTATATTTCGATACGGTCGCAATTTGCCCTCGATTACACAAGTTCGTGTTTAAATACTTTTTATATTTTTATATTTTTTATTCGCGGAAACAAAAAAAAACCCATCGTGGTTTTTAGAAAATCCCCCTCGTGACACTATATTAAAAAATAAGTTACATAAAAAAGCCCTTTCTAAAGTTTACCTGTGAAGTTTGCCCACACATAATATTAATAATGTTGTAAAGAAATGTTTTTTTTCATTCTGTGTGTTTTAGTCGGTTTATTCTCCCGTTCCAATTTCCTGTCGATTTCAAAGTTCATCAGCGGTCTGTATTCGTCTGTATTTCCTATTTTCTTCGGCCCCATTATTACTCTGATAATTTTTCGTTCAAAAATTCTTAATTTTTCTTCTCTGGCTGTTAATGTCATGGTTTCGGATGCGTATGTTGCTGCAGAAAGCTTTATACCCTTTTTGTATTCTTCCACAAACTTCCGTTCTTTCATTTTTGCTATTTGCTTCTATTCCTAGATAATTATAAGATTTGACTTCTTCGAACTTGTATGCATCACATTCAAAGCTTGTTAATGTTTTATTTTCTCTGCTGCATCTCATATACTTGGTTTTATCAACATTAATTTGTAGGCCTCTTAATTTTGCTTCACTGTCTATGGTCTTAATGGCTTGCTTCAAATGTTTAACAATAAATAAGTGAAAATCGATTTCAAGAGTTTTAATTGATAATAATGAATTTTCATCAAGTAGCGGCCGAGTCCATCAACTCTTTTACATTTTATGAGTTTGTTTCCACTGCTGTCGTTTTTCATTAACATTTTTTTTCTTTTTAAAGTATTGTTTATTTTTTGCAACATTCTCTCTTTAACAAATATAGGGTGGTATGCATAAAACGTAGTACATGCTAATACTTCAAGCACCTACTTCGAAAGTGAAGTACCTACTATGTAGAAGTTTTTACTTCGCATAGAAGCACCTACTGTAGTATCTACTTCAAAGTCTCAGATTCATTTTAATAGTAAATACTACTGCAGCGTAGTATTTACTACATGCTGTAGTATAAACTTTGCTTTCGTAGTATATGCTTCAGAGCTGCAGTAGGTACTTTATGTAATAGAAGATACTTCGAAGAATATACTAATTTGAGAAGTATTAGCATCTACTTCGTTTTATGCATACCACCCATAGAGTTTCAAACTTTTCATACATACCAATAAAGGAAGTGTATTCATTTCAATCTAAAATAGGTGACAGATCACATCTTGCATTTTTTTTCTGCTATATCGGGTATTAACTTTTGTATTTCTAAAGATAGAAATTCGATTAAATTAGATTCTGTTTTTTAGGCTTATTCATAATTTCTAATAAAGGAAAAAACAATTACAGCGCTAGTTTCAAAATATTTGTGCATAACTGTAGTTTTTTTAATAGCAAGTAGAAATTTTGTAATACATTCGGGAGAAATTATTTTTCTCTTTATAACATCAAAATTTCTTAAATTTGTTTACAAAATAGTGAAAAAATTTTAAAAAATCGTTTTCAAATGAGTAGATCATATTCATATATAAACTCAAGTTATCTAAATAATTGTCAGATGATATCAACCTATTGCACACATAAACAACAAATAATATATTTTTATTAATTAAAATGAGCAACATTCCACATCTTTAAAAATGCGCTTTGTGGTAGAAATTTATTTTGCTAATAAAAAATGTACTATTTTCATTGAAAGGTTCCCGAGTCGTATTCCGTAACATAAACAGTATTAATGTGTCGATTCTGCTCGTATCTGTAGCAACCGCAGGACCTGTAAACCTGTAACGCTGTAACTCAGTTATTAAAATATGGAATTTTGAAGTTTTGTGGAAGATATGAGTTCTCCTAGGTCCTTAAGGATTACTCGTAAGTCTCTGTGGTATCTTATAAACTTACAAGAAATCGTATCATACTGAGAACTACAAAATTCCACATTTTAATAACTGACTTAACAGGCATACAGATCTTACGGTTGCTACAGATATGAGCAGAATTCCTTCATAAGGCAACCTACAAGATACACTGCAAAATACATCAGGAGCGGAGCAGGAGTCGTCACTGACATCAACAAATTAAGAAAAGCAATAAACAAATAAGATTTAAATGGAAAACAAAAATAAGATTAAAGAATAGAATAATTTGAAAAAACCCTGAGAGTCTCATAACACAGCAATAAATTGGCTTCACCCAACTAGGGGCCATAACGCTGCAATATGTTAAAATCGATGTTTATAGAAATAGTTGCCTGCTATTGGGATAAGTACCTTTCATAGGGCGATACCGAGTTGGGCACAATCCGCGGTCGCTCTATAATCCTACCTAACAGGCACGAAACAAAAGACGAAGGGATTAAGTAATTTCTTAGAAATTGGGCACGAAACAAAAGACGAAGGGATTAAGTAATGTCAGAAATGCTGCCCGGCGACTCATATATACTCAAATTTTACTAATTTGCTTTAGTACATTGATTGCTACAATGGAGGTTAAAACAATGCTAAGTGAAAAAGGAAAAGTTACTTCTAAGTTGATCAGTTTAAGTTTTGTGTTGCTAAAAAACTAAAGGATGGCACTGTGAATCAGCAAAAAAAACTAAGTGGTTATTTAGCTAAACTATTTACTCCAGCAATTCTTTAGTATACATGAATATAAGAATGGATATTATGTGCCCCCTGGAATTTTGCTTATTGCCTAGCAAGAAACAGAAAGACTATGAAACTTTGGCCCAGTTTCTTAAAAATTGAAGATCTTGAATTAAATTCTCATTATAAAGAAAATAGTGATGTTGGGAAGTCTCCTAAATACTTTTTTGGACTTCAGTTTCTAATTCCTAATAACGTGGGTGATTGCTTTTCCATTGATTTAATATCTGCTATTATCTTTAATATCTACGGTAGGTAACCGTTGAATGACAAACTTCACAAATTCTGCGGCTATTTAATGGATAATTATATTAGTGAAGACGCTGTATTTCCAACACATATTTGGGCCTGCTCGACCTCTTCATTGTGTAGATCCACAAATGCATGTGAGTCGTTTCACTCAAATTTTAATAGTAGTTTTTCACTCACATCCAAATATCTATAAGTTTGTCGCTTTTGAATTATTAAACTGAAGTGTATGTTAAAATTACTTTGACAAACAAGTTCAAAAAGTACTGACGTGGTATAAAAGCTAAAGAGGAATTTATTGAAAATAAAATTGTAAAATATAATTCAATGTTATCGACAGATTAGCTTTTATAAAATGTGTTGCATACCGCTTGTAAATAATTGAATATGAATAAAGAATTTTAGTGTAATACATTTTGTTTCGTTTTATGTTAAAATTGGAATGTAGAGTATTCATAAATCTGATTTTTCAAAATTTACACGATAAATATTAATCCGTCCCTGCTTTCCCGTGCCCAACTGTTAGGTAGGATTAAAAGAACCTCAATGAAAACGAGAAGTGATTCAGGTAAGCGTGCCCAACTGTTAGTTTCCCCTTTCATATAAGCACCATCGTGGAAAACGAAATTACTGTTACTATTGGAATCTCAAAATGGCATGACTCAGATAGATAATAATCAGCACTACAGTGATAGTAACAATAACTGTTGAGAATAAATACAGTGTGGATAAAAAGTGTGGAACACCTTAAATATTTCCTAAAATATTTTCTTTTTGCAAAATCGCTCGGACATGTCGATTATTACTATAAATCTGTCGTATTTTTGAGTGGTTCATTTATTTGTACAATGACATACCTTTTCTGTATAAAAATAATTTCGATTTTTTTTAATGGCGACCTTTACTTTTTATTACGAATTCTAAAAGGGCATATTTTTTTACGTACATCTATATAGAAAATTTATCACATTTTTTGAAATAAATTCAATTTAAAAATTTAAAAAGAAAAACATTATTTCTAAACCAAACCAAATATGTAAATGAAAAATACTGAATGCAGTTTATCACGTCAACACTCCTTATCACGAAAAATGAGAAATTTTTCACTGCCTCTTAAGACACAATTATTTTAAAAAAATACGTTGCAAGTGCACTGTGGTTAACAAAATATTGGACCAGAAATAATAATAATAATAATTTGTGTTTATTTCGAAAAATATCTTATGTGATGCTATAGAAATCATATAGAAATGTGAGAAAATATGCCAGTGGCGCACCCAGAAATTTGTCTTAGAAGAGGCTAAAAATAATAACAATTATAAGAATATACAAGGAGATATTAAATAATAAACATACATAATATGAAAATTAAATTCTTCAACAGGGCTGCAGTCAAGAGGGCGGTAATTAATACTGTTTTAAAGTTTAATATGAAATACCGAACTAACATTACAAAACGAAATGCAAGTCGGCGTGCTTCTTTATTTGCAAAACTGAAATTATATTATTAAATTCTAGTATAGTCGAGCGCAGACAAGACAGTTCTGTGAACCTTGTACCACAAGGTTTTAAGGATGAGGTTTGCGTGCAGGAAATACATTTTAGGTGCGCATGACTGTACTACATATGAGGGCCTAGTTCCAAAGTGTACAATTTTCAGTACCAGTATCATTTTTAATTTCTCAGGAAACAGAAAACAGTATAATTTAAAAAATTCATATTTTTTCTTAATTTCTGAGTTTTTGGTACACGCTCCGCAAAATGGTCGCTTAGGGGACTATTTTCAGAACGAAAAACGTATCTTTAGCAACCTCAATCGTCATAGCAACACTTAGAATCCGTTAAAAATTTTTAGCGATCTAGTACTTAAAGCTGCCATGGCAACACTTTAGCGGACTATTTTTGAGCAAGTTTCAATGTAATAAATCAAGTAACTAAGTATAAAATTCAACTCGTTGCTATGATTACCGATCATTGCCATGTCTGATGAGAGAGACAATTCAGACTTGCTAATTCGAAATTCGAGCAATTTAACATTAATGTTGGTGAGTTGGCGAGCGTGTACCAAAAAATATTGTATGTACCACGTACGCAAAATGGTTTTAGGGGACTCATCTCATTAAGGATGAGGCGACGAAGGAGCCGATTACGATTCGTCCCCTAAAACCTAATTTTGCGTACTTGATACATAAACTACTATTTTCGTTCTGAAAATAGTCCCCTAAGCGACCATTTTGCGGAGCGTGTACCAAAAAGGTACTTTACTCTTATGTCGATTTCAAATATGTACATATTTTGATTTCCTCGGTATGATAAGAGATATTCAAATTTTGGTAAGTGCATTTTAAGTCTAGAAAGATGGTTTTCATAAACAATAAATTTTTCTGATAAATTAATAATAAATAAATTCCCATATGTGTCCAACATTCTGCCGGTCACTGTATGTATTCTGAAATTAAATTAACAATTCTGAATTACAACTGACGTCTTCTTATAATTACAACTGGAAATAGTGTAGTAAACTTGCAAAATGAAAAGTTTTTATTAACAATCGAAAATTATGCTCTACTATAATTCATTCATAAGCAAAGACTCTTTTCACAGTAGCAGTTTTCGTTGGAATCCTTCCTTATATCGCACCATTTAATTTTTAATTTATTTTTTAATTAAAAATCTACAACCGTGCATAATAACATGTGTTTTTTTAAAAATGCCATAAAGGTTGGCCATGAAAATTAAAACTCATGTCGTAGCTTGGCATCTAACACATGCCAAATCTGAAAATTTAAAGTAAATGAATGAAGCTAAGACATGAATTTTCTTTTCCACAGCCACCCCTTATGGCATTTTTAAAAAAACACATAGTAGTAAGGTGCCTTTTTTTAAATTTCTCCTCGTGGTTGGCTGTAAATTCTCAGTTGTGAACCAGCCTTGCTTGAAACTGGCGTATATCATAACCTCACGTTTATCGAAGGAAATGTCATAATTTAAAAAAAATCTTTACTAACAAATTTTATTCACAATTCAAAGTAAAATCATAATAGGTAATCAAAATATCCACCAATTTCATCGCAACGGTCTTGAATTCTACGTAAAATTCATTTGTTGACGTTGATTATTGTTAATTCCCATTATTTGACTTGGCGATTCATGCACATGTTCCCTTACGTTTTCCTTACTTCCTTTTTGTGGGACATCCACTGCTCTATTAGCTTAATCACCATAATTCAAAGACGTGCGAAATTTGTCATAAGGAAGCGGATATTTTTAAGAAAGCTCATGGAAGCAGTCCTGAATAGAATAGTGCCACTTGCCTTCAATTTGACGGTCATTTCGGAAATAAGATTCGATCATAAAAGTTTAATATTCTGGCAAGAGAACCATATCAGAACGTTTTCTTAAGTTAATAAAATTGGGGTCATGTTATTTCATTTTCAAACGTCAAATCGATTGAAGCTGGTTCACAATTAACAATTCATGGCCAACTACGAGGAGAAAATTTAAAAAAGGCACGTTATATTACATAACGAGAGTTTCATAGCGTTTTCGATTGGCCGCACTAGTGCGCACTCAGAATATCTTCATCTCGTGTTAATACATGAGGTTAAAAGAAGATGCAAATACTGAGTGCAACCAGTGCAGATGAATCGAAATCGCTAATAAATAGCATATTACGCACGGTGGAAAAGTTGCGCATGAGCCGCGCAGCGGCCAATGCAAGTAATTCCACAAGTGCGTAATTGCTTTACAACTCGAGTTTTGTACTATACTTTATCTACGACTACAAAAATTACCTTGTTATTCAAGTTCAAAATAATCAGCAACGACACTTGCAATTTCGACGACTGTCAATCTAATTAATATGATGCGGCTACGTAGATCTAACCATGACCTAACTACAAGCGTGCGTAAAGTAGGTGCAAATTTCCTTGCTGTGCGTTTTTCTTACTTTACGCACGACGCGACGTTTGTAAACACCCGCTTACTTAATTTATGTGTTGTACGTAATTCGTCATTTACAGTAGTGGTCGTAGATAAAGTTATGTATGTACCAGGGCGTAACTTGCTTTTATGCCCTTTATCATGTTTTTAAAATCACGTGTCAGGACATAAAAAGCTTCTTTACGCCCTTGGTATATAAATAACCATTATAGCCTATAACATGTTTTTTCAAAATCACGACCAGGCCATAAAAGCTTCTTTACGCCCTTAATACATAATAATTTGTTATTTACGAAATAAGTGCGGGAACACAATTTCCCCGCGTGACTGCAATTTTGAAGCACAAGCGACGCAGTAGCGAATGATTCCCACAATTTCGTACAATAGGCGTTTTTTGTAACACATTGATTTGAAACGTTTCAAAACGTTTCAAACCAATACATTTGTGTTACAACGGTGACGTCACAGACGCAACTTGTTCAAAATAATTGATGCTGGTTTGAACCGCGGTCGGAGCTCGGTTTGAAACGAGTTTGTAAATTTATGGAGGGGTAAACGGACGAATTATTTGTAGGTTAGGTGACAGACTATTGCATGTGCTATTGCAAAATCTATTAATAAATAAATAAATTTACATTATTTACACGAATGAATTATTGAAAGGCATGTATCTCTGAAATAAGACACAAAGGGTGAACGTAACCAAATTTTTTTCTTGTCATCGGAGTGGAGATATTAAAAAAGTGTTCTGCAAAAAATAAAGATACTTGAAAGAATTTCTTGAATTTCGAACATTTGTGAAGATCCGCAAAATAAATGATCTTCCCAAACGTAAGTAAAATGGATACCGTTTACCGCCAAACCGAAAAGTATCGAAGCTTATGTTTCAAACAAATGCATTTTCTTGCTATATGAAACGGTTCAAACAAGCTACTGTACAGGCTGTATCAGAAATACGTGTATTAATTTTAACATGGAGTTCAGTTAGCTAAATTAAATATTTCTTCTATTTGACTTTTTTATTTAAAGCTTTCTAAATTGTTTTAAAATTTGGAACATATTACAAAAATATATTATTAAAATCTATACCCGCCTATGGTTAACCGAAAAATTTCTGTTGTGATAGAAACGAAACATTGCCAAAAAAGTCACATTGGTATAAAAAAGCCAATTCAGTTCAGTTCAATCACCAAACGACTCGTTTGCTCAAAAATAGGGGTAAAAAAATTATGAAAAAAATTGACGATTATTTCAAAATTCCATAAAATAAAATTGTTCTACTTGGCGAGTTCTTCTATGGCTTAAAATTAACACACGTATTTCTGATACACCCAGTATAGTATACAGATGGCTCCAAATAGGATCCAAATAGGTGCCCATACATTGACAGTCTATGACTGCGAAGGGATTTGCCTCTTGATAATACTGCTGGTTAAGGCGTAACGCACACGCCAGGCTTTTCCATGCTGCTTATGGCCGACAAAGGGATTGGCGTGATAGACCAGTACTGTCTGTCCAGTCCCATCACTCAGGCCAAGCCTGTCAGTAATCCCGCGAATGTAGCGAACCCGATGTGAGATTATGTAAATACATTATTTTTATGATGAAAAGAAATTACTTGCCTGATACTTTTGAAACCATCTCGTGAATGAACAATTAGCAACTGCACATCCGGTCATATTTTAACAAATATGTTAACCACATACATATACATAATACCAATTGACTGAGACCGAAAATGGCCGACGAGCCAGCTAGTATAATCAAGTAGCTGTAGTTCAAACCAATGAACCAACCGTGTTTAAAACGTTGTGTCACAAAAAAATGTCTAATAATTTTTTAAACGAATACCTATAAAAATTTACTAGTAAATCTGGACTTTCATGTGACGTCAAAACAAAAATGTGAAACCATGGCCAGCTACATTAACATTCACTGACGTGTATGTATGGCCGTTTCAATTCGACTTTTAAAAATGTTGACGGTACTCCCCTCAGCGCCTCTTGTGAGTTTTTAAGTAATTGCAGTTGTCATTACGTTACTATCAGTAGTTTTGTAGTATCTTTAATAGGGAGCGCTGAGGGGAGTACTCCACTAAGGTTACTGTATCGAGAAGGTAGCGCCAACTTTCTATCTCTTTTAATTTGGGGTTAATCAAATTCATTCATAAACACCTTAGCAACAGTAACTTGTTATGTGTCTATCCTTTTTCTTCTTTAGCGTTTCATCGCTTCCTTTTTAATTTGGGGGACCAAGCCGCGGAAATGAATGGCGGTACCTTCTAAATACAGTAACCTTATACTCCACGGCATGGCATGCTTTCTCGAAACCGAATTTTAGGCGAATTGAAACGGCCATACATCACGTCAGTGAATGTCAATGAAGCTGGCCTTGGTGAAACCATGGCCAGCTACATTAACATTCACTGACGTGTATGTATGGCCGTTTCAATACGACTTTTAAAAATTTTGACGGATACTCGCCTCAGCGCCTCTTGTGAGTTTTTATGTAATTGCAGTCATCATTACGTTACTGTCAGTAGTTTTGTAGTATCTTTAATAGGGAGCGCTGAGGGGAGTACTCCACGGCATGCTTTCTCGGAACCGAATTTTAGGCGAATTGAAACGGCCATACATACACGTCAGTAAATGTTAATGGAGCTGGCCATGGGTGAAACATAGCAAGCCATGCTTTGCACCCAACAGATGGCGTTATCAAATTTATTGGAAAAATTTTTATAAACATTTTAAGTACCGATATCTTTCGATCGCTTTTTGACCTGACATTGCAGTAGGATTGACAAATTGAAGCCAGTTAATCAAAACCGATTTGCACAAAAATTTTTTGAAAAATTTTTAATTGATTTTTAATATTTTTTTTATTATTATCTACACTAATTTATTTTAAAATGCTCCAAAGAGTCAATGTTTTTTGACGTTGTTTCCCGGTTGAGTACTGCAGGCGTAAAACATCAAACCGAAGTTCAAAAATAACTATTCTTCTTCTTTATAGATTTTTTGGCTTACGGCTAAAAAGCCATTTCAACCAGCCACATGATTATTGAGTAATTGCTAACGTAATGGGTGTCTTGTTATACATAGAATCATAGAGGTCAACACATAAAAGTAAAAGTCAACACATGAATGTAAATTTGTCTATACTACATATGGATGGTGGTTAAAATATTTGGTGTTATAATTTACATTTTGATGTGACTAAAAATTTATATAGGCAATTGTGTAATTTATTGTCTTTGTGTGATAGCAGAGAATTAATTGAGTAGGGGGAAAAGAAATGAAGATCATTAAGTTCTTTAAAAAGATGCGGAATGTTATTGTTGCTCTGACAGTTGAAAAAAATGTGATTCAAATCTTCAATAGAACCACATAAGCAAGAGTCCTGTGAAATTATATTGAACCTAGCCAAGTGAGATTTGCAACAACAATGCCCTGTTCTGAGACGGCATATTGTGGTAATGAAAGATCTACAACGGAATGGCTCATATGAAAACCAGGGTTTAACGTTTACGGATTGATGTTAAAATACCATTTTCCTTTCTGTTCGCAAGATTTTTCCCAATATTCTTTCCAAGACTTGAACATGTATTTCCTGAGCAATTTGAATAGATCACCGTAAAAGATTTTATTATTATTGCAAGGATAACATTCACCTAATTTCGCTAGTCGATCGGCTTTTTCGTTACCTTCAATACCTCTATGCGCAGGTATCCAACACAAAGTGATTTTCTTATGAACACAAAAAGCTTCAAATAGAAGATCTCTGATTTCAAAAATTAAAAAATGAGTTTTGTTTTTGCAATTCATTGAGGCCAGCGCTTTAAGGGCACTTAAGGAATCAGAGAAAATTACAAATTCCATGCGAGAGCTGTCTAGTGCTAATCTGATGGCAAAAAATATCGCCCAAAGTTCGGAACTATATATGGAATTCAAATTATTGATTCGACAAGATATTTTGATATCCAAGGCAGAACAGAAGATACCGAACGAGGAACTATCAGGTTCTTTGGAAACTGAGCCATCTGTAAATATTTGGCACGAATTGGTCCAAAATTCATTGGAAAGTTGTCTGAAACAAGCATTGATTTCTTTTTCTCCGAGTCCTATACCAGCAATATTTTCTCCGAACCTGAATACTACATTGGGAACTAAGTTTAAAGATTTATAATCGTGCTGGAACAACTCATGTGAAGTGGCTGAATGGATGATATGTTTAAAATCCTCTAAAAATTCAAGACTTTTTATTAAAAAATGGCATACCTTGACCCCTGCTGCTTTTCCTACGAGGAAATATTCTTGTCAAAGTCCGGATGCTAGTGATAGATGGGTTGGGTTGAATCGACAAATTCTTGAGGCAGTATGATTTAGATATGTAATCAAATCTTATTTCGAGTGACACAATCCCAGCTTCCATTTCTAATACATTAGTGGGTGTGGATTTCATAGCGCCGAGACATATCCTAAGGACCTGGAATTGGACTTTTTCATGTTTGTTGAACCAGGTTGATGATATACAGGGTGGGCCAATAGTGCGTATTCGGAAGATAGCGACTTTATTATTGCATATTCTTAAAATCCGTGTGCGCTAAGACTTAGATGAGATATAGCTGCATGATTTAAAATTAGTTACAATTATACAGGGTGTTTCGTCTGGATGTGCCAACCCAAAGTTATGTTTTTTTAAATGGAACACCCAGTATATTATGAGCTCATCTGATTCGCCTTTAAAAATGGAACAATTTTTTATAAGATGATTACGTACCTAAATGTAATACTTTTCGAGATATTGGCATTTAAACGTAAAAATACGGTATGTTTTGATACGCTGTAGATACGTTGTTTATTAAAATTTTATTTTGTAATTTTATAGGAATATTACATGACTTGTTGGCAGTAAAAAACAATGTTCTTTTTAAAAATAAGTCACATACTTTTTACAGGGTGAATCATAACTCGAATGCCTATTTTACTCTGATTTTTTAAAGGGAACACCCTGTATATTATCATTAATTCTGACACATCGTAGATTAAGCTTTTCAGTAATATGCGGTTTGGTATACGTTACACATTGAATTCTCACATAATGACACTTTAAATTGAAACTCTGAAATGCGGCGTTTATTCCGACTTCTAACGGATTACTTCCATGACAAATCGTACATTTTAACTGAATATTATTTTAAAAAGTTGTTTTCAATTTAATTTTAAGTTTTTAGTTTGTTAGAAATGAACATTATCATTTGAATTGCTTATTTTATGTACATTACGTTTACGTTTAAATGCCAATATCTCGAAAAGTATTACATTAAGGTACGTAATCATCTTATAAAAAATTGTTCCAATAAAGGCGAATCAGATGAGCTCATAATATACTGGGTGTTCCATTTAAAAAAAACGTAACTTTGGGTTGGCACATCCAGACGAAACACCCTGTATAATTGCAGCTATATCTCATCTGTCTTAGCGCGCACGGATTTTAAGAATATGCAATAATAAAGTCGCTATCTTCCGAATGCGCACTATTGGCCCACCCTGTATGTGCGAAGAGAAAACAACCATATTCTAAGCGTGCTCTAATAAACGGCCTTGTAAAAGGTTGTTAGGGTCATGGGATCTGCGCCCCATTGAACTCCGGCTAATGATCTTATGATGTTAATGCCTTTATTGCATGATTTCGAAAGGTAATTAATATGACTTCTCCAGTTCATTTTGGAATCAAATAAGATACCCAGGTAACGTATTTCTTTTCTGGAAGGTATTTCCATATCATTGAAGAAAATACTAGAAGTGAAAGGCGTCCTCTTTCTACTAAATGGAACAATAACGCTTTTGGAGGCGGACAATGATAAACCGTTCTTCAGCAACCACATATTCAGTCTATTGAGTATTGTATTGATTTTTCCTACTGCTTGGGGAAAGCAATCACTAGAAACATAAACGACTGCGAATTGTAGTATTTTTCCCTTTTTACTCACTATGGATCCTAGATCATGAGTGTATATGTTGAAAAGTAGGGAACTTAAGACACTCCCTTGTGGTAGTCCATGAAACGAGGATCGTGACCCAATTTCCAAGGAGCTGGATTTTAGTGTCAGAATTTTTTCGGAAGTGAGAGCTATTATCAGGTTTACTATATTTTTAGGAATGTCCAAGTTTATAAGTTTTCCTCTTAGCACTGGAATGTTGACATTGTCATAGGCAGCTTTGATATCAATGAAAACCGCCACTACCACTTGATTTTGGCAAAATTACGTCAAGATATCACAAGTTAGAATGGACAAACAATCCAATGTACCTTTCCCTTTTCGGAACCCATATTGAGTATTAGAAAAAAACAGAATTTTTTTCACACCACCAATTAAGTCTTGACTTCATAATTCTCTCTAAAGCTTTTCTGAAACATGATAACAGGGCTATAGGTCTAGCACTATTCAGGTTTTTGTTTGGCTTTGGAATGGGACAAATCAAAATCTGCTTCCACGAAACTGGTATTTGTGGAGAAAGAAGGAGCTTGTTAAAACAGTTTATAAGAAAGATTTTTGTAGATTGAGGTAAGTGTTCAATCATGGAGTACGTTATTCCATCCAAACCAGGTGACAACTTTGATGTAGATCGGCCGTCGTGATTTTAGCGATTGCATCGTCAGACATAGTAGTAGGCGTTTTTGTTGTTTATATAAAAATAATAGAATATAATGTTTGATTTTTGATGAGATTAAAATCCTTTTTCACCTTAATTTAAAGTGTAAATTAAAAATCTACATCAACTTATTTGTTTCCAATAGAGCATTATTATGTTCCAAGAGAGTGAAGGGTTCCTCGAGAAAGTGTGGAGTACAATCAGTCGAATCGAAGCATATTTCGTCAAATGAAGGAGCATAATCGGGTGTAAGTGATTTCAAAAAGTCTTCTTTCCAAGAAAAATCGCCTGAAGCTTCTGGGTGATGGTCTTTAAATGCGCATCTGTATTGTCTAACGGTTTTCCAGATTTCTCCTGAAGAAACATTTCTATTGAGGTTCCCACAGAAAGTTCTAAAACTTTCTCTTTTTTTCTTGAGTAAAATTCTCTTGAACTTTGCAATGTATCTTTTTGCTATGACGAAAGTTTCGAAAGATCCCGATGATTTAAACTGTGCAATGAGATTTTTTCTGAGAGTAATAATTTTCGAGCACTCTTTATCCCACCAGGGATTTAAAGATCTATTTGTTGGAAGAGATTTCGATTTCAGAATTGCTTTTTCTGCCGCTGTGTACACACTTGCAACAAGAGTGTCGTAATCAGTAACTTTGGAACATTTCATGTCTTTATCTATTAAAGAGGAAAATATTTCCCAATTTGCTTTCTTAAAAATAAAACGACTGGCACTGTTTGTCCTCTTCATACCAACACCTTTTAGCATGATAGCAGTGAAAATTGGAAAGTGGTCGCTGCCCATCGTATCATCCTGGGTACTTGAGGAATATATCGAAGCCAATTCGCTTGAGCAAATAATTAAATCTATGATGCTATAGTTGGCGCCGGGAGAAGAGAATAGAGTCGGTTTCCCATCATTCAAGACTACCAGATTTCTGTCCTGGATTAATTTGTTCAAGCCATGTCCTCTGTTATTGCAAAATGAACTTCCCCAATTAATATGGTGGGCGTTAAAATCTCCGATGATGACAAAAGGTTTATGAATGTCCTTTATTATGGAATTCCAATTGTTGAAGGACATGGGGACATCTGGTGGAATGTAACAAGATATAAACGTAATGCCATTGACTTCGGATTTAAGGAACTGTGCTCTGGGCAAGAGGGCCAAGCGAAGAACCTGGCTCTTGTAAGCCAGTCCTCGCCTAAAAAGGACTGATACACCTCGTTTACCATCGTCCCTTCTATTATTGACCGAGTAATAGCCAGGAGTAGTAATTGAATAATTGTGCTTGAGCCAAGTTTCGAATAAAAATATAACATCTGATTGAAAATCTTCTATCAAACTCAAAAGGCTGGGTTTGTTTTTTGAAAAACTTCTAATATTCCACTGCATGATTTTTAAGGGGCGAATGATTAAATTAGGAACAATATACAGGCTGTTTCAAATTCGACCCTCACCATTGGGATCTCGCTTATTTGAAGAGATAGACGGTAGGTTTAAATTTGGCAAAGTTGCTAAATTTTATGAGCATTAATAATCCGCAGAGAAATAATTTCTATGTTAACTCTTATTCGAAATATGAAAAAAATCAAAAATTGTCATTTTCTTATTTTTCCTCTATCTTCTTTATTTGAAGAGATATCAAAAAAATAAAAGTACTTTCTTAAGACACTTTTGTATTCTCTACATACTGATGAATACCATTTTACTGTAACACGTTTCGTCAAATTGGTATCATCATCAAGTTCATTTTTTCTTATGGGCGCCATAATGAAATTTGGTCCCAAAAGAATCTACTCTTCCTACAGATTACGGCAATATAGTACATGTTATCAAAATTATTTAAAATAATGTCAGAATTAAGAATATTTGATATAATGTAGGAATTGTTGTAGCTAACAGAAGGTAATTTTGTGGTTAACAGAAGATAACTTTGGAGTCAAATTAAAAGCAGTTTCTTTGATGTAGGCACTAGTTTAATAAATATTACCGGCACAGCAATAAGATAAGAGAAACAGAATATGTGTGTTACGTGTGTTTTATTCCTTTAACAAAAAAGCAAAAACAGCAAGTGAACTGTAGGTACTTTCGAACCTACTCGGAGAACAAACAGCTTAGAATAATACTTTTACAATTAGACAAAAATATTGAAGAGCAGGAATCATTTACTAGAATATGTACCTACTCTTTACAGTAACAAAAATGTAGAACTAAATTGAAGAAATAATAATGACATAAATAAATAGAGGCTCTCAAAATAAGATATTTACATTAAATGTTCAAACCAATTTCCACTTTAATTTGTACATAATTGCATTAGTTTGCTTAAACTTATTGCAGCTCTTCGAATGTTCAAAATAAAATTCACTTGCTGTTTTCGTGTGTGGCACGAATACAAGGCACGTAACATCACGTTTTTCTTCAATTCTAAATATTATGCTATTGTTATTATGTTAATATTTAGCAACAAGTATGTATTAATATGACAGATTATACTGTTTTTGATTTGAATCCAAACCCAGGCTTCCATTAATTGCCAATTTTCTTGTCTCAAAAAAATAAATTTTAATTTTGACCTTATTTTAAAGAATTTTGATAACATGTGCTATATTGGCGTAATCAGCAGGAAGAGTAGATTATTTTGCGACCAAATTTCAATATGGCGCCCATAAGAAAAAATGAACTTGTTGATGATATCAATTTGACGAAACGTGTTATAGCAAAATGGTATTCATCAGTGTGTAGAGAATTCAAAAGTGTCTTAAGAAAGTACTTTTATTTTTTTGATACCTCTTCAAATAAAGAAGATAGAGGAAAAATAAGAAAATGACAATTTTTGATTTTTTACAATTATTTCGAATAAGAGTTAACATAGAAGTTATTTCTCTGCGGATTATTAATGCTCCTAAAATTTTGCAACTTTGCCAAATTTAAACCTACCGTCTATCTCTTCAAATAAGCGAGATCCCAATGGTGAGGGTCGAATTTGAAACATGTATATAGCCATTGTAGAAATTGATGGAATTTGGATGGAATCGAATTTAACAATAATTGCTTAAATAGAGCTGAGTCTTCACTAAATGCTTTTTTGAGAGTTTCGATGATCATGTCATTATTTAATGTTATGGTATCCGGGTCGGCACTTGTACTTGTACTTGGAAGAGAATTGTGCGGTCGTTGCGATAAATTGAAACAGGGACGTTTCTCGTTGGAATCTGGGGATCTACCATTTGGACAAAGCAAATTACTATTGTTATGGAAATTTGTTTTTCTTTTATAAGTGACCTTAGCCGGGATCTTTGTGGAGGAGGTAATGAATTTGTGACTATTACCACCTACAGCTTCTGCAAAAGAATTTATCTGGCGAATTTGCATGGAAGGAATGGGAGTGACATCTACTGAGTTTGAGAGACCATTTTCCAAGGAAGGAAAATCCTTATCTACGTTGAGCGTTGGACCTGAGAAAGAGTCCTTATTCTTCAACATTTCATTGGCTTCATAATAACTCGTGTCTAAATAAAAACCTGGTCAAGTAGGCTACATTTAGTAATTCTGCTATGTAAATGCAATGGATAAATTCTCGATCACAACCTACTTGACCAGGTTTTTATTTAGACGCTCGTTACGAATAATTGTAAAATGCCATGAGCTCGTTGATGTTTTTCTGTTTGAGAAATTCCGTACATGTCCAATCAGCTAGTTTGGTGCCCTTTTCAGTTGTTAGATGAGAACCTTTACAGAATGCACATATGGGATTTGATTTTTTTCGCAGCTTTCTATTTCATGAGGACCCAAACAAGCTAGACAGCGGATTGAGCTGTTACAGAGGGCCTGCGTATGACCATATCGACAACATTTGAAACATTGTAATGACAGGCAATTTGTAAACCTCAGGTTTTCTGATATTGTAGAATCAGCTGATAATATCCGGAAGTTTTTTGCCACGAAACGTGATAACAACAGAGGAGGTGTTGACATATTTGCTTGTTCCTTCTTCAATTAGGCGCCTTTTAAATCGTCTCACTTTAAGAGGACGAGAAAGACCAGGTGTTTTAATATTTTGGAGAATCTGCTCTTCTGTTAGATCTATGTCTACTTGCCGAATTATTCCTTTGCAAGAAATTAAGTGATCTGGAATGAAAGCTCTCAGGTTGTGTTCTGAAAGGAATTTATGCTTGAGAAAGTTGTTAGCAAAATAGGAAGAATTAAACAAAATAGCTAATCTATTTTTGTCTTTCTTTTCAACCTTCGATATTCCGCTGATATTTCCTCTATAAAGCCAGTTGCCCACAGTCATAAGACGAAGTTGACCTAAATTCCCGGTGGATCATTCTATGTAGACAAAGTATGGGGAAAATCGCTCGGTTCATAGTAACTTATTGTTAGTGTGACGGAGTTCTTATCTTTGCCAATTTCCTGATGTTGCTGTTGTAAAATTTCCATAGAAAGGGTGTTAACACTTGGGGAAATGGTTACTTTCTGATGATTGTTTTTGGGATTATAATAGAAACCTCTATTTACTACTTCTTTTAATTCTGATAACATTGAAGGAGTAAGTGTCATTTGTGATAGGAAGTCTCGGTCAGTTGCTGAGTCGATTCTCGATTCTAAACAGTTGATTATTGGAATTATTGATTGCGAAGAATCCTCATCATCAGAATTGAAGCTGTCTTCTTCTTCAAGTTGGGGGGAAATGATTCCCCCGAGGAGTCATTCATAGCTGTTTATTGGGATATATTATCCTATTCCTAACTATAGTATACCAGAAAAGGATTTTCACGTACTTTCGGAAAGGAAAGGATTGGAAAGAGTTAATGAATGAAGTCGTAGGCAATATAATCACTCAGTTCGTCAAAAGACTATTCAAATTCCACGCGAATTCTACACACACTATCACTCACTTTGGCAGTTTTTTGACTTTTTTTGAAAAAATAACTATTATTTTCACGATCGTCATCAGCTGTATTCCTTTCACGTAAAGGAGCAGCTCCGATCTGTCCGTGGTTTAAAGCCCTATGTTCCTTTCCACACGAGCGCGACACCGAGCGAGAACTTCACGCCCCAAGGTCACACTTTCCTCTCACCCTTCGAAGACCACCAAATAACTAGAGGCGTCAAGCTCTGATCATGTTTTAAGGTTATGTCATTTGTTATATGCACAGGTTATGTGTCCAAAAATGCAATAATAATGCAATAATGCTCAAATCGAAGTAAATGTATGTGCTTTTTTATCCAGTAAAACTCAGAAGTATGGTAAATTTAAACTTCACCACGACATGCGACAGCATTGAATACGACTGCGCACTGACATACTGAACAAATTTCGCGCCATTATTTTTGGACATAAAATGGCTTACACACCGTTCCATTGAACAAGTAGCCCTAAGTGACTTTGGGGTGCTCCAGGCTTTATGCCCCGGGGCGTCATAACTTTGAATGGAAAGCAGTGATCGTTAGAGGTCATCGTTGCTTTATTACGTATAAGGCACTCGATCTCTGTCTAGGGACATAGGTACTGCCATCATATGTTTTTGACACTGACAGTGGCTATTTGACCTTGAAGAAATTAGTTGTCAAAAATGACAAACTGGAATTCTTTATGAAAATCAAGGCGCAAATTACTTTGAATTTCCATTTTATTGACACAAAGTGTAAGTTTACAGTAAATCTAAGCGTTTATAGGAAAATATGACATAATAAATAAATAAATAAACTAGAAAGCTGTAAGTAATAACCAAAAGAACATACCTGAGATATTCCAAACTAAAAGTTAACTTATTAATGTGCTAGGCTTTTACTAATGTTTATTAGCTTAACTAGCAACAAATTAACTGGTTTACGTACAAATTTTCTTGCATAAAGTTCTCATTTACAAAAAAAATTGCGTATACATATTTTAGAACAAATTTAAAAACAATTTCTGATGTATTTTAACAAATTCAGTTAAAATAAGCAACAAAATGTGTCTTGAGTCAAAAAATACGTTAAATAATTATATGAAATGTACAAGTGTATCTATTGCGAGCTTATGATATTTTAAAAAGAAAAGCTGTATGTACCTTTAGGAATGTTAAACACTTTAAATTTGTAGTATTTGATTTTTAATGGGCAACACAACATACTTTAAGCATTATCTAGGCTGTTTTTAAATTTATTACGCCAAGAAGCGAAAATTGAATGGAACAACTGTCACGACGACAACCAATTTGTTCAAGGTCAAATAGCCAATGTCAGTGTCAAAAACATATGATAGCAGCAGTGTTGCCAACTTAGTGGTTTTTACACTAAATTTAGTGGTTTTTAATTTAAGTTTGTGATTTTTTTCTTAATTTAGTGTTTAGTGCTTTTTTTGGTGATTTCTTAAAATAAAACCGTGAATACTTGTGATTTATTGTAGAACTCAATTTTTCGAAAACGTTGTTCAAAATTCGGCATTCAAATTCATTCAGCATTTTACTCAATTTCAGACATCGTCTCTGCAATTTCTCGTCATACTGATAAAGGGCTTCAAGCTTCAGTATGGTTTCTTTTAGTTCCTTGGTGAATTCACTGTCTTCCGTCTGCTTATTTTCGGACTTTCCCTCTTGATTTGATAGTGCCATATTTCAAAGCAGGCTTTACAGAAAATTTTGCTGTTTTTGTTTATTGTCCTGGTTTAGTAAAACCGAAAATTTAGAAATTACGATGTGTTATGTCAATACTCGATTTCTGTCAAAAACAGCAAAATTTTCTGTAAAGCCTGCATTGAAATATGGCACTACCAAATCAAGAGGGAAAGTCCGAAAATAAGCAGACGGAAGACAGTGAATTCACCAAGGAACTAAAAGAAACCATACTGAAGCTTGAAGCCCTTTATCAGTATGAGGAGAAATTGCAGAAACGATGTCTGAAGTTGTTCAAAATGTTGACACTGTAGCCAAGCAGCAAAAGTTTTTAGCTTTTTATTGTTGTGAAACTTTGTGTTGGTATTATTTCTATAAACAATGAGCTGTCATTAGGTTTGTTCGTTTGTCTACACCAGTGCACACCATGTGCCCTAGCGCAGAAAAATGTGTTCGTTTGTCACAGTGCAAGTGTACTGATCGCGTTCGTTTGTCCAGTGCAATCTGTTCCAAGTTACTCTAGACTGCACTTTCTTGCTCGGTGTTTAAAGTGCGAACAAGAAAGTGCAGTATATCCTAACCTGAAAAATCTCACTTCTAATGGTCGATGTTTATCCTAAGGTTAATTTATCTGTCAGTTGGAATGTGACGCTAGTTGAATGTACACATTCTAACTGACAGATAAATTAAATTTAGGTCTTGGTGTACAAATAACTATTAATATAAAAATAGTTCACACTAAAGATATTATAAGTGTTCACTTTCGCGTGATTTTAAAATATAGCACTGATTCATAGGATCAACGTCTGTCACCGTACAGTTATAATTATAAGGTCCGTTCCATTCGTCAGGATTTCGAGTTCTGAACCGTTCAAAATCTTACTGAGCATGAGCAGTGCACAAAATTGGATATAAATTTCATAATGCGCATGATCTGAACGGTTCAGAGCTCGAAATTCTGTCAAATGGAACAGACCTATACGTTTTTGTAGGATCTATTATTTTATGCTCTTACCTGGATGAAAGCAAGGTTAACTGCACTGATCATCTGTCACGCATGTTTAAATTGCGTTCGTTTGTCTCTAAAGTTTTTTTCTGCACGAATCTACACTGCACATCACGTGACGTTGTGCAAAACTACACCTAACTGTTTTCAGTGTAACTTCGTGCAGTACAAACGAACAAACCTATTGTGTCATTAAGGCTTGCTGTTGCTCCCATTCATTATTATCATTATATTGGATGAAGTCTTTGCATAGGTATAAGCATGCTACTCACACAATACGTATGTTAAGAATATTTATTCGTGTGGAAGCGTCACACACAAATTACAATTCAATTTCATGTTTTCCAAAGATTAACCAAATGTCATTCCAATGATTTCCTTATTAAGGGATCCTTCGCAAAAGTTCCACTTGGTGCCAGCCACTCCGTGATTTTCTCAATTGTTAATTTTCAAGCGCGCGTTTTTTCCGTATTGTAATGTTACTGTTTTTATGTTTATTTTTATAAATTTAATAAAATATTAATGAAAGCTTGTGGCAGCATACTTATTTTGAATTTAGTGATTTTTTAGTGGTTTCCGACATCCGTTTTAGTTAAAACTTTTTTCGACTGTTGGCAACACTGGATGGCAGTATGTTGTGTTCTGTGTACCTGTGTCCACAGACAGAGATCGAGTGCCTTAGTTACGTATAGTTACGTATATCCGTAGATGTTAACGTGACGTTTTGACCGTATTTGTCTATGACATTGCTTGATGTTTGTCAGTCTGACATTTCTCGACGTCTGTCATTTTGACGCTTCTTACATCTGTCATTTTGACGCTTCTTACAGTTGTCATTTTGACGCTTCTTACATCTGTCATTTTGACTTTTCTTGAAGTCTGTCATCTTGACGTTTATTGTCATCTGTCAACGTGACATGATTTGTTGGTCACTAAGCAACGTGTGAACCCCCACAAACTTTAAGGATATACAGTGAACATTTTTTCGCATAGAATATAAAGCCCGTTTTCCACTAGACGGACAAAACAAAAACACAACAGAAACTCGTGTCGAAAAAGACAAAACTGCAACTTTTTACCAACTTTTTGAAGACTGAAGTTTTTAGCGACAGTTGCTGTTGTGTTTTGCCCGATCGAAAGCGGTAGATCAAAGAGTTTCGGCGCGTTTACCAACTGCCACTGTCTGGTGGAAATATCGAGTTGCAGTCGTGTTTCAGTTTTCTAGTTTGTTTGTGCAATAAAAAGGAGTAAATAAATAATAATAAATAATATGATGATGATGAGACATAGTTTTTATACCTACATACTACCGCGCCTTTTTCCAATTCATGTTTTTTTAAATTTTTCATAATAATGTTCAAAATAAATCGATTTGCATATGGATCTTTCCAAAAAATAGTTATTTGTATACCAAGGCACTAAAAGTCCTTTTTTTTATACAGGGCTTCTATAAATGATTCTAACATCGCATTACCTCTGATAAACAAATGAATATATTGTATGTACCACTGGTAACATAACCTCACTTTTAATCACGATTCAAACAAGCTTTGTCATTGCTTAAGAAATTGTTATTCTCTTCATTCATCGATTTTCGTCGGTCTTAAATAATCAAACAACTTTTTCAGAAGCATATTTAGTGCAACATATCAACTTAAGAAATAACTTGTAAACTCAAATTGAAACATATTTACAGTTGGTTCTTGTCCGCTTAAAAGATTTTGTGATTCAAATTGAAACATTTTGTACTGGTGTTGTGTTTAAGCAATAATGGTTTATTCCTTGGAGCAAAACAGCAAAACACTTTCATTGTGATGTCTGTTCAAAATTATTTATCTACGACCACTACTATAAATGTCGAATTACAGCTGAATTCAAAAAAAAACAAATGATTTTTTTCCAGTTGTAAATTTGGTTCCATTTGTCAGTTAATTGTCTACTTGACAATACATACATATCTTTAAAAAAAATTAACCTATTTACCTATGAACTGACATACCGTCACATAATTCTAACCTATTTTTAATAAATCCATTTTCACACTATGAAAATATTGAAAAAAACGTGTCGATTTATTTTGACATTTCCCGATTTTTTTGAATTCAGCTATGTACAACACATAAACTAACAGCGTTTTCGATTCGCATGCACCGGTTGCACTCAGTGTATTTGCATCTTCTTTTAACCTCATGTAATAACACGAGATGAAGATACTTTGAGTGCGCACTAGTGCAGTCAATCGAAAACGCTATAAGTAAGCCGGTGTTTATAAACGTCGTGCGTAAAGTAAGAAAAAGGCACAACGCACCTACTTTACGCACGCTTGTTGGTAGATCTACGTAGCCGCATCACATTAGATTGAGAGTAGTCGAAATTGCAAGTGTCATTTGCTGATTACTTTGAAGGTAATTTTTGTGGTCGTAGATAAAGTATAGTACAAAACTCGAGTTGTAAAGCAATTACGCACTTGTGGAATTACTTGCATTCGCCGCTGCGCGGCTCATGCGCAACTTTTCCACCGTGTGTAATTTGCTATTTACAACTCTCGATATGTAATATACTATTATTACTGACATAAAACGAAGGTATTGTAAATTTCATAACATTAAATAATTTAAGTACATTTTTAGTTTTTTAATTTTGTGTAATATAAGCGAAGTTTTACAAATTCACTTCATAACCTAAAAGTTTCAAGTGTTGACACTGACATTTCTCAGATAGTAGAATACACATTCAAAAGGAGGTGGAATATCCAACGCAATATTCAATGCGTACTTTGATGTTAGAATCATTTATAGCAGTCCTGTACCACGTCGCGTGCACGCGAATAAAGCCGATGCAGCGGTTTGAAGCAGTTTCGACTGTTTTAAAACATTTACATTTTCGGGTTGAAACGGTGACGTCAAATGACGAATGTTTTGAACCGCATTCATTCTGTTTTGAAACGTTCTGTGGTGATATTTTTAAAACGTATTGGTGGTGGGGGTTTGACATCTCTGATATTTTTTTGTATTAACGTCTCATCATCCATTTTTTCAGTGCACGGAAAACAATCTTATTAAGAATGCAACGTTTGCAATTTAATTTGAAGAAAAGTGCAAATAACAGCTGACATTGATAGATTGAATATTCAAAACATTGCGTTCATAGATTGCGTTTTCGCGACCCTTTCAAATGATGACATCAGAAGCTAATACGGTTCAAACCATTCTATGAATTGCTTTCAACGCGAAAATATACCTTAATTGACGTTTAATAAGGTATTATCCATTCACTCTTTTTCCTCGTCCCAGTAGGCGAGTTAGGGTGACATTTTTGTTGGTATCACAATGAAACATAGGGTGCGTTTCGTTTGCGCGCTCACACACTTTAAGCACTCACGCTTACAAGCGCTATTTTCTGCTGTTTCATTTGGCGTTCAATCGCTTAAGCCGTTATACGCAGAGGTGTTTCTTTTGACTATTGTTTGCACAACGAATTCATAACCTTAAAAATATAACTTCAATAGTGAAATTAATTCAAGCATAGCTGCTGCAGCTGTTTTTATGGTGTTGTGTTTGTTTATAACCCGACTATGATCAGCTGAGCTCCTCGTACGCATCTCATACATTCCGTTTGGAACGTAAGCGCTTGCGCTTTTGCTGCCCTACCTCAATTGAATAGGCGATTGTGAGCGAAGACTATGACGTCATATGACGTTACCATTTCGTCAACTGGCGCTTTGTGAGCGTTTGGAAAGCCAAAGTGAATGGTTTAAGCACTGCTTATGAGCGCTCAAAGCATGTAAGCGCGCAAATGAAACGCACTCATAGACGTCAGATGAAACGGTAATGTTTATTTTTAATTTCATGGTTATAATTTCAGTCCACTGACGGAGATGTTGTTGCCAGCTAAATCGCGCACTATAACACTTTACGTTTCACCGTCGTTCGACAGCTTCGTCAGAAGTGAAAAATATTTTACAAAATGTATCACAAAATCTTTTAAGCCGACACTAAATCGCGCACTATAACACTTTACGTTTCACCGTCGTTCGACAGCTTCGTCAGAAGTGAAAAATATTTTTCACAAGTTTCCACAAGCCCTCTTGCCTCTTGCCGGAAGATCACCCCATACGTCTAGCGTATTGCACTGTGTGTCAAATATTTAAAGAATAACGACCTGTTAAACTTAACATATTTTTTCTGATGAGGCGATGCTTCACATTTCTGGGTACGTTAATTTACAAAATACGCGAATGTGGAGCACTAACAATCCGCATATTTTTGTTGAATCTCCACTACATGTTCAGAAAATTGATGTCTGTATAACAGTCTCTCGCAGAAGAATAATTGGGCCCATTTTTTTCAATTTTACTGTCGATGCCGAGAGATACAGAAACAATATTTTAACGGAATTTGTTCAACAATTACACCATGATGAAATTCAGCGTGGCTATTTTCAACAGGACGATGCAACGGCACATACGCCAAAAAATAACAAGTTTAGATGCTTTTTTCGCCTTGTACTACTCTGTAACAGTTTTAAATAAAGAAGTTGATTATATTTTGGGCAGCTTATAAATATAACTAAAAATAAAGATATGAAAAGAGAAAAACATCAAAAGTTGCCATTGCCCAAATTGGGTTAACAGTAGCTGCTTTTGTTCATACCAATGATTACTAATCATAAATACTGGATTCACTTCATGCACATTTATTCGTAACTTTTATATATTGATTCTATAAAAAACGAGGAGATGAAACTCATATTTCATAAAATGAACGGAGGAAAGTTACGAATAAATGTGCACGAAGTGAATCCAGTACTTATGATTAGTAATCATTGGTATGAACGAAAGCAGCTAGTTAAATGAGTTCGGTTATTTTCTTGAAAATCAGTTGGCAGCGGTGGACAATCCTAGTTTTATTACTTTTATTGGCTACATTGTCTGATTTGACGTTTATAAACGACATGAGTTGTCAATTCGTCACCTGATTACGAAAATCTGTTAAAATGAAGAAATACAAATGTAGATAGTAAACAGTAACAAATGTCCGACATGACTCCAGCAGCCGAGCAGTGGTCGGTGTACTCGGCTGCTCAGAACCTGCCGGCCGTTCTTAACGATCCTAACCGCGGCAAGCAGTCGAACTTTTTCGTAAAGACCTGGGGTGACACGTTCGTGGAGAAAGTAGAGATCGCCAAGAGCCCTTTCCTGCCGGAAATATCGTACTCGCACTTCGAATTGTATTTAAGAAAAATAGGGCGAAGGTACAGGCGGCACCGCAAGCTTTCACACACTAAACTGGAAGGGGGCAATCATATAAAAACTCGAAATAGAAGCAGTGAAATCACAACAGACACCTCCTTAGAGACGATACCTGATATATACTTGAAGTCGATGCTACCTCTAAACGATCCGAAGGTCTTCAACGAAGTATTCTCAAACATCTCGACAAACAACGAAAACAAGAATCATCAGAGTGGGCGGCTGCTGCAGGAACAGTTGAGCCACTACCTAGATATAGTTGAGGTTCACATAGCTAGGCAAGTTTCTCAAAAATCTGGAGCTTTCTTCCATGCCATGACTTCGCATGATACGATCATGGAGCAAATGGGTTCCGCGTGCAATGAAGTTCGAGCATTAAGAGCAAAAGTGCAGAATGTCGACAAAACTCTAGCTAAAGATTCACTTAAAATTTTAGGCTTAGCACGATCGCGTGCAAACCATATTAAGCTTTTAGATAAATTAAAGTTGATGTCAACTGTCTTGCAAACTCAACCCACCCTACAATTGTTGTTGAGTTCATCAGACTATGTGGCTGCTTTAGAACTAATTTCCAGTACTCAAGAAGTATTAGCAAAAGAGTTAGCAGGTGTTACTAGCTTAAGGCATTTACCCTCACAGTTAAAAGAAATGTCTAGATTAATAGATAAAATGTTGAGTAATGAATTTGAAAGATATGCTGCATCAGATTTACATAGACCCTTGGATGTGCCCAGTTTCGTTTTGGAGCCTGAGAGATTAGTGAGTTTAGTTGCCGGTCTACTAAGACAGAGTCATTTACAATTCTTGGAAGTATACAAACAAGAAGCTGTCACAGCTGCACAGACATTATTGAAACAATTACTTATAGAGCAGTTAGCAGATGTTGAAGATGATATGGAACATTGCTTGACTGGATCTGGCGAAGCCACTCCTAATTTGGATGCTTCACATTGGTTGAAGGTTTTAGCTCTAGCCAGTGAAGCTTTAGGTAAATATTATAAATAAATTTAAACACTTCAAAATTCAATTACAAGATATTCATTTATAATAACATGTTAATCTTACAGCATTGGGGAAGTAGCTCTCCGTTTTTTTAGTCAACTCCACCCACAATAATGTTTCTCTCCTGATGACACACCCAATTTTTTTTATTGTTGTGTTAATTTCTACCAACTGATTTGAACTTAAAAATTAGGACAACTTTGTAATGAAATTTGTTCTGGAAACAAACATTTTACTATTGTGTCACTTCCATGATCAAGAATTACTTACAATGTAGTTCATCATAACTTAATTTATGATAAAATTAAATACTAAAGACTTGTTCAAAGCCAATGCTCTTTTGACCAACTCTCATATTTAGCCTTCAACTATGAATAATAGTTAGTTTCAAGTAATTATTGAGAAGTTAATTTGTATGTTTTATTAGGTAAACTGGTTCAACGAGTGCGTGCAGTTCATGATGTAATAAAGCAAACAGCTGCTGTAAGTGCTGGTCTGTCAACAGAGAATGTCTTAGCATCTTCAGATGGAGAAAACTTCTTAAGTCTCGAGGATCATAGGCGTGTCGAAGTAAAGTTACGTGATTTACTGGTGTCAGTCTGTGATTATTGCCATGAAAGACTTGCCTCCTTAGTCAGCACTCAATCAGATAAACAGAACATCACTGCCAATCAGATCAGTGAACTCTCAGATATTGTAGAGAACTTCACAGAACTCTGTGAGAAAATCTGTGACCGTCAGAGTCCCGCACTTAAAGCAGCTTTTAAAATTCAAGCGGGAAATTATGTACACAAGTTCCACAGTCAGAGAAAGAGCAAGTTAACCTTGGTGCTAGATGCAGAACGATGGAAAGTAGCAGATGTTCCACCTGAATTCCAAGTACTAGTCAACAAGTTAGCATCTGGTGAACCCTTAAAATCCATTCCAAGTTCGCCGGTCGAAGAAAATGACATGAGATTTTTGTCCAAACCAGCAGGGGCTTTGAAAATAGGCTGTCAGGATTATGTGGCAGTAGGGGCTGTCTTGATTTTAATTCGTTTGGTTAGTGAGTATTGTGTTTGTGCATACGACATCCCGATTTTGGCTGGTATTGTCGGGCGAAATTTAGCCGAATTGTTGAGGACGTTTAATTCAAGATCGTGCCAGTTAGTTTTGGGTGCAGGTGCTCTAAGAACTGCTGGACTAAAGACTATAACTAGCACTAACTTAGCTTTAACGTCACGTGCACTTCAGCTGGTTCTTTGGATGATACCCCATGTTCGATCACATTTCAGTTTTGTGTCAAGTGATTCTATAAATAGTCTTGACAGTGTTGAAAGAGACATTGGAAATCATATACAGCAGTTAGAGAGCAAAGTCTTATCTATAATGAATATTTTGTTAGGTGATCAGCTAAATGAGTGGGATGCTAAACCCCCTGTCCCATCGAAGGCATTTAGAAATGTTTCTAGACATCTCACAAAGTTATACGAGGCTGTCGGATCAGTCTTACCAGAAGAACAGGTAAATGTTCAAGATATTTTTGTTTCACTTTAATTTTGTTGTATGTTTAAGGTGAGCGATTTATATGAAATAGTTCATAAAAATTTCAAAACTCGATTGAGGGAGCAGTTGATTAAAATGAACATACTGAATAATGGAGGCCCTCAACATGGTGTTGTAACTTCAGAATTAACTTTTTATTTGGAAACCATGCGAACCTTGAAAGTATTACCAGAAAAGTCTGTATCAGCAAAAGCAATGGAAGACATTTGGATGAGATAATATATTTGAGAGTGAAGAAAGTGAAATTGTGTATATTTTATAAGATTAAAAAATATATTCCAATTTGTTTTGTGTTGTTTATATATATCATTTTGTTATAAATGTTTTAACAACTTGAATGGAATGGTAACTATAGGTGTATTCAATTTGCTGATTTGGACAGATTTAATTCGAATCAAAAAGAATTTACATGTTCGTTTCGTGCAGAATCATTAACCTCGCCAGTAAATAAAGCAAAATACTACATATAGTTTTTATTATTTACTACATCACTATTATTTTGAATATAAACTACGTTTTCTACGTCATTTACATTGTTACTTCTTTGCTGGATTTATTCTAAAACAAATTAAGTCAAATTGAAACTTTAATTAACCTGTTTAATGCCCAATTTTAAAAATGCAAGATAAATTTAATCTATAGTTTAATGTCTACAGTGCTGGCTTCATGGAATCACCTGCTATTAAATTGGATTCAGTCACTATCAGGAGAATCTTCATAAGTCTCCAGACAAATGGTGTGAAGATTTTTCTTTCTTTTTTAGCTTTTGTGAAGAGAAGTACCTGCAACCTTATATGTACTTAAAATGTTTGAGTTTTCGGATTCTAGAATATCAACATTAGAGTAAAAGATGTGTGCGTACTCTTAGACCGCTGGCACACACCTATTATTTCTACTTATAAATGCCAAGTCAAGAAAATTTTAAAAAAATGAGTTATTATCAGCTGTCGATAGTTAGGGTTGCCATAATTGTCAAGCATTGATACGGGACGTTTAAGTGCTAAATAAGAAAAAAGTGGGTAGGTAATGGTTTATTTTACATTTATAAAAAATGAATAAGGTTTAAGCAATCTAATAAAATGAACAAGTAGAATAATAAAAAAGATACAAAGCTAATTAATCCCTTTTAGCTCAGTCATATTTTAAAGTTGATTTTACTTTCTTAATTATATCATTTTCTTCTTTCAGGTAAAAATCGTCCGAAGGATCGTTCTAGAAGGCGTATCTACGGATTTTTATGAAAAAATTTCTATCGGCCGCGATATCGAAAAAACGCTAAAAAACCGGGAAATAAGGCGTTATTCGGGGGGCGTTCCGAAAGGGGGGTGAAATCGAAAAATCCGTTCAGCAGGCTTCCGCCGCGGTCGTTTTTCGATAAAGTCGCGGACGGCGGCGGAAAAATTCGAAATGTGGGTTTTAGGCTTGTGACTTTCTTCACTTTTAATTATACCGTGAATATATCTTATTCTGAAACATGCAAAATACACGTATCCGTTTGTTGCTAGAGTAACATAATAATTAAATGACAGCAATGTATTAAAGCGTGTATTTTATTTTGAAACATATTTTGTTCCATTACTTTATTTCTCCCACGGGCAAGTTCGCGTTTACACTCGGAGTACGCTCTGATCAAAAGTGTGAGGGAGAGCGACTGCGTTTCACTGCATGTAAGATAAAAGCGAGAAAAAGAAACACTCCGATCGATCCGAGCGTAAATGCGAACTTACCCTATGTTTCAAAATAAAATACACGCTTTAATACATTGCTGTCATTTAATAATTACGTTACTCTAGCAACAAACGTATGTGTATGTTTTGCATGTTTCAGAATAAGATACATTCACGGTAAAATTGGGCGCAAGTCATTTTAAAATTATAATGACCAATCAAAATTGCTACTATTGTCTCCACTGACAACCTGATTCTTTCAGCGGAGTTGATATTAGGGAAAACATTTTCTCCACATTTGCATTGCGGGCTGGAATGGCAAATACATATTCGCATAACTTTATTAGACATGATTTCTGATCAATATGCTTTGTATCTGCAAAAAACTTCAGCCATTTCTCTTCCATATTCAATTTCATAGTTGCTATGCAGTTTTGGTAGAAAACAGGACAAATATGGGACTGAGTAGTGAAATACGGTGACAGTCCTGTATATACGGGACGTATGGCAACTCTATCGATAGTTTAATACGTTTTCTACGTATGTGAATGGTCATTTCCTTTCAAAACCTGCCAAATGCATTATTATTTTTGCTTTTAAATTCACGTTTAAATTCAAAACCTGCCAATTGCAGCAGTCATTCAAGTACATAATAAGTCTGTTCGATAGCTCTGCACTTTCTACACTATTAACACCTTTGTTCTATTTTTCTCATTCCTACTTATGTCATATAGATCGCACTCTCTCAGGAACGGTTGGTGCAAAAAGTGTAGAAAAGTGCAGAGCTATCGAACAGACCTATTCCGCCAAGTCAATTCTAACCAATATATACAGGGTGACATTGAAAAAACTACAATGCATAGCACATAGTGTTTTACATACTTTTAATTTGTTTAAGAGTGGATAACATTATTGACATTATTGTTATTACTTGTTTAATCTTGTAAAGTGTAGAATGGAGTTATTTGAAATAAAATTGACGAAAACATCGCCAAATAAAAATAGAAAAAAGAAAAACAAAAACAGTCAGAAACCCATAAGATACAGGTACGAAAGAATTTATTGTAAGTTTATTTTCATTATAAAGTTTTAGTAAACATGACGGGTGGATGTCGATTTATGGACGCTCGAATTCAGAGTTTTTGAAGTTAGAAACTGAAAGATAATGCGTAAAGCAATCAAATTGTGAAAAAAAATCAGAGGATTAATCATAAATTTAAAAGATATTTGCATTTGAAATTGTAAATTTTTAGGTTACGAAATTATTAATGGCCGTCAATTTTGATAGTTTTTGATGAGAACTCTCAACTCGTTTTTGATGTATATGAAATGTTTTAGCACTACTATTCAGCAAATGCACGTTATATTATTTTTAAAGATACATTTAATTTGAATAAAGGTATGCTTTTTCCAGTTTTTTTTTCTATGAATTTTCACCATTCCTTCTCTAGGGACGATGTTCATGTTTATCGGTATGGCGCATTGGTACATGCCACGCGCATGCGGAGTATGGTTAGAGCACAGGAAATGGAACCAATTTTGTCCTGAGTACGTGTAAATACGCTAACCATGACCTACCATAATCTGTGTTGCGAACTTGGCAATAAATTGTAAATTGTGAACGATGGTGGCAATAAACAGATTAAGACGGCCACATCACAGGGCTGCACTCGCACCATCGCTCTTTTTTTAACGTCCATTTTTGTGGTAACTACCGCTTTTCGGTGATAACATAGTTGTTAACATAATTGGTTCCATTTCCTGCGCTCTACCCATACTTCGTCTGCTGTCGGTTAATCATGATACACCCTGTATAGTATTTCAGATTGCTGTTATTCCTTTTTTGGTAGATGTCGATGGTTCTGGTAAAGAATATGTCCATAAGCGCTGAACATTTTCTATGACAAAAATAGTTAATTTAGCTTACACTGAACGTATTTCTACAATAAAATTTGCGGATTATCCGTAAATTTCGGAATTATTGCCTTTTAAAAGTAACGATTTTTAGGTTATGTTCGAACGTTTTTTATAGATATTTTCGAATGGGTTATTCTTAAAACGTGCTGATAAGAGAAGGAAAGCCTTTTTTTTGAGTAAGTGTATTTCAAAGGAGAGAAACCATTGCACATAAATATTTTTTAATAGTACCTATCTACTTGACGAGCAATACACAAATAATTTTTGTGCGATAGGCTTTCAGGGGTAGTGTACTAGTTTGTCGTTTCAAATTTAGCATTTAGGTGTAAATTTACACATAAAAGTTTCTCATCCCTTTTAGAACACACATAAAAGTTTCCCTTCCCTTAAAACTTACATACAAAAGTTTCCCTTCCCTTAAAATTTACATACAAAAGTTTCCCTTCCCTTAAAATACGCACAAAAGTTTCCCTTCCCTTAAAACTTACATACAAAAGTTTCCCTTCCCTTAAAATTTACATACAAAAGTTTCCCTTCCCTTAAAATACGCACAAAAGTTTCCCTTCCCTTAAAACTTACATACAAAAGTTTCCCTTCCCTTAAAAATTAAGTCCGTATTCATAGTGCTTCCTCGAGGCTTCCTTCAGTAAGGAACCCCTTAGAATGGGATTGTAGTAAGGCAGTTGCATAAAAAAATCACAATCTAAGGGGTTCCTCATTCAAGGAAGCCTTGAGGAAACACTATGAATACGGACATTTTACTCACAAAAGTTTCCCTTCCCTTAAAACTTACATACAAAAGTTTCCCTTCCCTTAAAATTTACCCACAAAAGTTTTCCTTCCCTTAAAATATATTTACACAAAGGTTTCCCTTCCCTTAAAATCAGTGATATTAGTCGTAATTTACGCTGTAAATTACGATACAAATTACCGTAATTTATCCATAATTTACCATTTTAAATTACCATTAATTAATTAGTTACCATTAATTACCAAATCACATACCATTAATTACCAAATCACATACCATTAATTGCAAAATCTAAGATTAAATAAACAAAATATACAATTTATAACAAAGGAACAAATATATTGACAAATGATTGAGCTGCAAAGCTACTATTTGTTAATTGAAATCTAAGTGGACCCAAAACTTTGTTGCAAAAGATGAACCTTGCACTCCTCAGGAATCAAATGCCTTTACTTTAAACGAGTTAATAAGTGGACTTTAGTTTTCCATCCGAAGAAAAATAAGTGAAGAAAATGTTTCACCCATACATTAATTTTATGTTATGCTTATTTTTTAATTGTAATTTGTGTACTCAATTGAATTTGTGAACTCAATGCTTTCTTTAACTAAATTTTCTTATTTGCAAGTTACAAATTATTTTTTATTAAGTTTACATTTCTTTTTTTGAAATCGTAATTTGATGTTTTTAATTGAAGTTTTATAAATTTTCAATAAAAGTTTAACTTTTACATACACACAGTTTATTTTCCTAAATATTACAAAGAAACGTGGAAAATGGTAAATTACCATGGTAAATTATTACAACAATAAATTACTGGAGAATTTAAAATGGTAATAAAAAAATTATAAATTACGGTAATTTTACATCACTGCTTAAAATACATTTACACATAAAGGTTTCCTTTTCCTTTTTAATTTAATATGTTCGCTGTTCATTTAAATACACCTAATACACTACCTCTGAAAGCCAATCCCATAAAAATTATTTGTGTAATGCCCAAATAACTGTAGAACTATAGGTACATTTTCATGACCAACGCCCGATGGGCCAGCTCACTTTAACTAACATATACAGATCCATCCATCGCCAAATGTGCCACTGTAGCCTCTTTAAGAAGAAATAGCGCCTGAAATTTTATGATTAGTGCTGGCATGAAATTTTGGAGTTTTTACGAACGCTCAAACTTAATTTCTCTACTTCGCAATATTCATAATCTTTCAATTTCGGAAAAAAAGCTAAATAGAAAATTGCAAAATAAAATTTGTAAATCTAGAATAGATTTATCATGCGTTATCGGCTTTTGCAATAGAGTCTCATAATTTGCCGGGTATGATGGGCAACATAATATAATAAAATGTATTTATACAAAAGTTTCTCTTCCCTTCAAATGTATACAGGTGTCCCAACAGTGTGTTCTCGGGCCATATCTTCATAAGTACTGAAGATAGAAAAAAATTTTCAATACAATTTCTTTTTTAATTTAAGAGATCTACAGCACGAAATTATTTTCATCTATACAGAGTGAATCAAAACAGTAATGCCGGACACAACTTTTTTATTTCAAATGGCATGTCATATATATGAAACCAAATTTGGATTGCCCATAAAATTGTAAACATTTTCTGTATACCATTGGCTATACCTAAACCTAACTGTTCTTGAGATATTTAACATTTTGTCTAAAAACTGCCATTTGCAGCCACTATTTTATTTATTGATATTTCATTTAATTTTAACTCTAAGAAAAAGATTTTTGATACAGATGTAGTTGATACATAAGCTTATCATAAGCCGTTATTAAAAGTACTTTTATCGTTACAGGGTGGTCATGGTAATAAACGAAATCTTAGAAATTTCAAAATGGCAAGACAAATTTTCTTAAATAGCATGCCCTATATTTTTCTATCCTAAATTCTTCATTTAATAAAGTACTTTCTTTTTTCTTAAGTATGTCTTATACCTATCTGCGATATTTTTTGAGATTTTCAGATCTATTTGAATTATATCTTTTAAAACGAACACTTGTCTAAGGTGGCTGTGGAAAACCAGCAAACAATGAACCGGTTGACATTAATAATTATTTTTCAAAGTGTTAGACTGTTGGGTACTTGTTAAGACATGAATTATTAGATTTAGGCCCGATTTATTCACCTCCAAGTAAATTTATCTGGTCATTTATTCCCATAGTAACAATTGTGATCACAATTGTTACTATGGGAATAACTATGGGAATAAACAATTGTGATCACAATTGTTACTATGGGAATAAATGACCAGATAAATTTACTTGGAGGTGAATAAATTGGGCCTTATTGAATTATTTCTTTACTAAATGGTTGCATAGCGAAAGTTGGTTGGATCCGCTAGCAACGGGCTTGACGCTTGGTCGGACAATTATAGGTGTGTGTTCGAATCCCCTCCTGGTACATATGGGTCCTATGTGACAAATGGAGCACTTATGTGTCGGATTGTGTTCAGGATTCATTTCGGCCCCTTCGAACTAGGTTTTCTGCGTTTTCCCGGTTTGTAAGACGAATGCCGATGGAAAACACCTAGTAGGTCGGTCGCAGCCGCAGCGGGCAATATTACAATAACCAGCTTAACGCATTCCTGACAAGCTCATAGAGAGCTTGGGGCATGTATGACGTAAGTACAAAAAAATGTATAACTGTTTAAAGGAGTCACGTACTAGAACTAACTAAAGCCTGTACATTATTGTCGCTTGAAAATTAATTATTAAAGTCAGCAGGTTCATTTGTTTGCCGTTTTCCACGGCCACCTTAAACAATAACTCGTTTTAAAAGAAATAATTCAAATAAATCTAAAAATCTCAGAAAATATCTTAGATAGGTATAAGACATACTTAACAAAAATGAAAGTACTTTATTAAACGAAGAATTTAGGATAGAAAAATATAGGGCATGCTATTTAAGAAGATTGAGTTCTGTCATTTTGAAATTTCTGAGATTTCGTTTATTATCATGACCACCCTGTAGCGATAAAAGTATATTTAATAATGTCGTATGATAAGCTTATGTATCAACTACATCTGTACCAAAAATCTTTTTCTTAGGGTTAAAAATAAATAAAATATCAATAAATAAAATAGTGGCTGCAAATGACGGTTTTTAGACAAAATGTTAAATATCTCAAGAACGGTTAGGTTTAGGTATAGGCAATGGTATACAGAAAATGTGTAGAATTTTATGGGCAATTCAAATTTGATTTGATATATAGGGCATGCCATTTGAAATAAAACAGTTTTGTCCGGCACCACTGTTTTGATTCACTCTGTATAGATGAAAATAATTTTGTGTTGTCAATGAGAGCAACAATGATTGACACGTGTGAAGTTGCAGTTGTTCCAACCTTATATCGAAAATGTGTTCCACTTATCAATATTGTACCAATATTTACTTCCATGCATGTCAAACGCTGTCAAACGTAAGTGTCATTGACCTTTCAGTAGCGCACATACGTACATTAGTGATGGGAAGTTTCGTTACTTTTAAGTATTCGGTACTACTCGTTACTTCAGTATTCGTTACTTGGTATCCGTATCCGTTCCATACTCGATACTATGGACGGGTACTTTCGTTACTTTTAGGTAGTCGGTATTCGTTACTTTAGTCGGTACTGGATACCCGTACTCGTTTGCTACCCGATACTGGTTCGATACCCGAAACTAATTCGTTACTTGGAATTCATTGATTACCCGGTAATCGTTCTTTACTTTAGTTATAAGCAAATGGGCGGCTACGAGAACGAGTAAGAATAAAACAGTAACAATAACAGGAACGGTAAATTAAGTTAATTAATTATAATTTTAAACAACTGACATATTATAAATTAAATTGGTATAAGTAAGTAGGTACATATTTTTATAATTACTAAATAACTATATGATATTTATAACGCATTGAATGATTTTAATACATTATGAACAAACAACCTTAGAAGTCTTAATATTTGTTTATAAAAATATTATAGGAAAAATATGAGTAATGTATACATACATATTACTCATATACTAAATGTTGTGCCTCTTAAAATTATATTTAAAAAATATGTGAATTAAAAAATACATATCCTTTTTTGAAAAACATTATACAGTGAAACTTGCTTATAACGAGCACTGGTTATAATGAGAACTCAGATATAACGAGAAAATTGAAAAGTCCCGTTTCTTGATATGGTAAATTACATATATAAATATTTGTTTAACGAGCACGGTTATTACTAGAACTTGCTTATAAAGGCCAATTTTGTAAAAAAAAAAATTGTTTTACCTTGCATATAGCGAGCATAATGTAAAATGTACGTACTATGCCCGACAAAAATTTAAATATGATGAATTAATTGTTAAAAAAATTATTCCTTTGTTTATTTTTGCGTATTTTTAACGTTACCATAGAGCAAGCAAAATGAATTGTTTAAAGTTGTATTCAAACTTATTTGTTCATTAAATAAACTCAAAAATGCAGGTGTAGAGTTGTCCCAGATTCTTTTGGTGTTGATAGTACATATCACATATGCATATATTTATTTTCATTTATAACGAGCACTTGCATATAACGAGCAATAAGTGTGGTCCCTTGAGCCCTCGTTATATCCGAGTTTTACTGTATTTCAGACGATTTCTTTTGTCACTGATAATTTCACCAGGAATTGAAAATACGCGTTTATAAAATAAATTATTATTATACATTTTATGTGAAGATGAAAAGATTTCTATAAACTAATTGTGACAAGTATGATTCTTTTTCATAATAAAAATAATTACGATGCTGCCGTACTAAACACAGTGCTGTATGTATACAGTGACTTTCATAAAGTTCGTAACAAATGGGAAAAATTTTTATTATTGTTTTTTGTGAAAAAATTTTAGTACAGTTAGTTCGTGCACCAATCAAAATGAAAGACAACACAATGCCATCCAACTACTCGTTTAAAATGTGGCTGAAAACTTGAAAAATAGAAAGTCTCGAAAATGAAAAATTGCGATAATTCAAAAGTTATCAATCTTTTTGTTCTAGAATCGATGTACTCAGATAAAATTAAGTGTAATGAACAACCTACAGTGTCTAAATACAATAATTTGCTAGAATTATGACCAAAAATCCATTTTCTTGGAATTTTATTTTATATGATATTAAAATTAAAATGCTGTTTTGAATCCTTCAAAAACAAATATAATCTCGTTCCTTGATCTGTGTATACTAAGATAAATATCACTAATCTGAAAATATTACTTTAGATATGACGCTTTTTACAAAAAATTGAAATTTCGCTTTAAAAAACACGTTTTTGTTACATTGCGTTTTTAACAAATAAAAATAAATTGTTTTAATTTATTTTTTGCATAATAGAAAGCTAAGATTTAAATATGCTCTTTTTATAGAAAAAATGTTCTTTACAGCATATTAAATGCATACTTCTGCCCTTCTGAAAAGTATTGTACATTTTAAGCGAAAATTCGTAAAATAGTGTTAGCCATGACGTTGAACTTAACGTCAACAAGCGAAAACATCAGTTGGTTCGTTGATATTTCTTGTTCATAGCAAAGTTAATCTTAATACATATTCCGTTAAAGACAAAGTTGACTCAACAAGAAATATCAACGAACCAACTGATGTTTCGCTTGACGGTAATTTCACGGCTAATATTATTTTACGGATTATCGCTGCAAATTCACAATATTTTTCAAAATACCAGAAGTATGCATTTAATATGCTGTAAATGACATTTTTTGTACAAAAGAGCATACTTACATCTTGCCTTTCTATTACGCAAAAAAGAAACGGAAACAATTTATTCTTATTTGTTAAAAACGCAATGTAACAAAGACGTGTTTTTAATAGCGAAATTTCTATTTTTTGTAAAAGACGTCCGATTTGAAGTAAGAGTATTTTAATTTTAAAACCACATAAAATGAAATTCTAAAAAAAAATATTTTTGGTCAAAATTTTAGTAAAATATTGTATTTAGACGCTGTAGGTTGTTGATTATACTTAATTTTATCTGAGTGCATCGATTCTAGTAGGAAAAGATTAATAACTTTTGAATTATGGCAATTTTTCATTTTCGCGAATTTCCATTTTTCAAAATTTTAGCCATATTTTAAATGACTGGTTAGATGGAATTATGTTGTTTTTTATTTTGATTGATGCACGAACCAACTGTAGTAAAAATTTTTGGCAAAAGTCAATAATAAAAATGTTTCCCATTTGTTACGAACTTTATGAAAGTCACTGTATACCACCGGCCCATTTAAGTCAATAATAAGTACAAGCGAATGAAGTAAAAGCTAATCCAGAATCAATTAAGAAATGTCCGTGAAATAAAATGTAAATATATTTAAAAATATCGGTTTCAACGATGGACAGCCTTTGGTTTCCTAAAGGAAACAGATAACGCGATATTAATCAGTCCACTGATTTTCATTAGGGGCAGTATAATTATTAAGAATTTCAATATCGAACTATTGTTATTGCTCTTAATAAGAAAACACGTAATTTGTGCTATCTCAGTCAGCAAAACTGTTTTGGAATCTATAAAAAATTATACACACGTACAGCGCGGTGAACCGTTTATGTTCAATAAACTTTATTAGTGGAAATTGGGGTAAGTATTACTTAGGTTTTGCTTCATTAGCTTGTTGTACATACTTATTATTGACTTAAATGGGCGAGTGGTATATACAGCACTGTGGTTAGTGCGGCGGCATCGTAATTATTTTTATTGTGAAAAAGAATCATACTTGTCACAATTAGTTTATAGAAATCTTTTCATCTGCACATAAAATATATAATAATAATTTATTTTATAAACGCGTATTTTCAAATCCTAGTGAAATTATCAGTGACAAAAGAAATCGTCTGAAATAAAATATTATTCAAAAAAGGATATGTACTTTTTAATTCACATAATTTTTTTTAATATAATTTTAAGAGGCACAACATTTAATATATGAGTAATAACAAGTGTCTAAATAAAAACCTGGTCAAGTGGGTTGTGATCGAGAATTTATCCATTGCATTTACATAGCAGAATTACTAAATGTAGCCTACTTGACCAGGTTTTTATTTAGACACGAGTTATGTATGTATATATTACTCATATTTTTCCTATAATATTTTTATAAACAAATATTAAGACTTCTAAGGTTGTTTGTTCATAATGTATTAAAATCATTCAATGTGTTATAAATATCATATAGTTATTTAGTAGTTATAAAAAATATGTATCTACTTATTTATACCAATTTAATTTATAATATATCAATTGTTTAAAATTATAATTAATTAACTTAATTTACTGTTCCTGTTATTGTTACTGTTTTATTCTTACTCGTTCTCGTAGCCGCCCATTTGCTTATAACCAAAGTAAAGAACAATTACCGGGTAATCAATGAATTCCAAGTAACGAATTAGTTTCGGGGATCGAACCAGTATCGGGTAGCAAACGAGTACGGGTATCCAGTACCGACTAAAGTAACGAATACCGACTACCTAAAAGTAACGAAAGTTCCCGTCCATATTATCGATTATGGAACGGATATGAATACCAAGTAACGAATACTAAGTAACGAGTAGTACCGAATACTTAAAAGTAACAAAACTTCCCATCACTAACGTACATACAAGTTCTCCCTGGTTTTAGTCATTTTGTGTTTTCTTTTGTAATAACAAAGTCTTTCTTAAGGCTCTGTTTTAGTTGTCTAACTAATCTGGTACGTAAAACTGTTATAAACAAAGTAGAAAAAATTCTATATGTGCTTTATTTTTAGTTTAAAATGTTTACTGAAGAACATAATAAGTTTATCTTAGAAGCGTATTTTCGGTCTGGTGAAAGGGATCAGGATGGTAATTGGCAGTATTCATTCATGTCTTGCTTTCATCAGTTTCAAGAAGCTTATCAGGATGAAGATATTACACAAGATACGTTCCGTCAACATGCTCACCGTATTGTAGATCGGTTCCGTGAGACAGGCAGTGTATGTAAAGGAAAATCCTCTGGTAGATCTAAAGTACTAACAGAAGAAGTTGTAGAAGACATCAGGCAAAGAATGTTAGCCAGTCCTAAAAAACCCATACGAAAACTGTCCCTTCAAACAGGTATTTCAAATTTTTGAGTTTTGTTGTCATGCATACTCTAATGTATTATTTCAGGTGTATCTTATGGCTCTTGTCGCACTGCTTTGAAGAAAGACTTACATATGAAGCCATATAAAGTAAGCGTTGTACAAGAACTTTTGCCTCCAGATTTTCAGAAGAGAGTGAATTATTGCAACTGGTTCAACAGACATTTAAATGACGACAATATTCTTGATTTAACGTTCTTTAGTGACGAGGCATGGTTCCATTTGGATGGTTACATTAATTCTCAGAATTATCGTGTATGGGCAACAGAAAATCCACATGAACTTCACGAAAGAGGTCTGCATCCTGTTAAAGTTGGTGTGTGGGTTGCAATGTCACGAAGAGTTTAATGGGGAACACTTTCAACATTTTTTGTAATAATATTAATAAATGTGTTTCTGAGTAAGTGCATTTCAAGTATGTGGTTTATTTTTAGTGTTGTTTAAATAGTGTTTCTACTAGATATTTTTGCATGGGTAAATTGTGCTGCTCTTTGTGTCTACAAATTAATGTGCAATATTTTCAACTTTATATTGATTTACGTATGTATTTTTTATTACTTGATTGATTTTATTATGTTGTAATTCCTTAAACAGTGTGTTTAATACATAGTATTTTTGAGTGTATTATTTTAAGAAATAGAATTTAAAGCACGAAAGAAAGCATGTACACAATATTTTATGAAATAAATTTGGAACTTGATTTAATTTAAATGCAATAAGGAATCCATAGACATTTTCAATTAATAACAATATTAATTTTAATTTAATTCCACTTTATTCATTGAATTTGGTCGTTTTAACAAATCACAAGTCAAAAGATGACGTAAAAATTTTTAAGAACGCCACTGAATGTAGTTGTGGTTAATGGAAATACATAGTATGCGGCAAATACCCTATTGGTATGGAACGGCACACGTCAGCCATTTTTGCTCTCCCTGTACTTACTATACAGTGAGAATTTTTTAGCATAGAACATACGCATCCTTGCTACAATATTGAAGGTGAGTTTTTTAAAATCGAACATAAGTAGGTTTAATATGTATGTGGGCTTCGTTACTATGGATACCATTCGTACTTGTTTGCCTAGCACTGAAGCTCTTTTTCCGAAATAGTTAAAAATAACATCCCAAACGGTCATAAAAATTGTTAATTGCCTTAAACTGGATCCTACTCGATACCAGTTGTAGATTTGTATCCTTTCATTCGTTGAATATAATATGTCAAATTGCATTGTCAAATGTGTGAAAGAAAAATAATGACAATTAATGTTAACCATATCCATGGTTACCACGTACTTTTCGGCCTATGTTCGATTAAAAAACATTCAATAGCACTTATGTATGTTCTTCGTTAAAAAATTCTCACTGTATGTATTTTTGCATTTCATCTTTGTATCGTACATGAACATTCATTTCATATAACTAATAAATTTTATTTTTCATATAACATCTTTTATTTTATTTTTTTCTTTAATACAGAACTAATTTTGATAGGTCCTTAACATTACACGATTTGTTATTATTTTCTTTAGTTAAGCGATGAACTTTTAATTAATCTTGCATTTTTGACTAAATAATTGATTGCTTGGCTATTGGTTAAATTCAATTTTCACTTCTTTTAATACTGACGTCAAGAGTGTAGTATTGCTGAGAAGGTAAATTGAATAACTTGGCCAAGTGGTCAATTACATTAGTCAAAAATGCCTGTATAATTCCTGTTTAATACGGTCATATTTTTGTATCAAATTTATTACGGAGTGAGAGATAAGCTACCACAGCGAATGTTGATTGGTTGAATTGGCACTTCTCACTCACTTCGTAATAAATTTGATACAAAAATATGACCGTCTAAAACGGGCATAAGATATTTGAAGTTTTAAACATATTCGAATATTGCGCCTTTCGAATTTAATTCGCTTACCAAACCAGAGATGGCGCATACAATGTACAAAAGTTTGATATGGGACATTCGTATCTATATGTATATTAATCTATGCACTCCACCGAGGAATCCGGTTCAGCACGTCCTCCACTTGCAACCATTGCACCAGGACAACTACGAACTCATCCCCGTGGACGTACCGTGCACATAACCACCAGGCGTTCTGACATATTAACATCCTTGTATTATTGTTATTAATAAAGATATTCTTTGTGTTTGTGACAATCAATTGTTTGGCTAAAGAATACGACAACACACAGACCCCCAAATGTTCAAATGCAAAATTCGCCAAGTCATTTTTTAATTAGATTGCAGTAAAGCCTCCCATGACGGACACCTCTCTTAGCCAGACAGTTTCTAAGTCCCCATTTATGTAATTTAGTTTTACATGTATTTTTATCTCTATTAGGATAGTTTGCTGGTCACGGTCGGTGTCTGCCTAAGAAAGGTCTCACTGTGTATGTTTTTAAAGTTATAATTATTCGTTCACCCATTCGCTCTTGTTGCTGCGTCGAATTGTTTGAAATAATTGGATCACGAAGTTTTTTCATCGAATGTTGGTGGTTTCGCTTTTATTCTCGAAGTACTTTGTAATTCTTCTCTCGCTCTGGCGTTGTTCGCTTGTTCTGTTCTTGTACTTGAAATTGTACTTTCTGATTATTCTTTCCTTCTGAGATCGTCTGCTTGTTCTAGTGTTTTTAGCTATAACTTCGAGTGTTTCTTTTATTATCTTGCTGTTCTAATGCTTTTCCCAAGCTTGTAGATTGTTATTGTAATTTAGCTTTCAAATTTCTGGATTGTTCTAAAAATTTGTTTCCAAATTTTCAGATTGTTCCAAAAATCTAGAGTCTAGATCGTCAAATTTCCTGATTGTTCTTGACTTAGGACAGGCCGGTTTGGTTTGCAGTGGAATTCTTGAGCTACGCTTCTGCTGACGAGGTCCCAAATAGGGCCGAAACAGCTGTGCAGAGAATGCACGAGGAATCCATTGCAATCAAAACCGACTTGCAACAAAATTTTAATGTAGTTTATATTTGTTTCGTGAAATAGCCGCTACATCGACCGAAACACTCGGAAGTGATGGAAAATACCGAAAAACGTGCATATTACGCCTTGCGAGCCAAGGGCAACCACTTGCGGGATATCATATTTAAGAGTAAAAAAAACGCTGCGTCAGACTTCAATTTGGCTTTATTTAATGCGACCGGTTTCGTCAATATGACATTTTCAAGCGTAAAGTAAGTTTTCCTTACTATCTATTCAAACACGCCCAAGCGTCATTATGTGTATTTAAGAAGTAATGAGAACAATTAATCTCCATGGAGGTCAATGGAGGTAAAGCTGGGTTGATGCGATCCAAGTGAACTTGGATCCAACCCACTTGTACAAGTACACTTGGTCCAAGTTGGTTTCCACGGTTATAGCATATAAAACTGGGTTGCTACGATCCAAGTCTATTTGGATCTAGTATACATACTTTGATGCTGCGCACACATTTCTTGGTCATTGCTGAAATCATTTTAACAGTTCACCAAAGTTCATTTTGAGAGGAAAATTACATTCAAGTTGTCTTGAACAGCAACAACCAACTTACACTGATCAAAATGGAACTTCGTTGTGATTAAAAATGGCGTCAAGTAAGAACACGGGTAGTGGATCTTATAAAGGAAAAGAAAAATGGGTAAATGGACGGATGGAGAAAATGTAAGGCCTCCCGCCTAAGGATCCAGTTCCGGACCCAAAGCTTCTTTTTTTTTCTTTTCTATTTTTTTTGTCGGTTTCAAACTCTTGTATAAGCATATTCGAACTACTTCCACACCTTACAAAATTGAATCTGCTATCTCATTAATTGTTCAAGTTTCACCTTCTGCGTTCTTGACGCCGTTTGTTATCACATCAAAATACCACTTAGGTCAAAGTAAGTTGGCCGACGTCCTAGTCAGTTTGGATGTGCCTCTCCTGTCAAAGTATTTTTGTTAAGATGATCCAAGTAATGCGTGCGCAGCATCAAAGTGCATTGGATCAAAGCACACTTGGATCGTGTCAACCCAACTTAAATAATATCCTATTCACTTGAACAACAAGATATATATTTTTCCGATTTTTTCAGAACTACAGCTGAAATTTAAAAGAAACAGGAAATGAAATTTTTCCAATTGTAAATTTGGTTGTATTTGAAGAGGCCACGGAAAGAACGTATTAAGTCACTATTTGTTAATTTTACAGGAGAGCATTATTAAGATTTAAAGCCTCATGAAAAATCGATTTTTCTATGATTTTCCATGAGACTTTAAACCTTAACAATGCTCTCTTATAAAATTAACAAACAGTAACTTAACACGTTCTTTCCGTGTCCTCTTCATTTATCAGTTAATTAACTACTTGACAATACAACCTTTCAAAAAATGTAACCTATTTATTTATAAACTGACATAGCGTCAAATAATTCTAGCCTATTTCTAATAAAGTCATTTTCACACTATGAAAATATTTTTAAAAATGTGCCAATTTTTATTGATTTCAACTGTAATTGGGTCAGGTTAATATGGCACACCTGTTAAAAAGTAAAACAACTGTTGTATAAAAAAGTATGATAATTATAGGTCTATTCGATAGCTTTGCACTTTCTTCCTTTTAACACCTTTGCTCTATTTTTCTCACTCCTACTTACATTATATTATATACATCTCACTCTCTCAGGAGCGGTTGGTGCAAAAAGTGTAGAAAAGTGCAGAGCTATCGAACAGACCTTATAATGTAAGAAAAGTTTGTAATCAAAAATGTAAAAATTGATATTACTTATCGTTTTCTGAAATAGAGGACGCTGTGTTAAAAAATTAAAATACGGTAAATTAAATAACTAAAATTTTAGTAAACAATTTAAGTAGCGACATCTTGCAATCGCTTTTTGACCTAACATCGTAGTAGGATTGACAAATTGAAGCTAGTTCGCCACATAATAAGTCATCCCATGCGAGGCGGCCATGCTTGCTGTCAAAGCATATGAGAATTTTAGAAAAATTGTGTGCAAATCGGTTTTGATTGCAGCAGATTCCTCGAGCAGGCTCTGTACAGCTGTTTCAGGCCTAGTTGGGCCTTCATCAGCAGAACCGTAGCTCGAGAAATCCACTGCAAACCAAACCGATATGTCCGAGTTATTCGCCCATGCGATGTGAAAGTAATAAACAATTTAAGTAGCGACATCTTTCAATCGCTTTTTGACCTATTATTAACCGATTTGCACACAATTTTTCTAAAATTCTCATATGCTTTGACAGCAAGCATGGCCGCCTCGCATGGGATGACTTATTATGTGGCGAACTAGCTTCAATTTGTCAATCCTACTGCGATGTTAGGTCAAAAAGCGATTGCAAGATGTCGCTACTTAAATTGTTTATTACTTTCACATCGCAGAAACTGTAAAGATTAGATACAGAAAATCTATAACGGAAATGAAAAGGAGCATAAAACGTGAAAAGAGATAGGGGCGTTGCATTCTCTCACTTTTACGTGCAAAAAAAACAGCTTCGCTCTCTTCATTTCGAGAAAAACCAAACTCATAATCAGCTCTAACTCTAACGTTTCCTTGCAAAGTAATGTATGACACATTCAAGTTATTAAAATAAAAGTTTTTTATTAATCCGAATTTATGAACGCGGTGTAATTTAATTTACATATTAACTCCGTTACTATGGTATTTAAATGATCAAACATTTTCTGATAAACGTCATTAATACTCATAACGAACAGCACATGCCAACAAAATTTTGAATAAAAAATAAGCCAGTGGAAAAAGGGAATAGTTTAATGCAACAGCCTAATCTCAATGAATTTCGACAGTATATTTAAGTGAACGTAAGTTAATCGTCATGTTTCCTTGTAAACCTAATTTGAAAATTATCTCTTTGCAGTTGAATATTAAGTACCAAGAATATAAGTACCTGTATTATATACATTTTTTTAGAAATGGATTTAAAGAAACTAATGCGAGGCCTGACTACTACCACACAACTTGAACTCGATCAGTTCGATTACACCTTAGCCAGAGATAATTTAGAAAAAGATAATCAATACAAAAACCGAACCATATATTCACTTCCGGTTCGTATTGAAAATTGGAACGAAGACCTTTTTTTGGCAGAAGAAAAACTGCGGTCATCGAATAATAAACGAGTGCGATGCGAACTGTTGGTAGAGAAAATGAGGGCGATGATAAAGAACCTCCTCCAACCTGTGAGCCTTGCAAAAGATCGACCTTTGGTTGAATACGGTCGTGTATATCAAATACAGGCTTGTGCTATTCCAAACACCATTACACCCGAAGGGACATTTGGACTTTATCTGAGTGGATTAATGACTGAAAGAGATCTTGATCACGGTACGCATTTCATGCACGGTTGCAAACTCAGTGCTTCCCCCGATAGGGTCCCATGTGTGAGGAATTCCTTCATATTCAAAGGGTGTTACTCCAATAGAGGTAATGACCCCATAACATACGGAGAAGATTTCTATATACAAGTATACGAATCGGGAATATGTACACCGTTATATGTGCAATGTGAAAATTCAACCTACGACGATTTTGGAACTCAGTTAATTCCACGATTGACTCAAAGTCCTGATCTGTACTGTCGCTTTAGAATGTACCAGTGGGATCCAAAATTGCGCTATGAAACAGAAGGCTCGAGTTTCGCGCCCGATCAGAAAGTTTTAATAAAGCACTCGGCCTCAGGCCAAAATTTGGCAGTCCAACATAATAAATGGGTACCGACAGTTTTTGGACCGGAATGTCTCGTCACATGCCACACGTTCCGAGACACGCACAAAATGGAGACCGCCGAAAATATGTGGACTATCAAACAGTTTAAAAAGGTGGATAAAAACGTCTTCATTAGAGCTGCAAAGGGTGAATATGTTCCTCCAGAATTCTTGGAATAAAAATGTGTAGCGAAATACATTTAATTGAAAGCAAAACGTTTAAGAAATATTTCTGCTTATACAAATATTTAAAAAAATGTATTAAAAAAATTCAACGTCTTAAATTATATGTATGTAAACAAATAGCTTTCATCCAAATCGCCTTAAAATATTTGATATAAGGGAAGTTCTTTTGTACGATTTACTTTGAGACAAACGAAACATGAATTTCTTTAGCGACAGTATTGCCACTTTTTTATTACTAGTGAAATATTTTTGTAAGATTTATGCCACTTTTTAATTACTAGTGAAATATTTCTGTAAGTTTCTTAAGATTCCTTCTAATGATTCTATACTGGTGGTATTGAATATTAGGATTACACACATAAACATACACATAAAATAAATAACACACAATTTAGTATTATAACTTAAAATTTGGTATTTTTTTTATTATCACATAAATTTTAAAAAAAGTATTACTAATCGGACTATTTAGAGCCGGATCCAGAGTATAGCTACATCAAAAAAGTAAAAATTAAATTACAATTTTCATCTATTGTATAATCTTTTTATTATTGTTATTGTAAGATCTCATTATTGTAAATTTTTGTGTTCAGGTAAATATAAGAATTATAAAATTTATTACTCTTTTGACTCTAATAAATTTTGGGTCTCGAATATTGTAGTGATCAAGTTATAAAATTTACTTTTATTTTCTTGGACATAACAGTAGATATTTTTACATCAATAAAGAACTCTTTACATGATTCTATTGAGTTTAGATTTTTAATAGCAAGTATTGTTTTTTCCTTTTTTTTTTTGTAATAACAGAATTTATCTGCCAAAATTGAGATAAATCTCCAAAATTGGCAACATTGGACGTAGATGTTTTTTTTAATTTTTAGCTACAGTGCTACCTACCTGTGCAGATAGGCAGAAGTTTTACATTGGAGCGAAACTTTACTCCAATGTTGCCAGCCAGCTGCAGTGGGACGGGGGGGTTCTCAAATCAAAACGCGAAGACCAATCCAAAAACAGGCGCCACTTAATTTTTTTGTAAAAGGAATCGCGTGAAAAATTAAGAAAACACGTTACGTCCAAAGCATGAAACAATTTTATTAACGCACACACAAAAACAAATAAAATAAAATCAACACAGGTCGAACAATTCAAATAAACAATTAGGCCATAAACATAATACGGTAATACCTAATTTTTCGGATCCGAAACTGCTACAAAGCTAATTAAAATGACACAAAATAATAGTCGCCTATTCTAGCGTTAAAGAAACCGCGTTGTGCGCTTGACGCGCAATAACCGGAGAATTTCTCCGAAACGGATTTTATTTCGCGAGCGTACGCGAACTACGTGCACGAATGCGGCTACGTTCAATCCACCGAGAAACGAAAATTTCAACAGACACTAAGGAAATATGACCTGCTTAAGTAGCATCGTTACGTCCGTCTATGGGGCGTTTCCGTGGACATCGGCTTTTTCCCCCGGATGGATGCGTCGCTTTGCAGTCGCAATTTGTCACGAGATACCAGAGCTTGATCCAAACCAAGATCGGAAATAGGAGATTGGTCAAAACCGTGACCAAAAACAGGAGATTGGTCCTAACCGAGACCAGCAACAGGAACCTATAAACGAAGGAAGAGAAAGACGAACGTAAGAGCCAGGTCGAGAAAGTAACATCACGCAAAACTTACCTAGTCGGAAGGCTAGGCTGACACAAACCGCAGAGGAAATGCGGCTTTTCCGCTCCCAAATGAGCCAAAGAAATTCGGCACAAAGCCGTACCACTCACTTTCACCTCCTCGATGAAGCGAACACGACACTAAATTTTCCGCTAAAGACACATGTAGCTCATGGGACGGACAGAGTATTACTGAAAAAATGACGCTTCCCCCGACCGGTGGAAAAGGAAAAAAAAACAACTAAAGAGAGAGAGATATTCGAATGTGCCAATGGCAGATTTTAAGTCGTCAGCGGAAACCAATCAAGATAAAGGGTAAAGGTTACTGGCATATGCAACAGTTTCCGGCTTCAACCGCATTCCGAAGCTCGAACTCGTTCATCCGCTAATACATGCGTCGCAAAATAGGACCATTTAAATTGGATAATTAAATATTGCGTAAACACAATCTCGACACAAAGCAAGGATGGGGTTAATTATTATAATATGTACTTATTCGGCTGATCTGAAATTTTTAGCGAAAATATTTTAAAAAGAGTATTTTGGGTGAATTGCGTAGGCGTGGAATGGCACATTCCTACGCCTAGTGGGGAAACAGAACAAAACGGGTTAAAAATAGCTCGGAACGTTGAAATATACATTATACAGGGTGTTCTCGCACACGATCGAAAGTAAACTGTAACAACAGTAGACTCTCGATTATCCGAAGTGTGGGGGACCGGACCTTAATATTCGGATAATCGATATTTTGGTTAAAACCGGGGTTGCATAAACTGGTGAAAGTGTCACAATATTTTATTAGTATAATTGTACACTTACGTACGAAATATCTGAGAATGACTTCTTCATATACCGTGCATTCAATTCCATTCAATTCAATTCCAAATTAAAGTAGGCTCTGATTTCAATGTTTTTTCTCCTAAAGGTTTGTAGCACTGACAGTTGTCAAATTATTTTTTCGTGCTAACATAACCCTCCAACACTTGAGAGACGCATTTGAACTTTGAAAACATGAAGAGCAGGGTACCTTTGTTTTGAAATAAATTAATTGTGTTTTGCTCTTACATTGCACATTTTTCATGTGATATTAGGATCAGATAATATGATAATATATACAGTGCGGGACAAAATTATAACCGCACTTAGAGTTTAGTTCCACTGAAAAAAGTACATTTTCCAAATTTTCTCTCAATTTTTCATTTATTTTTGTAGTTGTGTTTGTTAACGTTGGAATGATAATCTCTCTTAAACCTTTTTTCAACAAAAAATTCACAGCTAAATTCTCCCAACATAAGGCAAATTATGACAATAACTTCAGTGCGGTTATAATTTTGTCCCGCACTGTATAACAGCTATTGACAACTGCCCTTTCACTCTTATATTGCATACCACCAACTTTAAAAAAAAATCACAGCTTACTTTAATCAGGAATTTATTTGAAGTATATGTATATATGTACGTTGTAATTTGAATCGCTATATCCCTTTTAAGGCGGGTACAGACTTGAATGTGCATGCGCTGAGTCGAGACACATTCGCATGCATGTGCCAATGTGTACAGAACATTCGCAGCTACTCAACGCATGTTTACCGTCTCGCGAGTCACTGCGAACGCACATAAGCCGGACCAAATGTTGTCGGTCTTTTCGCACCGCTCAAAGGAAACGAAGTATGTGTTTGCGCTCAGTTTGGTACGCACGTGCATCACACTGCAACCTGCATTCGTTATTGTTGATAGGTCGTGAAATACAAGCCCATATAAAATAATCATTTTGACTAATAATTACAATTGAATGATCAAATGATTACCATGATTTCCATACACCAGACTGAAGCATGATTCAACAGAGCGCTCTGAGACAACATGCATGTGTGGCTTAAAAATTATCCAACGTATGTCTTCAGAGGACAAAAGCCTAGTCAATACGCATAAACGTGTATGCGTTTCGACTCAGCGCATGCACATTCAAATCAGTACGCGCCTTTAGATTTTTGCTCTGTCACAAACATTAACGGAGTTATATGGATTGTATCCGCTACTTAATTTCCATACTGTATATTGCTCAATATAATGAAAGATTATTGTTTGCTAATTTCAAAAATATATAATTATATGTTGGTTGCAAGTCGGCGATGACACGCTTTGTCCGCACTGACCGCCACCTCGTGCGTGATAGCTCATGGGACAGCAGTATTAGTTTCTATTGCTATTCACGTCACAATTTACAGGTCAGAAAATAATCGTGCTACGATTAATAATAATAAAATAATAAAAAAACGTTAAATATTTAGCCACAAATATTCTTTTATCATTAAAGAAATTGTTAAAAACCGTTATTTGTGAATTTTTATTGTTTTAAGTTAAGTAGAAACAATTCAGCGACTTTAATGGTGGATTTTACAAACGTTACTTAAATTTAATCATGCGTTAAAAATAAATGTTGCTATAGTTACATGTGCTGAAGGTATAGCGTAAGCTCTTTCTCTTTTTTTTGTATCTATAGAACATGTACCTATTTTATGCAGGCTTATGCTTAATAAAGATATTATTATTATTATTCTTAACCAATGATTAAATTTAATTGGCTTTTATGAAACCCAGCATTAAAGGTTTGGTAGCGATATCAGCCACTTTTACTTCTAAATGGGCTGATTCAGCAGAACGTATCAGTAACAGTTCCCGCTCCAACAGTTTAGACTGAGCACTCATTTCTGCTGAATGAAGTTCACTCATCATAACATGTTCCAATCAGGTAGCGGAGAAGTTACGCTACAAGAAATGACAACCGCTCCAACTCATCCACTTGTGAGAGGTCGCATTCAGCAGAAATTTGGTCAACAGTTGCACAACTTTCGGGTCTGCTGAATGCACCTATTGCGCCAAGCTGTTGGCAACACTGTTTTCTCGTAAAGAGTCCGCACGAGGACGTATGAGGAAGTGTTCACGTTCACCATTGCTCCAGTTCATGTTACCAAGTAACAATATAAAAGGAAATAAAGTACGTCCACATTGAGCATGAATTTTCTTGGATGTATCGACAGCATTCGGGTTGAGTCGAGACCGTACGCCGAGTGATAAGGCGACGCAACTCGATTCTCTTCAAGACTCGAATAACTCGAGTACTGAACTTTTGAAACTCGAATAAATTCGATTCCGGTACTCGAATACTGTATTCGAGTACCGAAATCGAATATTTTTTACCCAAGTACTTATAAGCTTATAACTCAAGTTTCGAATTCGACATAGTTCACAGTCTACTCCGAATCATTTTATTTTCGATCGCGCGATATTTATTAAGGATGTTTTTTTTTTAATAATATTGTTATTGGCGGTGTCATACCGTCCAATGTCCAATGATACAGAATTTAGTTCCTTTTACAAAATAGATAATTTATGTGCTGTTTATTAAATCAATAAAAACTTTAATAAAACAACTGCATTTTTAAAGAATTGTTTGTTCGAAGATACTAGTTAAAGAAAACGTGAAACTCAAGTACTGACCTCTACTCCTGCAGTCTCAGAACCTACTGCTCGGTCCAGTCCAGTTTTTGACTATCTGTTCCAGAGTATTCTGAAAGTATCTCCATTCCCTCATATTACATGAGGTTAAAACAAGATGGAGACATTCTGAGAGTGCTCTAGAGCACTCACTCGACAACGCTATTAGACTCGAGTCTAGATTTGATTATTTTTTTAACTACTTAGTACTCGATTCTTAAGATAAGTGACTCGGTACAGACGGTACATACCACCACTAGACTCAAGTACTGGACTCGGAAAGTACGTTCGAGTATATACTTTACTCTAGGAATAGCACAGTATAGAAATTTACTTCATAATATACAGTAGTGATAAAAACGTATTTTATAGTGAAGGTAATTTCTGGGCGCAGTACTATCCACAAAATGGCAACTTTCCGTCAGATGATGCTGGTTGCACGACAGCTTTGGATGTTGAATATTTAATTCATTCAACATTTGCATTAAACTTTTTTCTAAACTTAGAAATAAAGATGTTTAATAGGGTTGCAATTCTCGTATATGTTTAGCCCCTACAATCTCAAATCTCTCTAATTGTTTTTAAATATCCCGCCAATTATACTATCCGCATTAGGGTGAAATGATGGCGAAGGTCAACCAGAACGATACGCCAACATCAAAGGTACCGACAGCCAATGTCATTACTGTATACGAAGTAAATTTCTATACTGTGGTAATAGGCGCCATGCACATCTCTGCGTTCAGCGCCGTCTGGCGTGGTGATTTGTATGAAAATATTTCTTGAGACTCATTGCATGGGAATAATATCACTCTTATGACAATTTACGATTGTAGTACATTTATACTTGAGCTTCCTGGTATTGAAATACATTACAATACTCAAGTTCAAATTTACACTAATAATTTGAAACAACTCGTATTTTCATACCACTAATGCAGAATATGGTCATTGGTGGCGCTGGCTTCGCATGTGCATGGTCCCTATAGACTCGATTCCTTTTTAACGAATACTAATCTATTCGATTCTTAAAATAAGCGACTCGGCATATCACTACCGCACAACCAGAGGCATGCTGCCTCGGCTTGTCTCAACGTCCACACTTGATTTTTTGTGTGGCCTCGGGTTGCCTCATTCGCGCTGGTGCTCAAGTCTGTACGTGGCTTAAATAGTTTACGAGATCTCCATAGTGTGCCTTTAATTAGTTGTAACCCTGTACGAGAAATAAAAAATCGCATAGCCAATGATGTGGAAACCAATTTGTATCTCATACGTCGGATATGCAAAACACGTATACGCAAATAGAAACAAATAAAATTATTAATTTACAATATCGTCTATATACAAAAAATGATTAATTAATTTATAGTTTATTATTTGAATTAAAAAATAATATAAAACTAAGGGTTGAGATATCCATCTCCTATTAAAGTTATTCGACGAATAACTTGATTTATTTTTTATGAATTGTTTCCATGGAAGTTATTCGTCTAATAATTATTAGCCAATTTATTAAGAGGTGGATATCACCGCCCTAAAGTAAATAAATTTGAAATGTTAAAGTGACGACGAAACATAGGTAACGAGCGTCTAAATAAAAACCTGGTCAAGTGGGTTGTGATCGAGAATTTATCCATTGCATTTACATAGCAGAATTACTAAATGTAGCCTGCTTGACCAGGTTTTTATTTAGACACGAGTTACTAATATTAGATAAGACGAGTAACATATGAAATTATATTCCACAATATATTTTTACATTAAGTCCGAACGTGGTTACGACTAAATAACCTATTACAAGTAGATAGTAAATAAAAGTAAATATAAGACTACCTTTTATGTGCTTTTATACATAAATATCTCTTGTATTTCGTATTAAAATTTTACAAATTGCATATAAATTATAAAAAATATTTTAACTCCCATCAATTAAATTATTTTGTACGTCACAACATAAACAATAATTTTAAAAAATTGAAATGATAATTTAATAAAAAGGATTTTAAAATGTGTAAGTTTCGGTCAAATACAAATTTATTTACACAAAAAGAAAACTGGCTCATTGTCAGTATTCTATATTCCTCTAAATTTGAGACACTCGGATTGTCAAGAGATAAAGTGGCAGCTGTTTAAAGTTAACAGTTTGTTAGTTCAGCCTTAGAAACCTTACTTTGTGGATGTAGGGTGTCCAGTCACGATGTGCGTACATGAACGATGAATTGTACATACAACTTTTATCGCAAACATTTCTGTCTTTTGGTCTTCTTCAATTAAATCAAGGATGAAAGTCAATCAGTTTAAAAGCGAAATGCATAAAGTATAATTTAATGATTCAAATAAAACTCCACTTAATGTTTTGTAATACACTGTATTTATTATGGCTTTTACTAAGGCACCTAAGTGTGGGAGTCAAATTTTAATTTTGTGGTAAAAACTATCCAAATCTCCTTATCATTTACAATGCAGTCTTCTCCAGAGAGTGACTAGAGTCTCGTAGGTTTTAGGTTCCGAACAAAAGTCTTAAAATTCGACTCCCCTTTAAATATACAGGAACGTATTTTATACGCAGTACGTCGAAGAAATCAATAAATACATAATAAACGTAAAGCCTCTTATCCCAAACAAAACAAGTACATTCTATGGTGAAGTGATGATCATACAGCGATAATCACTAGAAACATGCGAATATTTTTTTTGCAAATTAATACAAAAACCTAGTAAACTGACGAGAATAGTAATGATGAAAATTATAGTCACTGATACAAAAAAAAAACGAAACCAAATTAAAGATGGGTAATTTCAATTAAGGTGCACTATTCAATTTCGCTTTACATGTTATCGTAATTATTTTTTATTTGCCGTGATAGATGACACGCGAATAATATCCCCAAAAGCTGAAACAAATGCGATTTAAATGGATGCAGAAAATTCAGTACGATGCTTTTCTTACCTGAACACAAGCAAAACCAATTCCTACACCCCCAATCGTACTGGCATGCCCAGTTAGAAAATCTCCAAAAGCGGAAACGCAACCTTCAGTGTGCAGAGTCGTACTGTTTGCATCACATGTAAGCTGACCGAGAAGACCATTACTCAGACTGCAACAAGATACTGGAATAGTATGGTCTGTGTTGGTTGCATTCAACCAATCATCAGGACCAACAGCACCACAGCAATTGAACTAAAAAAAAATCCAAATCAATAATTTCTAAAACATCAATCCTGCGTTGCTTACCGTCCTTTGAATCGTGTCCCACATGCCAGTTATTGCGTCCGGATTGGAAGAGTTGTATTTGGGTATCGACTCCTCTAGTTTTTCGGTTAAGAATTCTTCGGTGTTGTCACGCAGAGCGTATCCAGCTATGCCCGCCGCAAGTTGCAGAACGAAAATCAAAATCAACAAAGTCGAGAACTACAAAAAATAATAATGAAGTGAATACTTTGAAATTTAATACAGCACGAACCGTTATGATCATGCAATAGTTTTCTTTGATGGCACCACAGCAGCCGAAAAAGGCGATGACGAAAATGATGGTGCCGATGGCTATGAGCAAATTTGGTGCTGAAAAGTAACTGTCGTCCAGGAGCATAGAGTAATCATGGTAATATGCCTTAACACTGATTCCAACCGACAATATTACGATCCCTGTGATCTGTAAGAAATAAGAACATTAAGATGTTAGAACTGTGATCATTACATTTAATGCAAATAAATTTTATTGTTACAAGATAACTGAACTAACGAAAATTAATGTAATTAATTGGTGACTACATATTATCATTTCATGATTGTGTCCATATCTTAAATTCAGTCACTCGATACTTTTATGCTATATCACTGATAGTAGATGAGATAAAAACAGAAAAAATTAATTGAAGTCGCATTGATATTAGTGATACATAAAAATCTGAGAATATGCGTGAGTAAAGATGTGCCATATTTTGTACATACCTAGATAAGAAGGAAACAGACAAAAGGAATAAACTTTAAAAAAGTGTCACAGTTTTAGAAAAGAAATGTACTAAGGCCCAGTTTTACAATCGTGGAATAAGGACGGAATAACTGTTCACTAAATATCCTTTAACGTTCCTCCATATCTACGTCACACTACGTCACGTTTTTCTAAGAATAATGCTTATCCGACGATTGTAAAATCGGGCCTAAATGGACTAGACTACAGAGTAGGGCAAATAAAAGGAAGATATCCCATGGTAAAACGTTTGATTCAACTTCCAATAGGAATTGTCACAGCAGAAGAAACGTATATTTATGACTTCAATAGACATTTTCAACAAACTGCAGCAAATTCAAGAGCAAGAATAGTGTCTATTATCTAACAAAATAAAAAAGATCAAATCAATGACTACCTATTGATATGCTATGGGCAGAGCTGGGACTATCTTGAAGAAAAAATATACTAGATACTTTTTCAAATACAAGATAGTATCCTGTATCTTGTATTTAAATACTTTTTTCCATCTATAAACTATCTACGAAATAAAGATACTTCCAAAAAGTATTTGTATCTTAATAAAGTATTTTAAATGCTTAAAGGCATCTCAAGATACTGAAAAGTATTTGAGATACTAAAAAGTATTTAGAATACCCGATCGGCGGTCATTCGATAGAGTGGGAGAGTCGACATTTTTCTGCGGGAAGCTTCGGGGCAACTTATTTTTTTAAAATCAGCTTCGATATGTTATCTAATAATCTTGAAAAATAATCGAAAATAAATTTCTAATACGAAAGCATGTAAAGAAGCTTGACTCCGAAGCCGCATTTGTTTAAAGTATCTTTTTTTTCAAAGTATCTTAGATACTAAAGTATCTTATATCTCGAATACTTTTATGTAGAGTATCTTTTCTAAAAGCATCTACAAATATATTTGCAAAAGTATTTTGTATCGTATATTTAAATACTTTCCAAAAGTATCTATCCCACCTCTGGCTATGGGTCAGCCGAAGAATCCAAAACTTTCCGGACGTGTCCGAGATGGATTTACGACTTTTGGGTGAATGACAAATGGGTGAATGACAAATGGGTGAAGTCATTTGGGTGATCGACGTTTGGGTGCAAGCGACAAATAGGTGAATGCTACATTTCGGTGAACGACAATTGGGTGAATGCGACATTTGGGTGACCGACATTTGGGTGACCGACATTTGGGTGAACGACATTTGGGTGAACGACATTTGGGTGAACGACAGTTGGGTGAACGACAATTGGGTGAATGCGACATTTGGGTGAACGACAATTGGGTGAACGACATTTAGGTGAACTACAATTGGATGAACGACGTTTGAGTGAACGTCATTTAGGTGAGCGACATTTTTCAGTGCCAGTGGACGACGAAACATCGAAATCTCCATTTTAATTACGAATTTTAAAAGGCGATATTTTTCATGTACATCTACATAGAAATTTTAAATGTGTCACATGAGAAATGTTTTGAACCAAACGTAGTTTAGAAAATTTAAAAAAAGAAAAAAGTGTTTACCTTAACTATACGTCACTTGACATATAAATGCCTGCTCGAGCATGTCATTTCGTATTAAAAATATGCCATATTTTAATCCAATTCATTCATTCTTACAGTGGCGTACCCTTGGAGTACATTTTTTTATCCCTTTTAATTTTCAACTTACGTTTAGTTAATAAAGCGAAGTTTAAAGTTAAGCTCCAACAGAAAAACTGGGCCTTAATGTTCTTCGTTGTTTTCCTTTCTCTCTTATTACCATTTATTTATTATAATTTTTTTAAAGCAATTTGCCTTTCAGCAGCAAGCAGTCTTCGACACATTCTTGTTACCAAAAAAAGAGACAGTTGTATGGTTGTTTGTCAGCAAAAGTAAGAATTCTATGGGCACTGAAGACAAAACTGCAAAAAAATTGTCCTCTGACTCTGAAAATGGTTTCGAGAACTTATATGAAGTACGTATTTGCTTAAAAGGCATGTCGAAATTAACATGAAACGTTAATTAAAATTTAAATTAGAGATTCAGTTCTTTTAGACCTAATATTAAAAATCACCATTGTTTTGACCGTTTCTGAATTCGCAACCCTAATCCAAAAGCCAATAAAAGTTGAAAAGAAGAAGAAGAAGAAGAATTCGCAACCCGCGAACCACGATATGCCTGTGCAGAGTTGGTAGAATTCTGGTAGAATTCATTTACCCTTTTGGTAGAATGTGAATTTCCACTGTTGGCAACACTGGAAGCTTCAACTCCGGATCAAGTTTTAATGCATAGGCAAGAAATGGGCTAGCCCATTTCGCTAGTTCATTACTTTTAGAGTTGGCTGTGCCTAATTACGTTATTTATTTGGCAAATAACTCGATTTTTATGAATAGTATCCATGGTGATTGGTAAAGTTATGTTGGAGTTAACGTTATGCTGTTAAGTCATTCATATAGTAGGCGTTTGATATTAAGATTATCAAGTAATCAGTTATTGATACAACATAGATAGACGTTGTTATTGTATAAAATTCGTAACTTAATATATTCTTTTCAATGCTTATCTTGAGTTTAATCCACTGGCCAAATACTCTCGCCATCAGGTTATAGGCCCAGAAGACCTCATAGGAAAGCATTGTGCAAAGAAAAGTAAGTGAAAAGTTAGAAACTTAAAGTGTCGAAACCTTACCTTACATCAGTTCGAAATTTGAATTCCATTACCGTATTAAAATGAACACATTGGCAACCGCAAGGGTAGAAGCCTTGAATCGTGAAAATTATGATACGTGGAAAATACATATGGAAGCTTTGTTGATAAAGAATGATGCATGAGAATACGTGAATGGCACGAAGATAAAACCAGAGATTGTGGAAGGTGATGCATTATCACAACAAACACACGATTTGTGGATTGCGAATGATCGGAAGGCCAAATCGGACATACTGCTTTTAATCAATTCCTCGGAGTTAAAGCAAATCAAGGGACGTGTGACATCTCATGACGTGTGGATGAAATTGGAAAGCATTTATCAATCAAGAGGACCTGCACGGAAAGCCACACTGCTCAAACAGTTAATACTTCATCGAATGCACGAAGGCGAAGACGTTCGTAAGCATCTTAAAAAGTTTTTTGATTTAGTCGATAAACTTGGTGAAATGGATATAGACATTAACACAGAATTACTGGCGATATTGTTATTGTATAGGCTTCCGTCGAATGTTGAAAATTTTCGTTGTGCAATTGAGTCGAGGGATGAATTACCAACACCAAAAACTTTGCGTATCAAAATAATAGAAGAAGATAATGCGCGCAAAAATGAAAGTCAAAGTGACACTACAAATGCTATGATCGCGGGAAAATTTGGAAGCAAAAACCGATATCAGAAGAATAAATATGCGGAAAATAAACCGGACAAAAGATATGAATTTAAATTTAAGTGTCACCGTTGCCAAAAGGTTGGACATAAGGCGTCGGAATGTTCTTGGAAGCAAAAGAAAAATGAACAAAGTGCAAATAGTGCTTAATAACTATATATTTTATGGTAATTCTCCTGCCAAAAATGAAGAAATCACTCACAGCCTGAATCAGACTGCATATGTCAATCGGGACAGGATATGGTGTTTGGACAGTGGGTGCTCATCACATTTGTGTAAGGACAAAGAGGATTTTGAAAACATTAGTGCTTTGAACACTGAAAAACTATATTTAGCTAATAAAGCGTCTACAAACATTCAAGCGCGCGGGAAAGTATGCCTAAAAATAAGTAGAGATGTAATTTTTCCGGAAAAATAAAAAAGATGGAAATTTTCCGATGACCTTTTCCGGTAATTTACCAGAAAATTTCCGAATCAATTATAGTAACGTATTTCTTAAAAAAATATATTTTTTATAAACTCAGGAGCAAACGCTAATTAAAATAGCACCAAATACTGTACAACGGTAATACATATAAAAATGACAGAAATTACAAAATAATGTGCATTCACAAACCAAACTTACGCTCTGGCGTTCGCTTATAATTTATAAATTGTACGTATAGGTATTTTTCTGCATTTTGGGCGCATAATCTTTTGAAGTTAGGTTAGGCATCACATTTCATATGTTAAACTGCGCAACCGCAACAAATACTAAATCCGTTAAATTTTCGTCGGAAATTTTCCGGAAAAATTGGTTGGAAAGTTTCTGGAAAATTTCCATTTTAGAAAATTTCCAAATTGGAAAATTTCTGAACCCACATCTCTAAAAATAAGTGACGGACAAGAATTTAAAAAGGTCAGTCTAACTGACACGTTATATGTTCCGGATTTGCGTACGAATTTATTATCGGTTGGTAAGATAACTGATAAAGGTTATCGCGTTATTTTCGGAAAAGAAAAGGCAACAGTTGTCAACGACAATAACGATGTTACATTGACTGCCAAACGCAGAGATGGATTATATTATATTGAAACAGAAAATGGAGCAGATTGCATGATTGGAACTCAACAGTCAAAATCGCAGTCATCAAATAAAAATCAAATACGTCTTTGGCATCGTCGAATGGGACATTTAAATGTCAAAGATTTGGTTGAAGCAAGTTGGAATAGAATATTTCAGGGAATAAAAATTACTGAAACTGGAAATAACTTCACATGCGACGTTTGTATTCAAGGAAAAATGACACGAACACCATTTCCAAAGCAATCGGAACGTTGTTCAAATAACTTGATTTATTGCATTCAGATGTCTGCGGACCAATGCGTATTGAATCCAAAGGAAAAGCGAAATATTTTGTCACATTTATAGATGACTATTCAAGATGGACTGAGGTACGTTTTTAAACAAAAAGAGCGGAGTCCTTGATGAATTCAAAAAGGTGCGTAATTTATTACAGAATCAAACTGGTAAGTCCTTAAAATGTCTTCAATCAGACAATGGAACCGAATATTTAAATAATGAATTTAATTGTTTCATGGACAAACATGGTATTCAACGACGTTTGACAGTAGCTAATAACCCAGAGCAAAATGGCATCGCAGAACGTAAAAATAGGACCTTAGTGGAAATGGCAAGATGTTTGCTTATTCAGTCCGGCCTGCCTACGTCTTTTTGGGCGGAAGCCATTGCTACAGCAAACTTCATTCGGAACAGGTGTCCATCAAAGTCTCTCAAAGGAAAAACTCCGTATGAATTATATCACGAAAGAAAACCTAACGTATGTTGAGAGAGTTTGGATGCAAAGTTTATGTTCTTGACAGATCTTCGTCGAAGGGAAAATTTGAGACCAAATCGAAAAACGGAATCTTTGTTGGATACTCAGATCAGTCAAAGGGCTACCGTGTATGGATACCAGAAGAAAGAAAAATAGAAATCACTAGAGATGTGAAATTCATGAAAGATACGTCTCCCTGTGGAACAATTTTGGACACTTTAGAACCTGAGGTGAACCTACAAAAGGAATTACCAGAAATAGATGTTCCATTGACAGGAATTCAAACAGTAGCTGAAGAAATAACTAATGATGGTGTGCACCAACATCAAGAGGAAGAACTCGTCAAATTAAAAAGAGGACCTGGCAGACCTCGAAAGATTTTAACTGGTGAACGAGGTCGACCGCGGAAACAATTCAACCTTGTTGAAACCACGAAAGTACCGCCGGAAGGGACATTACTGGCAAAAGTACCGCTTAAACAAGCTATTTCAAGTCCAGATATGGTAGATTGGTATGATGCTATGGCTACTGAATTAAAATGTTTAATAAAAAATAATACATGGAAAATAGTAAATCGTCCTACAGACAAAAAGATCATCGGAGGGAGATTAGTCTTGACCAACAAGTATGGACCAGATGGAAAACTGCTGCGTAGAAAAGCCCGGATCGTCGCTCGCGGATTTTCTCAACGGCCTGGAATAGATTTTCGGGAAACATTTGCACCAGTTGCCCGTCTTAGTTCAGTTCGTTTAACAGCAGCAATCGCATCATTATATGGCATGACTATTCACCAATTTGATATCACAATCGCATATCTTAATGGAAATTTGGACGATGGAAGTACCAGAGATGATTGAAGAGACCTTGGAACACATTATTCGAACCGAACAAAATTCTGGAAATATTAAAAAACAGGCACAGGAAATGCTCAAGAAAATACGTGAAGGAAATAAGACGTGTTTGCTTAAGAAGGCACTGTACGGGCTACGCCAGGCTGGTCGTCAATGGCACAAGAGGCTCGATGGCGAGTTACAACAACTTGGTCTCACGCCATCGAAATCAGACCCATGTGTCTATTTTAATGGTAAAGGGGAAGATTTAGTGCTGGTCGTTGTTTATGTTGACGACATACTGATAGCTTCACGAAATTTGGAAAAGGTAAATAAACTGAAACATGGACTTTCAAGTTCTTTTGATGTCAAGGATTTTGGTGAAGTGAAATGTTGTCTCGGAATAGAATTTGTACGTCACAAAAATGGATACTCAATTCACCAAAGAGGGTTTATTGAAGAAGTTTTAAATCGTTTCGGAATGAGTGATTGTAAGCCAGTCTCAAAACCAATGTGTACAATTACAGAATTATGCCAGACAAATGAATCAAAAATCAAGAATGCTGAAAATGTTCCTTATCGTGAACTTATTGGTTCTTTGATGTACCTTGCGTTAGGTACCGGACCGGATATCTCACAAGCGGTGAGTTATTTGAGTTGTTTTAATGATTCTTACCAACAAGCTCACTGGATTGCGACCAAACGCGTACTAAGATATTTGAAAGGTACCGCAAGTACTGGTATATCATACAGAACTACAGAAGAACCTCTCATTGGATATGCTGACGCCGACTGGGGAAATTGTCCAGATGACCGACGGTCGTATACAGGTATTGCATTTATTCTTGCAGGTGGTGCAATTACTTGGGAATCGAAGAAACAGAGGACTGTCGCACTTTCTTCAACAGAGGCAGAGTATATGAGCCTTTCGGAACCTACCAAGGAAACCATATACTTACAAAGATTTCTAAATGAACTAGGTTTCGAAGATCTTGGAAAAGTAAAGATTTTCTGCGATAATGTAGGAGCCCAAAAGTTAGCAGCTAATCCTGTCTTTCATTCACGTACGAAACATATTGACATAAGACACCATTTCTACAGTCTGATCAAGTTAGCCTTCAATATATTCCAACAGAAGACATGACAGCAGATGTACTAACGAAGAGTCTCCCAAGGCCCAAACATCAAAAGTGTTTAGAAAAATTAGGCATGAGTAAATTTCCACCATAACGAGGGAGAGTGTTGGAGTTATCGTTATGCTGTTAAGACATTCATATAGTAGGCGTTTGATATTAAGATTATGAAGTAATCAGTTATTGATATAACACAGATAGACGTTGTTATTGTATAAAATTCGTAACTTAATATATTCTTTTCAATGCTGATCTTGAGTTTAATCCACTGGTCAAATACTTTCGCCATCAAGTTATTCATCAAATAAATTTATTAGCAGACTGATATCTCGGCCCCTAGTATAATAAATAACTACCTATTACTTTGTTGAAAATATGCAATTATAATTAAATGAAATAACAGATCTTTCATATTTCATATAAACAAACTTATTGTTTATCCAAAATTGTCGTTCACCCAACTGTCGTTCACCTAAATGTCATTCACCCAATTATTGTCGTTCACCCAAATGTCGCATTCACCCAAATGTCGTTCACCCAAATGTCGTTCACCCAAATGTCGTTCACCTAAATGTCGATCACCCAAATGTCGCGTTCACCCAATTGTTCATCCAAATGTCGCATTCACCTATTTGTCGCTTGCACCCAAATGTCGTTCACCCAAATGACTTCACCCATTTGTCATTCACCCAAATGTCATACTCCCGTCCGAGATGGGCTAGAAATTACTGGAATGTTGGCTGCTTTTACCACACTGTTGTGAAAGGAGTGAATTACTGTATAAGCGAGGTGGGCGCTATTCAAATCAGTTATTATTACAGAAGCGTCAAGTGTGAATATAGCGAATCGTAGAAGGTTTAAGTTTAGAAGTGTTACTTGTTAGACAAGTGTTTTTAAATTAAAGGACATTTTTTTCTGAGAACCCCGAATTCGAAACAATACACTCAGATTCGAACGAATTCAACGACGTGAGGGCAATATAGGTATATGGACAGAATAGGGAACGATGAGCTGGCAAAAATATTTATAACTCTATGACATATCTTCAGGACGACCATCCAAACAGGCGAAGAAAGAAGAAGAAAGTAATTCAAAAATAAATAGCTAAATCGATAAGTAAAAAGTAACAAAGAGACCTGACCAAATAAATGAGAATTCTGTAAAAATAAAATTAAAAAGTAGACAAAATTAATTATCACATTGAATTAGTTTCAAAATGCATAAAGACAAAACAGTTGTTGATTGTATGTGGCGAAACGTAGGCACATGAAATGTCCCCCTTCAAATATGGACTGTTCCAATAGACTTCGTCACTATTTTATTTTATTTTATTTATTCATTACTGATTTACAGGCAAAAACAAACACTATCTACACTAACTAAATAACAAAGCATGTTACTTACATCACATCATCACCATTTATTATTGCAATGTCCGGAGAGAACAAAAAAAAACCTATTCGACGCCACCTCGAATCTTACACACGTGCTTACTCTATCGCACTCTGCACACGCAACTGCCTAACGTAACTGGAAGTTTCACCCACTTGCAGCGCGGAAAAAGAGTCGATACAAATTCAAAATTTCAAATTTTAACAAATACTAACGAATATTACACTACAATTGTACAACAGTACACATAGAGTACTATACAAGACAAGAAAATATAAAAAAAGAATGCAAAAAAGTTGTGATTCGATTCGAAATTGCAAAAATGAAAATAGACACTAATTCAGTGCTATCACGGTATTTTAGCTTCTTTTTGTTTAGAATTCAATTCGACAGGGCATCCTTCAATCATTCAAAATTATTATAACGACATCGAATTTTTCATGCAACAACAAATTTCAAAAGCAATGATATTATACCCGCCAATCTTCAGGAGATAATAGTAGAGATAAAGACGAGGAAAAAAGCTCTTTAGCATTTTTATCTTGGAGGCTTACTTTTTGTGTTGGAGAATGTAACCCAAACGTTTGGGAACCGCTGAGTACAGATGACTATAACAAGTAAGTACCGAAGAAGCACAGCGGAAGAGAAATGTCTAGCAAAGATAAATAAATGTTATTCATTTACGCCAGTATTGGAGGTTTCCATATGTTATAAGCATAAGTATTTTTGCAGTAAGTCAGTATTCATGAATTGTGTTACGTGAACCATTGACAAAAAGCATTCTTATGGAATAAATTTGTAGATTATAAGGATGCAAAAGCTGTTTGCGTAAAATCTGTGAAACAGTTACATTAACCGATGTCCCGTTTTCCTACTAGGAACTAGCCGATTCGAAAAAGGTTCACCGTGACGAATTGCAGGCTCACATACACCAACAGAAAACTTTTCAATCCGAACACAATCACAAGTTTCAATCACAAGTTTCAATCACAAGTTAACTTTAACCTTCAGTTTATTGTCATAGGAACAATTGTTTTAATAACTACTACTATGGGAATAAAGTGAAAGTTAAAGTAAATTTGTGATTGAAAAATTGGGCCTTAGACATTTAGCGCACAAAAAAAAACACCAGTACTAGACAAAATTTCATTCAACTAAATAAAGCAATACTTGCGAACGATAAACCGAAGTACCTAGAAACAAAAACGTTATACGATTTCTTACTCAGTACTTCTAAAATCATTCCCAAATATTTGACGGGTCTAGTGGAGCACCCTGTATAATAATTTTCATAAAATGCATCTTAATTAATTGGTGAATGCAAATGTGTGAAAGTGTGTCACAGCTAGATATGAAACAAAAAGTTGGAGGTGAATAAACGAGCAAAATATAAAATAAGAATCATTTCGGAAGGTATGCCAGCTTTACAATGAATAATCAAAATCTAAAATCAAAATCAGGTAATTACAGCAAATGTAAACTTACCATCGTACAAATTGAGTAACGTGAGAACTACAGTAAAATTAAAAATAAAAATAAAAGTGTCATTTGAATAAATTTATTTATTCTAATACATAATTCATTTGAATATTGCATAATGATATATAGCCACATAACTGGCTATCACTGGTTCAGGTACTTATGTCTAATAATAAATGAGTAATTATTATAAATGATTTTGCAAATGAAATTCCAAGTAAAAATATTTCTTCTTGGATGTATGAGTGTTTACACCTTGGCGATGAATACCTTTTAAACAAGTACAGATTTTTAAGCCCTTTCCAAATCAGCCAAATAAATTACCTCTCATTACGTATTAAAAAATGCATTATAGATCGGCGGCTTGTGATTTCACAAATATACATGTATACCTTTGACATCAAAGGTCAACTTAAAGGATTTTCAGAATACGAGCCCATCATCAGTGAAGTTCGTACCCCTTTGAATGAATTTTTTAATTTATATATTATAATGCTTGTAGAGAAAACTATAATATAACATTTACCGATGCTTTGACAAACGCTCCTTGAACTTGAACCTGACGAAAAAGTAATCCGCTTTTGACAAGTCTCCTTGAGCTGTCTTGCAGTCGTCTTCTGATTATGATCTTCTCTATTGACCTTCGCAAATTTCCGTAATCGCTTTATACATAAATTAAAAATTCATTCAAAGGGGTACGAACTTCACTGACGTTGGGCTCGTATATGAAAAACGTGATTTCTAAATTTAGACCGCGACACAAACATTCAATTCTGAGAAAATTTACAATGTGAAGTTTGGGATCGGGCTTATGTTAGCACATTCAGATACGAAATATGTACATATGTATATTACAACAAACTCAAAAAAAAACATTGGATTTTCAACTATTCTCACGGTGCGGCCACATTAACGTTTAACGTAACGCCTAACGTGATTTTCAAAGTCTAATTTGACTAGTTTGGTGTAGTTTTTACTTGTGATATGATAATATGGAAAAGAAAACAAATTTATAACGAGTAATTTGATATTAAACTTAAGTGTAACCGCAGATTGATGTCAAATTAGATGTTAAAAATCACGATAGGCGTTAAATTAAATGCACATGTGCCCGCGGCATTAACAATAAAAGTTATTTAAAAAACACAGAACCATGTACCACACTATATGTACATGAGTAATCGAATAAGTTTCACTTACTGTAACAACTATTAACACAAGAAAAGAAGCGGAAGTTATGACATACGTGTGGACCAAAAGCCAATAATAACTTCCGAAAAATCTACGTTTACTTTTTACAAAGAACGTTTGAGGAATACTGGATGTGATTTAAATGCCCCAGCTGAGCAAACTCTCCTATTATGTCCAATAACTTATGGAGCAGTAAACCCGCAGATGTAAGACAATAAACGTTAAGGCAGGTCATTTATGACTTCCGTACGAAAGAATACGAGATTATAAATAAAAATGATGAAACGTTTACATTCTAATGTTTTATTAATTACTATTTAAGTAATAGAAATGGAGATTTTTCACAAAATAATTCTTACATAATAATATTCATTTATTTCCTCAATTAATAAACTTATGGAATTAAACTAAAACAGCAATCATGAATCATAGGTACTTAACAATAAATAAACAATTAGATAATAATTCAATAAAGGTCACATTCTAAATGTATTATTAGAATAAAAACATCAGCCAATTACGACTAATGTAGTAGTTTCTGTCACGATTAACTGTGATTCCGCTTTAAATTAAATTTTAACAAACATCATGGCGGCGCTCTATTATCAACGTTTTTTTATCATATGCAGAAAAATTGAGTAAATGATGCAGGTATTGCAACAGAAAAAAATATTTTTTGTACAAAGTTTGGTTCAATTTCTTTAAAAAAATTAAATTGTGCTGTATCACAAAGTAAATTATACCAAGAATTAAACTGAATCCCAAATTATCTAAAAATATAGAACGTGTTCTATACAGGGTGTTATCGAATTCAGTGGAATAATTTTACTGGGTGGTAGCTTGGATCAAAAATTGTTATATAATAGGGTGTCCTAAATGTAACCCTTTTCGAGTTATGGAGAAATAAATAAAAGCATACAATACTTTCGGCCATATGCGGATTTTGGTAGGATGTTACCAGACGTAACGAAAACGAATACATTTAGGACACCATATTATATAACATTTACATTTAGGACACAATATTATATAACATTTTTTGATAATCATGATCCAAGCTACCACCCTGTGAAATTTTTAGTTTAGACATACATTTACACTTTCATGACCTACCTTTATCAAAAATTTATTTGGACATATGGTACGTATTAGTGTTCGATGTTTCGATACGTATTGATGTGTATCGATACAGTTTTTTGTATCGATATATGGACAGATAACTTACTCAGCCCTTATTATATTAATTAATCAAACAAAACAGAACTCTCACAATCAATCATAATTTCATAATTGACCGCTACTTTTAGTCTTAGCTCTGCAGGAAGCTTTTACCGATTGTGAGATTTAAGTCGTATTGGAACAATTCTGGGTTACCTGCAGCTTTATTTAACAATTTCCCAGCAATTTTTTACTGTGCTGTTTCTCTTGATAATTCAACAATTCCGAAACAAATTTGGCTACTACTTGTTTCATGTTCAAAGCATTACAGTAAATAGTAATTCAACGATTATTATCAACAACAATTTTCTTAATTTTTTTTATCGTTGGTTGATGATTCTCATACCTTTTCGAGATGCTTGCACTACTGACAAACCTTCGTTTTTATTCCTTGCAGACTGGTCGAAAATTTTCTGCTAATATCATTTCAAAATTAAAAAATTGCCAAGCACACCAAATTAAGTCTTACTTAGGTAGGTATTCGTTTGTCAAAAATAAACTACCGATCCAATATCCAATATGGTTAAACATTTACGCAAATATCGTATGTATGTACCAACCACGACCTACTAGATTTCATTGGACAGAGTTCTTAACCGGCCGAAAGAAAAAAGGGCAAGAAAACTATATTTGAGCAAGAAAATACAACGGTACTTCGTCGTTGTGTATGCAAAATGCGCTATGTGCACTTTTTCAAAATGAGTAACAAAAATATATTTTTGGCCATTAAATAATTTATTGAAGACATTTCTATTTAATTGGGTATTTTTAATAATTGGATAATATCTTAAACAAGTAGAGGACGGTCCTTTTTACCACAAAAAGATATGATTTAATATTTCATACAGTTTTTTGTTCCTACTGTAAAATTTAAATGTTAGCACTTAGCGCAATTTGCATGCACAACGACGACTTGCTATAAACTGCTTGACTTTAATTAAAAATGACGCTGTAAAATGACCTTCCCGATATAATTTGCTTTAGGTAAGTGACGCGAGCGGAGGAATACGTGGAACTAATAAATTGCCCAGGCTGGAAAATCTAATAGGTCTTGTAAAATCTAATAGGTCGCGGTACCAACAATAGAAAAAAAAATGTTTCATTCAAAAAAGCATTTCACCATTGTCGACTAGAAGTACAGGCCATGCTCAGTGGGTGGGGAGACTCCGAATCTCGGAGTCTTTCATTCATTAATTCATACGCCATGAATGCCAGACTTCGAATCCCCACCCATTGAGCATGGCCTGTACCTCTAGTCGGCAATGATTTCACCCAATTTTGAATCAAACCTTATTACCAATACTCTATTTACAAAATAATAGGCAAGTTACATGTCGTTTAATGTAATACATTCATGGACTGTCAAATTTATTGACTTTTTATTTAATCACAGAAACACATTTTCTTTGCACCGCCTACTCTAATCTAATTTTAATTTGCTTACCATTTATGACTGACCAAAAATTGTATCCAAAAACAAGGAACTGCACTAACATCATGTTCAATGAATTTTTATTCTTTTGTTTGTGCAAGGCGACAGTGAGACTCTTGAGTTGAAAGTTATTTATACTGAAGAAACTACATTTCACGCAATTCAAGTAATAAAAAATTTATCAGTAATAGATTGCCATGTGTCTTCAGTTTTCGGAAAAACTACCGTTCAAAAACATTTTATGTTAGAATAATTATGTAACCAATCACATGAAATTTGTTTGCACAAATAACCTTGTGGTATCTATCAGGTTGCGTACTTAAGACAATAAAATGCTAATAAAAAAAATATCAATAACATATTTAAAAAAAAATCGTTTAATATTTACGAGATACAAACATACTTATTATTACATAATATTCATGAAGTTTAATTTAGTGTAGAAATTAAAAACGACAAAAAAAAATTAATCACACTTAGGACAGCTTTCCTCCAGAAATGAAGCAGAATTTATAGTTTGCCTAATATCTCAAACGTTACAGATTTCTATCTGCCGTTATCTAACTTGTTATTTCATACGCACTTTGAAGCATAATTATCGATTGTAAATAATTTCTGTGTCCACAGTCATTAAATTTTGACATCTTTTCTGGTTGATCATCTAGCAAATACTTATAGGTAATTATTTTCAAAAAGAAAATATTCGTTTTCTCATTCCCAGTTTATTATTGTTATTATTAAATAGAATTTTTGAAACATTTTTTCGTAATCTTTGAGTGTCACATCGCTTCGCTTACTCGTTTTAATTTGGCGTTATTATTTCATTCACCCTGTACATTGCTGGGATACAAGTTATCTTCAGTGTGTTTTCTTTTTAAATCCGGTTCGCTGAAGATCCAATTAAAATGTATCGCCGTCATGCTTACTCTTTCATTCGGCTCGTTCTGGTATTCACTTTGCGTTTGCGATTTCTGAGAATCCGAATCTCTGGTTTTCCCGGTGGTATCGTATCATATGAACTTATGTATGTATATCTTATCGAACCGTTAAAACGAATTTCAAATCGCAAACAACGTAAATACGATAACAGTGTATTAAGGGTGTTTTCTACATACACTGAGAAAAATAAATCTTTGTAGTTAATGAATATGCTTTAATTTAAAGAAACTGCTTCTTTCAATAGTAGCAAAGGTATATTTCTTTCAATAGTAGCAAATGTATATTTCTTTCTGGATAAAATATTTTCTTTGGGGATAAAATATGGTTTTCATGTGAATAACTAGCTTGTTTAACACAAATAAGATATATGTATTTTAATGAAGCAATATGTATTAATTTCACTGAAAAACATAATGTCAAAGAAATTTCTTAACTACAAAGATTCTTTTTTCTCAATGTACTTATCATATTTTTTGTACAAGATTTGGTTCAATTTCTCGAACAATTGTTGAATTGAATTGAATCTGAAAAAACGCGTGTTCTATCTCTAAACCAACATTTCTTGTTCCAAAGAGAAACTGTAAAAATTGACCCAAATTTTGTACCACAAATAGGGTAGTTTAAAACGGCCTTAATTTTATTATTTTCCAAACGATATTTTAATTTAATTTAAGCAGTAAAAGTATAATACAGAATGGGCCAACGAAAACGATACAGACTGAATATCTTCCAGGAAAATGTATGTTTGAGAAGACGCTAAAACAGTCGCTTTATAATCCAAGGGGGACACTTTCCTATCCTACTCGAGAATTCGATTTTAACCCCCTCTTGCGAGAAAAAATAAGATTACGTAATTTACGTAATCCAAAGTGTGATACCTCATATGAAAGACAATGACGAAGATAATAGCACAATTAAATTCCTCATAAAAATGTGCCTTAACAATGTCTGACCTAGAAATGCCTAGCTTCATTTGTTTTTATAGAATAAAATAAAAACGAAAATCGTGATTTATACTTTTTTTCGAATATCTTGAAAACCGTAAAATTTAGGTGAAATTTGTTTGAAGATTATTGATTTGCATAAAAATACGCTACGTTCTGTTCTAATTTAACCAACTTCGTATCTCTTAAGATAACCGAGATCCCCATGTTAGGCTCAAAAAACGGACAGCCTGTATAGATTCACAATAAATTATCCTTTTAACCTTTTCCATGGCCACCCAGGATTTTTTTTATATTCTCTATCTTTGTAGGTACTATGTGATCCAACTGAAAGTCATTCTCAGAGGGTCATGGAATTAAAAATCATGTCTTAGCTAGATTCAGAAAATTGAAAATCCCAATATTTTTCATTTAAATTAATAGCATTTTAGAGTCATTGCTCTAGACCTAGACCACTTTCACTTGCATGAAGTTAAAACAGAATGAGAATACCCTAAAATTGCTCTAGATCAGTGAATCGAAAACTTAAATACAAAATTTTGGGATTTTAAATTTTTTTAATCTTGCTATCAATAAGACTTAATTTTAATTCCATGATCTTCTGAGGATCACCTGATCCATGATCTCGTTAAGTTGAAAACACAATATAGGATAATTTCCAAATTTCGTTTCCTTATCCGCACCACATCGAGTTTAGAGTTAAACCGACAAAAATTAAGTTAATTAAGAATCAAACCTATTGTCTTCCAAATAATATTTACGCGAATGCTGGCCGCCGATCCGTCAAATATTTTCGCCGGTCCGCTTAAAATACATATTCAGCTCAATTCTGTAAGAAGATTGCTATGGACATTGTTATATATCAAGGTTGTTAAGTGGATAACTGGTAACAACAATCATAACAATATTCGTCACGATTGCAATTCAGTAATTTCGCGCATAGCAAAATTGAGTATTTCTGCTCAGCAACGATTGTTATTTGAATCCTGTGAAGTTAGCTCTCGCGCATGCCTACCACTACCACTCGGATTAATTCTGAGTCATTTATAAGAAAGTAATAGGGTAAACTAGGGTTAAACCGACTGCTATTCTCAATCCGCGTTGGTGAAACCGAACATTCGATTTTTCGATTATCTGATTTTCCTCTTTGAGACCTTTAATTTAAGTACCCGCACGGTGAGTTTCACTTTTCCGAAAGTTTTTCGATTATCCCTCCTCCCCCCAAATTTGATATTTCGAAATCGACTTTTAAATAATTGAATTCAGAAAATAAATCTCTATCAAACTGAGTAAAAAAAAATATCTGCCGCCATTTGAAAAAAAAAAAGTTGACTATCGCCTGACAAAAATGTCATATTTAAAAAAATCTAAAATGCTATCCTTTTGTAGTATTTTTAAACTAGTCTTATGTGCTTTTTGAATTATTGAAATCGGATCATTAATAACAGAGTTATAGTGTCGTGCGTTTTTCATAAGACAGACGGTATTCCAATCTTAATTTATTTATAATTTATTATAGAAAAACATTCTTTTTTGTTAAGAGAAATATTGTTTTCTAATTATTTTTCATTTTTGTCTAATAAAATTTGATAAGGTGAATAGTGGCGGTGAAGGGAATTTTAAAAATTTAGTGATTTGAATATTGAGAAATTTCAACGTAAATATGTATCTGATAGCATTTTAAAAAATATTGTATTTACTGAGCATCTAATCTTTCATTCATTTGTAAAGTTTAACCGAAAATTACTACGTAATTATTACACCTATTACGTTATTACTTCAAATTTTTAAGTTTACCGTGATTGCTACTGCTTTAACAACCTACAAAAGCAATTGCTATGTGAAAGATTGGCATAGCAAGAATTTGCAAATTGTTATAATTCAGAGTTAGCGAATACCAGATTTAAACAATTTTGCTTCACAGCAAGAAATCTTTAAGATAGCAATCGTTTGCCTTGTTAAGCGCTAACAATGTACATACAGAATTGGGCTGATTGAAATGTTAAACAGTAAATATAAGAAAAATTTCTATATTTATGAAAGATTTTTTTAGGTCTTGTAAAGCACTAAAATTATTTCTTGTTTCTAAGGACCGATCCCTTCTGATTATCATGATTAAAACGTTTGAGGATATAAGAGGTGTAACGAAAAACACGTTCCACAATATAACTGCATAAAATGCCCATTTTTGCATTTTCTCTTAACATTTGTATTTGAGTTTTAAAGTAATGCCAACTTAGAAAAGAGAGAAAATGATGTGCTAACTAGTTTGGTTGCTTAACCCTTAACGTGTGAGATTTTTGCGCACAAACGGTCAGTCAGACGGATTACAGATTTAAATAATGACAAAACAATTTTCTTTTTGTTATATTAATAGTTTATTATGCATATTTAGTTTTCTTCTATTTTCTTGTTAACCGAGGTCCCACCATAGACATAGACATAGAATACCAGTAATTTATTTGCAAAGTGTAAAAGTAGTAAGTGGAGGGTCCACATTACAGAAATATAGCATAATTTATACAGCCTGTATCATAACGTCCGACAAATAAAAATATTCACATCACGCGATTCTCTGTTAAAAACTGTATCGACAAATATAACATCATTTTCTCCAAAAACGTATAGTTTCCAAAACATAGTCGATAAAAGTTTTTTAAATATGGCAACGCGGTGTAAAGAACAGGACATTTAATTTAATTAATCGTGATTAATCCCACTACTCGGGAACATGTATGTAGCGTCGTTTCTTAGCAACCTGATTTTCAGTAAGAAGCAGAAGAATTCTACGAAAATACACTTCAAATTTGACACTGATTTTTCATTTACCTGGATACACATTTACACAGTTGCAACATCCTCCCGGATTATAAAATGCAAAGAATTTGCTTCAGTAAAATATAAATTAGAAGTAAACCGGGGGGAAAAAAGGTGAAAACATTGTTTAGTTAACTAATCTATTGCATGTTTCATGTATATACTTCTTGACGAAATTAGGTAGATTTATCGCACCTTACTGAAACAAAAATCAATTTTTAACTCTCAATAACTTCATAACCAGAGACTTAAGAGGAAATTGGTGTTAGAATTTTCTGTATCATTTTCAACGTAGAATCACGTGGTGTGAATATTTGTCGGATGTTATGATACAGGCTGTATATCGCGTGGTCAATATTTTATTACACCTTCTGGTCCGTGAAAATTTTTTACATTGCTTACCGGTCCATGATTTAAAAAAAAAGTTGAGAACCGCTGATCTAGAGCAATGGGTCATATGAGTAACCGTTGTTATTCATTTTCATAATCCGCCTTTTATCTTGAACTGTTCGAGATATGTGAACGAAGGAATAAATAATAAATAAAATATTTTATATCTGGACGTGTGATTCACCAGCGCGGTTTGTTCGAAAACAATAAAATCGATTTCTCAATCTCTGTATACTAATTGAGGCATATTCTTTTAACAATTCACATACTGTATCTAAGTATTACACCAGCCCGGCGATTAAAAAGTAACATTAAAACGGGCCTCCATGTGAAACCGTAATATAAGCAAGCAAAATTATGTATTTAAAAGTTCTATTATGTAAAGTCAAACTTGTATGGTGTTTATTAAATTGTCAACACTGTTACTATTAACACTTAGTGACTGGTAAATGAGTATTTCAATTGCTCGCCCAAATAAATTGAAGAAGCAGAATATGGGCCTCAAAATGGTATCTTGTGGAACTCAAATATTGCGGTTGAAATGCAACAGTAACTCTCATTCGCTACTAATCATAAAGACTCTCTGCGAAGCATCAGCCAGATCAACAGCGACAGCAACAAGGAAAACAGCACTAACAGCCTTGAAAGGCAAATTACCGGCAAAAAAATTATGTGATGACGTTCAATCGGAAACCCGGGTGAAGATGGATAACGGTAACGGAAGCTTTTAAGTTAATCAGAAAAACAGAATTGCATTAGGTGTATTTTGAAAAATGGTCATGGAATTTTATGAATCATTATAATAAAGGAATTAAAAAATAGCAATGGGTACATTAACAAACACCTTTATTATTTTTGCTAAATTAAATTTAGATACCTACTGTGTTTTGGACACTCTATTTTCACCCTCGAGGTTTTAAAACGACTAATTAGATACTTTTTTACGTTTCCTTAAGGCCCGGTTTTTCAATCGTATGTTAACTTTAACCTTCAGTTTATAAGAACACAATTGTCGCCATGGAAATAAACCGAAAGTTACAGTTTAACTTGATATTGAAAAACCGGGCCTAAGAGTTTAAAAGCGCAGAATATCTTGTAAAAGCAAAATTTAAAAGACAAACGCCAGTCAAATTATAAAAAATACTTTTGTGTGTTTTTCTATGTTTTCTGAACTGGATATCTGGATATCCTACCTGTCCCTTTTTGTTCAAACTTTGTGCAAATATTCTACTTAACAAATTCTTCAATGATTTGCGATCTCAACACTTAAAATGTTTATTTACGACGGCAACAATAAACAAATTATTAATCTTTAAAAAGTTTAAATTGATAAGTGTAATGAAAGTTTTAAGTAAAGGGAATTTGCCAATAAAAAATCGCTTGTGCTTATATTTATGAAGCAGCAATTACCTAACTTTCACCTTCTGCATATTTAATTACTTGATTATATATTTCCACTACTCAATTATTCATTGTAACGTACGCGGTTTTACATGTTTACAATTACAAGGTATTGAATTAGATTCTAAACTGACTTGGAAAAATCATGTACATAGTTTATTTAATAAGTTAAGTGCGGACTCATTTTTATTTTATATGTAGACTTGGAAATTTTGTGTCCTTGGATGTGCTACCAACTATGTATTTTGGTCTTATTCATTCGGCCTTATCTTATGGTATTATATTATGGGGTAATTCTTCTGACATTCTAGATATATTTCGCATTCAGAAAAAATAATTAGAACTATGGCCTTTGTATCTTTACAACATAGTTGTAGGAATTTGTTTAATAATCTGTGAGGCAGAAAATTAAAGGAATGTGAAATTCTACCATTTTTGAAAACAAAGGCAGAAAAATACAGTTCTTCAACGCTTTATATTCTTTTAAGTAAAGCATAACTTTAACATTTCAATGTCAATGTAGTTTACTTTTATTGCTAACGACATTTCTATCTGGATCTTGAATTTTTTTTAACCTCAGAAATGCATTCGTACATGTTTATCTTCGCATATTTTCCGCGATATCTACATATATTTTCACAGGTCATTGTTAACCGTGGGTCACAGTTAATAAATCATTTATCAGCATGAAGAATTCAATATAAGTATTTAATTCATAGATACGTATATTTACATGTATAAGCAAGGTTACATGAAAATTGGATAAACGTGAGAAGAGCGAGTGGTCACCCATGTAGATGAGGCAACAACCGCTAAAGAAAAACCAAACAAATTAATACTATTTTTTTCGATCTCCCTATAAACACAAAAAGAATTCAATTATATTTTATTTTTTCAAAACTTTTCCAAACAATACTTCGTTATTCCATGCATTCACACGCATAAGTATTCGGATATAGAAGTAATTATTACAGATATTTCCTCTTATTTAAAAAAAAGCTCTTGGTCGCCCAGATCCTTTCTTATACTGTATTCTGATTTTATCTTTACATCTCTTTACAGTGCATCCGACTGTGGAATGACTTTTTCCAACATTACAGGTAATATCTTTGTACTACTGGATCATTATGTTACATACTTCTACATTAGTCTCCTTGGTTTTCTTGCTTATAGTGTTTTCAGTTCACCTGCTTGGTTGGTTGCACTCTACATATTTACACCTTGTTTTAACCTCATGTATATAGAAAATGCATCACTTAGAAGGAATGGAAATATTTCAACGAAACTTGGTGGATATATTTGTCTTGGATAATAGTTATTTATGTATCAAGAGCATAATTCGGAGATTATAGCCCGAGAGTATGATGCGAAGCGAAGTGCTTTTAAATGCTCGAGGACTATATCTACAATTATGCACGTGGTACATACAACGTTTTATTTTATTTTGGTTAAACTTTTTATTGTTATTTCGTATGCGAGGGATGTGTACGTCGCTTCCATAAAATAATTATGTAAATTGTTTGCGAAACGTTAAGTGTTAGTACACATATTCGGTGTCTGTTTCAAAGAATTTGTGATACAATTTCCATCGGACAAGAACCTGCCTTAATTATGGATTTGTTTACGTTAGTACGAGTTTGTTTACTTTAAAGCCCTTGAGCAATAAATGCCAAATTATGCCCGCAATAGGGTGCCAATAAACAAGATTATGGTTCCAAAATAAAATAAAGTATTAATTAAATGTAAATATGTATCCATGGTACTATGACAGCGAAACGCTATACATTCAGGATGTTCTACAAGAAGCTGCTCTCCCTTATGTTAGAGGCATACTAGGTGCCCTTTTCCAGTAGGATAACGCTCGGTCTCATGTTGCCTATAGGACGATCGACTTCCTGGAGCAATCAGGAATAGGCATCCTTCCGTGGCCCCCAAGGAGTCCTGATCTTTCTCTCATTGAACATGTTTGGGATATGATGGGAAGAAGAATTAAAAATTTGACTCGCCCTCCTCTAACTTTGGCAGCTTTGCGGCAAGAGGTTCAAATGGTTTGGGATTCCTTGCCTCAAGAAGAAATTGATCACTTAATTAGATCCATGCCTAGTCGAGTTCAAGAATGCTTAAAACAAGACGGTGGTTCTACACATTATTAGTTTTTTTTTCTTTTTTTTTAATTGTATCGTTTTGCAAATGTAATCATTTAGTACTTTATTCAAGACAAACATATCAACCAAGTTTCGTTGAAATATTTCCATTCCTTCTAGGTGATATATTTTCTACGGAAAGGAGTATTAATAATATGAAAGGAAGATACTCTGAGTACAGTCAGTTTAAAACGCTATTAATCAGCCAATATTTTGTACCTGAACGTACATACATACTACGAAGCAGCTTATTAGAAAATATGCTGTTCATGTTCGACCTAAGGCGAAATCCGTTATATCGTTCTTCACTTGGACTAAATTGTGCACTGAGTGCGCACTCAGAGTATGCTTATAGCGTTTTTCACTGGAACTAAATTGTGCACTGAGTGCGCACTCAGAAGATCTCCATCCCGTTTCATTACATGAGGTTAAAATAAGATGAGAATATTCTGAGTGCGCACTCAGTACAGAATTTAGTCCCAGTGAAAAACGTTATTAGTAATTCTCAAACCCGGTATTTGTCCCAATATTTTTGCAATTTTGCGTTAACTCTCTCTCTATTTTCTGGATTAATTATCTTAGTTATCCTGTGTATTTGATTAAATAGTCAAATAATCTTGCATTTTTGGTTTGCTTTTTGATTGAAAGGAACTACTGCAAGGTAAAGTATGTCTATTATTTGAATGTAATGTATTCATTTATATTGTAGCGACCACAGCGCCACCTGCGGCACATCTCTATACTGTGACCTATCCACCAACATAGCTAGACCCTTTGTCACACAACCGTTCCGCAAGACAGCCTTCAACAGCATACATCAACTGTCACACCCTGGAGCAAGTGCATCAGTCAAGCTATTAACACAGAAATTCGTCTGGCCCAGCATCAAGAAAGACGCTAGAAAATGGACCAAACAGTGTTTACAATGCCAACAATCCAAAATCACCACACGTCACCACACCCGTGGGAACTTTTCAATCACCTTCAACCCGTTTCGAACACGTCCACGTAGATTTAGTAGGACCTTTACCAATCTCTGAAGGACAACGCTACCTACTAACATGCATCGACCGTTTCACCAGATGGCCAGAGGCAATACCGCTCGAAAACATCGAAGCAGAAACAGTTGCCAGAGCTTTCTACACCTACTGGATAGCACGGTTCGGCACGCCACTAAGAGTCACGACAGACCAAGGACGTCAGTTCGAATCTCAACTCTTCAAAAAATTAGGAGAACTCATTGGTTTCGCCCGCATTCGAACCACAGCGTACCATCCACAAGCAAACGGACTAGTCGAGCGATTCCACCGACAACTCAAAGCTGCGATCCGCTGCCACGCTGACGACCAATGGACGCAAACACTACCCACTGTTCTCCTCGGAATCAGAAGTGCATGGAAGGATGACCTCCAGGCATCAGCAGCCGAGCTAACACTAGGCGAACCACTACGGCTTCCAGGACAATTTCTGGCAAAAACAGAAAAAACAAACACCTTGGAACCAGCAAGAACTCCAACCCCCAAATTGGTGACCCTCGACGATAGCCAATATGTCACAAAACGAACAAAACACGGTTACTGCAGCCACCGCAGCAGTAAACATAACATCAAGGATCGAGAAAATATCAATGAAGATTCCACCTTTCTGACCAAACGACCCAGAGGTCTGGTTCATCCAGCTGGAGCACAATTTCTCACTGAGTCACATTACCAGCGATGAAACTAAGTTTAGTTATGTTGCCGCCAACCTGGACTCCAAAATATTTGCAGAAGTACGTGACATACTCACAAACCCACTAGCAAACAACAAATACGAAAAAATAAAAAGTGAGCTTGTTCGCCGCCTCAGTTGTAGCCAAGAGCAGAAAATTCGTCGCCTACTAGAACACGAAGATCTAGGAGACCGCAAACCCTCCCAATTTCTGAGGCACCTACAGAATCTCAACAGAAATCCAACATGTTTCCGGAACAGACAACGTTGTCGCTGACACACTCTCAAGAATAGAGTCAATCTCCAAGAGCATCAACTACGAAATGTTAGCAGAAAGTCAACGCACCGATGAAGAGTTGGCATCCCTGTTAGTCAATAACTCCACCAGTCTTGTCCTAAAGCAAATCCAGATCCCAGACATATGTGTCTCATTATATTGTGACAATCAATTGTTTGGCTAAAGAATACGACAACGCAGCCCCCCAAAATATTATACATCTCTATAATATTAATTGCTTCTATGCGTTACCGCTGTCCGAGAACTTATACGAGTAACTGTAACTCATTAAAAATAGTACAAACACTAATATCACGTGGCTTTGCTGTGATTTAAATGTAAACAAAACATGATTATCTAAAAATACGATTTGATGTGTTCGCTGATTTTCCTTTGTAACATCTGATTCTCCGGCCGCCTTTTGATTCGGTTGCGAAACAGTTTTTTTTTTTGGAACAAATTACACGGTTGCGGTCAATTTAACTTGGAAATTTTCAAGATTAATAGCTTGTTCAACGGTATATGAACAAATCAATCACGGACAAGGTCGCGAATTGAAAACCATAGTAAACATGTGCTAACATAAAAATGTTATAGCAGTGTTTCTTTTACAAAATTTAATTGAATAAAAGAAATCTGTTCCCGACCGTAAAGTCACATTTGTAAATAAACATCTGAACACTAATTGTTCATAAATTCACAATGTTGCGAAATAAATTTTACGCTTTTAACATATGGAGATCACAACCGTGTAAAAATTGTGTCTCAGCAAAAAAATAATTTACGTATTTTATACATGCGTAGGTCAACCAGTTTAAAAAAAATAAAACACCTCTCAAATACAAAAATGTATGCGTCCGTGTACTTTTGCGCTTGCGATGTTCAAATATAGATAATGTAAAAATCGCAAAAAGCGGTCGCGTGTTTTGCCTAAGTAATGCTGATAAGATGATAATTACTCACCACAAATAACAAGTTGAATACGAACAGCAAATATTTGATTGTTGCAGAACCGGCCGAAAGTGACATTTTCAGGCCGTAAACACTAAAGAGAACACAAGACTAGTATCACAGACCACGTTTCTCAAAATCGAGCTCTCACTTTGGCAACAGGTTTTGGATCGCATGCAGCGGCGCACTTCAAAAAAAATTGTATCTCCGCGGTGGATAACAAAATGAAGCGCACGCAACGAATGATCCACTAAGGAAACAACTTTTATAATTTTGCTTAAATTATGCAACCAGACTTACACACTAGAATAATGAATGTGATTGGGAAATGGGAAAGGGTTGGAATATGGCTACTCTGACCCACCTTCTAAATCTCTAGGGCGATTAACTAATTTCATTAGAAAAGAAATTATAAACCCATGTAATTTTGAAAAAGAATCTTTTTTTAATTTCTTTATTCCTATTTTCAATGTCTAATGAACAGCAAATGAAATAGTTATTTACAAAATAAGTGCGGGAAAATGATTCCCGCAAGAATTTCGTACAGTAGCGGAGAATAAAATCCGGGCATGTCATTTGTACAATGTAAACCTCATCATAACATTTTTGACTTTTGATGCATATACAAAATGGGACATGTCATTTGTACAATGTAAACCTCATCATAACATTTTTGACTTTTGATGCATATACAAAATGTTACTAGTAATTCTGACGTTTAATACAAAGCTTATTTTCTTATTTTGACAGAAATATAACCTCAATGAAAGCATGATTTACCAAATTTGTTGAAATACGCACGACATGTCAAATTCTTGCCCGGATTTTATTGTCCGCTATTGTATAATATTTTTTGAAACGAATATAAAAATTTAATTGTAAATCTGGACTTTTGTGTAATGTAAAATCAAAAATGTGAAACATAGCAAGCCATGATTTGTACTAGGGAAGACATCGGGTACCCGGGTACCCGAATACTACCCGTATAATTGTTACCCGGGTATCATTTTCTTTACCCGGGTACATCGGGTAGGTAATAATCGCACGGATAGTAATCCGTGCGATTATTACCCGGGTACCATATCTTTATCCGGGTACTCGTTATTACCCGTGTAATTTTTCAACATAGAATCTCGAAAAAACATATACCTATCTGTTATTCCATGATGAAAACTTTATTATTTTTAATATTCGGACACTCATGTAAAATTTGTGAATCCGTTTATGTTGAAATATCCAAACTTATACCCGAACTTACTCGGGTACCCGAATTTATACGGGTACCCGAGCTCATAAGATTACCCGAGCACGATACGGGTACCCGGGTAGTATCCGGGTAGTTTATTCGGGTACCCGGGTAGCTCAAACATACGGGTATGTCTTCCCTAATTCGTACCCAACATAAGGCGCAATCAAATTTATTGGACGAATTTTTAATGATATCTCCCATTTCTGAACTTGTTAATGAATGAAATTGGCGGAAAATGGTATTTTATGAACTAGATTTTATTATTATCTACACTAATTTATTTAGGAATGCTCCAAAGGGCCAATGTTTTTTGACGTTGTTTCCTGGTTTACTCGACCGGGAAACAGTGTTTCCCGGTTGAGTACTGCGTGCGTGAAACTTCAAATAGAAGGCGATGAGTTCAAAAAGAAATTTTTTACAGTAATAAAGATGGCGATTCTAGAGGGCGCTAAACGTATATTAATGTAAACAAAAAAAAACATTTAAACATCGTTTTTAACAATCTAATTAGATCAAGAAAATACACCAACTTAAATGGCAGAACGCACTAATAAGAAATATTAAGTCACTTCAATTTTAAATATTTTATAATAATAACTTATTTACTTATACTATTCATTGCTGTCATGTATTTCTGGCTGTATACATTTAGGCGCAGATTAAAAATGCAAACAAGTCCGACTAGTCTTAGGCCCGGTCTATTCAACTCTCAGTAAGTGGCCAGTAAGATACTGGACAGATTAAAGATAGGCAAATGCATTGCCGCTAATCGTCAAGTAATAACTTGGCAGTTCAGAGCAAATTTTACAAAATATTCTGACAGATTTTCAATTTTACTATAATTGTGTCACTTTTTAAATTGCTATTTGAACAACAACTTAATATTGTAACGATTTTAAGGGTTCTACTAATTTTTATTTTAAAACAAAACACGACATAGTTAATAAACTAATTTATTTAAAAGCAAACTAATTAACACTTACAATAATTTATGTACAAGCTTATGTCTGATTTATTTTAACAATCTCACGCGAACTTTTAATGCCGGACTGTCGATGCCGAATTGCTCCCATTCAACGGCCGCGTGTTTTTATAGCCGGGGTTGTTTTTCTCGAATATTCGAGGAGGCGACAGACTGTCTGGTCTAGTTTATTCCGCCGTCAGAATTCTCTAGGCTGTCGCCTAAGGCGCGTCGACTAGACGGCTGTACGCAAGAGACAATTTGACGCCGGCTGGTGTCGACGAATCATTACAATATGAAAAATAAATAGACGCTTCGCTGGTTTTATATAAAGCGAGGGAATTGTTTCGTTTCCTGCCTTTGCACGTCTCGCTTCTCAGCTGGGCTGCGTTCATAAATTGCAAAGGCGAAGGCATATGGCGGAGCATCTTGGGCGTGTAATTGCATCTTTCTCACTCACGATTTTTAACATATTTTGCGTCTCGCTTATCTTTTTCAAGACGTCTTGTGTTTACATTACTACTATGACAATGGACGTACTTTTCACATCCCACTTTGCAAGTAGGGTGTGAAAATACACCCGTTGTCATAGAAATAATGTAAATACAAGATTTCTTGCAATGGATGAGTGAGACACAATATTTGTGTTAAAAATCGTTAATGAGAGAGGTGCGATTACAAGCTCTCGGAGGTAACGTTTAACCCAGGTTGTTCTAACTTCTTTTACCCTGGTCCTTCTCGATCTTCCTTTCTTCTTTTCTCTGCATGGCTTTGCTTGATATACCCTTCTCATTGTCCTTTCTTCTTCCATCCTCTTAACATGTTCGTCAGAACCATCTTAGTTGTTCTTCTTCGAGTGGGTTGGTTTTGTTTTTAGCTTTTCTCTAAAATTGGTATTTCTTATTTTATTCCTTTTTTGTTTCTCCTCTATTTTTCTAAGAAACCTCATTTCAGTACTTTGGAATTTTACTTCTTTGTCTTTGTGTTAAGGTCCATGAATCGGATCCAAAGGTCGAAATTGGTATTTGCTAGTCTAGGGATGCGCGATATCAAATTTTAGATATCGGTTATCGCTAACTAAAAATATCGGTAGGTATATATCGTATATTAAAAAATACATCATGATATCGATAATATAGAGAGCAGAATGAAGAAAACACTTGAAACGCATCCCCTTTTATGTTATTTATTCAGATATAAAATACGTTGATATTTTGCAAGAACAATTACGTACGATCAAGTGCGAATAATTTATCTTTCCCCACTTTTATTCATTAATCAATATATATCAATAACTGAAAATAAAAATATTGTTGTCGATAATTTTCGCCGGCCCTGTTTGGTACCCTTTTAATTATTTCAATTTTTATCTCATTTGGGATTTCTCTTTTTGCCAAAAATTGATTCTTTATTTCATGAAATAGTTTTCCGGTTGCCTCTGACCTTTCATTTATTTCCTCAACAATTTTATAAATAATTGAAATTATTAATATACTGTTAGATTGTCTTGTTATTTTAGAATAAATTTTCCCTCTTATAGACTGAACAGTTTTGGAGAAAAATTATAGTTCAGGTTTGCCAAGTTAAGTGCCCTGTTAAATGTTTTTGAGAAAGGTATAAGCAATTTTTTTCCTTCATTGAAGTGTAAAATATGTATTTTAATCTTCACAATTACTAATTATTTAATTATTTCGAATACGATGTTATTATTTTTTGTTTCATTTTTGAATAAATATATGTTCGGATTGCTAATTCGAGAAGCTCTTCTTGCCGTATGCATAGAGAAATATTCACATTCAAATTGAACCAATGCAGTATCGTAATTTTGACATTTCAAAAAATTTTACTTGTTTTCTTTTTTCACAAACATTTCTAAGTCACGAGATTTCAAGGAACTAATCAAAGGCACCGAAAGAACATTTCACAATGTCATCATTTTTTTTTTTTGCTTTGAGCAATCGTTTTTCAGATACATACTTTCAATAAATGCATTACATGTTTCATAGCTCACATGGAAACTGTAAAGTAACAAATATTATTATTGCATAGAGTTTTATAACATTTGGTGGCTGCCTCCTCAAGAAGAGATTTTTTAAGTTCGTTTATTTGAATATTTGTTCTTATTCTTGAGTATGTAAGGAATTCGTTCTTGTAATTTAGCCGCGTATTTTTGGAACAGCCTGTATATCAGGTACGATAAATAAAACTAATATTTTATCTTTGTCTGTCAAACAACCGTCTCATCGTATTTCATCTCCACGCATTCTCCCATACCGGAGTCGAAATCATTTTTATAATTAAATTAAAAGATCCTCAACGCCATCCTTTGGATATTACTTTGGGTATCTACTTCAATGAGTTAAGAATAATTCTGGAACGTCCACAACAGTTCATCGTTGTTTATAACACATTTACTACATTAAGTTTAACTAAATAAGAATCGAGAAATGTCAACTTTATTTTATACAGTGGAGGTCTATAACTAAAAATACTTGATAGGAACTCACTTATATTTAAGGTACTAAATCAACATACTTCGTATAGAGGTAACGCATTTAGTGATTTTTTATATCTATTCTTGTCGCACATTCCTCTCATCTAGGGATAAAAAACAGTTGGAAATATTATTTGAAGTGACGTTTGTCAAAGTTACTGTCAGTGGTTAAGAAAATTGAGTTTAAATATCGCATCCCAAACTTTTATCGCATGACATTTAATGATTCCGCCTTTTTCGTAAAGGAAAAATTCTGCACTTCTTAAAATAACAACTTTTTGATTGGTAAATAACTTAACAGACTTAACTAGACATAACCTAATACACTTTTAAATTAAAACCAGTGACGTTGCGATAAACAGAATTCCCTAAAACTGTTATATTTCTTATTGCACTTGCGACAATTGTATTTGTTATCTTTGTTTCTCAATCCTCTCACGAGAGGAATGGGATTGCGTTACCTGTACGGAGTGTTGATTTAGTACCTTACTTATATTACGCTTGCTGCGCCATTGAACATCGAAAAATGCCAAAACTAACCTAAGAAGTCATTTACTTTTTAACTGAAGTCTATAATAACTAGACAACAAAATGTATGCAAAATGTTAATCTTCAATTTTAATTTTTTCGCAAAATCAATATATCCTTTTATTGAATTTTGTAATTAGAAATTAATTATATATTGTTAATTAAGTTAGTAATTACTGAAATTAATGAAGTAGCATATAGATTTCACGAAAAAATTCATATTGAAGATTAACATTTTGCATGTTATTCCGTTGTCTAAAAATAACATGTCAATGTATCGTTTGCACATACATATCTATTACTAATCACAATTGTTAAATAAACACATAGATTCGTACACATTCAGATGCAAGCACAAAATTCGCTGCAGATGTCAACAAACAGCCATACCCAGGCAGCAAGGTGCCGTCTTTCTCACGTTAATAGTTGGTCATTGTTTACGTCAAATGACCATTGTCATCGACGTATTAAAGACGTAAATAAGACGGGCAAATGTCACAGCCTCACTTATTAAATCGTGTTCACGCCTAGTTCACGTATAGAGTACTCGTACCACATTAAACCGCGCAAAGTGGACGCATGCGCCACACATCTCCTAAAAAAGTCTGGCAAATGAATTAATGTTAATTAATAAATATATACCGGCTGTTTCAAATTGAGTGTGCACTGAAGGGATCTTCTAAACCGTAAGAGATACAAATTTGTTTAAATGGAAGAAAAGTTGCACAAATCAATGCCTAATTCGTATTCATTCACAGAATAAATTTTTTCTTATTTCTTCTTGAGATATTGATCAAAATGTAAAAATGTCGATTTTCTTTTTTCCTCTGTATCTCTCGTATTATAAATAATTTTGAAATTCTGATTTAACTTTCTACAGGCACTTTCTTATTCTGCTTCGAATAGAGGTGGCAGAATTGAAGTTAAACGTTTCGTCTCTCCACGACCATCTTCAGTTTCGATTTTTTAAATACAACGTATACCTTTTAATTATTCTATTCGATAGCATTTTTTCTGCTGATTGCAGTGATGTATAACAATTAATACTTTTTTCAAGTAAAGTTAAAATATGATAAAAAAGAGCTTGATACAGTTTCGTCATGATTTATTTAATAAGTAAATTTATTCCTTAGTACTTTTTTTACTTACTAAATATTAATAACTAACATTCAAATGTCGGAAGAGGAAAAATCAATAAAATCAATCAATCAATCAACAAAAAATCAAAGGGCTAATATTTGGTGATCTTAGAGGCCACGCGACAGGTCCATTTGTACCTATCAGGAAAAGTTTGATTCAAATAATTTGTTGTTATTTCAGCATTATGTGCTGGTGCTCCATCATTTTGAAATACAATTCCATAATATGATTTAGAGGAATGTAATCTAAAATGTTTTCCAATGCTGTCCTTATAATATCGATGTAACGTTCAGCTGTTACATGATTTTCGTAAATGATCGGACCATTAATTCTATTACCAAACCAAACATTTAAGCTGAATTGTATCTGTGGTCACACTTGTTGAAATCTTTTTTGATTCTCCCTGGACCAATATCTATGTACATTTCTATTAAATATTCCCTTGCTTGTAAAATTAGCCTCGTCAACAACTATCTCGTATAACAAATTCTTTTAACGGATACTACAAATGTGCACTATCAGTGTCCGTTAAAAGAATTTATTATACAATAACTAAAGAGACAGATATTAAATAATTCATTGAAATTTACACTATACCTTAGAAAGTGAACTAAATATTTGAAATTATGTATTAAATAAAATTTTCATATAAAAATCTGTATTATTTAAGCTTCAAATTAATATCAACAATTAAGTGTGATATACCATTACAATCAGGAGAAAAAATGGCAACAAATACGATAATAAAAAGGTATACGTTATATTTAAAAAATGTAAACTGAGGATGGTCGCGGAGAGACGAAACGTGTGACCACAATTCTACTGCCCCTATTTAAAGTAGAATCCAAAAGTACCTGTAGAAAGTTAAGACAGAATTTCTAAATTATTTTTAATAAGGGAGTTACAGAGGAAAAAAGAAAATCGATATTTTTACATTTTCACCAATACTTCAAGAACAATTAAGAGAAAATTGATTCTGTTAATGGATATGAATTAAGCAATGACTGGTGCAACTTTTCTTCCATTTAACCGAATCTGTAACTCTCATGGTTTAGGAGATCCCTTCAGTGCACACCCAATTTGAAACAGCCGGTATAATTTACATTTTTCTACAAATACAAGAATTTTATTAAATATACAAAGTTTATTGCAGATAACAATTTTTACAACCGTATTTAACGTTCTGTTGACGTGATTTATAAACGTCAATTTTTAAACAAGATTTTCATGAACAAATGACGTTGCAAACTGGTCGCTCGACGTCATTGACCAATTTTAACCAAATAATGACGTGATAAAAACGACTGCTTGCTGCTTGGGATATTGCAGAAATTGACCTATCGCAAAGTAGTAACTTCCGCCTAATGTAATTGCATTCTCCCACCTCCTGTTATTCTTTCTTCATTGATTTACTCTCAGAAATTCTGCAGTATGCAGCAAAAGCGTAAATTTGGAACAGTAATTTTTGATCAAAAGTAAAAATAAATTTTGCGAAACAAAACTATCTACATAGATGACCTATAATTGTTTTACTATTGCAGTGAAAAACCACTCTTTGATCAACAGTTTTTTTTTTATTTACAATAGATTGCAATCAAAATTAGGAAAAGAAAACAACTGACTGAACTAATAGTACATATTTTAATTCAATAATTTAATATTACAAAAATAAACTTTTTTCTTCATTTCATATGATCTCATATCCTTTCCTATATCCATATGACAAATAACACGAGCACATAATCCCGGCCAACTAAAAAAACAATCAATTTTTAAACACGTTGAGTAATCTGAAAATAAAAATTTACCTGCATTAAAGCCAACGTCAATCCGATGACTTGTATATACCTGGCGTTCGTTCTAACGAAATCAACGAAAACGTTTAGACAACCAATATGATGGAGATACTTATCACCACAAGGTACTTCCTCAAGCGGACCATCGTCAGGAAAATCGCAGCACGAAACCGGTATTGTCAAATTGTTTTGCGTCCAATCGTTCGGTCCTTGTATGCCACAGCAAATGAACTTTATAACAGATTTTTTCAATACATACGAGTTCAAAATGTTTTAACTTACATTAGCCTGAATGTCATCCCAGGCATCGACGATTTCATGGTTGTCCCTGTAACCGGCCATTGAACGATTGAATCTTTGAACCAAACAGGATTCAGCTTTCTCTCTCATGAAATAGCCCGTCATACCAATGGCGAGTTCGACGAAGAAGATCAGAATCAAAAAGGTAGAAAACTGAAACAGCGCACATGCGTGTTTTAAAGAATTTTCTGTCTCAAGGTTCTACCATTAAAGTCATGCATGGGTCTTCTGTTATTGTTCCATAACAACCGAGCAGGGCGATCAGGACGATTATTGTTCCTAGTGCTATTAGAAATTCGGGAGCATAGAGGTAGCGTTCGTCAACGAAGGATTCATAGTCGCTAAAATACGTATTGATGCAAACTCCGAGTAGTAGGACGATAACTCCAGATATCTTTAAAAAAAGAAGCAATAAAATGTAAATTATTTTTTTATAGTAGGCGAAATTTTTTATTTTGACCTTATTTAAATCAGAGACATTCAAAATTCACGTTAGACATGACTGGATGTCTTTGGTTTAGATAATTAAATAGTAAAAAAATAATTTCTTCTTTTAAAAATAAAATAAAATTATGGTATTAACTTGCGAATATGTTTTATAAATTTAATATTTTTGAAATGGGTCTTCAACAAGTACATAGATCTTTATCATTTTAATTCTTATCAGATTAATTTACACTATTGCTACATAAACAAGTCATTTGTGTATTTAATTTAAAGTTGAAAATTGAGTCGCATGAGGATTGATTTATAATAAAACAAAATGAGAAATGAAAAATACAATTCGCTATAAATCAGACTCGAAATGATATGAAAGTGGCTTTTTGTTGACCCATTGAATTTTGTGAAATTCCTAGACAGAAGAAGTGTGTACGTAAGCAAATATTTGTGCTTATCTTTATTATAAGTAAAATATTCAATTTTATTTGTAAATTGGTATCACGTTTTCTGCGACAAAAAATAAATTAAATATACATATTTGCAGTCAATAAATTTGTTTTTAAATATATTTGCATGTAACTTACCACGAATAAAATATTTAAAATAAACAGCAGCGACTTCATGCAGGCGAAACCATCGTAAACCGACATTGCGCTCGGGTTTCTGGGATAAAATAAAAATGCACTTTATCGAGAGCGCTCACACGAACAATTACGGTTTTGTTGTCACGTTCGGTTCGTTGTAGAGATAATTGTGATATATGTGTTATGGTCGTGATCCTTCAACCTCCTACATTATCTTAGGAATTGCGAATCACATGACGTCGATTTAAAAAAAAAATTAAATAAATAATCACTTGCGGCCTACAAACATATTTTTTAATTTTTATATGTACTTATTTTGCAGTTAAATTGTGAATCATATGACGTCGATTAAAAAATAAATAAATAAATAATCACTTGCGGCCTACAAACATATTTTTTTAATTTTTATATGTACTTATTTCGCAATTAAATTGTGCCTATAATTTATTTAAAAAATAGACACTGTGAAATATGAGAAAAACAAAAAGAAGTAAAATCCATTTTTGAAAATTAATACATTTTCTGTATACAATAAAACTTGGATAATGCGGATCTATTAAAACCTAAGGACTTAGGCGATCCGAATTAGTGAAAAGTCCGGATTGGATTTATAATTAGTAGAAAAAATTTACACCAGCAGAAACATAGCATCCTTCAAACTAACCTTCTTCGAAATATTGGAAATGTCTCTATCTTTAAAAGGCAAAGAATGAACCAAGGGGCTGCTCCGGTAATGAATTTTTGTCAGACGAATAACATAAACGTTAATGTTTTCTAGGATCTCTTTGGCGCTATCGCCATATTACTTTTTAACGATCAGGGAATTCAGTGCTTTATTTTATTTTATACACGGTCACAGGGTTTTGTTCGCGGAGATGTTCTGGATTAGATCGGAACCGTTAAAATCAAATGCCTACCGAAGTAATGATCGATTTTAACAACGCTTTCAAGAGTACATACAACTTTCATGAATGCATGGATTTGACGGTTCCCAACTAGTCCGGATCGTCTCCGCGAACAAAACTATTGGGAGTCCGGATTATCGGAGCTTTCCCGCAATTAATTATTTAACGAATCTCTGCGCATTCTCGTATTGGTTTTTATTTAATAATCCATAATCAAATTATGATATTTCAAAAAAAAATTCCTGCTCTTTTAAAGTTTACTAACATAAGAAAAATTGCAGACTGAGAGAAGAGTAAAATACTTTAAAAATACACACATGTTCCTCTCAAGCAAATTTAATTTTGTATATACTTTTAAATACAGGGTGATTCAGGAGGAATTGTAAACATTTTACAAGGTGTTAATAACGTCTATTTTGAGTAAAGAAAGTTCATATAAACATGTATCCAATTCTCAATGGTTACGGAGATCCAGCTGTTTTATGTTACCCACAAAAAGCCTCGCAAATGATTAATTGCATTTATTGATTATTTAAATATGTAATAAAAACTCATAAACTATTATTAGCAATAGTTCAAAGTTGGTGTTCAATAATACCACCACCGACTTCAAAGCACTTTCAATTTCTCCCGACAATACGACATTTAGTTCTTCTGAGGTTGTCACCCAAGTTTAAATTAAATTTACTTGCCTCTACTTACCACGCTTCAGGATGACAAGCTTCTGCTGATGCTTCGATCAGCTGGGCCCCAGCTAGCAACAGTGAAAATGGGGCAGGTTAACTTACGGTGGTAAACTTACAAAGGGCGCCAGAAGACGATTTAAATCAACTGGGGTCTTATTCTCGAAACGAGGGAGAGGATTCGTTTTGCGCGAGTGACGTCAAAATGACGTATGCTCTCGTACAAAACTATACAAACCTTTCGAGCAATGCGTCATTTTCGGGAGCGATCACTTCTCTCCAGTTCGAGAATAACCCCCCTGAGCGTAATTCGCCTGGCCGACGTCTCGACCAGATCGTGCAGAAAGTGAAACACGAATAAATCAGAGGCGAGAATCTTATTCACCGTGTGTATGAAAGTAGAAATTAAACTAAAAGCTAAAGTTAACACAATTTATTGCACAAATAAAAAAGGAAAACACGTTATGCCGTTACAGAAGAGAGCTTATTCTCTAGTAAAACGTTCTATCAATTAAATCCGCATGAAGAGGCCTTAATTCGCTCTTAAAAATGCATGCGCAATAAAAGTCAAGAGGTTACCTTTGCTGTGAAGTTGGCTGTCACTACGCCATCTAGTGGTCCTGTCCGAGTCGATGACCGGTAGGCTTCAAAATGGCGCACCCACGCTACTCGGGGAACGGCAGACGTACAACAAGAATTTGTCGGGACATCAATACTCGATAAACGGAGAAATCCCTCGCGTGTAAGCTTGCGGGGATTACCTAAGCCTGCGCTGCAACTTGCGTCCAAACGGAAAAGCCTAAGTAGAAGAAATGGTTTTCGTTAGCGGCCATTGTTGGTCCGTTAGTCGATATGCGTCGTCATATTTTACCTGAGAAAATTGGGGGCCTCAGGCTTGGTAAGGAGATTAAAACAGTCTCCAATCGCTGCTCGGCGGTGTCAAATGGTATTCCAGCAAAGCTGCTATTGATTTACTTCTCCAAACGAGCATTTTTTTTTCCATTTTATGCTTATTTGTTGTGCAGTTTATTGAGTTAAACAGTTTACTAAATTTTGAAGATGAATTCTAATTAACAATGAAACTATTGTGAGATTCCAACATCACATCAACTTCGCGCAATCAACTCCATAGTGAGAATCTTCAGACAATGAAGCAAATGAATAAAACGAAGCAAATGCTTTTACTTCTGTTATAATTTTTTTTAAAGCTTAAATATGTGGAAAAATTTCGAATGCAAATCATTATACGATTCTGTTTATTAAAATTTTTGCTACGTTACAGGCAGAATTATTTAGAATTTCATTTTTCTTCAAATATTTTCAGTTTTCATTGAAAAATTTGAAGTAAAAGCATATGCTTCGTTTTATTCATCTGGCCCAATATCTCACCTTGGCTTCTCCAACCTTTTCACGGTCAGTTGAAAGGTACATTTCACCTCCTGAGGAATCTCGGAATAAAAGAGGTAAACTTGCAAGTGTTAAAAGATCAAGTGAAGGGGACGCTTACAAATAACCAAATCCATGCTTACGAAGAAAAAGAAAAACGATTCCTAATAAATATATTCAAAATTGAGGAAAAGATTCTACGCACGAGATTAGTAGGACGCATCAGACACCCACTGGACTCCTTCAAACCCTAATAATGCAACGGCGATTTGAAGTCCTGATCATTAACCTCTTTGGACCCCTACCCGAATCCGAGGACCACCATCGATGGATACTTGTCAACGAAGATATGGCCACACGCTGGGTAGAGCTGTTTCCTTACACCAAGCGACTGCCACCGCTTGCGCCGAAACTCTTCTCCACGAAGTCATTCTATTAGCGACAATGGCACCCACTTTGTTAGTGGAGTAATGCAGCATCTTACTAACTGCTTGGGTATAGATCTCCACTCCACCTCACTCCAGTATATCACCCTGCTGCCAATCGCGTCGAGAGAAAAAATCTGGATCTCCAACTGTAGCTAGCTATCCACGTAAGGGATCAACGTACTCGCTGACCGGAATCATTGCCATTGATTCATTTCGCCATGAGCACAGCTAAATGCGAAGCCGTCGGGTACACCGCAGCCTATCTCATGTTTGGCAGAGAACTCCGCACTCCTGACTAAGTTCATCGCGATCTCCGTGCTATCATTCAACATGAGAACTTCGCAACCCAAATTACGCCAAAGCTGTTGGAAATGGCTTCCACTCTCCAACAAGCTCGGTAGATCGAAGAAAAAGAACAAGACCGACGAAAAGAATATGCAGACCAGAGGCGCCAATCTGATCCAGAATTTCAATCGGGAGATCTAGTAGTAGTAGTACTCGCTCAGTAACGCGAAAGCCAAGTTGTCAAAACTAGCACCCAAGAGGGACTATATCATCCTACACAAAAGAGTACCACCATATAGGAGGATGCTAACCCGCGAGACCTTATTCAAACCTGTGGTTATACCACTCGGAAGCCCTGACCCGATACCATAGACCTACCGAAAACCTTCCGGAACCCACTCGCCCCTTACGAAGGAGAGGCCGCCCTAGGAAACACCCCAAGTAAACTAGACAATGGTAGCACACGGGGAATCTGTAGTGCGCCACGTAATACCAACATCGCGCTCTCATCTAGCATATGGCCCAGCTTCCGCTGCCGCGCCATCGTCAAGATGTACGGCGTTACACTGCGCGCTCCTGTTGACTCACCGCCAACTCACGAACATTTTGGACCTTCTGAAACCTCGGACCTTTTGTTCTAAAAATAAAAACAAACAAAAATACACAATACACTCACCTAAAAACAAGACAACAAGCACAAAATGTTGTCTTCAACCGCAAACCATGCAGTAAAAATTTCTGTCATTATGCTAAGGCGGAAGGAAGTTTCTCCGCAGGTGCAGAAGGTATGACTATGACTTTTTTCGACCAATGAAACATTAAATCAACAGAAAAGTCGAAATTTTGTCCCTCTTTTACGACGGCAGAACTATTATTGCGTTAAAAATTAAAAAAAAAGATTTTTATGATGAATTATGTTACGAGTAAAATACGGGAATGTCTTTTAATTGACTTTATTTAAACTAACTTATTTTAAACTTTAACTTTGATTAAACTAAGTCCCTTTAACTTTATTACCCAACTTAATTAACCTTTTAAACTTTAGTTTGGTAAGAATCTCTCTTTTAAACTTTAATTTAATTCCCAACTTATAAGCATCAGGGTAATCTGAGTATCGGCGGGGTATACCTCTTAATCCTAAGAAGTGTTGAGGAAAGAAAGTTATGTTTACCCCATAATTAATTTAACCTTAAATTTACTTAGGGGGGGGTCTGTCCCTAGAGGCTGCCATTCGCTTGGCTTTGTCTTTTGCGCGCACTTGACTTCACTATCACTTTTACAATTACTACATAATTACTTCATGACCTCTTAATTACTACTCCTACATGACTGCTTAACTATCTGACTGCTTCTCGACTATATGACTATCTCCACTGCTCTTACATGACTGCTTAACTATCTGACTGTTTCTCGACTATATGAATGCTACCTGCGGGTGGTCTCTTATCTTTTATACATTTCTAAATCTACGTCACAATCGGTTCTTTTGTCCTGGTGGCTGGGGTTCGATCCAAGGTACAAAGTTCTAAAGGTGTCAGCATCAATTAACCCTTGCCAAATTTGTTTCTTAGAAACGTTCTAATTGCCTCAATCTTAATTGGCACATGTAAACATACACGCTTACATTCCGCAGAGCTTGCATAAGTGGAATGCAAGCATGTGTAACGCGGTGTAGTGTGACCTACTAATTGTTAATGGGTGCTGATCTTGCATAATTTTGAAATGCACACAATTGCAATAATTACGAAATGAATTTTAATTTACTTATTTTCCCAGATAATGACGTCGTGACACTATTCCTAATGCCTTCAAGCAATTCGTCTCTTGTATTTACTAAATTTAAACAGCTTTATTTCCGTAACCATTGGACACATGTTTATATGAACTTTTTTTACTCAAAATAGCCCTTACTATCACCTCCCAAAATATTTACAGTTCCTCCTGAGTCACCTCTCACCTGTATAACGTGAAATTCCACATTGTATGGTAAATACGGGTGAACATTTTAGGAGCTGCGAAAGCGTTCTCTCCACTCTCGAATGTTTATGAGAATCCAAATACGTAGTATCTTTTGCGTCTAATTAGATAGACAAACGTCTGCAACACTCGTACCAACTATATTAAAAATGATATCAAATTGCAAGTTTGATGGGCTTCAAATTTAATTTTAATGGTGACTTTGAAGGTCACAGATTTTTTTAACCTAAATCCTTGATTAAAGGAGGTTAAAAACCAAGAAAAGCTGTTGCTATGACACAGAATATAATAAAATTACTCCTACTGTTCATGTAAATTCAAGGTTGTAAGATCCATAATATACTCCTCGGCCTACATGAAGCTATAAGCAGATGAAGAAGAATGATGCTCCATTAGCATGAGTAGCTCAGAGAAAAAAGATTACCGAGTCATTTAAAATTAAAGTGGAAAAGTGAATAATTTTTAAATAGGCTTGGAAGCGAGAGTTTTAAGTAAACAGGGTAATGCACAATGATGTGTATGCAAGTATATGTAAAAAGAATCTCCAATAAAAAATTGTAGTTACAGAACACGCCTTCTACAATTTCTTACGTGGCTTAGACTGGGTTTCTCAGTCCTAGTTTAACTTTAAACTCCCATTTGTTTCCATAGGAACAATTGTTTTTATAATTGCTACCATGGGAATAAACAGGAGTTTAAAGTTAAACTAGGACTCAGAAACTCAGCCTTATGCATCTAACGTATGCATCTAACGAATTAACTCAACTTAACTTTAAACGTCACTTAGAATGTGACTTACACAATGTTATGAAACTTCAAATGTCACAATACAAACGTCAGTCAAATTTAAGCTCGATTAAAGTGTTTGGTGCATATGGCCCTTAGGCCCGATTTTTTCACCTCCTGTTAACTTTACCTGGCGATTAATTCCCATAGTAACGATTGTGATCACAATTGTTACTATGAGAATAAACCGTCAGATAAAGTTAACAGGAGGTGAAAAAACCGGGTCTTATAGGCCCGATTTTTTCACCTCCAGTTAACTTTATCTGGCAAATAATTCCCGTAGTAACGATTGTCATCACAATTGTTACTATGGGAATAAACCATCAGATAAAGTTAACTGGAGGTGAAAAAATCGGGCCTTAGACACTTACATTTCCTCTCTCGTGAGCGTCCCTGTTTTAGAGAAAACTAAATTTATTATGAAAAAGCCTAGAGCACACTTTCAAACGACATGCAGTTTAAAACTTGTAACTTAAAGTGACACAAACAGAAGCCCCAAAATAAAAGGTCATAGCAGCAAGTTTTTATTAAAATTCAGAATATCTCAAAATTGGTTTGATGTACTTTAATGTACACATTATTTTAATTTTAGAATAATGAGTGGAATCAGAATTAAAATAAAAAGGTTACCACTAGATTTCCGTGAATCATCCTGAATATTAAGAATTTTCATTTTAAATGTGAATACAAACATAAAATTTACAAATTATTTTTTTACTGATATATTTTACAAGACTTACATTTATGATTAATAAGTTTCATTAACATTGTTTTGATTGTGGTGGACTGGACGTTATACAGTGCCCGACAGAAAGTTGAACACATATGGGAAACTTTCTTATTATTGATTTCTCAGAAAAATGTATTCTTTGTGGAAGTTCCCAAACATGTCAAAATTTGAATACCTCTTGTCATATATTGAGGAGATCAAAATATTTGGAATCAACATAAGAGTAAAGTACATACTTTTATTTTTCAAAATACAGTACACTCGCGCTAACATGAACTAATTAAAACCGGCTGTGTTCATGTTTGCGCGATTGTTCATGTTTCCGAGATGCAGTCTTCATCTCTTAAAAACATGACACATCACTTTCAACCTTTATTTATGTACTACATATTATGTATTTTTAGAAAAGAATGAAGTAAGAAGTGATTTTAATAATAAGACTGATATGTCTTGCTACAATATATTTATTATTTGCAAATAATAAATATATTGTAGCAAGACATATCAGTCTTATTATTAAAATTTTGCCTACAAATATCATGGAGAAGTAATTGTTTGGACTTACGTTGTAAATTTCTGTAATACATAAAGTAGTTGTTCATGTTAGCGAGGTGCACTGTTCACCTTAGACAGTGGCCAATGCTAAAATTTTGATGTTCACGTTATACAGGAGTTCATGTTAAGCAGTGTTCACGTTAGCGCGAGTGCACTGTATTCGGAAATATTATTTGTTGTTCAGAATTGTTATGAGATCTCAAATGTGAAATCATATTTTGAGTGTGGGAAGACGCATAATCAATTTTTTTGAGAAATCAATAATAAAAAAAAATTCCCATATGTGTCCAACTTTCTGCAAGTCACTGTATATTTTTTCATTACTGATATTTTCGTTAAATATTTTTTTACTCTATGTATTTTATGCTTTTCAAACATTTTTTCAAATATTCCAAGTAACCTAAAATATAAAAACGGAAAAATATTTCTGGTTACGAATATCACAGAATAAATACAACTACAATTATAATTAAATGTGTATACCTTTCTTAAATGTAACTGAACAGAAATTGCTACCAATTATTAAAATTAAAGTAATATGAAACATTTTTAGGTTTTTTCGTATTGGGCTCTGCTGTTTCACTTGAGTTTTCATTATTGGAACTAAAAATAATCAAAATTTCATTAATACAATATCTTAATTGGACTGCAAGATCTACCTTTTTTTAACGTTCATATTAATATACTTTCCAACACCATCTCTGTACACTGTTAACGATTTTTGTGCCTCAAGTTTTTTCCGCTTCAAATCCTCCTCTTCTTTTTGTTTTAATAATTCTTCTTGCCTCTCTTTCGCCAACTAAAAAAAAAAACAGATCTAATATGATTAATTTGAATTTTATATTTTATATTTACAGTTGGTTCTTGTCCGATGAAATTTGTAACACAAAATCTTTTAAGCGGACACTAAATCGCGCACTATATACTTAACGTTTCGCAGTCGTTCGACAGCTTCGTCAGAAGTGAAAAACAACATGTTTATATTTTTCACTTCTGACGAAGCTGTCGAACGACTGCGAAACGTTAAGTGTATAGTGCGCGATTTAGTGTCCGCTTAAAAGATTTTGTGATTCATATTTTATATTCATACCTGCTCATCGGCCTCCTCATATGGATCAACAAATACTTGTGCTTTAATCAGAATGATGTTTTCAATGGGTCGATCTTTGTTATCCACCTCAATCTTTTCTATTTCGTTCAACGTGTCCACACCACCTACCACTTTTCCAAAAATCGTGTGCTTATTGTCAAGGTGCTTACAAGAACGATATGTGATGAAACTGAAATTGCATAGAAATTTTAATGAACGATAAATGGAAAAACAGTAGCTTACAATTGTGATCCGTTTGTGTTTGGTCCTGAGTTCGCCATGGAGAGCACACCACGACCTGTGTGAGACAAGTTGGGCTTGATTTCATCTTCGAATTTTTTGCCCCATATAGACTCACCACCCCGTCCAGTATTTGTTGGGTCACCTCCTTGAATCTGACGGCATTATATTTTTAGGAAGTTCTTTTTTGTTTGGACAAAAAATCTTACCATGAAATTTCTAATTGAGCGGTGAAACTTTGTGCCGTTGTAGTACCCGCTCTGGCAATGTTTCATAAAATTTTCGCAAGTTTTCGGGATGACGTCACAATACAATTCCAAGTTGAGGGGGCCGAAATTTGTTACCAATCTCACGTAACCTAGGAAATCAATGGGTTTAAATTAAAATTGTTAGTGTCCGACTCGAGTCCGACTAGACTATTATAACAAAATAATGGATCAGTTTTAAGTCACGTTAGCATTGAAATAATGCCCTAGGGCGTTATTTTTAATTTTCAAGGCACTCTATGGCAAATAATATAAATTGTAAGCATTGTAAGTAATCTTTATTAACGCAACCATTCTTGAAAACGGAAATACTCTTTCTCGTACAGTTTCTTTTTTTTGTGTTTTGGGGCTTCCGCTGCCTTTGCAGCCTTCAGCAGTAGTTTTTCTGAGAAGATTGAACTCTTCTTTTTCCAATTCAATTAACTAACTGACAGCACGTAAATGAAAAGTTACAAAATTAACAAGCAAGATATGTTGCTTAGATACGGCAGTTCAAAAAAATCTATGGTTTCTATATAGTGATTTGTGGTATATGTGATATATGGATTTAATTAAATTATTATTGTGGGCGGGTGTCGCCATCTAGCGCAGTGTTGCCAGTGCTAGTACTATTGTACCATGGCCGACTACATTAATAAGCTAACGCTTATATGGCCGTTTCAATTGGCGGTTTTTCATTGTTGAAATTGTTCCAGGAAATTTACAGATTATACGGTGAGCAGTGACCCCTGTGGCGAAAATTGTTAGTTAGTTCTACGTCAGTGAATTGTCAAATGTAACAGTTTCAGAATTTTTCTGCTTGTAAGTTTAAATTCGAACATGTTTCTTCAAAAAATCTGTTTTCTCTCTATTTGTATTATCGAGAACAGGTTTCTCTACTGTCTTTTGTGATTGTCATAAGCAAATATTGTATTTTGTTGGAGTACAGGACAAAGAATTTCAAATACCTAGTTATGCACAGGTTTTTGTATTTTCCAAGAGAGGTAAAATTTCAGGAATAAAATATCTGTTAATCGCTTAATAATTCCGACAAATTTATTACTAAGATAGTTTAAACTTCCTCTGTCCTGAATCATAATAAGTTTCATCAAGGAATCAGATAAGAAAGAAGAAGTTCTAAGCAACGTATTGCAGTGAAATTTGTCGTCTCTATTTTTAATTATGTAACCAGCTAAGAATGCCACAGAAGCAAAGTAAATACTGCCATCAGGTAATATTTTTAAAGATACGTTTTGAACTTGAAGTTTTAAAATATGAGATAACTCTTTCTTAACTTTTTATTCTTCTGTAGGTACTGGTTTGAAATTTGCCTGACTCATGTAATCTATATTATCAGCAATATTAGCAGATGTCAAAGCTTTGACGAATTCACAACGTAAAATTTGCTGAAGTACATATTCTGCCGCTCTGACTTCAGTCATGTCATTTGAACCACTTCTAAGATGAACATGAGAAAATATGGGTTTCACTGCATCTGAACTATGAATATGTCAATACATAAAATCTGATTTGTTGCAAAAGAAATTTAATACAGAGGTTGTAAATTGTAAATCAAGGGTCGTTTTGTATACAGTCCTTGAATACCTGCATTTGCTGAACTTTTTTGGATAACATCACGTAATGTTGCAATGTGACTTCTAACCAATACAATCTTTCATCTGTAACATCAACATATGATGCAACACTGCTGTTCAAAGAATGAATATATTGTGTTCGGTTTGAAATATTAGGTTTGTTCGTGCAGCAGCTTCTGACTAGTCCAAAACTGTCAGAAGCATGCGCCGAATATATTTAACAGTTTCAAACTAGTCAGAAATGCTGTACGAACAGACCTATTGTGTACTTGAAAGAAGTGGTACATATTCTCCATATAATGAATAAAATTTAATTTAGTAGATTGTTTATCCAATTGTTCCTTTAATTCTTTAACTTTATTAAAATTTTCTGAACACTTCTCATTAAGTCTTTTTAATTTTAAAGAAATTTATTAGGAAAAATTATGCTTATTAATAGGTTGATTTCTTGGAGATTTTTTTGTATAATTTTTGTATCTTTAATTTCCTTTTTTAGAGTTGCTTATAGATTGTGTAGACATTGTTTTGATATTGCAAATCCGAAATTTGCTGTGTGGATATGGAATCTACCTGGATCTCCTTATAATTGTTTTCTGCTAAATATTCTTAATAATTAACTCCAGAATTTAAACAAACCATAAAATGATATAGTGAAGTAAAATTTAGTAAAAAATTCTTACAAATAGATGATACAGCTTCTTTAGTAAATCCAGTCTTGTTTTTGTAATTTTTAAAGATGATTCGTGAAAATGATTTCTACAAATTACAGAAGAAATGAATAACGTACACTAGAATTGTTATTTCCAAAAAATTAGGTACCATAAAATTTTTCAAGCCACTTAATTCGAAGCGGAATTTCATTAAGAAATTCAAAGTGACATATTTTCGTTACCACAAACTATACATTTTCTAATCATTATGTAACTATTATTAAATTTAAATTCTGATCTCAAGTTAGACAATTCAAAACTAATTTTAGCAATACGAGATGATTTTAGTATTGTCACAATTGATGCAGTATTAAATTTTTAAAATTGCCGCATTTAAAAATGTTACTTCAGCGGGTTCATGATCTTAGGTCTGTTACATTCGACAGAATTTCAAATTCTGAACCGTTCGAGTCATGCTCAGTACGATTTTGAACGGTTCAGAACTCGAAATCCTGACGAATGGAACAGACTAGTGTCACGTTATGTCAGTATGCTGGCAACGCTGATCTAGCGACTGATAAGTAGACCTGATGAGTGATGGGTAGCAAGAGGCAGTTAAGCGTTGCTGTTTGTGAGAGACGCCATTGTAAATTCAATCCTTAATTTCAATATTATTATAGTTTTTTCAATAAATAAATACAGTATATCTCGGTTATAACGACCTCGGTTATAGCGATCTACCGCTTATAACGAACTACATTTCAAGTCCCGTCATTTTTCTCTATATTTGTGGCATTATCGCTTATTACGAACTTCGGATATAACGAACCGATTTTGATGGTCCCTTGAGGTTCGCTCTACTGTAGTTTAAAACAGCCAGATTGATTATTAAAATCGTCGACAGTGTGAGTAGTGCTATGTGACCCCCAAATATTATAAATCTAACGAAATACAAAACTAGTCGAACATTAAACGTTGAAGGCACTTCGGGCGTTCAATTTATACGTCCTCGGTCAGCGTGCACACCTCGGGCCGAACGCCCTCGGGTTGTACACTGTCAACCTCGGGCGTTATAAACCTTTTAACGCCCTTGGTAGCTTAATAACTATAATAAGCTTTTCTGGGAATAAACATAGAAAACATGAAATAGAGGGCGTTGTCTTAAAGAAATTAAAATACGGTACTTTAAATAACTTTTTTATTATACCTGCATCAAAATTCCTGTTTTTAAAACTAAAAAGCGTGCGAAAAAGAGCGATTAAAGCATACGCCGTGTTTTAAAGTTGCCTAGGAAACAATACATACAATCTCCACGTTAACGATTCAAAATGCGATCCACAGGCAACTTTACAAAATTTTCACATTTTAGCGCAGGTATAATAAAAAATATCGTATAATATACGTGCATAAGAGCCTTTAGAGTACTTGCGCCGTTAAAAGCGCTCCGCTGCGCGTCGCGCTTTTAAACCCGTCGCGCGTGCTTTAAAGGCTTTCTTATGCACTTGTATTATAAGATACTATTTAACATTGATTTTAGAGTAAAAATGTAAAGTTTATTATAGCAAAAAAAAACTGTAAGGGTTAGATGCCGAAAACCTATAACAGATTTGAAGAGGAACATGAACACTATCTATTCGTGAAAAGAGATGGGAGGGGGTTGCATTTAAAAAAAATTGAGAATATGACAATTACACGGGCTTGAACATTTGAAAAAAACAAATAAAACTAAAAGAATTTATATCTGAGTTATTCCTTATACTTTCATTTATAAAACTACCGATTTTTATTGCCGTACGATAAACAATATGTTTACAGTTAGTATTTCAAGAGAAGTTGAAAATCTGACCGTTTTCAATAAAATATTAACTTACTCTTAGTTGGTTAAATAAATATAAATATTTTATGCGCTACTGTTTAGAGCATAGGTTCTCAAACTAATTTCGTCTACCGCCCACTTTGAGAATCAATTATTTTCTAGCGCCCCCTAAAATTTTTAACTTTACTACATCTTAAAAGTCACAATCGCAATCATTACTTTAATAACTTTAGTTAAATTATAGCCTGCCATATATGAGTCCTATCTTGTTTCCCCCAATTTTCTCTGTGCTCTTTACCGCCCCCCTGTAGGCCTCTAGCGCCCACAAGGGGGCGCTGTCGCCCACTTTGAGAAAGACTGGTTTAGAGGATCGAGTGTCATGTCTTTCTATAAGAAAATACAGAGGGTGTTCCATTTAAAAAAATCCTGCTGCATGCTGCCAATATTTTACGTAACACTCTGTATGTATCAAAATAATTTTAGCTTATAGTGCTCAATAGGTAGAGTGTCGCTTAAAAAAACTTATCCTGTATAGACTGTCCGCACAGTGTCAAAATTTCAAAAAAATTCATGATTTTGAGTGGACTTGTACATTCAGATACTAACATGTCAGTGGATAAAAGTCAGATTAGGTACGGTATGGCGTATAAAATATTTGTTTGCATGCAAAATTAACGACGCCTCTCTAAAATGTATTAAATTATTATGAATAAATGTAAAATACACTTAAATAAAACAGGAAATGTCACAAGCATGCAGTGAGGCCAACATACTATCAGTTTGACAGTATAGACACAGTATAAGTGATTCTTATACTGTGGTACAGATGTCAAGTAAACGGACAATGCCTTTTAAATCATATGTAGAAGAAATTCGTCTAAAGTATATAATTTCTCAAAAATCGATATACAGACTGATTGATTATAACTTTATTCATTTCTTACGAGGAGTATTTTAGATACAATTTTTTACAAACTAAATGAAATATGACAAATTTCAGTAAAATTATTTTGATGTTCTGTTCTATTCATGGGCTGCTTTAAATATTAGCATGCTTTAAAAGTTAAGCCAAGGAAGTTGTTTTTAACTTTTTTCGAAAATTTTCTTATGTAAGGATACAAAAGTTTGATATGGTTGAAAAGAGAAAAGAATTTTCTATCATATTTCGCAAAAAAAATATTATCTTGTCATTTAAAAAAATTGTCGATGACGTCATCACTCGTATACATTGTAGACAAAAAAATATTGTTATACTTCATTCTCTAGAGAACAACGTTCCATTTAAGAATATATAGACTTTATTGGGTGTTTGAATAAAAATAAATGACTTACAGCTTGGGGCCTTTACAATCAATCAGCCTGTATAGCTTCTTCAATGATGAGTGTGATGACGTGACAATGCGGATGAACAAAACCGATTCTATCGATAAAGTGAAAAACGTACTTGGTACTTAGTAAGTGCTATCATTGTTTTATGTGGTACAGTAGCGGACAAAAAAATCCGGGGAAATATTTGATATGTCGTGCGTATTTCCACAAATTTGGTAAATCAGGATTTCATTGAGGTTATATTTCTGTCAAAATAAGAAAATACAATTTGTATTAAACGTCAAAATTACTAATGACATTTTGTATATGTATTAAACCTCAAAAATATTAAAGTGAGGTTTATATTTACAAATGACGTGCCGGATTTTATTGTCCGCTACTGTACTACGTACTTAGATTGTTTTACCGACTTTTAATCTTCTTGCTAAGTGCAAGAATCCCCGTCACTTATTTGTCCATATTTTTAAGCATCGAAAAAAGTAAGTTCGCAATATGTGACTTTGGGTGAGTTTCGTTTGCGCGCTCACACGCTTTAAGCTCACGCTTACTAGCGCTATTTTCTATGGTTCCATTTGGCGTTCAGTCGCTTAAGCTGTTATAAGCGAAGGTGTTTCTTTTGACTATTGCTTGTACAACGAATTCATAACCCTAAAAATATAACTTCAATAGTGAAATTAATCCAATCATAGCTGCTGTAGCTATTTCTAAAGTGTAAAGTTTGTTTGTAACCTGACTATGATCAGCTGATCTTCTCGCACGCATCTCATACGTTTCATTTGGAACATAAGCGCTTACGCTTTTGCTGCCCTACCTCGATGGAATAAGCGATTGCGAACACAATGACGTTATCATTTCGTTAGCTGGTGGTTTATGAGCGTTTGCAAACTCAAACGGAATGGTTTAAGCAATGCTTAACAGGAGTGCGTTTAGAAAGTACGCCTGGACGCGCACCATTCGTTCGAAAAGTAGGATGTTTCTGACGTCACATCCCAGAACGTACACTCGCACCGTTCTGAAACTTCGTCCGCACGACGCACTTTTCATGCTTCTTTTTACTGCGGCGTTTGGTGTGTGACTTGCGCATTAGACGTGTTTACGTTGTAACGTTCGAAATTGTAAGTTTCAACAATGGTTTTATTTTAACTTACAAAAGTAATGAAAATAGAAACAGTAATAGTGGCTATCAGTGTAATATCTGCGGCGATATATTTACATAATTCAGCATCTATAGTCCATATAAAATAAATGCGCATGTGCGGGGTTACACACACCACAAGCGTTCATAAAAGTGGATAAAAGGATAGGAAGAGAAGGTGTGACGTATATTTTTACGTCACACACCATTCGGAATGTTTACACTGAGAATCTAAACGCACTCCAGCGCTCAAAGCATGTGAGCGCGCAAATTAAACGCACCTTTATGTACCACACAAAGCCGTAGGTCCTAAAGTAAACCGTTTTTGCGTTGTTCTACTTTTTAAAACAATAATTATCCCTATTGCAGTACTTCAAATAAATGCAATTATCTTCCAACCAAAAGAAGTTAGAGACTTGTACTACTAGGTTTTTGAGAGTTTCAACTTGAAACGCTTTTTCACTTACACCGCTAAGAAAAATTCCAAGTCACATAAATAAGTATTTACAAGCAATTTAATAAACTTGAGAATAGATGTGCTGTTTAATTCTCTTTTCAATGATATACGGTTGTCTATTATTTATCGTTAATAGTTTATTCAATATTTATGTTTTTCTTTGCAGTTTCTATAAACATGGTGGCAGAGTAAACAAATAGGAAAAATCACTGTGAAAGCCATGGAAATAATGAAAGTTTGAAGTACTACAACAGGGATAATTTTTTTAAAGTGGAATAACGCGAAAATGGTTTACTTTAGGACCTATGTATACGTGGTACATAAAGTCACGTTAAAATTCAGTTCGAAATCCGAAAATGTAAAAACGTATTCCATTTAGGACCAGTTTCATAATCGAATTTAAAGGAGACTTTAAATTAAAGTCATTTTCAGATGTCAAAACAAATATGAAAACACATTTGTTTACACATCTGAATGTGACTTTACTTTTAAAGTCTCCTTTAAATTTGATTATGAAACTGGCCCTTAAACTAATAGTGACATAACGCCCAGACTAAACAGAACATTCTGCATACAAAAAACTAATAATATGCTCCACATGATGATACAGTCAAACTTTGATTTCAAACACTTTTTTAATAAAATGAGTAACTAAAGAGATGTGAAAAAAAAAACTCTCTTAAGTGGAACGTCTGTATAACACAGAAAAATAAAATCAATTTTATTCAACCCTTACATTAGGGTTAACCATATAGGTACAACAGCAAAACATAATTGGTAAGTTGCTCCATGAATGATATTAGTAACCAAAGGCTTTAAGAAAGAACTTTAGATTTGTCTTAAGGTTACTAAGAAAATTTTCTTAGTAATAATTGAATTAAAACAAGACTAAGAAAATTTTCTTAGTAACCTTAAGACAAATCTAAAGTTCTTTCTTAAAACATAATTGAATTAAAACAAGACTATTCTCAAAACATTTCCATTGGTGGATAAGTAAGTAATTCAGCAATTAAAAATAAAATAGGTATTCTTTGAGCAACGAATTTAAGCTAGTTATTAACCAACACTTAAAACATTAGGTTTTTATGTCATATAATTGAAGAATATTACCAGAAATTAAAAAAAAAAACTAAAGTTTTCTAATATTTTTATAAATTTTCTAGCTGAACTTTGCACTTGCACATACAGAGAATCCATGTCAGATATGGACTTGTAACTTAACATTTTGTACATAAGGGTAATTTATAATTATTAGCTCTGTTCCAACCACGCTTTGTGACGGTTTCGAAACCATCATGATCAGTTGCCCACCGAAATAATGATCGATTTTGAGAACTTCGTCAAACTTTGATGAGTGCATGCTTGTGATGGTTTCGAAACCGTCACAAAGCGTGGTTGGAACAGACCTAAAATTATCATAAAGGGCATTACCTTTCTTCTTGACCCTCTCATATCTCACTAGATCTTCATGAATAATAGCGGCTTCATGTATTAGTTCAGGGACTATTGTAGTAGATGTGAAACTGGCAGCTACTTTCCCTGTAGAATAATGAGCAGCATTAAATTTATCTGCTTTTTCTGTAATAACTTTCTTATTTAATTCAATCGTCGGTTCCTTGTAATCCCTATTAAGTTCTTCTAAAGTATATTTTGTCTCTGGATTGATTGACTTCAAGCGTGCCATGGGATCGGATTTTTCGGCCAATTCCTCTGAAATCACAAGTGTAATTGCTCATTACATCAAAATATACATTGTAGTACCTTCAGTTTCGACTCGCAAATTATTCTTGACATGGTGAAAAAGCGATATGTTAAACTTAGAAAGATCGTTCGGGTTTTGTAGGGTGATGATATCTTTTCGTTCAAAGGGGGCATCTGATATTAAATCTTTCCAGTTTTTTGTTTTGAGGTTTAGCTGTTCAACGGCTTCCATGCTGAACACATTTCCTGTGGTGGCAATTGCCACAATGAACGAGTTTTTGGTGAATGATTTGAAAAGCACCGGACAATGAAACTCGTTTTCAGCATTCTTATGAAAGTTCAGCTTGATGAGCGTCTTGAATTCCAGAGGTTTCCCCGTTACAGGATTCACTTTGAACTTCTTCAGGAATGGGAGCAACGGTTCTAGGTCAAAAATGTTACCTTCTTGATCACAGTAGGCATGTTCGAATGGTTGTAATGAAAGGCAACAGTGGTCAAAAGGTAAACGACGAAACATAGATTCTTCTTCCGTAGGTTTTTCACCACGTTTCTTACCTCCATATAATGTAGTCCATTCTGTGTATGTTAAATACCTGTAAATAATTATGTTAACTTAAAATTGAAAAATAGTCAAGTAAAATAACAAGAGCTAAATATCTATGCTAAATGTGAATACTTGTATCTATAATATAGTATGATGTAGTAGTAAGCTATTTTAATAAAATATAACGCTCATAAGTTTGGTTACAAATAATCTTACATTTTATCCTTTTGATGTTGTCGTTTCCCCATTTTTGCAGTTTATTTCACACAATGAAATAAAATTTAAAATGTTCCCTAGGAAAAATTGAGGTTAAATGCACCATCTAAAAATTTGTCAAGTAGGCAATGCGTAAATGTAAAAATCCCAAGACGTGAACAATTTGATATGGCGGGATATTCAAAAACGCAGGTCCTTTGTTTACATTGCGAAGTACTGGCGGCTAAAAATAACCGTGTAATATTTATGACTTGTTTAAGTGATAACGGCTTATGTTTTTGTAATGTTATTTTGTTGCAAAAACGAATAATAATCCTGGCATGACAATCGTCGGAAATCGGATACTTGTACTTATATTTTTCGTGTTGTGCATCCCTGCTTCATCTGTCTGACTACGCCATGAGCCGAAAGTTGTGAAAAGGGAGTGTGTATTGTTTTGAGCTGTAAAATAGTGCAAAACAAACCGTAAGTACTCACGCTAGCCTAATTTTGACAGGGAAATCATGATTTTCGGATGGGGTTACGAAACGCGTCCGGTTTTTCCGTACTTCGCGAGCTGTGCGAGAAAAAAAGGCGATTTCATGCCAGCAGCATTTCCGCACAAAAGTGCTTATTCCGACAGTATCGTTGGCGTTTTGGGCCGTTTGATCCGGGGGCCTGTTTTTCCGAGCCGTCCGTGCCGAAATTCTGCTGTATTTCGGCTTCTGTTACGTGTAGAACACAAAATGGCCGACGTAGCTGTCAGGAATCAATTTTGATTTTGACTGGGGTCACATTCCATGAAATCCCTTGAGGTACTTCATTGTGGTGATAACGCGACGTTTTCGACATTGCCTGCCTCAAATCGAGCTGTATAGTAAGCGAAACGGCGTGAAATGCTATCTTTGAATTTCAACATAAAAATGCCTGCCTCATAAGGAATGTTATGTGTGTTCACTGATCTGTTTGTGAAAATATAAGCGTGCGGGCTCATTGTTTACTACATGCAGTTATTTGCTCTTGATTAATGTAATGTGATAAGTGGACAACTGAGCTGCAGTTAACAATAACTGATTAATTCTAGATGGTATCTTAAAGGTCTGCTTTATGTTGTATATATTAACAAAAAAAAGCTTTTATTTTTAAATGTATTAAAATAGCAATCTGAAAGGATCAATGTACGTTTTTTTTATTCTTGTTAATAGTTATACATGACATGGAGGTAGGAGGTGTTTTTGTTAATATGTACAATATGCACTTGCAAAATTAAAAGAGATTTAAGACTGTAGTGAAATGATTGTTATCATAAGGTTTGTTCGTTTGTCTACACCAGTGCACACCATGTGCCCTAGTGCAGAAAAATGCGTTCGTTTGTCACAGTGCAAGTGCACTGATCGCGTTCGTTTGTCCAGTGCAACCTGTTCCAAGTTACTCTAGACTGCACTTTCTTGCTCGGTGTTTAAAGTGCGAACAAGAAAGTGCAGTATATCCTAACCTGAAAAATCTCACTTCTAATGGTCGATGTTTATCCTAAGGTTAATTTATCTGTCAGTTGGAATGTGACGCTAGTTGAATGTACACATTCTAACTGACATAAATTAAATTTAGGTCTTGGTATACAAATAACTATTAATATAAAAATAGTTCACACTAAAAATATTATAAGTGCTCACTTTCGCGTGATTTTAAAATATAGCACTAATTCACAGGATCAACGTCTGTCACCGTACAGTTATAATTATAAGGTCCGTTCCATTCGTCAGGATTTCGAGTTCTGAACCGTTCAAAATCTTACTGAGCATGAGCAGTGCACAAAATTGGATATAAATTTCATACTGCGCATGATCTGAACGGTTAAGGGCTTGAAATTCTGTCAAATGGAACAGACCTATACGTTTTTGTAGGATCTATTATTTTATGCTCTTACCTGAATGAAAGAAAGGTTAACTGCACTGATCATCTGTCACGCATGTTTAAATTGCGTTCGTTTGTCTCTAAAGTTTTTTCTGCACGAAACTACACTGCACATCACGTGACGTTGTGCAAAATTACACCTAACTGTTTTCAGTGTAACTTCGTGCAGTACAAACGAACAAACCTAATGATGTTGTAATTATGTCAAAATTCCTTATAACATTTAAGAAGACACTGTAATCAGTGATCTAGCAACGTTGTTAATTCCATGCTCAGTTAAGCCTGTCAGTTGTCAGTTCTAACCAACTCTTCATCTCAATTTGTGCATGATTGTTTAAATCTCAAAAAATATTTCATAGTACATAGTTACAGCTTCAGACCAGGATTGTAAAAATCAACCAGTATTTTTATTTTTGGTTCACGTATTGTGTCAATATTTGTGTCAATTATTTTAACAATATATTTTATACAATTTTTGTTTTTGTAAAATGTTTTATTGTGATACTTTTATTATTTGCTGTAGGTAATTGAAGTTATTCATTAGCCTCAGTATTTTTAAGTATTTTCAATTTTATGAAGCTGGTCTGTTTGGCAACTTATTTTATTCAAATTGTATATATGTCGTGCTCACTTAGTGAAATCGATCATTTCATGAAATGGATATCCATTTCATGAAACGCATCCGCTTACTGTAATATCATTTGTATTCACTATCAGCACAAAGTATTTTGTCCTTTTCATGAAACGGAGCAACTTGTTGTGCTCTTCGTGAAATTAATTACAATTTCATCAAGTGGATGGGCGATTTCGCTCTTTTCATGTAATGGTCACAGGCGATTCTACATAAACTGTGCATTTCATGAAATCAAAAACATGACAGAGCCGGCAGGAGCAGTGTTGTTCAATTAAAAACAAGAATTTTATAGTAAGCTAAATATGTACTTATTATGAAACAAAACCAGGAAAAAGAGTTTTTACGAAACAGCAGCAGCAAGTTTTAATAAAAGAAATAAGAGCTGCTAAAATAAAAGAGTAAGTACAATCGCTAAAAGTGAGGTTATTATAAAAAATAATTAAAGGCATTTTTTGTGACGTAAAACGTTTTGATATATTTCAAAGCAATATATTTTACATCACACACTTTTTCAAAATAATTCAAGCTGGTTTGAACTGTGCTCAGAACGGTTTGAAACGAGTTCGTAAATTTATGGAGAGGTAAACCTATGGTACAATAAATACAAGGTAAGGCATTGCCTTGTACTTGTCCCCAAAAGACAGTACACTTTTAATGGATACTCGTTAGCGGTTTTTCTGTATTTTCATGCTATATGAAATATGTAATGACATCACAGTTCAAAATAGCTCAAACCAATGAACCAACCGTGTTCAAAACGTATCACAAAACATGCCTGACATTGCCAAAAGGATAATTCAGAAACCTTTCTCCGATTTTGATTTTTCCCTGTCGGTTCTGTAATGTTTTTGACGATCTCTTATTCATTTCATGAAATGCACAGTTTATGTAGAATCGCCTGTGACCATTTCATGAAAAGAGAGAAATCGCCCATCCACTTGATGAAATTGTAATTAATTTCACGAAGAGCACAAAAAGTTGCTCCGTTTCATGAAAAGGACAAAATACTTTGTGCTGATAGTGAATACAAATGATATTACAGTAAGCGGATGCGTTTCATGAAGTGGATATCCGTTTCATGAAATGGTCGATTTCACTAAGTGAGCACGACATATACACAGTTAGGAAATGACACATTGCATTTACACAAAATATGCCTAAAGCATAAGATTAAATGATAAGGGACACATAATAATTTGTTCTATGTAAACAAAGACTGTAACACAACTTCTGAGGACATAACAGAAGACATTTCAAATTTCTATATCATCAAGTTTTTATGTGATAGTGGTAGGTAGGGATGCGCGATATCATATTTTCAATATCGGTTATCGATAACTTAAAAATATCGATATATCGATAACTGAAAATGGAAATATCGTTATCCGATAATTATCGATAAATTATGTATCGATAAATTTTCGCAACCCTAATAAGGACAATTATTTGCCGTAAAAATAAAATCATTTCACTAGTATTTCAATGAAATTCATTTTCGGAGAGTTTTAGTGCGAATCGGACGAATTCATTTCAATGCCACGGTCACTGTATCCAATGTAAGACATATGTATTGATGTTATATCGACATTATCGATATTATAGATGTTATCGATATTATCGATATATCGATAACTGAAAATGAAAATATCGTTATTCTATAATTATCGATAAATTTTCGCAGCCCTAGTGGTAGGTATGTCTTATTTACATTGGGCAATCACAGTCACAGCTGATTAGCTAGTCATAAGATATCAAAATTGTATTGTATCAATCAAATGATGTTATGGTTACGCATTATACCATACCACAGACAATACTAAAGCAGACCCATCGCGCATATTAGTTAAAAAGCACCCTAGCAACTGGGTAATTTCAAGCAACTAATGGAACGATTCTACTCATATCTGTAGCAACCGTAAAATCTGTAAGCCTGTAAGTCAATTATTAAAAGGTGGAATTTTGAAGTTCTCAGTATGATACGATTTCTTGTAAGTTTAAAAGATAATACCACAGAGACTTACGAGTAATCATAGGGACCTAGGAGAAATCATACCTTCCACAGAACTTCAAAATTCCATATTTTAATAACTGAGTTACAGGTTTACAGATCTTACGGTTGCTACAAATACGAGCAGAATCGACACATAAACCAGGTGTCACTACGGTTGCATATGCGAGTGCAAAAATGCACTTGTCAAGAATAGGTCCCCTGGCTTATTGTATATGCAACCAACCATATTGTATATGCAACCAATATGCGTGGTGGGTCTGCTTTAGTATTGTCTGTGACCATACCTTATGATATATGTTTTCTCAATGCATTGTGTCATCATTTTTAGTGTTAATGACAAAAGAGAACTTTAAAACCAGAAATGTAAGTCAACAGTTCTAAATTTGAGGATTTTCTTGATTTAGAACTCCTTTATTGTTAATCGCTTTAATATGCAAAGAAATATCAACATCTTTTGGGTGAGAGAGTAACAAAGAGATCAGTGTTAGCCGTTACGTGAGAAATTGCCAGGAAATTTTGGGGTATGTGAGAAATTATTTCTAAGTTGAGGAAAAACAGCATTTAAGCTTTTAGGTTCTATTAGTCATTGAACAGTTAAGCCCGGTTTTTTCATCTCTGAGTAAGTGCCAAGTTACTACTTGACGATTAGCGCAATGCGTTTCCCTATCTTTAACCATCAAGTATTTTACTGGCCACTTACTCAGAGATGAAGAAACCGGGCCTTAGTATGGGAAATTGAGCGTAAAAACGGCACATTTTGTAGAACTGTGGTGGGCAATTTTTTTATGTTTAATGAATCATTATACAGAGAAGGGCAAAAGTTTAATACCGGTTTAATATCTCGGAAACTGTTTGACGTATTTGAATGAAATTTGACACATCTTTTAGAGTCAATAAGACCTACATTACTAATTTATATCATCTGTTTATCTCCCTTTATTTTTGAGATCCAAGGCCAACATGAGTTTTTTTAAATCACAACCTCCTATTTTTTTATTTTATTTAGTAGCCCACTTTTGCCCTTCCCTGTAAAATACAGCGTTGTCAGGTCATTACTAATGACTTTGACAACACTGTAAGAGATGGCCAAATGTGTTCTTTCGATCTGAACGAAGTGAATGCGTTCAACTGAACAAACTGAAAGTGAATAAATATTCAGTACGAACTGATCGGTTAAATTGAGTGTGCTGCAAAAATTAAATGTAATCACTTTTTTCACAAGAGTGAGGAAACTGAACGCCAGCGAGAGAATTGAACATTTTCACTTTTGCTGAACGGATTCACTTCGTTCAAATCGAAAGAATACACCTAAAGACATGACAACTATAGTTTATGTTTTAATAAAGAAGAGTGATTCAACACTGATATGGAAAAAGTGGTCCATGGATTGGCTAGACCCTAGATGAACGTCAGTTTCACATAAGGCAATTCCATAGTTATTTAAAAATAACGGTAAATAATTACTTTAGGTAAAGAAAAGTTAGATAAAAATTCAGTAATCTATAACAGGTTACATAGTCGTGTTCTTTCGCACATTAAATTTGGATCTAAAGGCGTTTGATCAGATCAGTAGTGTTCTCTCATTAGAGGTTATTCTGTGTAAACTGATCGTGATCCGTAATTATTTAATTTTTGGCTGCGGTAAGTGAACGGTCAAATTGGTCAGGCTAAACCAAGTGTTCAGTTTTCCCAATCGCTGATTGGTCAGGTGGTTGAGTCTGACCGTTGACTTGACGATTTTGTGCAGTTCGACCGTTCACTTAACTCGCCTTTGTGATTGGATTAACAAATCGTGATTTAAGTGGACATTTTATATTAAGGCCCGATCTTTCCACCTCCTGATAAATTTATTCAACGAATAACTTTACGAATCACCACGGAAACCATTCACAAAAATCAAGTTATTTGCCAAATAATGTTATCGGCAACTTTATTAGGAGTTGGAAAGATCGGGCCTAATTTATGTAGCAGGTCTTTCGAATTGTAATTACTTCATTGTAATCGATGGAACACGATCTGAAGTTGTTAGCGAAAGAACACAGTTTTTGTTTGTCTTCAAATAACACAATTTTAAAATATCCGAAAAAATTCTTACAAATTTATTTTGTGTGATTATGTCGTCTGATGTCACTCCTCTTTATTAAAAAATAAACTATAGTATGCCTCAATATGCTGTACTTCTTTTACCACATTTCAGTCAGAACATCATTTTCACTCAAAAGCTTAATATAATTGTTTTCTTTACTTTTGACAACTGATAGTGAATTCAAAAACGATTTGTTGAATACTCTGTAGTTTTGAAAGAGAAATGATTTGTGTCGTTAGCATTTCCTGACAAAACTGTTATGGATGAAACTTGTTGCGTTTCAGGATTCTTGTGAACTGAGAAATTAGAGATTCCATGTTCGATTTATTATTTGACTTGAAAATATTAACTTTTCATTTATGGATAAAACATGTAATAATAGGAGATGGACTTAGATTTATTATTTGACTTGAAAATATTAACTTTTTTCATTTATGGATAAAACATGTAATAATAGTAGATGGACTTACTCTGAGAGTGCTCTACAGCAGGGACGGGTAACCTTTTGTAAATAGAATAAATTCCATATTTCGTCCGCGGGCCACAGCAGTATTTTATAATTTTTTATTACTTAACGGCAGTGTAGGGCATTAATCAATTAAAAATTCAATTAATTAATCAATTGATTAAAAATTTAGTTGATTAATGTTTAATTGTGATTAAATTTAATTACAATTAATATCAATTGCAATTTACAATTAAATTAATTGGTTTAATTGCAGATCACAATTAAATTTAATTGCAATTAAATTCAATTAATTGCAATTAAATTAATTGTCATTTGCAATTAATTAATTGTAATTGCAATTAACCATGGCTTGCTAAATTAATAACGACTTCTAATCGAATAACAGGCGCTGTCATTACTGTCAAACCAGGTGAATTCATGCAAAATAAATTAATATTATAATTATTAATGTAATACAGTAGAATTAATGGCTATGGTTCATAGGCTCGGTATTTCAGTAACAGTTTAACTTTAATCTTTAGTTTATTCCCATAGTAACAATTATTATAAGAACAATTGTTCGTATGGAAATAAACTGAAGATTAAAGTTAAACTGTAAGGCCCGGTTTTTCAATATCAAGTTAAGCTGTAACTTTCGGTTTATTTCCATGGCGACAATTGTGTTCTTATGAGAGTAAACTGAAGGTTAAAGTTAACATACGATTGAAAAACCGGGCCTAACTGAAATACCGGGCCATAGACGCACGTATACCTTCTTATTGTTTCACATTTTTGTTTTTATTAATATTTGCCGTCAATATTATAATTAATATGAAACAAATTAAAGTAAACAACATTAACAAATATTTGACAGAAAAATATTTCCGCCGCTATCGAGATTCGAACTCGAGCTTCTGGTTACATGTCAGTTACTTTACCCATTAAGCCATAGCGACCTGAACTTCGAACATCATCGTCTAATATATCTAAGTCCATTTTCTTTAAAAAGTGAGGTTTTTACAACTTTGGATCCAATAAAACCTAACACGAGGTTGTATTAAAGCCGCCTATCATTAATAGAAAACAAGACGCACAAACTTTTTCAGACATGTACGGTTTTATAACACGCGAAAATAAGAAGTTTATTAATTCCAAAGTTTTTAAAATCTCATGTTTGTAAATTTGTACTTAGGAGGTTTTGAAAGTAAGGTGACGATATGTAAATTAGAATCGGATGGTAAATATGATATTGCCTTTAAGCAAGTCAGATATTATTAATATTATTAAAAACTCAGATTTAGGCCTCGAGGGCCGGACCGGGGGTTGTCCACCGTTACCCTAGAGCAGTGAATCAAAAGGGCTGTTTGTTTAATTAAAGAACCCTAGTGACAAATACTGGCCGTATCAATGACTTCTTTGATAATTAGGAAGTGACGCATCTTAAAATTATTGTGCTGGGTCTCATAAAGGTCAATTAAATTTAATCATTTGGTTAAAAATAAATTCCTATACCTTCAGCACATGTAGCCATAGCAACGTTTACTTTTAACGGATGATTAAATTTAAATAACGTTTATGAAATCCATCATCCGACTACCAATTCTAAAAATGTTAAATAAATATCAACATAAAGAGACAATAAAGACTCAAATTTAGAATCTAAAGCAGGGTTTGAAAAAATCATGATTTTTATATAAAAATCAAAAAATCGGATTTTTATGATATATACGTGTCTTTCGCTTTACATGAAGACACCTGAATAACTTGTTGATTAATAACGCAATTAGTATGAAATTTTTACCGGAGATAGAGACCATTAAGATTAACCTTTTTGTAGGATAAATTCTTTTTGGAGTCTAAATCTGGCCAACTATGATTTAAATAAAAACTAGTGTTTCAAGTAAAATCATAGTAGCGATGAAGATAGAGCAAAAAAGTATTTAAAAAAGTTGTTGCTAACCACTAGAATATTCCAAATACGAAGTTTCGCTGAAAAATTTTAATTTTTAATTTTTATACATTTTTGTGTAAACTCATTGCAAAAATTGAAAAATACATTAAACATGAAATCATAGTTTTGTTACACTATGATACATATGATTATGATTAATTATTGAAACATTTGAAACACTAGTTTTTATTTATATCATACTTGGCCAGATTTAGACTCCAAAAAGAATTCATTCTTACAAAAAGATTGATCTTAATGGTTTCTATCTCTGGTAAAAAAAATTATGCTAATTGCGTTATTAATCAACAAATTATTCAGGTGTCTTCATGTAAAGTGAAACACACTGGATCATGATATACATACATATATCAAAATATAAATCAATAATTCGAGTTTTTAATTTTTATATACAAATGAAGAGTATAATTTTTTTATACCCTGATCCTGATATCCATATACCAAAACTAATTTTTTCAATATTTATTTTTAAATTTTTACAAATAATGTGGTCCATTCAGAATTATCGTCTTGGTCGTCGCCAAAATGTTTTCCATCTTCCCACATCCAGTTTAAATTTCGCTTTTTTGGAGCTTCTGAATTCATATATTTGAACATTAAAGCTAATTTATTTTGCTTTTTCATAATAGCTGTACTTGTACTTACAAACATACTTTGTGTGCCAATTTTAAAATGTGAATAATAAATATCCTGATATGTCAAACATAAAAATCATGATATATATCATGATATACAGGGTGATTGAAATTCAAGGGCCAGCATGGGGATCTCGCTTATTATAAGAGGTAGAGAATCGGTTAAATGGAGGCAAAGTTGCCAAATTTCATGCTGATTATTAATCTGTTAAGAAATTTGAAATATCTCGAACGGTTTCTTCACAATCGGAGAAAAACGAAAAATTGCGATTTTCGAAAATCGGAAATAACTTCTTTATTTATGATTTTTTCCAAAATCTGTGAAAACATTCCTGAAGCAACTTTTTACACTTAATTGAATGGCGGACGTACTTTATTTCCAGAGCGATTCGTTTTTGTTTTTCCAGAGCCAACTTCATTTTTTCTTATGGGCGCGATTTTTGTTGTTTAGACAGGTAGATAGCACATTTTTTTCTAAATTCATTGGTATGCCACACTTGCTAACGCGTGATCAATATCTTTTCTAATCAAGTGACCTATGGAAAAAAAAATATGTCTTTCTTTGGTTCATTATTTCAAATGCCATTTGAATTATTTTTATTGCATTCCTATCGTTTTGTGTAGGAATGCAATATAAATATGTGATTCAAGTGGCGTTTGAAATAATGAACTACTCAAAGACACTTGACTTTGTTTCCACAGGTAACTTGATTAGAAAAGATATTGATCACCTGTTATTTTATTTTAATTTTTATTGAGAAATTTTGAAAAAACTGAAATTAAATTATGTGCACGCATTAAGTTAGCTTAATTTCACACATTAAGTTAGCTTAGATTCAACTGTATGCTGCGTAGCCAACCTTCGTCTAATTGGTCTGTCATTAAATACAGAGTGGCGTATCCAAATGAAGAAAAAAGTGTTGCGTATGTTTTATTGTCACAACGAAATTCCATTACAAGTGCTCAGCGGTATTTACAAACTTATCCGGAAAGAATCTAACCAAGTATTAAATATTTTTCCAAGTTGGATAACAATTTGATACAAAATGATACAACGGCTAAGTATTGCGGAAAATGGAAAAGTCTTCGAACAAATGCTGTGAGTTTTTTTGTTCTCTATTCTATTTCTGTACATTCTTTTGGAGTTTCAAATATATCATTTTGAAGGAAATTGTTATCCAACTTGGAAAAATATCTAATATGTACTTGATTGAATTATCTTCACTTAGGTTTCTAAATACCACTGAGCACTTATAGTGGAATTTTTGTGGCAAATAAAAAATGCGCAACATATCAGGTTTTTCTTCATTTGAATATGCGATTCTGTATTTAATGACAGACCAATTAAACAAAGGCATACGTATCCTTGGATACGCAGTATACAATTGAACCTAAGTTAAGTTAATGTGTTACATGAATCTAATTTCAGTTTTTTCAAAATTTCTCAATGAAAATTAAAATCAAATAGCAAGTGTGGCATACCAATAAATTCAGAAGGAAAGGTGTTATCTATCTTCTAAATGACAAAAATCGCGCCCATAAAAAAAATGAAGTTGGCGAAACGTTCTAGAAATAAAGTACGATCGGCCGGCATCAAGCGCAAAAAGTTGCTTCAGGAATGTTTTCACAGATTTTGAAAAAATCATAAATAAAGAGGTTATGTTCGATTTTCTAAAATCGCAATTCTTTGTTTTTCTTCGATTGTGAAGAAACCGTTCGAGATATTTCAAATTTCTTAACAGATTATTAATCAGCATGAAATTTGGCAACTTTGCCTCCATTTAACCGATTCTCTATCTTTTATAATAAGCGAGATCCCCATGCTGGCCCTCGAGTTTCAATCACCCTGTATATCGTGATATATATCAATCGATATACCGTGAGTTTTTTATATCTCTAAACTTACATAAATATTCCTGTTTAGTTTAAAAAAAAAACATGTCAATGCATTGCAGGATATGGAAGCAATCTCCTAGCAATCGCCAACAAAATAAATGTGCTGTCGGTGTCAATTATGAAATGTCATGACTTAAATCCCGAAATCTTAAGAAAATCTTTGTAAGTATAAGATAATTGCTTAGCACATTGTTTAAAACATGAAGGAGAACATTTCGAACATTTATTACAGTGTTTTTTTTAACAAAATAAATCTTAAAATTACTTTACTGAAACTCGTTTTCTTTCATCATCCGTAGCTGGTATACTCTTGCAATGCATTGACTTGGTTTTTTTAAAACTGAACATAGGAATATTTACATTGTATGTTCAGAGTTAAAAAAAACTCACGGTATATCATCAAACCCTGATCTAAAGCACACACTGGATTCATTGAAGTTAAAAATTGTCATGTAAGCCATAATTATGTACATATTATCCGTTCACGTTCTTTTTGCATTCTAGTAGGCCACGTTTTTTTTTTTTTTTTTCGTTAGGTTACGTGCATGTATTTTGATAGAACTCAAAATGTGACGAATGTAAACTTCTGACACTTTAACGTCAGTCCCATCGACTATAATGCTTCTTATACTCTACGATGGCATGAAGAGAGTAAAATGCTCAAAATCATCAATGTTTTTTGGCGTCAGTTTTCAAAAATATAACCATCATATTAAAATGGAACATATTCACTTGAAGGTACCAACAAAAATGTCACCCTAACACGGCCTACTCTGAATGCAAAAAGAACGTGAATGAATAATAGTAAAATTCTACTTTAGTAGGTAATCATTCATTGTAAACTCTTTGTCTTAATAACCGGTTTTAAGTTTTTCGTGTTATCAAGTAGCCTAGAAACTGAATATTCCCCAATATATTCTTAATTAGATAACATGTCAAGATAAATTATTATTTCTGGTGAGAGACTGGTCATCCTTCGGTTACAAGTTGAGTCAAAATGTCATTGGTCGTTATTCTGCTCACCCTCTCAAATTTAAAATTCAGTAAAGAAACGCTATGACATCTGTTTTGCACGGCAGATTAGCGGTAAAGCTGTTCCCAAAATCACTGTATTCACACTAGAATAGATTATATTATTTAATCGTGCACTTAGCTTCGTTGATAAGGCTTTAATTTGATATACAACGCTAATACATGTCAGTAAATATAAATATCTGTGTAATATGTAATATGAAGTGCTTGAATATTTGGAGCATAATTTTGTTGACATCTGTGTAAAACTTGATTTAATTATTGCACAAAATATTTAACTAAGGTCGGGTTTCGGGAACATTTCATTAAGTTAACGGTCCGATTAAAATAAATATTATAGTTTAAGGGCCAGTTTCATAATGGAGACTTTAAATTTAAAGTCCGTTTCAGATGTCAAAACAAATATGAAAAGACATTTGTTTACACATCAGAATGTGACTTTATTTTAAAGTCTCCTTTAAGTTCCAGTATGAAACTGGCCCTAGGGATCGGTACTTTCATCCTTGATTAACTTTAACCTTTGGTATACTCCCATGCCTACAATTCTGCCGTGTTAAGGATAGAGGTCGTATCTGCATTTTTTAAATTATGCGTTAAATCTTTAAGCAAAAAGGAAAGACTGTTCTCTAAGAGACTATTGAAGCAAATTATCGTAACATTGTTGGCGAAATAAAGCACAATAGCATAAGTACATTGAGAATAAATTCAAATCGGAAACGGGAGGTAAATACACAAAATCTTACTTTTTGTAGATACAACCTCTATCCTTAACAGGGCAGAATTATGAAGACAATTGTTTCTATAGGAATAAACCAGAGATTAAAGTTAACCAGTGATGAAAGTACCGGCCCTTAACATGAGTAGCCATAGCAACGTTTACTTTAATCGGACCGTTAACTTAATGAAACATTTCACAAATCCGACCTAAGGGCCAGTGATGTTAATTTAAGTATCTAATTAAATGACATCCACTTTTCACAGAAAAAATTAATATCGCATACTGAACGTTTATTATTTAGTCGTGTTGTACCTCTTAAGATAACCGAGATTCCTATGATTAGGCTTGAAAAATGGACGCCCTATATATCACTGATGATTTTTAAATGGGACTAATGATTAAAATTAAATACTTTTTCAATACAAATTGTACTATATTTTTGTTTCTAATAGAAAAATGTCTACTGCGGGTTCAAGTGGATCTGGACGTGGTCGAGGTGGCCAAACTACTGTCGGGGACCAAAAACCCGAGTCGAAAGAATCTAAGCCGAACCCGAAAATGTCGAAAGCTCTGGGTACGTCCGCAAAACGTATCCAAAAGGAGCTGGCGGAGATCACTCTCGACCCCCCGCCCAACTGTAGCGCCGGTCCCAAGGGTGAGAACTTCTATGAGTGGGTGTCGACGATCCTGGGTCCGCCTGGCTCTGTGTACGAAGGTGGCGTATTTTTCCTGGACATCCACTTCTCGCCAGAGTATCCTTTCAAGCCACCGAAAGTTACCTTCCGCACTAGGATTTACCACTGCAATATTAATAGCCAAGGTGTAATTTGTCTCGACATACTGAAGGACAATTGGTCTCCTGCACTCACTATCTCTAAGGTCCTACTCTCCATCTGTTCGTTATTAACTGATTGTAATCCAGGTGAGAATTTTTTAAATTAACTCCTTTTACACATTTTCTACGATCAATATGATAAAGCTGTCAGTGCAGAATGCTTTTACTCAGAAAACCACGAGTCATGGTGAAGGGTGCAAGTAAGACCACGTTAATGGAAAAGGGGAAATCTAATTGGTTGCTGTACGAATTAAATCTTTAGGCATAATCTAACGAAATCAACTTCAGATCAAGCAAAGGTATATTAAAATACTTTAAAGTATAGCTTTGCTCGATCTAAAGTTGACTTCTTTTTCATATTACTTCTAAACTTTAACAGTAGGTTAGTTTTGTTAGGAGTTTTTAAGCATGAGTTATAATTTTTTCAGCTGATCCACTGGTAGGCAGCATAGCAACTCAATATCTCCAGAACCGGGAAGAACACGATCGCATTGCCCGACTGTGGACCAAGCGTTATGCTACGTGATTGAGCTGCGCATGCCGTTTAATTTCAGTGTTGTCTCCCCTCGCCATCATGGCAAAGTTTGGTCCTTTTTCATCTTCACATTTCATCCATGAGTAAACTACTTCATTTCTGTCTTTAGTGTTCCGTCAGTATAATTTTGTTAAAAGTGTTTTTACGTAGACTTAAGATAAATTACTTGTATAAACAGAAACAATATACTCTTTTTCGGTTCAGTAATGTCTGTAGTTCTGACTCCTTGTGCTACTTAGATAGAAATTGTGATTTTTTTTCTCTGTACCATCCGTCTGGGCAACAGATCTATATGTCGTGGTGTTCGTATATTTATTTCTCGCGTAATCATTGCGTTTCATTTCCATTAGGCGCAAGTATCTAGCAAATTTGAGACGGGTAATGCGTCAACTGATAGTGTAAAACATGATGTGTCAAAAATCAATCCTTTCAGTAACCTAAGGAATAAATCGTAAAAACTTAACTCGTGTTAATATAAAAATGTGTTGTTATATACAATACGTGTAATTTTTAGTCGTCAGTCAAGACTGTTGCTACGTGCTGCAATGTATCTACAGTCGCACCTCTATAGCTCGAACCTCCATAACTCGAAATTTTCTCTTAGTCGAAATTTACTGATGTCCCTACACATTGTGTATAACTGAAATTTCTTTCTTTAACTCGAAATTTCTATAACTCGAAGTAATTTTCGGGTCCCTTGAGATTCGAGTTATGGAGGTTCGACTGTAATTAAATATTTACAGTTGTAATTAAATAGTGAGGTGGAAGAGGCTTGCGTATAGTGGAGCAGCGCCGCAGTTATTCTAGCGATCGTCCTCTCACGTTTTACAGAAGTTCTGTTCATGATACTCTGTGTTGCGGCATTTTCACTTTTCATTGACGGAACTAAAAATTACACGTACTGTATATGTCAATTGATATTTTGTACAAGAGTATTTCAAAATTCAATTATATGCATGAAATTAAACTTAAAACGCACTGAATCTTGCATATTGGAAAATTTGAAAATAAATTGTATGTTCATAAATCAAAACAAGCATTTCTTCAAGATATTTATTTATACATATTCGCCAACAAACTCTTGCACAAATAATTAATTGTTTAGTAATGTTGTAAGTGAAGGAATTCGTTTCTTTTTAAATAATTATTAGGCACTAAACTCTCCTGTGTGTTCCTGGGTTACACATTAAATCTCGTAGACAATAAAATTTGTTTTTTTTTGTTTTCGACTCGCTGAGAGCAAGTCTCATATCACGCGGTTTTCTTTCTTTGTTGTTTCACTTTGTTTCAACCGTGACGGTCTTCGGTTTCTGCAGATAGGTTCCTGCAATGTGTGCAATTATATTAACGCGTAGATTGCTTGTGCAGAACTACGCCAGTCGTTTTGGCCTGTCTCTGCGGAGGCGAGGTCGATGCGACTGGGCCAAGAAAACTCTGCTTCTGTAAAGTATCATTTTTTTACTAAATTAATACGAGAATACGGACTATTCTTCTAGTAATATGGTTTTAGTTATAAATGTAATAATAAAGTTTTAGTATGTAATAATTGCCTTGTTTTATTTATTTGTTGCGCCGCTTGGAGACTTGAATTTACAGGTGAAACATTGTTTAAAGGAAGGCCACAATTTATAAATCACTAAATTTAGGGTTTGATGAAAATTTAAAAGGTATTATGTGTGGACGTAGATTGGGTATAATGGAATGGAAATTTTAACAAATTTCAATTAAATTATCTTTAAATATTGGAAAATATAATATTGCTTTTGTAGAACAATTACAATAATTGCAGTTCGAAATACACCCACTTAAATGGCATAATGCACAAATGAGTAATATGCACTATCGAACTTGACTTTGCTTATTTTGATAAGATAGCTTGTATGTAATTTAGACAGTAAAAAAAAGCTATCAAAAATTGCGCCTCGTCTATAATAAGGCCATTATGCAGTAACAGACTTCAAATTCGGAATCAGCGTCCTCGATTCCCTAAGGTGGTACTATTCTTCTTTGTCGTTTCCACCTTGACTCCAAGCATCTGCCATGTAAGCTGTCTTCTATACACAAACAAACCTTAATGGAATCTTTAGTAGAAATCTAGACGACATTTAGCTTAATGAAAAGTACGTCACTGCTGCTGTTTTACGGTAAAGCTTCGCCTTTAATCACTGCTATTAATTAATACTGACAAGTAAACAGACAAATAGTTTCCGTAAGTAAATAATTAAATATATGTCACTGGAATTTACAAGTACGATTTATGACTTCGAAAGGTTCGACCGGCTTGCCTCTAACCGTTACAACCCCAGATGCTATTATCGGGTGGGTGACCCTAAGGGATGCACCCGGTGCCGGAATTACTTTCTAAGACCTAATTATGATCCAATTATCAATTGTAAATGGCCCTACGTCTTGCTTTCCTCAGATTCTTTGTTTGGTGCGACTGTACAATTAGCTTTAGTAAGGAAATAGGCAGGTTGATAATGAAAACGCAACAATTAAAAATTAATTAATTATTTATTGTAATAAAATTGATAGGGAAAAACTCCGCTTCTCCTCTTCTATAGAATCAGAGAAATTGAGTGTAAAAACCCTGATTGTTTGAAATCAATACAATTAATCACAAAATTACGATTTTCAGAAATACAGTTTGCTTTTCGTAATAGTTTCCGACTTCGGATATTGGCGCGATCTCTTTACTTCCGATTCACACCGTGGTGGTATAATGTTACACAGATGTTTTATTGGAGAGTTCCACTCCTGACTTATCAGTAATTGATTGGTTTAAAAGTTAGCGTCTTAGTACAGCGTCTGTAACTCTGCTGGTATTCAAAGACTTCTTCGATTCAATAAACCAAGGTACCAAGTGTCTTGGTGGGGCGACAGTATACTTAATTAATGGAGTTAATTAATGAATTAGTCAGATGTTTTGGCAAGTATGGGATTCCTGCCGCCTTCAGCGCTCAATCCGCAGGTAAACCAAAAGCAATCACCAGTTTTTCAAGGACTCCCCCTTGGGGAGGTGTTGGAGTAACCCCTTCTCTAATTAACCTAATTAATTCAGGTCGATGGATAGGGGACTTTCCCAGCTACTTCCGATCGCCTTGAGAGAGTGGCCCTTGGCACTTTTTTCAAATCTCTTCGTCGGCTAAACCTATCTAACCCCTAATTGCGCAAGGGTCCCTTCGACTGCTTTTTCTGGTGCTACACTATGGGTGTTTTTGATCTTGCAGTCTCGAGGCAGTCGCAGCCAAGACAACAGGTTGGCCCTCCCCCATGTACAGGGTGTGAAAACCTTGGTCAAGAAAATTGTCTGGATTATAATTTGCTTGAGAGAATTCCACTTAGAGTGTGGTGGCTTCTAACGTACACTGTATGGAAGTCCCAAGTAGATGTAGGGAATGACAAATGCCGTTGATCAATTAAATTAACGAACTCTGCTACAAGTTACAAACGCTGACCAATCAAAGCTTTTATATATGAAAATCACTAATGCATTTTAATACTCACTGTCAAGTGAATAAAAATAGTTTGATTAAAGTTCTCTAAATGTAATGATAAGAATGAACCTTACTGAATCTTTCGACAACTAGTTAATGCAATTTAAATCATTCTCGCTCTATTTTTGCCACCAAAGTGCGATGGAAAGATACAAATACATGCAAATTTACCAATACGCGTTAATCCGTGACACTCACGCACTTATCATAACTCTTTTTTAATCACTCGCGGCGCCCGTGTTACTTTAATTGCTCTTGTCACTAAGCTGAATCGGACCGTTATAAAATGATTTAACAACAACCGAATTATATAAGAATACAAATTCGAATCAAGACTACAAGCGCCTAAGAAAACTGCGACACTCAACTAAAGAAAATTCAATTTCGACCGTTTCTGTTCAAGCGTAAATGTTATTTGTCTTCCTCCGCGTCTTTTACTTAAATATCAAAACAATTTAGCTCCGCCCTCGGACTTGCAGCGAAAACTCAAAATCACCTCCGCCAATCCCGTTCGTGGTTTGTTTGGTTCACATGCTGCCTTTGCAGATGTTAGAAAAATTACGAGCACTCTACTACTCCATGGGGGTGTTTTGTTCATGTCTCACGAACATTTATAAATTTTACTGGAAATTGACGTTTTTAAAAGGTCTGTTTTTCCGACTGAGACAAGAGAGACTGCAATGACGTCTCCACTCGCAATGCAACCCGATATCTCCGCTCACTTGGCCCGCACGTTTGCAATTTTGACAAAGCAATCTTATGTATAGATTGCTTTGTCAAAATTGCAAACGTGTATAGAGTTTAGAAAAATAATTTGAAATGTCAAGATAGGTTGGTTTATGACTCTACCACTGCAGACGTCGTCAGTTTTCAAACACGAAACGGACAGCGAGACATGTTTCCAATTGCCTGCAATCTGGTCTTTGTGGTCCAGGGCGAGTACTTGAAATTTAGAAAACATTCAAACCCATGTGGCGATGATCTATTTATTGTGCCCCTGGGTGGGCAGAAACATACAGCCCGTCGGTCCCGGTGGCGCCTTGGTCAACAACTCAATGCTGCAAGTTCGAGAGCGAACATGTGTTTTATTGAAATCAAACATGCAGTAATCGCTTTTCTATTTTTAAAACAAATTATCGAAACATTTCAAACTAAGACCTGCCGTCCAAATTCCATGGCAAGAGTTGATAAAAAAATCACTCTGTATATCTTTCTATTTATTTGTATAAGAGCACAAAATTTCTCCGCGTTTGTTCGTAGGTTTGAATGTGCAACAATTCTGCACACTGCAACACTGTTCTTTAAGTTCTGTAGTAAACTTTCAGTTAATTTATTAATTTCTAAACCAACATCATCTAGAATATTTTATTGAACATTTTAAATACATATACAGTTACATTTTAACATCAAGTAGACAGAATTTAAGGTAAGTATATGTACAATGGCAAATGCAATAGTTGAGTGTGAAACCAGAAACCAATCGATATATTTGAAAGATACATCAATTTACAGAGTTTTTGACACATTTTTTGTTTCCGTAATTGCAATTTGCCATGCTATAATAATTCCACATAGAAATGGTAACACGAATATATACTCTAAACATTATCTAACAAATCTAGTGAATATCAGTTCATATATGTATATAATTACAACAGTATACAACAGTAAATAAATAATTTATGAAATAAATATTGATATTTGTATCAAAAATCGTACCACCCCTTATCTTATTGACTTGGTCTAATTTTTTTCATACATTTTTTTGTATACTGATTATAAAAATATAAAAACAATATTCCTTCAACAAAAAACTGAACAATATAAAAGGTACAAACTAAAAAAGTAATAAGTATATTCATTAATTGCTTTGGTTACATTGTAAACAGATTTGGAGAATCACTCAAAGCGACATCGATTAACGTCTTTGGCAAATATTACAGGATGAATATACTTATAATTTATAGACAACAACAAAACCCGAATAAAACATTGCAACCTACTAGAAAATTGTGTTGTAAAATGTTTATAAAAATGTATTCATTTAGTATTGTAAATCAGTCGGTGTAAGTCGAGTGAGAATTGATTCAATCATTGAGTTACATAACAAACATATTCGAGCCAACTGATAAGATCAGTGATGTTAACACAGTGCTTCATATAACAGTAATAATAATAGTAATAATAAAAAATTGTGGACGTATGCTTAATAATATAAATTATAAACTGTGAACTGCTTAGACGGTTTCGTATTCTTTGCGGATGGAGCGTGCTAGGCAACAAGCGAAAATTACCCCAATCAACTGTAAAAAAAGGGTTACTTTTTTTAGAGCAGCTAAAGTAAGTTGTGATGCTTACCTGAATCAAAGCGACTCCAATTCCGACACCCCCTATCAGTGAAGCGTAAGTAATTATGTTGTCTTTCAGCTTTTCCAGGCAAGAAACTTCGTATTTGTTGGTGCTCTTCATGGTGCAGGATCCGTCATTTTGTGTATTTGGGCAGCAAGTGTAAGGAAGGGTGTTGTTCTGGGTAATTTTGGACCAGTCACTTGGTCCATGCATTCCACAACATTTCATCTGTGAAAATTATAAAATTTCATCAAGCAACACTCAAACATTTGGAATAACATAAATTCTATTAGATACTAGTATATTCGAAGGAAAGGGAACCAATAATTTAAAATTAAGAGTTTAATTTAGATTTTAAATAATTTCGTCTACTACAAATATTCATTTTAATAATATGAATATACATATTACATTATTTTTTATTTATTTTAAGCCTGATTAATTTGATGCTGCCTTATAAATATTTATGGTGGAAGGTGATTTCAAAAAATATGTTATTTTATGCTTGTCATGTTCCTTAATCCGTTCACGTTCGCATAAACTGATGCGATTGTTTATACCGCGTGTCCCAAATTTAGTGTTACAGCCAATATCTCCCTTAAACGGCAAGATAAAAAAAATACTCAGGTTTTGTTGAAAATGGCTTGGAGAGCTCTACAAGACAGAGTATTTAAAAGTAACCTCTAGGCTAGGCAGCAATCCCTCAGAAACCACCCCTAATTCAATTTTTTCAAATAGCACCCCCATAGTTTCTTTATTCATTACTGAAGAATTTTAGGCTTAGGTATCACAAAATGGGATTATTTTCATCAAAATTAAAAATTATACAATTATAATTTTCTGCTTTGTCCTGTTTACCTTCCATAATTGTTTTAAGTACCTGCCTTGTACAAGGTTAGCTATAACATTAAAAGTAGAACAGAGGCATAAGTTAAAATTTAACAGAAAATTACTTTTGCTTATACTGTTGTATTTAGAATCTAAAATACTTCATTAAAGAAGAAAGAAACTATAGGCGTGCTATTTGAAAAAATGGGGTTGGGGGTAGATTCTGAGGGGTTGCAGTCTACAGGTTTTTTTTAAATACTACATCTTGTAGGGTTTTCTAAGCCATTTTCAACAAAACCTGAATAATTTTTTATCTTGCCGTTTAAAGGAGATATTAGCTGTAACACTTAATTTGGGACTCCCGTTATAGATTACTTCACCTGAAACGCTTAGAAATATCTAATGCGTGCAGTTTTTTATGCAACGTTTTTGTTAAAAAAAATATATAAATTTTAGTAAACAAAAGTGACAGCGCAAAGTTTTAGTTATCGTTATTATAACGAGTGTCTAAATAAAAACCTGGTCAAGTGGGTTGTGATCGAGAATTTATCCATTGCATTTATATAGCAGTATTACTAAATGTAGCCTACTTGACCAGGTTTTTATTTAGACACGAGTTACTTAGGGTCGAGATATCGATCTCCTATTAAATTAACTCGACGAATAAACTTGATTTCTCTGAATTGTTGATTGATATGTTTGGATGGTAGTTATTCATCTAATAACTATTAGCCAGTTTATTAAAAGATGGATATCTCCGCCCTAAGACTTATGAATTCTGCCAGTAAGTTCTTTGTATAATGTTCCGATCAAACTTGCTCTTGTTCCATGAAACACTACATCTACAATATTTTCATGTGAAAGAGAAATACTAAAATAGTTATTTTTACTTAAAAGAAATTCATAATAATTTATATTTCAATTATTGTGCACCGTTTAAAATTGTTTCCTAACTTTATTTGAAATTTTACTTTATTTTAGTTATAAATAATATTTATACATATTTGCAATAAAAATGAAGGAAAGAGAAAAAAAAAAAGATTATGCCAATTGCAATATCAACCTATACAACTGATTTTAGTGTGCGTTTTGAGAAATCCATACTGGTTATTTACGCGTAGATTACTGCATTTAAATCGGGTTCTACCTTTTGAATTGGACAGGCTGAACTAAATTTTATAAACAATATTATGTTTTTGAATAGAGCTACTTAACTGTAAAAAATGGGTAATGTTTACATAAATAAATACAGGGTATCCCAAGTTGAATGGCCTTTTAACAGTTTTCGGGGAAGGGAATATACAAAAATTCTGAAAATTAGTACACTACCCTAAGAGAAAGTGATCTTTCAGATCAAAATATTTTCACTTTTATAAAACTTCCGGTTAGAGATGGAAATAACGTCTTTATTTTGATAGCACGCTTAAACGTTACGTTTTTTTGAAATAGCAGACTTTTTTTTAAGCTTATGCTTTTTTAAGCGTATCGACTAAACGTTGAATAAAGCGCGGTAGCTTATACAAACGAATAACAGCGTGCGTCGCTATTCGATTATTTTAATTCCCGTTATAAAAAGCACATCGCACGATTTTCTTTAACTTCAATTTAAAAATTACATTAATTAATTTAATATGTACTACCTACATACCCTTATTCATAAAATACATACGTTTATACGTATTATTTACAACCATTTACAATATAACTAAGTATTTAAAATTTACTATAACTGTACTCTTTGTAATTTTGCACTCAAAGAAAAATATGCATATATCAGTAATTTGTGTATCGTGTGTGCAACAAAATACCGTTAACACCAACGGTCACAGTAAGCAGACGAAAGCAAATTCTTTGTTTACAGACTAAATGTAAAATAAGCAGTTCAGAAAAAGTTAAGCATTTGACGGTGAACGCTTTTCCCAACGAAACGCGACATCCCTGCGATCGCTTTTTGACCTTTGATATTCCTTAATGTAGGAGAAGTGTATATGTATTAGTCATAATTTTATTGTGTATTCAGATAAAAATTCTTTAAAGAGGCGGCACTCTCTTTGAAAGCACAAATGCCGTTTGCATTCACCGCAAAAACATCCAGATTATTAATAATATCTCGTAAAATTTTTTATTAAATACAAAATTTTGTGCTCGTTTTCGTCTCACTGTTTAAAGACGTGCGCCGCCGAACAACGAAATTATTTTCAAGAGCTTTTTTTAACGAAAACTGCTTATTTCATTTAACATGCTTATACGCTTTTCTTAAAAAGCATATTAATTTAACTGCTTTTCGTTTAAGGCCGGGCGCAGACTGATGAAGCAAAAACGTCTTCAGACAAAACGTTTTGTGGCACTGAAAAACATTATGTTTGATCTTGCAACAATGCTGCATGCATAAACGTTTTACAACAAAACTGTTTCGTTTTGTTCCATAACGCTTTGTTTGAGTGAAATGCACATTGATGATGCAAAACGACTTTAGTCAAAACAGTCGGCTGAACGAATGTCAAACAAAAATTTATGTTTGCATTCCCAACACGCTGCATTTTGTTGTAACATGTTGGATGGTGCCTGCCGGTATACGCACACTGATTAGACAGAAACATTTTTATACAAAGCAATTCGTTTTGTTGAACAACGTTTTGTTAGATATCCCTGCACACTGATTAAGCAAATTTGTCTTTTCACACAACAATTTGTTTAACAACGTTGTGTTTTGTTGGCATGTATTGTTTCATCAGTGTGCGATGGTACCTATTTAATGCATGTAAAAAAACAGGTTTCGGCAAGTTCAAACAAAAACGTTTTGTCTAAAGACGTTTTTGCTTGATCAGTCTGCGCCCGGCCTAAACGTCCACCTCTACTTCCGGTCATACTGGAAGTCGCCGTTAGCTTTCTTATTTTAAATGGAATGCTATACTTTTTATTGCAAAATCTGATTCTACAGATTATTCTAAATAGAAAGTGTTAAGGCTTCCCTACACTTAAATGTAACTGATTTTAAGATTTCTTCAAATTTATTTAAAAAATTGTTTTGGTCACTTTTCATTTAAGCGAATGTATTTACGACACTTTCAAATTTCAAGATTCAAGTGCATGTAGTTTGAAAGCAGGGCTTCGAACCGTAATTTTTTTTGTTCCGGTTTTCGTTCCGGTTCAATAAAAAAAATATATATCAGTTCGGTTCCGGTTTTCGTTCCGGCAAAAATAGCGGTTTTTTCCGGTTTTCGGTTCCGTTCCGAATGATTAATTTTTAAATTTTTTAATATTTTTATTTATATTAAAAATGTATTATCGCATTAAATTCTCTTTCGTGTTAAGACGAGTACGACTACACTATGAGACTCCGCAAATGAGAATGTGTCAATGTGCGTGTCTGAACATGTATCGAACCAAAATGAACCGATATTTTTTTTCGGTTCAACTCCGGTTTTCGTTCCGACAAAAATAACTGTTTTATCGGTTTTCGGTTTTCGGTTCAGCTCTGGTTCGAAGCCCTGATTGAAAGTGTAATGTTCAAGCTTTCAAATCATATCCTAATTTACCCTGAAAAATTCACAGGCTGGTCCACAATATGGTGTTGTATTATGTTTAACTACCCAAAACTCCATTTTCGTAAATGGAACACCCTCTATATTTTTACATCATGAGATACAAAATCAAATTCTATATCGACTGGTATTAGCATTCCCTATGCCTATTTCTTTTAGTTTTCTTGTTATCAATGTTTATTTTATTCTGTTAATTAATGCAATAAATGCGGTTATTCGTAGCAAGCTTTGAAAAAAGGAGCAGATATTGAACTGTTATATTTTAAAGAAATAAATAATTGCTAAAATATATTATTATTTTGACGTACATTATGGAATAAAGCTACAAGGTAAATACCTACCGTAAGTTTACTATTTTCATAAACAAGCCTTTTTAAAAATTAAACGCCTTGAAAAACAATTTTCTTTGCCAGTTTGACGTTTTTATTAAACAACAAAAGCAAAATTTACAATTGGTTATTCGGTGAATAACTTGATTTTTCTGAATTGTTGATTGATTTTTTTATGAATTGTTTCTATGGTAGTTATTCGTCTAATAACTATTAGTCAATTTATTAAGAGGTGAATATCTCCGCCATAATTCTAATAAACAATTGTTAAATTTACATTCAAGGAGAATGCAATAAAATGGTTACGAGAAAATTTATTGAAATGTATTCGCAATTTACCGCCAATGACAGAAAAAAATATAGAAGATTTGAACATATTTTTTAAGAAGTGGCACTGTCAGGCCAAAGAAAACTTCATCTGCCCCTGTAACTGGCAATGAAGCAAATTAAATTTCCGTATTAGCATTCCTTGAAGCTTATTTATGTATTAGTATGTATCTGTTAATGTTATGTAAATAAACACATATACATGTACATGTATGTATTCATGTCCTTTAACTCGAATATTCTATAACTCGAATTTAATCTCAGGTCCCTTGGCAGTTCGAGTTACGGAGCTTCGACTGTATATCATTCCATTTAAAATAAGAAAGCTAACGGCGACTTCCAGTATGAGCAGAAGTGATATAAAAGTGAAAATATTTTAATCGGAAAGATCACTTTCCCTTAAGGCATTGTACTCATTTTCAGAATTTTTGTATACTTCCTTCCCCGAAAACTTATAATAGACCACTCAACTTGGGATACCCTGTATACAGCGTGTGATCGAATGATTTTCACTTACTGCAACCACTATTAGTACTCAAGAAAAAATGCGTAGATATGACATATAAGGAGCAATAACTCCGGAAAAATCTATGTTTATTATTTTTATTTATTAATTATTATAGATTATCTAATGAAACAGATAGTCGAAGATTACAATATTTTGTTTTATTGATGAAGAACTTACAATATTAATCAGTGAAACTTAATTGAAAATCGATTACACCCTGTATAGGCAGGTAATAATAGTTTAGAAAATAATAGCTTATTTTTTATTGAGAAAAGTTTAAACGGAAACAAATATTCCGAACAAATAATTTATATTATAGTTTGACTTGTTTAATGTTTGCAATTTTGTAATATTTGGAATGATAAAAAACCCATTCTGTTTTACATTTCAAATCACGCTCCGTGGCGTGGAACCATATCAAGACACTTAAATACACATAAATAATTTCTAAAACAATTAATATTTTATTAAGTATTTAAGTATTAAGTTTCAGCATATTGCTGATATAGATCTCTGACTAAACAAAAAAATATATACCTAACAAATCCTTTTTAATCTTTTAACGGACACTAAAGAATTGCACAATCGTTCAATGCTTCACAATCGGTTGATAGCTTCGCCAGGACATCAGGAGTGAAAAATAAATAATTACTTGTTGAAGTTGAACTAGCTCTATAATGATTGAGTGAAGAATAGTGCTCTTTTCATGCGTTAGTTTGCAATGCAAGGTCACGAAGTTTCGACTTTCTATATCTTAAAAGGAGGAAAAAAAAAAGCAACGATTTGATACAGAATAACGCGATATGGAAACGATAACAAGAAATGCGATAACGGTGAAGCGAAACCGGAGAACCTGCGAAAGGAAACCGCACAAGATGTATCGAGTTTTCTATCGTCGTCGTAATAATACTTGACCTAACCAACAGTGGCCTGGTTAAAAATCGTTAATATTAATAACGGCAAATCGAGTTTTGCTACAGACGCCGAATGCCGCTGAAAGAGACGTGTATACAGAAAGCAGATGTTTAGTTTTACATGGTTAATTATTTAGCGGGTTGTCGACGAGCTGGATTTGTTATTTACGTATGGGCGTAATTGACAAAGCAAATGGTGTCATCGATTTTCGCCGCCGCACTATGGGGCCAAAAGCACTTTCGCGTCTCAAAAATCTGTAACTCTTTTATTTACTGACTTACGTTAATGAAATTTGGTACATAGATTAAGAAGACTATAGGCTTTATGACTGTGATGTGATTTTTTTAAAATTTTTATTTACTTCTTTATTATAAATGTTGTAACACCGAAAAGCGAAGATTGCTTAAGAGTAAAGTGCCCTTATTTTAAAAGATACATAAAAATGTCATAAGAAAATGTTATCTAGAATTAAAAGTTACAGTCAAATACAAAATTAGAGCGATTAATTTGAAGGTTGAGAAATTTACAGTTCGATGCGAATCAAATAGCGGCTACTCTGAAGCTCATTTCTAATGAACGATTACGTACATAAGACACAATCAATGTGTAAAGTATTATACATCATTGGAAAGGGCACATCTTCTAGTATTAGAATAACTATGTTGTTGTCGTTGTTTATTTTATCAAGTTTAGAATTTAGAAAAGTATACGCATTTTCAATGTATCCGTAAAACACGAGCACGTTTGTTTATTTTATCTTATGGTGTGGGTTAAGATACGGGATGCGTCTCGAGTACAGGGACGAAAGGAAAGAAAAGTGCCAGCGCTCAGTCGGGGCGCGGTGCTTGAGGGCTATACGTGTTGATAATGTTGCACTGGTTACGCAGACGGGCTCGCGAGTGTTGCAATGACAAGTATTGAAGGGTGATCGCTCTTTATTCGATGAGATCGGAGAGAGGGGATCATCTCACCTGTATACGGCACCTAGCTGTATCCGCCTGCTGCAGAGGCGTGAGTTGTAGATGCCGGGAAAAACAACTAGTTGTATGCCTGACCATGTGATTGCCTTGTGCTTTCAAAACGGTCATGACTTGGTGTTGACTGGGCTGAGGCCAGTGTAGCAACACTGTGGCAGTCAGTAGCACCAATGATTCTGAGAACGTACGCTCAGAAGGCAAGGTATGCTAATATCCACCTGGGGCTTGTCTTTGTGCATGCGAAGTACGAAGATGGACATTCGAGGACACCTTCTCCGTGAATTCGCATCCCAGAAGGGAACTACCGCATCTAGAGTCTCCGCGGGATGGTGCGGGGCCAGAGAGGGCCCGGTAAGTAAACAAGTCCTATAGTCTTGAGTAGATGCTCGTAAATGGTTACTTGTAATTTTGCATGACGTCCTTATCGAATCGAAAAGCGAAGCCCAGATGTTAAGACGTTTACCCTCAGCTCCGCAGAGGACGAGAAAGAGAGAAAGAAAGCAGGAAAGAGAGATCTAACCAAAGGGTGAGTGAATGTTTATTGTAACTCGGTCCTCTGACATTGTTATTAGTCTAAAATGTTTAACAAAAAAAAAAAAAACTATACAACATAGTCAGAAGTGGGATCTGAACAGAAGTCATAATAACAGAATAGTAATTAATGAATGATCAGAGGACACAGTGTCGTTTTTGCGGAATTGGACGCAATTCCTGTAAATTCGGCATTGTTTACAGTAAACACGCATTCCGATGTTTATGAAATTTACATGTGCATTCCTACAGCAGACTGGCACTTTTGTTTAGTTTTTCTTAAAAGATTAGTACTGTTGTCGGGAGATGGTATGCTCACTTGAAAAGGCTTAAGTGGGTGATTTATTACTATCGGCCCTCAGTGCCTGAAATACGTATCTGTTTTGGTTGAAAACTTACTGCTCGTGTTACGGATTTATGCTTTTTTGTGATGCATAACTTTAGGTAATAGATTCGAAATTATGAGATGATAAGAAATTTTCAGTTTCGTTCTTGTTTACATTGAGAGCCTGCAAGCCCGAAAATTATTACCTATAATCAAATTAAATGCTCTTTGAATGACATGTTTTCAAATAAGGTTTACTTTTACTTCGTCGTTTCGTATCGCGTACATCCAGATAAAAATTCGTGCTTGAATGCTGAATTAATTTTTAATTAACTTAATTAAATTTTATGATTCGTGAATTGCGTAAAAATTCGTGATCGTGGAACCCGGGTAGATTTAAATTTTGAACTGACTTCGTGGTAACGTAAATTTTAGTGTATATTTTTATAAAGTACGTTCTGTGTTCAATTATTTTAGTTTCTTGTGTTTTGTGATGTTATTATAAAAGCATACAAAATGTGGAGTGCAAAGGGAGCACGGCAATGCCGCTGTCTGCATTGATTTATGAGACGACCGTTTACCTATGTCAAGTAAACTACAAGGACTTGCCAAGGAATGATATCGTTTGCTTTCTACGCTAAATCATAATTGGGAAGAAACGGAAATTAAAAAAAAAAAAAAAAAAAAAGAGAAAAGTACATTTCCAGCGGTGTCGAATTTTGTTACGATACGATAACCTGGTTGTGTCTACGAGAGAAACAGATTAACAAATCTTATATTAAATATTTCAAAAACATTTTGATAAATGGATAAAAGTATTTTGCATATGTTGACATGGGTAGTCAGTGTAATTTAATTCGGAGAAAAATAGTTCGCGAATTAAAATTACCGATTGATCCGAATAAAACGATTATAATAAAAGGGTCTGGTACCGCAGCACGTACCGTTGTTGACCGGACAGCTGATTACCTAGTTGCCAAATATTAGGGTGACAAAAGATTGTGAAGCATTACAATTTTCTCTTAAGTCAGAAAATAAAATTGGAGAAGTTCTACTTTCGTGCAGAAATGAAGCAATAGTTCCGCCTAATTATGAAGGAATAATTAAAGTGTGTGCGTCTAATTATGGAGAAGATGTATTTGTCGCCTCCGCGCTACGTGCGAAACTCGGAACCGAATACGTCGTACCTCGCACACTTTTGCATATTAAAAACGGTGCGAAATCATGCGTGCCCATCGTAAATTTATCAGACAACGATTTAGAATTTAGACCATCAACTATTTTAGCACGAGGCTGTCCCTGCAGTAAAGACAAATTTTATTACCGCTGTAACAGCCAATCAGAAGACTCTGTTTTGAATTTTAACGTATGCTTAAATTTTAACAGCCGTTAATAAGTTATAGAATTTGTCTGAATTAGAAAAAGCGACATCCTGAGAAATGAATATTGAATTAACTAATCGAAGTTCATTCTACTACAGAATTGTTAAAAAACGAAATAATTAAAGAATTCGAATCACCGTACGCATCACCAATTATTCTTGCAAAGAAGAGAATCGCGAAGCGCGAATGTGCGTTGATTACAGAAATTAAATTCCCTTACAATCAAGGATTGGTATCCGTTACCAAAATCAACGATCAAATCGACCGTCTACACGGCCGTAAATATTTGACAAGTTTAGATTTAAGCTCAGAATATCATCAGATACCAGCGAATAAAAAGTCCAAGGCTTATACGACATTTGTTACTCCGGAAGAACATCATGAGTATAATCGAATGCCATTCGGTGGTTAATGCACCATGTATGTTCCAACAATTTTATTGATAAATAAAGTATTAGCTCCTTGTCGCGAAGTAGCTGCTGTGCTCTTAGCTGACATTTTGATACCAACAAAGGACATTCAAACAAATTTCGAATCATTAGAATTAGTTCTACAAACATTGTGAGATGAAGAGCTCAGACTTAATCTTAAGAAATGTGTGTTTTGAGCGAGTAGTGTTACTTATTTAGGGTTTGAAGTGTCGGAACATAAGTGGGTGTGCGGCTAGAAGTGTGAGTGATTTTACGATGTCCAAAGACGCACGACAGGTGAAACAATTGTTAGGTTTAACGGGTTATTTTCGTCAGTTTATTAAGAACTATGTGGTAATAGCGAGGTCCTTAACACTATGAACAAAAAGACTAATAAATAGAATTGAGATTCGACACAAGAAATCACTTTTTCTAAATTAAAAGATTCGTTAGTCACTAGACCGGTGTTAAGAATCTATAATTCAGATTTTGTAACGGAAGTACACACCAACATTAGTAACGACGGTGTACCAGTAAATTTACTAAAAAAAAAAAAAAAAATTTATTCGAAGTTGCATCCAGCTGCATATTGCAGTCGTCAAACATCGCAATGTCAATTGCGCTATCATTCGTTTAAATTAGAAGCATTGGCGCTCGTTGAAAGTTAATAATAATAACAAAATTTAGAGTTTACTTAATTGGGATAAAATTTACAGTTGTCACAGAATGTAAGGTGTTAAAGTTATCTCCAACAAAGAAAGATCTGATACCGCTTGCCGCATGGTGGTGGCTGATGATGAGGGGATTAAAATTTTGATATCGAATATCGTTCTAGAATGGCACACGTCGATGCTTTGAGTTGAAATCCTTGCACCGACCCGATTGTACAGGCAGTGCGAATTGAACAAGCCGTTTGGATTTTATCTGCCTAAATTACTGATTCAAAATTATATGAGATACACCGCATTTTATCGAAACCATCAGAAAATGATTACGACAGAAACATCTACAAAAATTATGCGCTAAGAAATGGACGCGTTTACCGAATAACAAGTCAACAACACTTGGTTGTGCCGAAAGGAATGTGCCACAAAATAGTTCGGAACCTTTACGATAAGATGGGACACTTCGCTAGATAAAACTTTACACTAGTTGTGTGATAATTATTGATTCCCTAACATGAAAAAATATATAGAGACATACATCTCTTGTGCTCCGTGTATCTACACAAAAGTACCAGATGACAGAAAGCCAGATTTTCTAAATTAAAAAGAAAAAGGTTGTAGTATCATTTCATATACTGCACATCGATCACCTGGGACCGTTGAGCGAACCGCGAAAAAGAATGCTTACTGATTGTTGCAGTTGACGCTTTTACAAAATACACTCTTATGAGCCTTATAAGGTCAACTAAAACAAAATATTGAAAGTTGGTTCTTGTCCGTCGAAACGTTAAGTGTATTGTGCGCTATTTAGTGTCCAGTTAAAAGATTTGTGATAAAATAAAATATATCATTAAATTTTTGCATAGGTATGAATGTTTACGGCGCGGCGCGCCGACGAGAATTATTAGTGACCGCGGAACATCATTTACGTCGAAAAGTTTTCGAAATTTTTGCAAAAAAAATCATGGCATCACACATGTAATGAACGCCGTAGCGACGCCGCCTGTCAACGATCAGGTAGAAAGATTTACCGGACGATTGTTGAGGCTTTACACGCTACTGAGGACATGAATACTTGAGATCAATGAATTCAACAAATTCAATTTTCGATAAACAACAGGAGACACCGAGTTACGGTTACGGGACGAACGGCCAGCGAAGTCTAATAGGTTGTAAACCACGACCCCCCATAACGAGGCTGCTTTGCTGCAGAACTTCAAGTACGATAGGCGATGGGTAACTTAACGACTATTCACAGAGAAGTAAATAATAGGATCAGCTGTGATTAAAATATGTAAAAACGCGCTTTTGACTCAAAAAAAAGGAGTTCCTCCTAAATACAATATTAATAATTTGGCAATAATTAGAGAACCAAGCCAAGCTGAAGGTATGAGCCGAAAATTACTACCTGAATATGACGAACCGATGATTGTCGAAGGAAAGTTACCCAGCGATCGTTAGAGTGTAACCGATATACCGGGAGCGCCTGGATAAGGGAAACGCTACGATAACGTTGTCGCTGTATACCGCATGAAGCCACGGGCTTCTGCCCAAACTTTTACTGACACTAGCTGTGAGAGTGAGGGTGACAGCAATGGTGTACCTTATTATAGTAATGACCGTGGTTAAGAATAAAAACTGAAAATAGTAAATATACTAATTAATTTTAAATGCTAAGGAGTAAGAACTTTTCTTAGAGTTTCATTACGATGTATTGCATTCTCGAGGCGAGAATAATTGCAGGTTGGCCGAATGTTGTCGTTGTTTATTTTATCAAGTTTAGAATTTAGAAAAGTATACGCATTTTCAATGTATCCGTAAAACACGAGCACGTTTGTTTATTTTATCTTATGGTGTGGGTTAAGATACGGGATGCGTCTCGGAGTACAGGGACGAAAGGAAAGAAAAGTTAAAGCGCTCAGTCAGGGCGCGGTGGCTTGAGGGCTATACGTGTTGATAATGTTGCACTGGTTACGCAGACGGGCTCGCGAGTGTTGCAATGACAAGTATTGAAGGGTGATCGCTCTTTATTCGATGAGATCGGAGAGAGGGATCATCTCACCCATACGGCACCCTAGCTGTATCCGCCTGCTGCAGAGGCGTGAGTAGTAGATGCCGGGAAAACAACTAGTTGTATGCCTGACCAGGTGATTTCCTTGTGCTTTCAAAACGGTCATGACTTGGTGTTGACTGGGCTGAGGCCAGTGTAGCAACACTGTGGCAGTCAGTAGCACCAATGATTCTGAGAACGTACGCTCAGAAGGCAAGGTATGCTAATATCCACCTGGGGTTGTTCTTTGTGCATGCGAAGTACGAAGATGGACATTCGAGGACACCTTCTCCGTGAATTCGCATCCCAGAAGGAACTACCGCATCTAGAGTCTCCAGGATGGTGCGGGGCCGGGAGAGGGCCCCGGTAAGTAAACAAGTCCTATAGTCTTGAGTAGATGCTCGTAAATGGTTACTTGTAATTTTGCATGACGTCCTTATCGAATCGAAAAGCGAAGCCCAGATGTTAAGACGTTTACCCTCAGCTCCGCAGAGGACGAGAAAGAGAGAAAGAAAGCAGGAAAGAGAGATCTAACCAAAGGGTGAGTGAATGTTTATTGTAACTCGGTCCTCTGACATTGTTATTAGTCTAAAATGTTTAACAAAAAAAAAAAAAACTATACAACAATGTAAACATGTAAATTGCTCACTGCATTGTTTAATAAAAAAACATAAACATAGGTATGTTTCATTTGCCATTTTAAAACTTAGCTTAAAGATTTAACTGTCATCGGGATTTGCCGGTATGGAGTTATTGGTAGGATATGTTAGCGAAAATAGTCCTCTAAATGACAGCGGAAATAACTTTTCCACATATTTGCACCTAACATTAAAAAACAGGTTGAAAGATGGTGACCTACGTTTAGTGTAAGTAGCTACTCGTATTTTGTTTTTAACCACAAAAAACGATCACAACCACTGAAAAGGTAATAATACTTATTCGTTGTCAAAAACCATACATTTTTTTTCCACCATGTCACCAGCAGAAAATACGAGTAGCTGCTTATACTAAAAGTAGGTCACCATCTTTCAACCTGTTTTTTGACGTTAGGTGCAAATATGTGCAAAAGTTATTTCCGCTGTCATTTAGAGGACTATTTTCGCTATCATATCCTACCAATAACTCCACACCGGCAAATCTGATGACAGTTAAATCTTTAAGTTTTAAAGTGGCAAATTAAACATACCTATGTTATATGTTTTTATTAAACAAAGCAGTAAGCAATTACATATTATATATATTCTAAAACTAGAAGATGTGCCCTTTTCAATGATGTATAATACTTTACACGTTGATTGTGTCTTATGTACGTAATCGTTCATTAGAAATGAGCTTCAGAGTAGCTGCTATTTGATTCGCATCGAACTGTAAATTTCTCAACCTTCAAATTAATCGCTCTAATTTTGTATTTGACTGTAACTTTTAATTCTAGATAACATTTTCTTATGACATTTTTATGTATCTTTTAAAATAAGGGCACTTTACTCTTAAGCAATCTTCGCTTTTCGGTGTTACAACATTTACAAGAATTCAGGAAAAATAAAAATTTTAAAAAAATCACATCACAGTCATAAAGCCTATAGTCTTCTTAATCTATGTACCAAATTTCATTAACGTAAGTCAGTAAATAAAAGAGTTACAGATTTTTGAGACGCGAAAGTGCTTTTGGCCCCATAGTGCGCCGTTGACTACGAACTAACACAATGATATTGATAATGTTTATTATTAGCCCAAACCACTCATAATATCTTTAAAAATAAAATTAAATATTAATTTAATATTTGAACTGGCCGTTGGAAAAGCGTCCACGTACTCCAATATGTATTGATTCGATTCTCGATTTATTATTTATTTTGTTAATCTCTATCCTTCTCGGGATAGAAAACGATGATTAATAGGCTTTCAAACAACTTAGTAAAAATCAGCTATTCATTTTTAATTTAATTTCAGTAGCGCCTGTAAAGGCCACTTTACATGGAGCGATTTTTCACAAAAATTTCTCGCGGCGAGTAATTGCCTCGTGTAAATGGTAAGTCGCTCGTGCAATTTCTCGTAAATAGTACTCGTATATGCAATTTTTTAAATTAGAACCTGTTCTATCTGCATGCGATTTTTCCGTGCAATCTAGTTATTTCTCAAGTAATATTTAGGTAACAAGGTGTATCACTAATATTTTGAGGTTATTATTAACTGTACAGTTACATAAATAATAAACAGCAAGTTTTTTCAGTTGATACTGTTACGACTTCGGGGTTCACAAATTGAAATCGTTGTTTATTTTAAAAACACTTTAATGTCTACAATCATTTAACACAATGAAAGCACAATAGTATCGAGCTAACAAAATAACACTTAATCGTTATATTCATTCGCTTGCTACACACATCGCTTTCTAAATAAAACTGATTTAAATATGCCGCTGCCTCGGGGTTATATAGCAAGTCACGCTATTCTAGAATAACGGCGAACAAAGATAGAACATTCCAGCAAATTCTACTACCATTCGGTGCGAGTCTGGAATACACTAGAATCTTGTCTGCATCATAGGTGGCGCGATCAGTCTAAAAATAGAATTTGCTTCACGGAATGTAATAATACTTCCGATTATCAGCATTGAAGTTGCTTAGTATTTGATACTAGAAATTATGCAATAGAACGCTGCGAGCGAGCAAGTGCTTGCTGCGATTAATTGCCTTGTGTAAAGCTAGGTTAAGAAATGTGTCTTTTTCCAGATAATAATCATTCTGAATAATTTGCCTGAAACTTAATCTAAAGATTATTGTTGTTCTGAACTGCAAGACAGGGAAAAGGTATGTTGTACACAGTATAGAAATTTACTTCATATACAGTAGTGACAAAGACGTGTTTTATAGTGGAGGTAATTTCTAGGCGCTGCGCTGTACTATCCACAAAATGGCGACTTTCCGTCAGCTGATGTTTACTGGTTGCACGACAGCTTTGGATGTTGATGTACTTCTTTATGGTAAGTAAATTAATCAAATTCTCACAAACTAATTACAATATTTTCTAAATCTGCAGCAATACGTTTCACATCAAAGACGCCAACACCTAATGTCATTACTGTATAAACGTAACTTTAAATATCTATCCTGTGGTTGTACGACGAGACTCAAATGTATTCGTCCAATTAGCAATAAACCAGTTCGAAATTCATCCTTATTGATATTTTCGTTAAGACTATTCCGATATTTTGGTGTGTGAATACATTTGGCTGCCATTGTACAATTACGCTCATAAAAATCTGGTAGGTATAATACGTTTAAGATCTAGTAGGTACACAGGCTTCTTTATTTTTGTTAAAAAGTAGATAAATATCTAATATTAACTTGTGATAACCACTATAAAACTACATTATTTAAGGTTTCTATCTTTTACGTTATAGAAGACATAGTGTTACAGAACATACAGTATTACAAAACAATTAAGTTTGACAATTTTAAATTGTACTAGATATATGTGAGCGTAATTGTACTTGATTGTGAATGTGTGAATTTCGTTCTCATGGCAATCAATGAGTATGTTGACAGGTTGAGCATGACATTTCGTTTTTCGCCAAAATAACGAGGCGGTGCAGCTGTAAGTCTTAAAAAACCCTAACCCTACTTATTGGAAAACACTGTGAAACTTCATACATCGTTACCATTTATTGTGAAATATTATATTGTCCGTTTTTTTCTATAATACCTGCCAAATGTTTCTGACGTTGGTACCTATTACCTGAATGTTAGGAAATTTCTAAAATTTCTGTTCTACATTTAGCGATAAAAGCAGGCTTGCAACAGAAACCCTAAAATTTTGACACTGACAGGTATTATAGAAAAACAAAAAAAAAACTGGGTTTCAACTTTGTGCAACTAGTAGTCACCCGGTATAATTGAAAAAAAAATGAAAGAATTGGAAAATGAAAACGGAGAGTTAATTAGTATATTTTTTTATCAAAAAACTCAGTTGCTATGTCTACTTGGTTTCTCATTAATGTACAGGAGTCAAAAGGTTGACTTACTCGAGCCTAATTACGCAAGATTAACTACTGATATCCTGGAATTACCCACGCAGTTTATTGCAGTGCACACTAAAACGAATGCAATGAACAAAGTCAGGCGATAACATTAATCATACTTCGGTAAACACATTAACTACTTAAGAACTTTGTAACAATGTAGAATATAATTCTATTTTGATACACTTTTTTTCTAAAAAATAAATATAAATTAATTTATGGATTTTATAAACCACATTTTGTGTTTGTAGTGATGTAACTGATATTTTTGGTATATCAACGACAATGGAAACGACACAGAAGAAACTTCATTTATAACACGTCCCACACAATGAGAACGACGTGATCCTGCGATGAATCAGTTTTGAAATATTTTAACTACCATTTGCTATACCTCAATTTTCCAACTGGTGAAGTAAGTGCCGGTATTAAACTTATAAACCGCGTTACTTACGCAATGGCTTGGTTTGTTTTTAGAAAAACGTCACGTCAGCAAACTGCCCCGCTTTAATTACGAAAACATTTTAATTGCAAATTGCTATAATTGCAACCACGAACATCGGTTTGCGGACATGTCTTGACGTTCTTAAAAAAATCAAAGACGCAAAAGATCACAAGGATTAATTACTTGCAGAATAAGTATTAAAACGTATTCATTGTGAACAGCACGAGAAACAATGGCACAATTTCTTGTGGGAGAATAAACGGAATTTGACTTTCAAATAAGGTACTTATTACCTAATTGTTTTATCACACTAACAATGAATAATTAGTTAAAACACGTTAAACACGTTAAAATTTATAGAGTATAAATAAAAGTGAATGTATTTGAAAGTTTTAAAAACGCCTACATATTACACGAGAGTGAAAAAATATTTTGGTAATTATTGAAAAATTATTGAAAATTATACATGACGATTCAGGTTTAATCTTGATAACTTGATGAATCTACAGAACTTTTCAAAACAATGAAACTTTATCAAACTATGACCAAAATCCGTTTTATTTTCTTCCATGGCATGCTAGTCTAAAAGATATGCAACGAGACGATACTATATGATGCTTTTCAAATATCGAAAAAACAAAACAAAATATGTATAGAAAAGGTATGAGAATAAGCTAAAGCTTAAACCCATAGTAACCATTATTTCAACAATTATCGTTAAGCTTTGGATTAAAGTTAAGCTTGAATTGTATCATGTGTTCATTTAATAATCCGGTAGCATTGTCGTAGCTCAAGCTCATCGCGAACTGAATTGTCACTAGCGTCACTCGTCCTGTCAACAGTCGAGTTTTCATGTTTGTTTGCGTTATTTGTTGGTTTTATACAAAAATATGTTATTTTCAGGACTCATTTGCTTTACATTTATTGAATTACAAAATGGTGTTTACATTAGAGCAGAAGTCATTTGTGATTGAAAGTTATTTTCGTAATCGTTCAAAAATCGATTGGACATTTGTATACTGAGTATGAAACCTAGTACGAAATTTCTTGGAAGAGTCTACAGTTGAATTTCCCGATGTCATTATTGACCACAAAATACTCGAAGACAACCTGTATTGGTATGTACAGTTGTTTCGTGAAACTGGAGTTTTTTTCCCGAAAACGTACTGCTGAAGTTATCGAAACTGCAAGACAATGAAAAAAGCTTCTCACACCTTTGTTCGCGAATTATCACAAGAGGAGCTTTCTGTGGGAACGTGCCATAAATTGTTATGTAAAGATGTTCAGCTCTATCCTTACCGCATGATATTGGTGCAAGAATTGCTGCCCGGTGATCCCATACGGAGATTGTCTTTCTGTGAATCTTATATAATAAATTATTTAATTTGTGAGTGAGTAGTAATTGTTATTTTATGATTTATGTCCTGCAGGTTATGTTCAATTTTAACACTACGACATACGTTTTCCAAAACCAAATATTTCCACATCGGGTTATTAAATGAACACATGTTACAACTGGGCCTAAGTTGCTAAAGTATGAATCTTTCATTAATTACTCCTATAATTTGAGAAGAGTTGTACATATTTACAAAATAACTCAATAATAAAAAAGTGTTTTCCTAATTTTTTTTGAGCAGTGTAATATCAATAATTTTGCGAGTATTACAGTTACCTAAATAAATGATAAAAAATGTAATGTCTGATCGAGGAACCAATATGGTATAAATAGATTTCTGCGTCCAAATACGCACAATGTTAATATTTACGCTTACCGAATTCGAGATAACAGGAACCAGGTCGTCTATATTGAATTTTAAAAGATTACATACAGCCTCCTACGTAGTCTCCATAAAGGGAATTCGTAGCGTCACGATTTGTAACAGTCCAAAATGAAAGCGACTCTTGTTTCACGATAGTGGGTGTCCTATCCTTATTGTCACGCCGGTAAATAACACAGCTGACTACTGAGTCACATTTGTTTTTTGAAGCTGACCATTAAGACCGTTGCATAACCGATGATTTATTAAGACCTGACATAACTGCTCAATACTTCACGTGTAAAGACAGAAAAAGATAATGATAATATATTTAACCAAGAACAACGCGATGATGCTTTATCAAAGCGACGATTTATTTATAATTAGGAAAAATACGAATAAATAACAATTCATAACGGAAACTTTATACAGATTGATTGAAGCAAGTAGGTTGGCGACGCGTGCCTCGGATGTATTCGATACGGCCGGCCTTGTCTCGCATTGGGAAGTGAAACGATGAGCGCGTATTTAATAATTTTATTTTAACCAGGATTTCAATAATTCATGTAAAAAATTGTTCTAATTGCCGCAATACATTTGCATAACGCAATTATTATTGTTTGTAATTAAAAAATACTACTTCCATAAACATTACAGAAATTAATTATAACAATGTAGCTAAAAAACAGCTCTAAAAACTACATGCTTCAAACTGAAGGCGTGAGCTGATATACGCTAGAACCCCCTCTACTTCTACACAACTTCGTCCGAATTTACTTATATCCACCTAGTTTTAAAATTCAACCTGTATGTATAGACCTAATCCTAAGATTTAAAACTCTAAGGCCCAGTTTTACAATCGTGGAATAAGAACGGAATAACTGTTCGTCAAATATTCTTTAATGTTCCTCCATATCTACGTCACGTTATACCAATAATAATGCTTATCCGACGATTGTAAAATCGGGCCTAATAGCACAAACAATTTCAAATTTGAACATGACTCATTCAACGCCGCTTTAGACTAGCCTATTTCTTCTACATACATACAAGATTTGGTTCAATTTTTACAACAAAAATTCAGAACAAGAAATTTCTGGGTTACGATTTGCAGAGAGAACATGTTCTATCCAGATAGTTTTAAATCCAATTTAAATTTTGCGACAATTTACTGCACAAATTAATTTTTTTAAGAAATTGGCCCAAATCTTGTACAAGAAATAGGCTAGTCTAAAACAGCCTTTAGACATTATTTCAACTCAGTTTCATTTCTAGGATATCGCAAACTGGATTTTTCCAATAGTTTCTGTCAGACATACAGTTCTGCATTAATTGTTCATTCTCCAATTCATCATTAGATTTGTTATCCTGCCCTGGTGTACACTACTACATACTTTTCGCAAAATATGCTTTAATGCAGTCTGAAATCTCTGTGGTGTGTCAGTATGAATAAGTATAAATCGTATTGATATACAAAAAATGAAACCAGTGAAAGTTGACATTAAAAGTAATAAAATGAAGCAGTTTTTGTATAACAATTGATTCATAAATATTAGAGATAATAAATGTTTTCGGCGAACGATGAAACAGTCCCTGGCTTATTTTATTACGTAATTACGTAATCGGGGAAGTATGCTGGTGTCAGCATCGGCTGTTTAAGTGGGTCAGTTCTCAACTGCACTTCGTCGCAGATAACAGTGTTGAAAACATGGCCGAATTTTCCAATAATGTTATTGTGGACATGATTTTACTTTACGGCGAATGTGGTCAAAATGCGTTTGCTGCAAGACGTTTGTATGCACAGCGTTACCCAGATCGTCCTTTGCCAAATAGCAGATCCTTTGTGTCAGTTGTGCAGCGAGCACAGGGAGAGCGAGCACAAAGGGATACGGGAAATTTGTTGTTTAGCGAATTATTCGTGAGGAACAATTATACCCGTTCCATTTTCAAAGAGTGCAAACTCTGATGCCCGCAGATTACCTCCAACGCATGCGATTTTGTCGGTGGTTACTCCGGAAACAGACGGACAATCCGAACTTTGTTAATAACATTCTCTTCACCGACGAATCAATGTTTACAAGGGATGGTATGTTTAATTTTCACAACATGCATGTGTGGGCAGGAAAAAATCTTCATGCAATCCGGCGCCGTACTTTTCAACAACGCTTTTCGATCAATCTGTGGGCAGGTATGTTAAACGGCACTTTAATCGGTAACATTTCACAAGAAATTTCCGGATGTCACACAGTGGGCCAGTTTCTTCAATTTGCGACCAAAATTCCAAATTATCCAAATTATAAGATCATCAGATCTTATCGAAAATGTGCATAAACAGAAAGTAAAATGTTCATACTTTAAGGGTGAATCATCACTTATGGCCATTTAGGCCATTTGTTGTTCATTACCTGCTAGCCAGTCGCCGAAGTGAATACTTCCGATGCGCCTTATTCTTGCGAATAATTCTGTGAAAATAAGCGATTGTTCTGGACGTTTTTTGAGGAGTTTTACATTTTTTTTGACAGTTTGAACCATGGAGGATGTACTTCAAAGTAAATACTTTCTTTTCACATATGATTTAAAGAAATTTGCTGTCTTTATTAGGCAGTAAGCGCGTCTTACATTTAGCGTGTCAAATTTTTGAAAGAGTGTATAAATTTCACATTCAGCTTGACTTTTAAAAAATGTCCCGCACAATCCCGCCGTGAATTTTTTTTTTAATTTGAAGCTTAGATATTCCTCTAACTGTTCCTGCAAAAATTGGCTGCTCCGACCTGCCCCCCGTCCCACAAAAAAAATTATAAATTGATGCGTACGGTTCTGCCTAATGCTTCGGGCACATCTGCGTTAACGTCTAACGGCATTCTAACGGACAAGAACGCGACAATTAATGAGAGAAAAATTAATGCGCTAAGTTTTACATTGGTGGTTAACGTCATTATTTGTCCCACATTTCGCTCCGAAGTAGCCGCAGTAGTGGTATTTTACTTGAATATTGGCAACTTTATCTTAAATGTCAAATATCACAGGAGTTCTATTCAAATATTTTAGCATTTTCCATTTCCTAACATTCAAAAATTATATTTTAAATTAGTACTTGAAATAATGAAAGAAACCTGCAATCAAAACTAAGATAGTACGTGACTAAAAACACGAGATGTCGCTGTTTTCGTGCAAAAAATGTATGTTCTGTCTTCCTCACATATGTCTTTCTTTATCAATGGCAACAACTATGCGATACGTTCGCCGGCAATTCGTTTGATGTGTATCAAAAACCGCCAGCCGAGCTATCGTCTAGCGCGCAATAGAGAGATATCGGTAAAGCGAATAACGTTATGCAGTATTTACGCTGCGCTAATTTGACATTTGAGACATGCGCGATTCGATTCTTAACGACGAAAACGTTAATACCGTTACCGCATGGAGTAATTTACGAGCAAATAATTCCGTGCGTTACTTGCATAACGTATAAGTCCCGCATGCGCACTGTTGTAACTAGGGAGATATCGGTAAAGCGTATAACGCTTACGTTCGTAAATTACGCAAAGCAGTATTGTGTAAACGTAATGCAGTATTTACTTCCTAATTTACAGTTATCGGAACATTGAATACCGCGATACACAAATATATCTTATAAGTTTTAACTTAACTTTTTATATTTGTGCGAAATAAAAATTTAATTAAATTCTCAAAAACAGAAGCCTTTTTGTCTAAAACTAAGTGGTAAACAAATGTAAACAAAGGCCTGCCGTCAAAAGTTTACAACAGTGCGCATGCGGGACTTGTACGTTATGCAAGTAACGCACGGAATTATTTGCTCGTAAATTACTCCATGCGGTAACGGTATTAACGTTTTCGTCGTTAAGAATCGAATCGCGCATGTCTCAAATGTCAAATTAGCGCAGCGTAAATACTGCATAACGTTATTCGTTTTACCCATATCTCTCTACTTCTGACGGCAGGCTTTTGTTCACGTTTGTTTACCACTTAGTTTTAGACAAAAAGGCTTCTGTTTTTGAGAATTTAATTAAATTTTTATTTCGCACAAATATAAAAAGTTAAGTTAAAACTTATAAGATATCTTTGTGTATCGCGGTATTCAATGTTCCGATAACTGTAAATTAGGAAGTAAATACTGCAATACGTTTACACAATACTGCTTTGCGTAATTTACGAACGAAAGCGTTATACGCTTTACCGATGTCTCTCTAATGCCATTCTCAATGCCGTTACAAAATTAGTGCCGTATATGCCAATAATCCGTCGCTACACTATCGTTGTCGGAGCCACGCTGCGTCTAATGTGCTGCCTAACGTGATTTTTCACGTCTAACTTGACAATAATTGTATGTGTAGCGACTGATTAATGGCAAATTAGACGTTAAAAATGACGTTAGGCAGCACATTTGCCGTTAGTGTGGCTGAACCATAACAGTAATACTATTTTAGACTGATTCTGCAACTTCCGGAATTTTCGCCTAACTTTTTACTGAAACCCACCCCCAAACTACTCCAATTCTAATAGTTAATTTTTTTAAATATTTTTCCCTTAAAAATAATGCTATTTTAGGCTGATTTTGAAACTTTCAGAATTTTGGTCCTACTTTGTACTAAAGCACACCCCCAAACTACCCCTATTCTAAAAGTAAATTTTTTAAATTATTTTTCCCTTAAAAGTAATACTATTTTAGGTTAATTCCGGAACTTTCGGAATTTTGGCAGGAAAAATTGAATTCTGGCCCACTGTGTCGGTATGAATTTTTTGATTTTTTTTTCGTTTTAATTTTGGTGCATTGATGAGAATACCTGTTACCAAATATGCCATTACGGACTTGAAGAACACCCTGCATTTAGCAAATAATTAAAGCTGCACAAAAGCAAACTTTGTAAAAAAATGTGCACCAGTCAAGAGTCAAGACTGTTTAACTTCAACAAATTTGGGACCTGTTATATGCTGATTACCTTTCAGAATCAGAGTCAAAGTACAAGTTTCATCGCCAATGCTTTTAAACTACCTTCAATATACATATATACTTTTTAATTTGTAACACGAATCTGTTAAATGGTAAAAAACCCAACAACAATAGATTTTCTGATACTTAAGTGATGAACTAAAGATGTAAAATTGTGTTACTGGCGATCATTTTAATGCTCAAGATGCTTCTAATAAGTCTGTATACAAAAGTAATGGGACACAGCACAACAGTGGATTTCTGATATAAAAATATTACGAATTATTTCAAAACCAAACTGCAGCTAGTAAAACGCCAAACAAATATTAAACATTCATTATTTCATGGCCATCAATTTTTTTTAATATGCTCACTAATAAATATTTTTACGAAGTATACATGCAGGGTGTTTGGGATATAAGGTAACAAAGTTTTTGTATATACAGAAATAGACGAAATAAATCTTTTCTTCTACTAATTTTTTTTAATATATTAAAATCTGTTTCAATTTGAAAAGCCACTGTCTGTGATCTATTAGAATTTCAAAACGTGGCAGCAGCAGCAGAGCACTTTTGTTTTCTAATCTTTAAAAAATCGTAGTGATTTTGACGTTTAATGTCAAAAACGTTAGCTCGCTTCAAAAATTAAAATTAAAAATTAAAGTTGAACGTGCCAAAAAAATTCTTTAAACGTCAAACTGATGGCTAACTTTAAATTTTGAAATTCCAGTTGATCACAAACAGTGGCTCTTAAAGTTGAAAAAATTGTTACTGGAAAATGGTGACATACAAAAAAAATTACTGGAAGAAAAGTTTTATTTTGTCAATTTCTGCATACACAAAAAGTTTGTTACCTTATATCCCTAAACACTCTGTATTTTAATTCTTTCAAGCAATTTTCAATTTTAAACCACAGAATGACAAATTACTAAAATTGTTTTATTACTTTAATAAAATAAAAGAAAAATACTCATACAGGTATAATCATAATTTAAAGGCCAGGCATAGTTTTCGCTTGGTTAAATCTGAATAAACTATTTATGTTAAAAGATGACATTAGAGATAAGAACCGATATTATTCATATACAGTTTGTTGTTACATTTGATTTTATTCAGTTCAGTTATTTTAATCATCGAAACAACATTAAAATGAAGATGTTTCTAGTTGCCCTACTAAGCTGTTCAGTTTTAATTGAAGTGCAAATGGTTTAGATAGAAACCATCTATAATAAATTCGATGCAATATTTTTTTTTATTTTCAGTATCATCAAAACGAATACAATTTAGTGCTTGACCATGTTGAGTCGTCTGGATATAATAAAAGAATGCTTTATTATATGTACGCTAAAAACGTAAAACTTAACCGCACATATAAAGCTATGGAATTCGGATTTCGAACAAAAGATGACCACTCGGGAGACAGATTAAAGGTACACAAATTATTTATTATTAACCCTTTACACGCGAGAACTCCGAAGCAATCATTTAAAATTTGTCTTCAAATTCGAGATTTGTATTTACTTATATGTATGTATATGTTTCTTCTACTGAAATTGCTTGAAGTAGTTGGTAATAAGAATAAACAAAAAACTTCGAATGTCAAGGGTTAAAATATACAGGTTGTTTGTTAAACATACAGCAAAAACACAAAGAGTGATTCTTTGGGTTATTTTGCGAATAATTATAACTTTGACGATTATTCAAAAATCACTTCATTTCGAAGGTACAGGATTACAAATATTTTCAAGAAACACAATATTTATTACATGAATATTACATATCGAGATGTTATTGGTCGAGGCGGACCTCATCCATGGCCTGCTCTATATCTCACTTAAATCTCACTAGATTTTCTATGAAGATATTTGAAATCTTTAGCTCATACCACTCCAGTGGAAACTCAAGATGACTTAAGGAATCGGATAATTGATAGATGTGGAACACTCCTGATGTTTTCAAAAGAGAGCTTCATTCAATGAGGTGAAGATTGGATTCGTGCATACTAGCTGGTGGTAGTCATTTTCAGTAGTTCTTGTTGATAAATAAGCTCTACATGTAATATTCACGTAATACATATTGTGTTCCTTAAAAATCTTTATAACCCTGTGTCTTCGAAACGCAACGATTTTTGAAAAATCATCAAAGATATAATTAATCGGAACCCAAAGAAGAATAATCAATTGTGTATCGAATTTCGATACGGTTTTTATATTAATACGTATAGACAGATGTATCGAATATTAGGATGTTGATAAGTATCGGCATAAAGATACTAAGGCCCGATTTTACAATCGTCGGATAAGCATTATTATTGGTATAACGTGACGTAGGTGTGATGTAGATATGGAGGAACATTAAAGGATATTTGGCGAACAGTTATTCCGTTCTTATTCCACGATTGTAAAACTGGGCCTAAATATGAATATAGGGTGTAGCAACTGCTTCAGGTATGTATTCTACACATCACAATAAAGAAAAAGTTCATATAAACATACGTCCAAAAATGAGTCGTTTTCATGTTAGAATTAAGCTTGTGTTGAAATTTTATTTTTGAAACATTTTATCTATACTGTATATTAAAGATTTAATTTTATTTAAAACGTTAAAGTAAATATTCAAATAATATACTTCTTTGTATGTCTTCGTAGCGATTTTCTTATTCTTTCACAAACACTCAGGGTGTTAGGGATTTCTTTGAAACCGTCTTCAATACGTTACTGAGGTGATTTATATCCTCAATAGATTGAGATTATACAATTTGTATTAAGTGTCCCCATGGATAAAACTCCAATGGATTTAAATAAAGCGAAGACACAGATCCCTCGTGATTTATCCAGCGTTCAGGGAAAGCTTTATCTAGAAATTCTCTAGCTACCCTACTGAATTGTGCTTGCGTATCATAGTGGTGCAATCCTGATTGCTAGAAATTCTTTGTCTAAAAATTATCTACCGAGTGACTTTTAATGATTGAAGCAAATTTAGTATGTTGGGAACACTGAGGAATTGGCATTACCTGAAAGTTCGTTAATTTTGCGGGAATGCGTAACTATACATAGGTTAGAGTTGATGTTTACATTGATGATGAAAACTGTTTCAACAGATTATTATTATTATTCAAAACCTGGAAATGTTAGCCCCCTTTGCGTAAGCATCACCGAATCCTTTGAGATAAGTTATTGAAGACATTATTAACGTTTTAGGTTGTCCGATATTTGCAATTGCCAGCTGCACAAAGCAGATTTCATCCAAATTGTTTAATACGTATTCTGAACACCACATTATTGAAATGAGGAAATAAGAAGTCCAAATTTAATTGAATGTTAGAGCAAATCTTCAAGCCCCCTTTGCGTAAGCAGTACCGAATCCTTTGAGATATGTTATTAAAGACGATTAACGTTTTAGGTTGTCCGATATTTGCAATTGCCTGCTGCAATTCTTCCAAATTGTTTAATACGTATTCTGAACACAAATTATTGAAATAAGGAAGTAAGAAGTCCGGATTTAATTGAATATTAGAGCAATTAGGCCACCAACCAGCACTGATTAAACATCCTGTGAAAAACTTCTCTAAATAATTTATTGTGGTTCATGCTGTGTGGGCAGTGGCGGAATCTTGTTGAAAGTAGCCATTTGCTAATTCAGTGTCGTCTAACTGGATAAATGGATCCAATATAAGTCTCTGATATCTATAGGCGTTTTTCCCAGAAGAATATTGGTCCAATAATTATTCTCCAAGACATTGCCACCCAAACACCAATTTTAAGTAGATGTAGTGCCTTTACATCAATCATATTAAAGGGATTATGTTCTGACCAAGTCCTGAAATTTTGTGAATTGATAAACCCAGAGAGATGAAACCAGGCTTTATCAGAAAAGGAAGTTGTATCTTGTTGGTCACTATTATTTAGCAGATTATTGTTATACCACTGACAAAACTGAATTTGTTGAAGAAAATCGAGTGGGTGAAGTTGTCGAAACATTGAAAATTTGTATGATCGAAAATGAAGGTGTTTTTTCAAGATCTTCCGAGTGGATTCGTATAGGAAACATGAGGATTCTGTTGTACAGTATCATTAACATTTTGTACAATATCGAGTGTTATTATAGTGGGGTGACCGGTGAATTTTCCTTTTTCTACATTACCGGTTTGCAAGAAATGTTCATTTATTAACCAATTTTGAACTTTTAAAGTGAATAGAGAGACTCGTAAAAGGAATGATATTTTGGAACTAAAATTAACATAACCTCAAAATACGTATGAAATCACATGAAACTGATAACTAAAGACAAGCAGAGTGATGTCAATGTTAGGCAAGCGCAAAGCGCGTTCTGAGTCTGCCGTAACCATAAGCGTCACTTCCATCATCAGGAACAGAAATTAATGATTTACCTAAGTAATAATAAATTAAATGCATGTCATTAAAAAGAAATTCAATCGAGTGTTAAGATAATACTGCAAAAAGATAAGTGTACTCTAAATAAAATGGAATACCAAAAACCGAAAATACCAGGTACGACGAAGACTAAATGATAAATGCTGTTTCAACGACGTCGCTGGCACCCGCTAGCCGCTTTAATGTAATGACTATCGCGCAAGCGTGACATTTCTATGCCGAACTTTACTGATAACTGATTTAGAAAACCAGCATGATCAGTATGGTGTGCGGGAGGGGAAATTCAATCACTTATTCATCACTGGTCGCCAACTGAATAACTGTAAATGGAATACAGTCAACCATGTTTGGTTTTACAGTCAACCATTTTTAAGTGAATTTGAATCGATTCGTGTTTGTTGTAAATGGAGGACAGCTATTCTAAAACAGTGTTGTGAAAAAAGACGAAACTGAATTTGTTGTTCAGGGTATATTTCAATGAAATCGTCATAGGCATGCTGCTGTGAATAAATTCAATTACTATTGGGCTGATTCAGCAGACCATATCAGTAACAGTTCCTGCTCCAACAGTTGAGACTGAGCACTCATTTCTGCTGAATGAAGTTCACTCATCATAACATGTTCCAGTCAGGTAGCGGAGAAGTTACGCTACAAAAAATGGCGACCCCTCCAACTCATCAACTTATGAGAGGTCGCATTCAGCAGAAATTTGGTCAACAGTTGCACAACTTTCGGGTCTGCTGAATGTGCCCATTTTCATTTTATACTCCGCTTCGAAAATAAGCCATTACTAAAAATGTATTTTATTCTGTGCTCAAAACCATTTTCGTAATAAATTGTGATAATTAAATATCTTATTTATTTGGTTTTCTTGATTCGACAATAAACGAATTTATTTGAGTTTGAGAATCTAGTGCACTAACCTAAATCTAAATTTTGAATTTGAAAATCCAGTACACCAACATAAACATTGAGAAGTGTCGCCAATCTAATAAAATAATTTTCAATCATTAAAAGTCACTCGGTATAAATGCCCCTGCCAAATATTCTTGCAGTGAGAAAGGGCGAATCAACAAAATCATCAATTACTCTACCCCAAACGCTTAGAGAGAATTGCTGCATGGGTGAAACCCGCCTCATCGGTAAACAGAATAAGAAATGGAAAATTAGGATTAGGGCTCATTTTTGGACATAAGTTTATTTGGACTTTTCCCTTTATATTAATGAGTAAAATACGTCCCCGAAGTAGCGGATAACATTTTTATTATATTCTGCATATACTTTCACCAGCTGTTAGTTATCCTCTTGCGTGTTCAGGTGAATGTACGCGCTCTACAACTTTTCCATAACGAATATAGAAGAACGCCGATATTATTTGACTTGAAAGTATGTGAAGTCTTAGAGATGAAAACTTTCGGAATGGAGAAGTTACTATCGGAGAATGGCAACCTTACAAAATGTCCAGTACGGAAAGTATGTTTTGTTGGAAGTCTAAAGCAATATAGTAAAGACGTGCTTTTTTAGGGAACTTATTTAATTCATAATTTCAACATAGACTCAACAAAATTTCCTCCAAATATACCAAGAGGTAAATGGCAAGTACAACTTCGCTTCTTCCAGGGAGATACTGAAATAGGTGGAATTAATTTCTATGGCACAGTGGAAGATATTTTGAAATATTAAAAGTATTCGTGTCTTTTCTCAATATTTTGCACATTAACGCACTGCACATATTGAAATAATAAGTTCACGTGTTAGAATATTTCAATGTCACTCCGCAAAAATTAAGTATTTTTGGACGTTATAAATAATATCAAAGAAAGCACACACAACAACAACAATTCATGTTTTCATATTGCAATATTACCGAGTATACATTTTAGAATAAGAGGTTCCCGAGTATTTTGTGTAATTTACGGATCCATCAATCTAAAATTCCATAATAAAAACGCGTTTAAATTTATCGAATATAACTTGAAGTCAATTGATAAATTGGCTTTAACTAAAATTATAAACCAAAAAATGATTTTAAATAATATTATATAAAATTATTCGGAAGGTCAAAACTGAACAAACATTATTATGATCTGCGTTCTCATCCTTTTGTGAATACACAAGATCGCAGATAAGAAACAATTTTGTTAATTCATATTCCATCTGATTTTGGGAAATTCGTTTTATAACATTCGAAACATTATTATCTTGATTGAAATTCTAAACAGATTTTGTGATAAAACAAACTGATTGCAATAACTTTTGTTTCAACTTACCCAGAACTCATACCAATTTGAAATTTAGCATGCTGAGTCCTCCGAGTATAATAAAACATAGCTTTATTACATTTAATGGAATTAATAGAAGTTGGATTTCATTCCAAGTAGGGCTTCTCATGAGACTAAGTAAGTGGTTAAAATACATATTTTCTATGGTTTTTATCATTTTGTGTTGTAAAGTCGCGGAGAGACAAAAGGGAACAGTAGCAAACATTTTTCCATAACGAACACAAAAGAACGCCAATATTGTTTGATCCGAAAGTATGTGAATTTTGGAACTCAAGACTTTCGGAAAAGGGAGTTGCAATCGGTCAATGAAAATCTAACGCCAAGCCCATTACAAAAATGGCTTTTTCAGAATCTGAAACATAGATACACAAATGTCACTTATTTAGTTCTTAAGCTTAACTTCTAATCAAAGGAATTTCCTCCTCATATACCGAGCGGTAGATGGCAAATACACAGGGAAAAATACGGAGCCAAATCTAATTACTTTTTAACTCTTTTTGGTAATTCCCCGGAAACCATCCGTGCAAGGTGTTAGATTTAAGGTAGTTACTTTAAACTCCAAAAAAGAGATAAAGTAGGTAATTCCCACTTTTTATAGTGTTGATTTTTAATTCGTAAATACAGTATATGTAATCACACTCGTGCGCTAGGAAGCAAGTGTTCGTTGATAATTGTAACAACTTGTTAGATATTCATTTTTTAGCAAAAATATAATGCGTTTAGAATTAAAGAATTATAAACGTTTGCCTGCAGTGCATCGAGTTTTATCTACGTTCACCAAGACGGTTTAAGATGCTGGGATCCTCTTGAGTTTATATAAACAATAAACAGTTTTCGGGCAGACAAGGTTTTGCTTTGGAGATCGGGACAGTCGAGTTTGAGTAGACGTTATCGGTAGACATTAATAAGAGCTTGCGGTGTTAATTAATATGATAGAAAGGTGCGGAAAATAATTAATTAATACATGCGCTTAAAGTTGGCCAACTTGCAACTTGTAACTTGCGCTTGCAACGCGCAACTCACGTTAATTGTATAGTACGCGTGTATTATATTCCTGGCGTGCGTATACAGGTTGTGCTCGGAAAGTATTGTGCGCTACGCTGGTAGAAGCACGAAGGCGGTACCTCGAGATAAGTTATTAATTGTAGCTAATGCATGATATGCAGAGAATTAGCTTAAAGTATTTCCTGCATTGTGTATGAATGAAGCGATTTCCCCGGGTGAGGCTCGGTTGTCGTGGCAGGTCCTGCATCACCTGACCGTTGGCCAGTAGGTTGACTGGGGTAACCACGGTGGCGTAGGGATTGTGACGTCACTTGCATGATTAGTGGTTACTTTAAGGGAAATCGTACTAACAAGATGGAAAGCGCTACCGAGAGTGAACGACGTACTGTTCACGGTCCCATGGTGACCCCTTAGGGACCCAGTGCAGCGGATTGGGAGCTCTAAGGTTATTAAATTGTCACCACCCCTACGTGCCAGGTGGAGGGGACGTAACCTGGTGGGATGCCACGTTGACATCGATTTGTGCCACCTGCGGAAGAGTGGATTGGTGGTAGAGAATCCACGGGTCGGATATGACAAGGACGTAAGGTAGAGTATGTTTGCATGTCATTGAGGCTATCTGTGCTGCATGGGGCTTGTGTTTCTGGAAATAACATTTCAGAGCAATAGTTTATGAAAGAGCAACAGATTTGATAATAAAGGCCCAAGGTTGGACATCATCAGGAGCGATGATGGAGGCACTAGGTTGAGTTGTGAATTGACCAAGGAGTTGAGTAGGTGCAGACCGTTGGGGCCAGGGGACTGGGGTCCCCGGTGAGTAAATAACTGTTGTCTCTTACAAATGATTGTAAATACATGTTATTGTTGCATGAACGCACCATGTCAATGGGAGGTGATAGTAGTGAACGGTACCCAGTAGCCAAAGGAAATGGTGAGCGTTTTGATTACTTAAATTTATGTATACGCGTTACCACATTTTAACAATACTGAAAAAAAATATGTTGGTAATTTCGGCCGACCTTACAAACTTTTACAAAGGTGCTTAACAAATTTCGGTATCTACTTCCACTTTATGTATTTAAAAATCGAGTATGTGAAGCTTAACTACTTACGGTGTTAGTGTGGTAGAATTTTCCATTTCCTCGGAGTCAAATAATTTCAACTTAATTTTAACTACTTCCAAAAGATAAACATCTAACCGAAAAAATGAAAAATACTGACGTCAACAAATACATTAATTTTTAGTTAGAACTAACAAAAAAAAACAGATATTATGGAGGAGATTAATTTAACTTTAAAGTTCAGATTCGTGGAATTGATTGGTTTAGCATTACAAATGTAAATTCGTTCTTTTTTCATGTCCTTGCAAATAACTAGTAATATGTAAATCAAATAAATGAATAAATGCTCGTAAATGGTGATTTGTAATTTTGGATATCTTTATGCCTTACCAGAACAGAAAGCGGCGCCCAGATGTTGAGACGTTTATCCTCAGCGATGTAGTGGTCAGAAAAATGAGAAAAGAAAGGAAAGGGAGACCTAAGTAACTGTAACTCTGTTCTTTGATAGTATCACCTGTTTATAATATCTTAACAAAAAAAAATCTAGCCGACATTTGTCTGTTACAAATGATTGTAAACTTATGTTACTGTTGCATGAATCTCCAGGGGATTTTGACGGTAGCGAATTGTACCCGATAACCAAAGGAAACGGTAAGCATTTGATTACTTAAATTAACCCGCAACATGTGGTGAAAAAAAGTTACACTGTTGGTGACCGGGACCCGGCAGGCGTGGTACCCTGCTAACCAAAGCGTAGATCCAACGGCTTCGGCCGTAGGTGACCCTTGTGGACGTTTGATAGAGTCCCTATGGGTGTGACGAGCCCACCGTCCTGAGTTGGCGTACCAGTGTCTGGTTTGCACGAAACCTAATCTGCAGGACGCGGCCGATTGTTCGGTCGTGGCCGAACTTCCAACCAGTGAAGCAAACTGGTACCGTGGGGACCGGTTAGCTCGGAGGATACCCTCCCCTCCTCTGGAGTGGAGCGAGCAGAGGGTACCTCCGCCGGTCGACTGGGTTGGACTCACGGGGGCAGTGGTTGCTAGCCCGCATGCTTGGGCTAGGGATGATGTCCATCCATCCCGACGTGTGAACTGCGGATCTCAGTTCCGGCACTAGCCTGGTTAGCTAGTAAAGATTAAATAGGTCTCCCTTGACCAGAAGGGGCGAGGGGCGTGCAACCCCGGACCACTCTGGTAGCAGTGAGTTGGAAGACACTTTATAGTGCCAGCCACCGAAAGGTGGGCCCGCCCTGCGCGCTGATTGGGCGTATCTCAATCCGATGGCTCTGGTCGGGGCCCAAGCGGAGAAGGGCTAACTCGTTCAGGTGCCGCTTGTTGCGTTTTACGGTATGAATAGGGAGCTGGTCTGTCTGTCTGTCTGTCTGTTGGTGACCGGGAGTCGGCCAGACTCCCTTTCAAAAACTATTTATTTTTTGCTTATTTCAAATAAATTTGATAAACACCATATAAATTTAGTTAATTTACTTCATTATTTAAATATAAAAGAAAAAAACCTTACCGCAAAACCCTAAACAATTAACAAAAATAAAATTATGAAAAAGTTACGCTTACAGTGGCGAGGAGTCTGTGAGACTCCTCTTGATTTTTACACGTAAATAACTTCATAATACTGACCCCTATCTTACTGAAATGCGGACTGCATGTTTACCGCATCAGCAAATGAAGGTACATGTCATGAGGTGGCGTTATAATGCAAACTGTGCAAATGGCACCACTTGCAATTTTCGACGGAGTCTGATAGACTCCACGTCACCTGTTACGGGTTAATATATTAATTACTATTTTTAATATTAGCTTCTAAACCACGCAACAATATCTTGCGCCGTCTTTACTCATAAATAGATAACGATGCTTTTCAACGGTTTCTGACTTTTATTCTCGAAAATACAGTTAAATTCTTTAAAAAACATATTCATTCCGTAAAGTAAAAACAAAAATCTAAATGAACTGCTGACATATTCAAGGAACATTGTCAAAGCATGACTATTGTAACTTTCCAATAGCTTCAGATAAAGAGTTTGATGCACTTATGATACAGCAGCTTGTAAAACTCTTGTCATTATATTTTTCCTGCCTTATTCATGTGCATACAAATCTGTCAGCAGTTTGCCTCGCTGCGACAAATCTAAACGATGCGATGCATATTTGTAGGTACAGGTTTAAAATAAGTTAAAATTCAACCAGTGACTTAATCGTACGCATTTCCGGTGAAACAATACAATGAAATACGGTATAGACATACGATGCAAGCTCTGCAGGATTAGCATAAACCTAATGATAAGTTATCACCGCACTGCATCGCATTTGTTCAAGTGTTTGTTAACTTTGCTGGAAATTTTGATAACTGATTGCAGTAGCCTTCAACTTTATATGTTAGTTTAAAGGCAGCATAAACATGTTTTGAAAACAAAAATGAACTCGTGATTATCAGGAATCCTGACTCAGGATTAACTTTGCAATAAATAAGAGTAGGTCGAATTTCAACTTTTACGGTAATCAAAATCCGTCAACAGATAGGTAATAGATGACCATGATCAAAAATCAGATTAATAGCATGTGATCAACGGATTTTATAATTAGAGCAGGCTGTGATATTTACCGGAAAATTTCGTGAAACGGAAGGATGTTGAAGCAAGAATGCAGCAAAATAATTTTTCTTATAATCTCATCAAAGATGAGCACGAGCATGAGCATAACCTCAAATATAACAATTGTCAATTTATTATTCATTTCTCAGTGGTATCCAATCACACAGCATAAAATAGCACCAATCACAACCGATGAGAAGTTAGCAATAAAATTCCAGCAATAAAGTTATAAAATTTCAAAACGCTGTTGCCGCTAAAATAACGATCACAGATCAATAATATTTAATCCATTGCAAAGGGTATAATGTGTACATTCTCCTTGTACCAAGAAATTGAAGAAATATTTGATATTAAGTTAAAAACCACTATTTAAACCAGCATGAGTCATTATTCATGTAACACACTAAAAAAAATGTTTTCAATGAAAATTTTCACGCAGTCACAAAGTAAACACCTATATCTATTCAATAATGCATTTGGAAAGTTTTAGCCGGTCGATTTTAATTAATTACAAATAAATTAAAAGTACACTTTCACGGTCATATGATAATAGTCAAATTAGACGCTCATATCTGATTAACCAGCATCTGCATAAACATTTTCTTTACAGAATATGAAAATACACGTCGAGATCTTTCGTTTTAAGTGAATTCTGGGTTTTAGCCGGTTGATTTAAAGTAATTAGAAATTAATTAAAAGTGTCGTTCTCAGCCGCAAAACAGTACTAGCTTGAAACGCTGAAATCTCATTAACCAGAATTTGCATAAACATTTTCTTTGCAGAATATGCAAGTACACATCGAGATCTTTCATTTTAAGTAACCTCTGAGTTTTAGCCGGTTGATTTGAAGTAATTAAAAATTAATTAAAAGTGACGTTCTGAGCCGTTAAACAGTACCAGCTTGAAACGCCCATATCTCGTTAACCAGAATTTGCATAAACATTTTCTTTACAGAATATGAAAGTACACATCGAGATCTTCCGTTTTAAGTGAACTCTGAGTTTTAGCCGGTTGATTTGAAGTAATTAGAAATTAATTAAAAGTGACGTTCTGAGCCGCAAAACAGTACCAGCTTGAAACGCCCATATCTCGTTAACCAGAATTTGCATAAACATTTTCTTTACAGAATATGAAAGTATACATCGAGAGCTTCCGTTTTAAGTGAATTCTGAGTTTTAGCCGGTTGATTTGAAGTAATTAGAAATTAATTAAAAGTGACGTTCTCAGCCGTTAAACAGTACCACTTACCAAGATTAATATTTATTTTATTAGTTTAAATTCACTATAAACATTGCTCAAAATGACCACTGTTGCTCTAAAGACATATTTTGGTTCTTGAGAGATCTAGTTGCCCTAATTAACATATCATTGCTGTTCTAAATTAGTTCTGCTGCCTCAAAAATGCGTCTACCAACAGTCGAAATGTGCATCGAAAGCACGGTGGACATTTTAAGTAATCTTTATAATGATTTTAAATTAAAATACATAAATTATTTGAAAAATAAAAATTTTAACACTCTGTATTTTCAAAATGGTTTACTTTAGGGCATAACTATCTTAGAATTTTTTACTTTATTTGGTCTAAAGATTACGTTACCCGAATAGTAACCTCACGACATAGGACACCTTGTATATTAGGATTATCTTTCAAAAACTTTTTACATCTATCAAATGTCACAATTAGTGAAAAAAAAAATTGATGGTTTATTTAAGAAATTAGTAATATTAAGACTGAGTTGCACCGACATCGATTAAAGTTAATCTCAAATTAAAGCAAATAAAGTCCTATGTTTAATCTAGGATTAGTTAATAACAACCTTGGTGCAACTCAGCCTAATAATTTCCAATCTATAATTAAATTTCTTTGTGCTTTTGGAAATGGAAATCAACAAGATTCTCTAAATCAACCGATAATGTTATTTTGCTACATCAATTTCTTCTTTTTTGAAACGAGGCAGATAAAAAGATTGTTTTAACTTCTTTAAAATTATTTTGTATACTATTAAAGCAAGAAAATTTTATTTAATTGTAATTTAAAATTATGTATAACCAAAATTTTGTAGTGCTCTCACGAGCTAATAAACATTAGCGAAAACTCAGCAAACTAAAAAAGGTGTATGTACCTACTAATTTTTGGATCGAAACCCTGCTAACTTAAACTATAAATTTTATTTAATAATAAAAGATTGAAATAAAACTTCTGATTTATTATTGAATCCTATTTTTTCCATTGTCATAAGCCGCGTTAAATATCCGGCGTGGCCGGATAATGGTAGCCAGTATCCGGTTGAATAACAAAAATGTGGCCGAATAGTTGCCGGATATCCTTTGCATATCTAATAATTAACCATAAAGGGCCGTCCAAACGCCCGAACATGTACGTAAATGTATACAAGGAGAAATAAAATACAATAGACCTTGGTTATAGCGAACCTCAAGGGCCCATCAAATCGGTTCGTTATATCCAAAGTCCGTAATAAGCGACAATGACACAAAAATGCAACATTATACTACGTGTCCCAAAAAGAACTGCTCAAATGAAAATGGTAGAAAGTAGACGAGATTTCATCGATAAAAAAACCTATATTACAATCTTTTTCTTTTGGTTTTCCTCTTTTGCCAAATGTGTTTCCGAATTTGTCAAATGACTTTCCAACCTGTTCAAAGTATAGTAGGCCTGCGGATTGGAGTCATTTGAGAAATTCGGAAACATAATTGACAAAAGGGGAAAATCAAAAGAAAAAGACTGTATCAAGTATTTAAAGTCGGTTCTTGTCCGATGAAAATTGTATCACAAAATCTTTAAACCGGACACTAAATAGCGCACGAAACACTTAACAGCTTCAAACGACGGCGAAACGGTAAGTTTTCTATGCGCTATTTAGTGTCCGGTTTGAAGATTTTGTGATATATTATCAAGGTCGGAAAGGCTTACTTTTTTATGGGCATTTGCATTTATTCCCAAAGAAAATGTTGTTTAAAGGCAAGCGTTCACAGGCTCGCATCGCACGCGTCGCACGCATCGCATAAATGATCTTTTCTATAGTTTTATATGACGCTGCGTTAACTAGGCCGCATAGAGCAGCGATCGCATTACTGAAAACGCGACTAGCATTCTCGAGAGAGCAACTTCTGCGATTCGTGCGTGCGACGCGTGCGATGCGAGCCTGTGAACGCTTACCTTAATTCAGAATTGGCACATAGTTCATAAACTACAGTAAATTTTGTCTCTATAAGCCGATCGACCGATAGATAATTCAAAGAATTTTTATGTAACTATCTCCTAATTTTCGTGAAACAGGCTTGTGGCCTTTGTCACGTCGCATCATTTCGTCGTATATTTTCTTAACTTATATTTTATACGACCGGAATATAATAAAAAAATAATCTGAATTTGATCAATTTAAATCAACAAAACAGGTTTGCAAAGCTAATTAATTTAAAATTAAATTGATTTAAAAATAATACATCTTCCCGAACAAATTATTTTGATTAAAAAAAAAGTTTATCAAAAAAATTAACGAAAATGCAACTTCCTTGTGTTAGTTTTCGCTTAGTTTAGCGTCATAAAGCCCTTAGAAAATGTTTGCCCGTGGACGCCCTTGCCTAACAAAAACGAAAAATTACGACACTGTTTTGAAGTCATTCATACCGCACGCTTCGGTCCCACTTTACAACCGAGCTTTACCTAAATTAATCAGTGTATGCTCCTGTAACTACCTTGTAAATATTTGGTGTAAATAAAGTTAGTTTTAGTGACTTGTTCGTAATTATTAATTTCAAATAAGACACATTACTATTAGTAACGATTTGAGATCGACCTTAAGTGCGACGCGACGTCAACCAGCGCGGTCCAAATTACCGTTACGCACAGCGGTACAGTTTTGCGATTGAACAACTATCAAATCGAACACATATTATAAAGTCAGCAACGCTTTATAAATACAAACAAATGTAACTAAACAATATACATATCGTGGTTTAGGTTTTTTTTTGGTCTTACGTTAATTGGCGGGCAACTTTGACGGCTCATTTACCGGTTATTAAGCGTATGTAAAGCTACATATTAAAATGAAAAAAATTGATTAGCACTTTTTTGCATTCTACTTGACAACTCATTTTTCTAGCGGCACGTGTATACATTAACGTTACGCCATAGGCGAGCGCCCACACCTGCGGCCACGCCGCAAGTTTTGCTTTCTATGGTCTCTTATGTGTCATGTCATACTAATGGTTACGCCGCTGGTTTGATATCTCACATAAGAGAACATAAAAAACAAAACTTCAGGTATGGCGCGCGCCTTAAGCTTCTTTGAGCACATGCGTTTTTTTGCCGCGCGGTAAGTAGCGGCGCCGAAATTGCGGTATAGTTAACTGTAGATCAAATAGGGCACTACACACACACCTTCGGCAACGTTACAGTATTTCACGTTTTGAAGCACCTACGCAGCCCGCGCCGCTGCGATACCGAATACGGGTGTTCATATTGTTATTATACGTCCAAGTCGCCGATGATTTAACTTCGACCTGTAACGCCATAGACAAATATAAGACATCCCATAGGGATTACGGGGAACTGGCAACGTGAAATAGTTGGGCGCTGATGATGGTGTTTTCTAATTTTTAAAATACAAATATTTACATAATTTACACAATAAAATGGTTGAAATTAATATTTACAACATCAATTGGATCCTTTCACGTCTGGTAAGTAACATTTCATTTGATTAATTAATGATAATTACAAAATAAACACGTAACATAACCTCAAATGACAAAAACTTATTTTCAGGAAACTTCAAATAATTAACAAAATAAAACGGCAAATAACACAACATGAAAAGTCTAGCACTGGTTCACCGTAAATGTTCATGCACAAACGTTGATGGATCACTACATCCCAGGATCTCGTCCAAGTGAATACCAATATGTGGACCTGAACTCTACGTCGATGGTTAGCATTGGAAATCAGCATCACCCTCTCGCTGTTTACCCAAATGAAGTGGATCTTATTTGTTGTGGTACTGGAATGTTGTATTGTTGCATTCCGATTCTTTTAATGTGGTTTTGTTTGTAGAATGAAAAGAACTTGCTCGATGTAACGTTTTTGCTTACGATGTACACTTATAGCTGCGTACGATGGTCTCTTTCACTCTGGTATGCTAAACACTCTTCCAAGGAACTTTTTTCATGTAAACGTAGATGTGACTGTTTTTTGTACTGTACGCAGGTAATTATCACTGCAATATGTATAGTGTTTTCTAAAATGTTGCAGGATTAAATTAGCTATTGTATTGTTTTTTTTTGTTGTAAATGCAGAAGGAGCTGACAATATTGTTAATTCCTTCTGCATTAGTTAGTTCCTACAACTAACAATATTGTTAGTTCCTACAATGTTCTTACTAACCAATAATATTCATAAACTGTTGCTTTTGTTCTTATCATTTCATACATTTGAATGTGCTACTGATTTCTTTATACAAAAATAGCAAAACACATTAATTTTATACTGATTGCTCAATATTCATAATGCAAATACATTGATATGAATTTGGTTTCATATTGTCTCTTTTGTATGTATGGAAATGATAAAGCCTTAGTTTAGATTTATTAGACTAACGTCTTTAGTCATAAGACTTTGGTAAATTAACATTGTAATAAATTTGTATCCATAATTTTTTAGTGTTTTCTAAAATCACCGTCCTAAAACGTTTTTTTTGCCATAATGCCATTTAATTTAATGTCGTGAAAAATATATTGATAAGAAATTTAATCTGAAAATGATTAAGGATTAACCGAAGTAATAATATTATTGCTGTGGTTACTCTCTACATATTTTCAAATTAAATTTCTTATCATTATATTTTTCTCGACATTAAATTAAATGATAAAATAAAATTCTGAATAGAAGCCATATTTTAAAAGTGGCGCTATTTGAATAGTTCGGTAGTACCGCCCGCGTCACCGCCACTGTACTCATTGCCAGTGTCAAAGCATGGGAATGAACTGTCTTACATTTTAGGTTTGTTCGTTTGTACTGCACGAAGTTACACTGAAAACAGTTAGGTGTAGTTTTGCACAACGTCACGTGATGTGCAGTGTAGTTTCGTGCAGAAAAAACTTTAGAGACAAACGAACACAATTTAAACATACGTGACAGATGATCAGTGCAGTTAACCTTGCTTTCATCCAGGTAAGAGCATAAAATAATGGATTCTACAAAAACGTATGGGTCTGTTCCATTTGACAGAATTTCAAGCTCTGAACCGTTCAGATCATGCGCAGTATGAAATTTATATTGAATTTTGTGCACTGCTCATGCTCAGTAAGGTTTTGAACGGTTCAGAACTCGAAATCCTGACGAATGGAACAGACCTCACAATTATAACTATACGGTGACAGACGTTGATCTTGTGAATCAGTGCTATATTTTAAAATCACGCGAAAGTGAGTACTTATAATATTTTTAGTGTAAACTATTTTTATATTAATAGTTATTTGTATACCAAGACCGAAATTTAATTTATCTGTCAGTTAGAATGTGTACATTCAACTGTACGTCACATTCCAACTGACAGATAAATTAACTTTAGGATAAACATCGGCCATTAGAAGTGAGATTTTTCAGGTTAGGATATACTGCACTTTCTTGTTCGCACTTTAAACACCGAGCAACAAAGTGCAGTCTAGAGTAACTTGGAACAGATTGCACTGGACAAACGAACGCAATCAGTGCATTTGCACTGTGACAAACGAACGCATTTTTCTGCACTAGGGCACATGGTGTGCACTGGTGTAGACAAACGAACAAACCTTTTGTCTACGTATACGCCATGTAACTTCTTGATTATTCCAGTGAGTTTCAAGTCGAACGACAAATAGTTCTACTATACAGTATGACTCAAAAGGACGGCACCATCACTTAGGCGATCTTTAAAACCATTTATTTGTTCTCAAAAATGTAAAATTTTTCTACGAGCTTTCTTTACGAAGATGTAGGCCTTGAAAGATACGAATATCATGTTGATTTTGTATACTCTCGAATCAACACGATGACCTGCGCGAATTCCGGTTAAAGCTGCCAGTGGTAGTGATATTAGTAAATACATTGTAATACAAAAGAATGTACAAACACGTACGAAGCCAGTTACGTCACTTCAGAAGCACTTTCGTGGGCTTATTTGCCCCTGGGACGAATTTATGTTTCTGCGCATTGTGTTGATTCGAAAGTATTTGGACTCAGATAATGTAATCTTATGTTTTTATTAATGAGAGCCGTAGATAGAGGCATGTAAAATTTTCCTTGTTATTAAGGACCAGTCTTTCCACCTCTTGATAAACTAACTGATGGATAACTACCATGGAAACAATTCACAAAAAACAAGTTATTCGCCGGAAAACTTTAACTGGAAGATGGAAAGACCGGCCCTAAACATAATGAATATTAAGTAATAAAGCAGCAAAAACTCTTTGAAAATATTAACATTATTTTAGATGTAAGGTCGGGAACGGAGCAGCAAAAATTGGATGTCACTATGGTTACTATAGTCTGACATGTGACCTTAATTGAGCATTTGCTTCTTTTAATTTCTGATTTTTCTAAATTCTTTTGAAAGTTGACCGTATTTTTTTGCAAGCACGCCTCGACCTACTCCTTCATCAAATTTTTACTTAAGAAATTTAAGAATAGCTAAATAAAATAAGATATTAAGAGGTGACAATTATTACAATTATTGTCAACAAAAATTAGGGTACCTATGATCAATGGTTTCAAATTAGTAAGTGCCTCTACATGGTGCAGCGTTGCCTATTTGTGATATCTTGAAACATCTATATCTAGAAAACCACGCATCGTGAATATTCTAAGAGTGTTCCTATTAACATTCTCTATCACTACCTAATCGGTGGTGCGACCCTTTTGAATCACACCGTATAACGCGTCATTTAAATTAGTGTTGGGCAGAATCGAGTACTTTCAAGAATCGCATACTCGGTATTCGAGTACTTTCAAGAATCGAATACTGATGCGAGTACAAGTACTCGAGTACAAATACAAGCTCATACAAGTATCGAGGACCGAGAAGGATGAGGATACGTCTTCGATGTCGAACGTCTCGAATACGATTCACTTAAAGGTTGAGTTTTAGAACTTTGCTGCTTGTAATGTAACATGAGAGCTAAGGATGTTCCGATCCGAATCGATTTTGTTGGTGTCGATATTTATGACAACGATATCCGATTTTTTGATCGATATTTTTTACTTTCGATATTTCGATATATCAGAAAATGTCACCGGATCGATTTCGATTTTTTATGCACAATTTATTAGTAATGGCAGTTTTTATAGGACTCGAAGCCAACAGGTTGGTATGCCTCCAGCAAGGTGTATTTATGATTATATTCAGGTTATATTATTAATTTGACAGATTGAAGTATTTCGTATTCATTTTGCTTGTGAAAAATTGAATTAACGTTTAATATTTTTTCTACTCATGCTACATGCTCACCATAATAAACCCTATGTGAAAGTACGACTTTTTCTACCTAACGATGGAAATATTTCCACTTCTAGAGATGATGGCGAAAATAGGACTTATTTTCGTAGCATGAGTAGAAAAAATAGCATGTACTACTACTCAACATCAAGTACGTTATTTTCGTTAGTGAGATTGTCATTGTTTCATCTCACGAAAAAAACGTTATTTTCATATCTTGTTGGCTTCGTTTACATGTAAATATTTTTATTATTACGTAGATAGCAGCGTGCCAAGCAACGTGTGGAACATTTTTATTTAAACAAAATATTACTATGGTAACCGAAACCGAAAATATTTTGAATAACCATGAACTGAAAAATCGGGCCTTCAAAAATTGTTAAATCAAAGATCGATACGTATTTGAAATATCGATTTTTTCTTTTCCGACATGTGGTGTATCGATACTTGACAATCCGATCCGGATCGATCAGAAATATCGATATTTTTGTTACTTTGGAACATCCCTGATGAGACTCATCCAGGACGGCTTTGTCATTCATTGTGTGTATATACTCACAATTTACTTGTTTATTTCTTATACTTGAGTACATATTCGAGTACGAACTCGAGTATTCGAATACAAACTCGGGTATTCAAATACAGAGAGTAGTTTTAAGTACTTTTCGATTCTTGGTATTCGTGGTACCCCATGGTACCCCATCACTAATTTAAATCAGTTATTATTCCGAAAGCGATACGTGTGTCTAGCGATTAGTAGAACGGTTAAGTTATAGAAGTGTTATTTGTTAGACAAATGTTATTCTTGTGCTTTTATTGTGTTAAGCGATTTTGGACATTAGAGCGTTTTTAAAATTAAATGACGATTATAATTTGCGAACCCCGAATTCGTAACAATATGTTCGTTCTTGTCTATGAACCCTTGCATCATATAAACAATCCCTCTTGAATGTTCTCTTTTATTTCGCATTGCTTGAAGAAGACAAAAGGTTTTGTTGTTTTTTATTATGCAATAAGCACTGTTGCGGATACCACTACCTATTACACATGTGTCACCATAACAAACAGGCGACCAAGCGAACATCGATAAGAACTCGATGAGTGTCTAGGCTTGTTCGGGTTCCCGTGAGGACAGGTCCAGAACCGTCAGGAGTATGCGCATAACAAAAAAACTGTCAGTTCTTTTGTGTTGTGCGCATGCTCTGGACGTTCTAGGACGGTTCTAGCCTTCTGCCTACTCGTTATAGTGGTCAGAAGGAGGTCAGAAGGGATTAGAGTGCAATTTACCTTTTATCGGAAAGACATTATTTTAAATTCCGACTCTACATGTGTGTATGTACAGTCGGAATTTAAAGTAATGTCTCTCCAATAAAAGTTAAATTGCGCCCTAATCCCTTCTGACCGCTATAACGAGTAGGCAGACACTCATCAAATTCTTGCCGATGTTCGCTTGGCCGCCTGTTTGTTACGGTGATGAGAACGGATAAGACCCACCCTTTTACATTTTATTGGGGTGATATTACTTTTAATTTTAACTATATGAATACATATACGGCCGTAAACTTTTACGAGCGTGTGGACACCCTCAATAAATTAATCATATTATTTAATTATTGTCATGTAACTTTGCAATAATTAGTGGGTAATTGAAACTTTGTTCGCTTATTTTCATAACCGTGGAATTCATTTTATTATTAGAAATTTATATTCTTCACAAATCTCCCTTTGATTTTCTTCATAAGAAATTTCCATACGTCGAACGGTTTACGACGCCAACGAAATAAACAAGACGTGTTTACGACGACGTTCGTACATACAAAAAAGCAAGAGATAAATTTAATTGTTTACGTATTTAAGCAAGGATTATTAAAGAGCGATGTGTCTCCGTGCGTTCTAATTATATTATAGGAGGCATTTACAAACAAGCGTAGTGAAATTTATTCGCCACTTTTTAAGCGCTCTTTCTAAATGAGTAAACATTACTTTCATTGCATAAATTGAGCACTCCTTTCGCTCTTCATTTTGAAATTCAGAAATAATTGTAACTTCTTATTTTTAACGAAACTTTCGCTTCGCTGAATACAATTTTGTATGAAATACCTAGGTATCTCTTCATCACTAAACTTCCTCTTAATATCGTGTGTCAAGATAGGTTTTATCAAAGTTAGACAGAGAAAAAAAAAACACGTGATTTCGAAACATTTAAACGACTTGATATTAACGACCTATTTTTTATTTCAGAAATGGGTAGTTCTTAAACTTAGCTTTCTACTGATACCAGGTTATTTACCTATATTTCTAGCATTTCTTTCATTAGAAACTTGTTTTTACTACTATTTGAACAATTTAGCCTTCCATTTATAATTTTTGTATAGTAAATGAGCAAAAAGTAAATCCCAGAGTGTATTTATATCACACCTGAAGAAACGTCCAGGTCTACACATTTAAAGTTTTACAATACTCACACTGATACGAGAAAAATAGATAAATATATGAAAAAAGAATTTTCATCGTAGTCAACCATGATTTCATATTTGAAATCTTATAATAATTCTGAATAACTTTTTCAAATAATATTTCCGCGTATCTTGAAAAATAAAGGTACTTTACTCTTATGTCCATTTCAAATATTTTTATTTCCTCGGTATGTGACCACTGGCATTCGAATTTTGATATCTGCATTTTGAGTTTGGGAACTTTCAAATTTATCGTTATAATTTATTTCCAAAAATAAAAGGTTAAAACCATAAAAATTCTAATGATAGTAAAAACAATATTTCTAGTTAAACAAATGTTAGAAATAAAGGTATATAACCCGATATCAGTAAAAAGCTAAGCTTAAGTACTATCTATTTCTGAAGTAAAAAATAGGTCATTCTATTAAAAAAAACTGAGATACTGAGTGCTTCGCAAGTATTGTTTGCCTTGCATAATGCTAAAAGATATTTTAACTTTTTTCATATTTTCATAAAGTCCAAAGTCTTAAGAATATTTTGTTATATACGTATTTTCGTAAGTCTGTGTCATCTCCATAGTCAGAAACATAAGTTCAAAATTTGTAAATTTTTAAGGAATTTTCGAAGAGAAAAATTTTTTTGAAAATAACTGAGTGAAACCTATATACATATATTTATATTGTTGTAATCAGCTCTCCACGGAACATCTAAATTTGTAAAAGTTTACAGGGTGTTCCGTTTAAAAAAATTCTCTCTCTATACACCACCATTTTTTGGAACACCCAGTATAGTTAAAAATAATTTTAAAATGTGCCGCGTGATGTCTAGTATAACTTTCTTAATCTCTTTTTTCTACTTGTTATTTCTATAGGTTCCACAGAAGAAATACACACTGTTGGGACACCCGGTACAATTCCAGCTTAACACATCAATACTCCTTATCACGAAAAGTGAAAAAATGTTCACTGCATTTTAAAAGATACAATTATTAAAGATAAATACGATTCCAGTGTATTGTGGCTAACAAAATATTGGACCAGAAATAAATACATAATGAGCCTTATGAATAAAGTTTAAGCAATTGCTGTTTCTTGAAATTTACTAGTAAATGCTTAATATCTAATGAATAAAATCTTTAGCAATTGCTTCACCTTGTAGCAATTGCTACGACACTAAGGAAAAGCTTATAGCAAAAGGTTCTCCTTAAAAATTTCTAGTATTTCCTTAATGTCGTATGAATAAAGGTAGCGATTGCTTTTTCTATTTAAGCATTTGCTTAAAAATTATTAAGGTTCCTCTGCCCCATCCTTGCATTTGCTTAAATCAGTTATAATTTCGTATTTATCGCATTTGCACGATAATAATGGCGCAGTTCTTTATATTCGTAAACAGAAAAACTATAAAATATGTAACAAATACCTAGAAGAAGATTATAGAAAATTGCGTCAGTTTAACAGCGAAAACAATTGATGACTTGCAAACTATTTTTTAGTGGCGAGAAACGTGGTGGTGCATTGTTAATTATAGAAAAAATGAAAATATTTCTTTATGTGGTATCTGAGCGAAACAACTGTTTCTAAAACCTATACGTTTGTTATGAACAAAATTTCTTTTTGCCAGTTTTATTTCAATCAAACTTTTTTTTCACTTTTCCTTTCCTATTTTCCTTTCCTATTTTCCTTGCAACTTGCCTAGTTATAAGGGAAACATTAAACATCTTCTTGTAGTTACCAGTTATTACTTGTGGGAGGGACGGTTGGCTAAAAATGATGATAATAGAAAGAAGAAATATCTTTTTTGTCTAACTCATAATGAGACTTCTAACTATCTCGATCATTAATTTTATTAAAAATAAGCACCGCTTCGATAACGAATCTAACGTACATGTACCTACTTTAGCTATGTAGATATGCAAATCTGCACAAGTCGTTCTAGCAATTGCTTCAACGAATCCGGAAAGCTAGCAAATGCTTAGGATTTTTATTCATATAATAATCCAGCAATTGCTTTTTCTTAAAGCATTTGCTTTTACAGCTTTTGCTTTTGCTAATCAGTCAATGCTTAAAGCAATTGCTTAGTTTTTATTCATCAGGCCCAATTAACAATGTCCAAAATGCATTCGTTTCACAGTTATAATCTATTCATTATCTATTTACCATCGCAGTATGCCATGAAAATCTAGTGAGAATGTGGTACTCATATAAACTCTTGTATCACAAAATCTTTTAAGCGGACACTAAATCGCGCACTATACACTTAACGTTTCGCAGTCGTTCGACAGCTTCGTCAGAACGACTGCGAAACGTTAAGTGTATAGTGCGCGATTTAGTGTCCGCTTAACCCTTAAGCACCTATGTGGGGTGTTGACAACACCCCAAGCTTTTCTTTTTATTGTTTTTTGTATTTGTGTGTTAGTGAATGAGTCGAAATTGGCAGTACCTTTCATCCATTCATTTCTCTAAAGCAATATAGCCTCACGCATCCTGTTTGATTGATTCGTTTAGTATTAGAATTAAAATTTAGAGCCTCTGCGTAGCTGACTTTTTGATTGAACAATACTTTTCAAGTTATAGTTGTGCAATTATATACAGTTATTCAGTTTTCATTTTCGAATATCATCCTACTATAAGTATGCACAAATATCAACACACCCTGTACAGTACGTTGTTACTTTGAATTTTATTTTTAGTTACACCTGTTTATTATTTAGTTAAATAGTAGTTGATTTAATTTAACTGTATTACCGTTAAACATTTTTATTACTTGTAAATTATAATGTTGATTCCCATTTGTTGAGTATTATGTTAATTAAAAAATTAATATTGTCTTTGTTTACCCGGGGTGTTTACAACACTCCACCTCATTAGTAACGAAATGAAATGCCACATAGGTGCTTAAGGGTTAAAAGATTTTGTGATACAAATTTCATCGGACAAGAACCAACTGTAAACATATAAACTCTGTTCACAAATTAAAAGACCACTGGCGATGTTGCCTTGTGAAAAGTACAACCGGCAACAGTGTTCTAGTTAGAAATTTCAACATAACATTTGACGAGTGCTTCTGTCATTTTGGCATTTAAAATATTTTTCTGCTTTCGAGGCATTGAAATGGCTTGTTAAAATGAATATAAATGTAAACAATATAATAGTAAAATTGATTTGATAAATTACTTTGACATGAAACTTCAAATACCTTGCCAACCTTACTATTTTGATAATGTTTTATAGGGGACTTATGTTTTATACCAACATAATGTAGCAAGTGGTGGTTTTTTAATTTGTGAACAACGTATATGTAACTAAATTTTGACAATGAGGCCCAGTTGTACAATGCCAGTTTAAATTTAAGCTAAAGCTTAAACCCATAACAACGATTATTTCAACAGTTGTAGTTAAGGGGTTAAGCTATGGCTTAAAGTTAAGCTGGAATTATACAACTGGGCCTGAATGTCATGTCGATTTAGATCTTAAGGTTATTCCGAATTAGGCAATGTTGCGATATTTTCCTTTCATCACGAGGTGTATTCACGTCCAAATTCACATATGTACATAAATTGTAAAACGTTTCCCTTCACTTATAATTTTGGCTAGGTTATTTTTCCAAATGTATTTCGTTGATCTATCTGATTTGAATAGTCACAATTTGGCTATGTTAAAATGATAACAAATTAAATCTCTTTAATTTTACCACGATAGCCAACCTACTAACATAAAATAACGGCCTGCTACGATGGTAAGTAGATACTGAATGGATTATAGATTAGTATCTAATAGTGTATGCGAAACAATTTTGTATTTTGTTTCATTTAAAATTAAGTCATTTCTTAAAATATTAAGGCTGTTTTACATTATAACATTTTTTGGTACAAAGTGAGAGAGATAAGCTACCACAGTGAATTCTGATTGGTTGAATTGGTACTTCTCACTCACTTAGTAACAGATTTTAGTTAGAAAATGTTATAGTGTAAAACGGCCATTAGATAGATACCATTTGCCTTTGAATTTCTAAATTGGTTTATTTCAAAAAATATCTTAGGTGACGCTATAAAATATTTATGTGGATATGTAACAAAATATGGTCTTTTAGAATTGGTAATAAAAAAATGGGGGGGGGATCCATTTAAAAAAATTAAAATATTTTTGTACCTCAACGGTACATCATTGTACAAACAAATGTACCACTCCAAAATATAGTAACTTTATAGTAATAATCGACTTGTGAAACGTTTTTTTTATAAAGAAAATATTTTAGGAAATATCTAAGGTGTTCCAGATTTTTTATCCACACTATATTTATATGTATGTGCTCGAGGCACAATAATCGTAAAAGAAATAAAGGATTTAAGACAAGAACGCGCAAAATATACCTACATGTAGGTAATTTTTCTGTTTAAAAATGAAACATATGGTACGTATTATATTGAACACCCTGTACACAATATTGTGCAAGGTTGTGAATTTTTTTAATAAAAACATAGTCACTCACCTCATGTTGCAAAATATTCCAAGATTTAGCAACATTAGTGTCCTTGTAGTAGTTGACCATAGAAGAGTTTAGGCGAGTCTCCAGCATGGATTCGACATCATTACGTCGGAGGTATCCAGCAATGCCCGCCGTTAATTCCAACGTAAAAATAAGAAGCAGCAAGACGGAGAACTAAAATAAGTGAGCGGTTACAGGAAATATTCTCCAAGATGACAATAGCGACGCTTAACTCACCGTAATGACCATACAATGGTTCTCCCGCACGGCGCCGCAGCACCCGAAGAATGCGACCACGAACACGATAACACCGACTATTATCAGCACAATGGGTGCAGATTCAAAACTGGGATCTACAAATTCGGAATAGTGATGGTAAATAGTATGGATCACAGCGCCAACTGTTAGAATTGCGATGCCGGAGACCTGAAAAAAAAACGAACAGGTAGAAAGCAGAAAGAGAGTTGCGAATCTTTTACGTACCGCAAACAGCAAATTAAAGCAAAATAACAAATATTTAACACACGTCATCCCTCCAGACACCATGTTGTTAACTATCGACACTATCGTCTCGAAGAATGTTAAATACAAACACTGCGCGAGATTAACACACCTGCGAGATTCGTAATTTACTCCAACTTATAACCCCTCCTCATGAGCACTCGCAACAGACTAATTTTAAAATTTCAAACGTATAGGGAAATGGAACATGATCCTTGCGTCCCCACCATTTGATTTTACTGTTTTACAGGCTTCTTGTGCACAGTGCACAATCCATCGATAGATTCAATTCATAAGCCCTCTACCAGATACATTGCGGACTAACTCGAATTTCCCGCAGTACGTTTTCAATGATGATCTAATTCTTATAATACCGTGAAATATATTTCCGCGTCAAGCAAATGAACCTCAGTTTAATTTTTTTTATATATAACTTTGTGATTTTGACAAACGGAGAGGACATTTATTTTTTTACGGTTTTAATACTGGCCCTCTATTAATTATGAAATGAACGAATGCAGGGCTGCGTTCAGATTTAGAGGATAGATGCGCCCGGACCTGTGGCCCGGACGTTAGATTTTGTGTACTCAAGCGTTCACATTTTTAAGACGTTCGATAATGGATGTACATCAAAGCCGTTCAGAAATTTAAGATGCGGACGTTCGGGTAGAAAAATTTTACCTACCTCTAGCCGCAGATTTAAAGTTTACCCGACATGCGTAATTTAAATATTTACAGGTTAGGTAAGTTAGGTAAGTCAGTGTATCAATTTATCAACGAGGTTAAGTTACTATTTACGGATGTTTACAATGACAAGTATGTGCGTTCGTTTTTAAAGAATAAGGACGAACTTTTTAACGGTCTTTGTCCAGACGTTTACCTAGCTTACACTCTGTAAATCTGAACGCAGCCCAAGTATTGCTAGGGTCACCTAGGGTTACCAACAAACGAAGACTATAAAAAGAACCGACCTGCCTGCACAGTACGTAAAATCAATTGACGTTAATTCTATAGAGGTTGTATGCATAGACAAAATAAACCTAGACATTTCACGCAAATGCATGACCTTGAAAGCGGAAATTAGTTTATCTTCCAAAAACATGGTGGCAGCAGGTGTAAATAAAAACGGTAAATGACATAAAACTGAAATTATTATCTGTCATTTATTTAGAGCGAAAAATGTTTGATTCTTTGAATTGTAGTGTGAAAGCACCGCAGCGCGGGCAAGAACTTCGTTATGGAATATCTGGTAGTAGCAGTGAATTTTTGGGTAAATAAAGCTTTACCTATGTTAGCTTCTATGGATTTTGTGAAAAATTTTCAGAGACAGAAAAGAGAAAAATTGGAAAATAACTATTAAAAATATTATGTGCAGTTGGGAATATTTAAAATCACAAGGATTTCAATAGGTTTGTCCGATTTGTCCATTCGCGTCATGTTACTTGTCGCAAATGTCCGTTCGGTTTGTTTTGCTGTAAACTGTTTGCGTTAAAGTGGCTGTTCGATTTAAGTCACGTAGATTGCAGTTTCGAGACTGCATCAAGAATTTTAAATCTGTGAGCTGAGTAGATTTAAGCAGTAGCAGCGAGTCTGACGCGTGCTTAATCATTACCATTTTCGTTGCCTCCAAAAAATTGGATGCAAGTTTACAGCGGCGTCTAACTAACATAACGCCAACGTCCAAATCGAACAAACCATATTATATACTTGGTAGAAGACTCAATCAGTACCCGCTAGAAAGTTTATTTGGACAAATTAGAAGTAATGGAGTGAGATACAACCATGATACATCTTACAACCAGTGGTCTCATAGGAGCTTTCAAAACCATCTTAATCGATAATTTAGTTGCAAATTATAATCGCACATTTGATTGTAAGGATGATAAAGGGGAGTATTTATTTTTCAATTTATAATTTCTTTTTTTCATGAAGATGATATAGCAAAGCCACTGTTCAGTTCAAATTTGTTTCCAGAAAGAATCATTTCCAGTGTTGTACCAGAAAGTTCTCCACATGAAGATTTACTAAAACGTCTTTTATAAAAACATATATGGCTGGTTTCACTGTAAAAACGCTGAAATCATTAACGTATAAATGCACACGTACACAAGACTTATTTTATTGTATTAGACAGGGTTAGTATTATAATTTCTAATAAAAATCATTCTTGCTTCAATTTAGTTTCAAATTACGATACCTAAATCATTACTTGTCATTTTTGAAGTCAGCTTGAAAGCAATTTAAAATTGCCGCGGTTTGTGCATTAGTATTCTTACAAAATGTAGATGGCATCAAAACGTTTTAAAGAAATATATTGCCGTTGTAAGTCTAGGTTTATTTTGTCTATGGTTGTATGTATTATGATGCACTGTACTACTTATTTTATATGTACGTAAATATAATTTGTTTAATCAAACTGTGTTTTCAGTTTTACAAGTTATTGCTGGGTTTCACCAACACTAAATACATATAATCATTCACTAAAAGTAAATATTGCTATGGTTACACATGGTAAAACCATAACAATATTTATTTTTAACGTATGATTATATTTATAGTGTTGATAAATGAAAATTGAATATTGAAATATCAAAGGTTATATTTGGGTTTGGAGCTATGGTTACTTTTTCCCCTAATTGTAGAGGGCGCTTTACAAGGTATTCCAACTTTTTATTGACTGTCTCATCTATTTATGTATTATCTATGCTCCCAGTGATCAGAGAGTTCAAGGTAGGGATGCCGATTTTTTGTCAAAAGCATCGATCTTTGAATCGATTCAGATCGTGTCTGTCAAATATCGATTCAAGTAAAAATCGTGCAAAAAAGAATAGATCTATCCAAGATCGATTTATATTTCTCAAAAATTAAACACAAAGTCAAAGTTCACAAGCTTTTATTAAAACAAAAATAAACTTCACCCCTAAACTCACTTTACAATTTAGTCGGCGTCTAACAAAATGAAAGAATCACCAAAAAATACTTACTGCCATGAATGAACCTAACCGTAACCTAACAAACACGGAACGAATATCAACACGAACACCACACACACTGCCCATGAACTAGTGATGGGATAATTCGAATTAAAAATAACCTGTCATCCGATTATTGAAATAACCTGTATAATTCGATTATCAGATTTCATAATTCGAATTAAAAATAATCGATAATTCCAGAAATCAGGTTGAAATTAGGTTCGAGTTTCCGTTGTAAAGAGAATTTAGAATACCGATTATGGTTAGTACAGTTAATTTTTTCTTTATTTGCCGATCGATCCATCGATAAGTTAAAAAACTTTTATGTAGCTATCTCCTTCTAACTTTCGTGAAACTGCATTGCGGCTTTTGACATGTCATGTCATTTCGTGGTATATTTTCTTAACTGAGATCTATACGATCGGCATATAAAGAATAAACGAACTTTAGAGTATAATTCACGCTCAACTCTACAGATTTGTGGAACTAAACAGAAGTGAGGATAACAACAGAACAAAGTAAATGGCGCAAGGCAAGTCAAGACTCAGAGCTAAAATGAATTAGAGAACATTGGGAAAAAGTTTAATATTAATTTACAAAAAATACTGAGTTGAATAACAAACATTTTGTACTAAATGAAATAAATGTATGAATATGCAAACTATAAGTAATAAATATTAAACAAAATAATAACAAAATTCCTTAGCAGCTGAAAATAAATAAGTAATAAGTAAAGTCTCCAACTCTCAAACCCGAATGCATAGGCGCTTCGATGCCGCGTATGGCACCGATCGAATTACGGCGCTACAAACATTATTTCTTCGATATAGCGAGAATATTTTGGTCAACTTTATCACATTTTATTTGGTTATTTGCTGTATTTTTGACCATACGATATAATTAAAAAAAAAAAACCAAAACATTCGTTTAAATAAAACTCGTTATATCTATGCATCACGCAGCCGTAAACCGCAATGGATACACAGCCAGTCGACCGATTGAGGGTTTACAGTGCATCGGCGCGAGCAGCGAATAATATACAACTGGACGGACAAACGGAACTTTCTTTTGGAGTCTTTAGTAATAAGTAGTAGAATAAGAGATCATTTGGAATCGAGTCGAAACAGAGGCGCATGTGATTTGCGCAGCTTAACTTGTCATCGTATCGAATTAAAAATAATTCTAATTATAATCCGATTATTGAAATAATCCGATTACGCCCATCACGACCATGAACACAGAACCACAGAGAATGGCCAATCTTCTCAAAGTGAATTTCCTACCACATTTACGAAAATTTTCGGTTTGCCCAACTCAAGTCAAAAAATAACTTGAATATTATCATTTTATTTTCGATTCGATTTCGTAAAAAATAAAATCGATTCAATAAGATCGAGTTGAAAAAAAGATCGAGAAAATAATCGATATTTTTAACAGAAAAAATCGATCTTTTGAAAAATCGATTTCTGAATCGGCATCCCTAGTAGGGATGCCGACTTTTTGTCAAAAGCATCGATCTTGGAATCGATTCGGATCGTGTCTGTCAAATATCGATTCAAGTAAAAATCGTGCAAAAAAGAATCGATCTATCCAATATCGATTTATATTTCTCAAAAATTAATCACAAAGTCAAAGTTCACAAACATTTATCAAAACAAAAATAACAAAAATAAACTGCACCCCTAAACTCACTTTACAATTTAGTCGGCATCTAACAAAATGAAAGAATCATCAAAAAATACATGAATGAACCTAACCATAACAAACACGGAATGAATATCAACACGAACACCACACACACTGCCCATGAACACAGGACCACACAGGTGGCCACTCTTCTCAAAGTGAATTTCCTACCACATTTACGAAAATTTTCGGCTTGCCCAACTCAAGTCAAAAAAGAACTTGAATATTATAATTTCATTTTCGATTCGATTTCGTAAAAAATAAAATCGATTCAATAAGATCGAGCTGAAAAAAAATCGAGAAAATAATCGATATTTTTAACAGAAAAAATCGATCTTTTGAAAAATCGATTTCTGAATCGGCATCCCTAGTTCTACGTCAGTGAACTGTCAAATATAACAGTTTCAGAATTTTTCTGCTTGTAAGTTTAAATTCGAACATTTGTTTCTTCAAAAATCTGTTTTCTCTCTACTTGTATTATCGAGAGCAGGTTAAGCTACTCTTGCATATTTGTCTTTTGTGATTGTCACAAGCAAAAATTGTATTTTGTTGGAGTACAGGCCATGTACAGGCAGTCCTGCGACGTGTACTAAAAAAAGTACTTGCGGAAATTCGAGTACGAGTATCAATATTTTTACTTAAGAGTACGGTACTCGTAAGTAATGTAACGATAAAAAGTATAAGTACTAGTAATACTCGAAAAAACATCAGAAATTAGAGTAATCGAGTACGAGTACTCGTATTTATTATTAAAATTATACTATGTTAATTAAAAATTTGCATTTTATTTTTTCTTAATACCAATATTTTAATTATACAAATCAGTATAAAAAAAATCATTTCTGTAATCAGACAACAGCTTTAATTCAATCAAACAAAACAAATAAAAATATTTCCATTCCTAACGATACATAAAACAAAACTATTTATTTATTTTTTTGCTTTTATGCAATCAGACAACATCTTTAATCAAACAAAACAAATAAAAAAATATATCCATTCCTAACGGTATATAAAACAAAACTAATTTTACGACGTGCGATGCAAGGACGTTCTTAATGCCTTATATATCTTTTTAATTCGTATAGGTTTATATTAGTGATGGGCATAATCGAATTATAATTCGAATTATTTTTAATTCGATACGATGACAAGTCAAGCTGCGCAAATCACATGCGCCTCTCATTTCTACTCGATTCGGAATGATCACTTATTTTATTGCTTATACTACTTATTTAATTATTTATTTTCAGCTGCCAAGGAATTTTATGATTACTTCGTTTAATATTTATTATTTATAGTTTGTTTACACATTCATATATTTATTTCATTTAGTACAAAATGTTTGTTTTTCATCTCAGTATTTTTTTAAAATTAATATTAAACGTTTTCCCAATGTTCTCTAATTCATTTTACTTCTGAATCCTAACCTGCCTTGCGCCTTTTACTTTGTTCTGTTGTTATCCTCACTTCCGTTTAGATCCACAAATTTGTATAGAGTTGAGCGCGAATTATATCCTAAAGTTCGTTTTTTCTTTATATGCCGATCGTATACATAGATGTGAGTTAAGAAAATATATGATGAATTGACATGACAAAAGCCGCAACGCCGCGCCGTTTCACGAAAGTTAGAAGGAGATAGCTGTATAAAAGTTTTTTGACTTATCGAAGGATCGATCGGCATATAAAGAAAAAATGCACTATACTAACCATAACCGGTCTTCTGAATTCTCTACACAACGGAAACTCGAATCTAATTTCAACCCGATTTCTCGAATTACCGATTATTTTTAATTCTAATTATGAAATCTCATAATCGAATCATACAGGTTATTTGAATAATCGGATGACAGGTTATTTTTAATTCGAATTATCCCATCACTAGTTTATATTTACTCGCCAATCGGAGTCAGCTTTCAACGATCAGCGGACGTGAAATAGTGGAGGGAGAATAAATATGGAAGAAAATTCGGGAATCCCGTACTCGTAAAAAGGTCACAACTTGACGAGTACTTTTTACGAGTATACTCTAATGTTTTCAACAAGTGCAAGTATTAAGTCCTCCAAACGAAAAGTACTTACAAGTACTCAAAAAAGAGTACTTGTAAGTAGTACAAAATTTGAGTAAAAGATTCGTGCACTTGCCCAGCACTGAGTACAGGACATGGAATTTCAAATAGTTGTGCACAGGTTTTTGTATTTTCCAGGAGAGGTAAAATTTCAGGAATAATATCTGTTAATTGCTTAACAATTCCTACAAATTTATTACTGGGATAGTTTAAACTTCCTCTGTCCTGAATCATAATAAGTTTCATCAACGAATCAGATAAGAAAGAAAAGGTTCTAAGCAAGTATTGCAGTGAAATTTGTTGCCTGTTTTCTTAATTATGTAACCAGCTAAGAATGCCACAGAAGCAAAGTAAATACTGTCATCAGGTAATATTTTTAAAGATACGTACGTTTAGAACTTGAAATTTTAAAATATGAGATAACTCTTCCTTAACTTTTTGTTCTTCTGTAGCTACTGGTTTGAAATTTTCCTGACGTGTGTAATCTATATTATCAGCAATATTAGCAGATGTCAAAGCTTTGACGAATCCACAACGTAAAATTTGCTGAAGTGCATATTCTGCCGCTCTGACTTCAGTCATGTCATTTGAACCACCTCCAAGACGAACATGAGAAAATAGGGATTCCACTACAACTGAACTATGAATGTGTCAATACATAATAAAATCTGATTTGTCACAAAAGAAATTTAATACAGAGGCTGTAAATTGTAAACCAAGGGCCGTTTCTGTGGACAGTCCTTGAATAGCTGCAATTTGCTGAACTTTTTTGGATATCATCAATGTAATGTTGCAATGTGACTTCTAACCAATATAATCTTTCTTCTGTAATATCAACATTTGGTGCAACACTGCTGTCCAGAGAATGAATATAATAGGTATATTCGTTTTAGACGACTTGAACTGCCCCAAGTCACCTACGTCAACGAAATGTGCGTTCGTTTTAGATTTTCGGCCTGCCGGATTTGACATTGACATATTCGTTTTAAGCCGTTTTTTGGCGGTGCACTATTTTGAAATTATTTCGTGTGTTTCGAAACGTGCATTTTTTTAGCGTTGAAACAATGACGTCATGTTTTGAAACGGCTGCATACATTTCAAAACGCTGTGAAATTACTTTTTGAAATTATTTCAAGGTGGAGTGGGGGTTAATAGTAACAAGTTAAGTGCTACACATAACCTGCAAACCGATTGTGTTTTGAAACGGTATAGCAAAGTTATTTCAGCGGGATCAACATTAATGACGTCAAAATTAAAACAGTTTTGAAACAGCACCAATCGGTTTTAAAACAGTTTTGTACGCCAAAAAACGGCTTTAATTGCCACTACGGCAATGCTGGTGTTGACCTACTCGAGAGTAGGGTCTAGTTGCGTCAGCCGCAGGTTAACCTTAATTTTTAGTTTTATTTCAGTTGTTTGTTACTACGGATGTCACATATGTAGTGCGATTTATGTATATGTTCGCTGCCAAAACATTCTCGCTGTATATGTTCATAAGTAAATACAAAATTCTATGTGATTCTATGCCCGAATTCATAATACTTTCTTGAGACTTCCTTAAATAAAATCGGCGTAGGGCGTAGGCCATTATGCTCATAAAAATAAATAATACAAAGTCGTAATATAAAAATGAGTTTAATATGTTAAATTAGTGAGGTTACGTAGTTATTAATATTAACTTGTCAACACAAAATCTATTCGTTTTAGATCAATTTCTGGTACAACCACAACTTGACCTATATGTGCACTAATTACTTGACGATGACGTTATTGTGGCAAACCCAGGATTTCTAAAACGAATATACCTAGTGTGTTCGGTTGGAAATATTGTATTCTTGAAAGAAGTGGTACATATTCTCCATATAATGAATAAAATTTAATTTAGTAGATTGTTTATCCAATTGTTCCTTTAATTCTTTAACCTTATTAAAATTTTCTGAATACTTCTCATTAAGTCTTTTTCATTTTAAAGTGTAGACATTGTTTTGATATTGCAAATCTGAAATTTGCTGTGTGGATATGGAATCTACTTAGATCTCCTTAGAATGGTTTTCTGCTAAATATTCTTAATAATTAACTTCAGAATTTAAACAAACCATAAGATGATATAGTGAAATAAAATTTAGGAAAAAATTCTTGCAAATAGCTAGATGGTACAGCTTCTTTAGTAAATCCAGTCTTGTTTTTATAATTTTTAAAGATAAATTCGTGAAAATGATTTTTACAAATTACAGAAGAAATCGAAAAAGTACACTAGAATTGTTATTTCTAATTAGGTAGGTACCATAAATTTTTTCATTGCTTCAAGCTACTTAGTTCGAAGCGGAATTGCATTAAGAAATTCAAACTGGATTATTTTCGTTGCCATAAGCAATACATTTTCTAATCATTATATAACTATTGTTAAATTACATTCTGATCCCAAGACAATTCAAAACTAATTTTAGCAATACGAGATGATTTTAGTATTCTCACAATTGATGTAGAATTAATTTTTTAAAATTACCGCATTTAAAAACGATCTTGCGGGTTTAAGTTTAAAGTGACTTTCATAGATGACGTTGGTCACCGTATGATCATTAGGCTCATTAAAGCATATTTCGTAAAAAGAGGTCTGTACCAGTGCAGGATAACAAACTTATTGCTTCTCCTTAATGCATTTAAAAAAATTTGCAACGATCTTGCGGGTTTAAGTTTAAAATGACTTTCATAGATAACGTCGGTCACCGTATGATCATGGCATGCTTTACAGGAACAAGTTTACAGGCGAATTGAAACCAAGGTTACTAAAAAGACAGGTTGCCTGGTAACTTTCAACGTCACTGCAACGTCACTCAGTAGGCCCATTTAATGCATATACACAAATAGATGGCCTACTGAATGACGCGTCACTCCACGACTTACCAGGCAACCTTCTCTCTTTAGTAACCTTGAATTGAAACGTCAACACAAAAGTCACTAGATAACAAACAAAAATTTTGAAAATTACTTGTAATTAAATTTATTTCTTGAATGTTTAATATATTTTCCCACGTGTTATGTAATTTGAGATTCATAAAAGTTGTAAATGTACGGGAGTTAACACTCGGAAAGCATTAGCATCTGTCAACTTTATATTGATTTTTAAATTGCCGACACTGTTAATTTAAAAACAACAGAAAACAAAATGGTCGGCAGTTCTAACTTATATGTCAAACGCTGAAGGGTTTTATACATTTAACATTATTAAATCGATACAAACAAGTTCATCGCTTTCCCATCCCAAAAGTGTTAATAACTATGCCACAGTTTTGTATGTGAAGGTTATATGTAGTCGGCCATGTTAAAAATTCTAGTACTTAAACTTAACATCTGAAACACTAGATAGCGTGTAAAACGCGCCAAAAATAGAGTGCCTTAAAAGAAGAGTGTAGCCATACGTGAAGTCGATTTCTATTGGTCGCGAGCGATTTTCGACTTTATGTACAACCTCAATCAAAAGTAATGAAACGCTCAAAACCGAAACGCTGTAGTCAGAGAGAGAAGATACCGAGTGAGATGAAGTCTTATGGCGAACGAATGTTTCCGAAGTTCTTCGGAACCCCACAACACGTTGCGCTCTCTCTAACTCGGCATCGTTGCACTCTGACTACAGCGTTTCGGTTTTCAAAGTTTCATTACTTTTGATTGAGGCTGTACCAAGGTCGGTAGCCATGTTTGTTCAAATGTGTTACTGCAAGAGGTTATTCAAAATTAACTTAAATTGTGACGATTTCTACAGTGCTAAATTGATTATTCAGGTGAGTACTTTTTGATATTATATGCGTTGTTGAGACTATTGTTAATTTTGGCACTTTTTAAACGGAAATAATTACATAACCACAATCCTGACTAATACTAATAACTACATAAAAACTAAATAAAAATGTACTATAAATATACTTAAAAATAAAGCTGATATGTTTTTCTTTATTTAAATGTAATTAAGGTAATCATCACTCGCAGGAAATAACATGCAATCATAAACGGAGTGACCACTACTTAATTTTGAACTTGCCTCCTCAATTCAGAACAAACATGGCGCCTGTATGGCCACACTCTCATCCTAGGCACTCTAGCCAAAAATAAGGTACTAAATCAACATACTCATGGCCAGCTACATTAACATTCACTGACGTGTATGTATGGCCGTTTCAATTCGACTTTTAAAATTTTTGACGGTACTCCATTCAGCGCCTCTTGTGAGTTTTTAAGTAATTGCAGTTGTCATGAAGTTACTGTCAGTAGTTTTGTAGTATCTTTAATAGGGAGCGCTGAGGGGAGTACTCCACGGCATGCTTTTTCGAACCAAATTTTAGGCGAATTGAAACGGCCATACATACACGTCAGTGAATGTTAATGGAGCTGGCCATGACATACTTCGTATTGGGAAATACGGCACGTGTGAGGGAGCCACCGTAGACAAGTAATGCGTTTTGTTTACATTTGATTTGTTTGTGATAAAGTGTTCAGGTAAACAACATTTCAGTGTACTTTTTGTAAAAAAAAATATTGTTATTGTTTTGCAAATTATTGCGAGTTCATTAGCAATATTCAGATTAATTGTTTCTGCAGACCACGGTGCTTCAGACTCTAACATCTATACTTTATTATCAACAGATTTAGGAGTTCTGCTTTTCGTATTTAAACTTTTTGGAAAGTTATATTTTCCAAAAACAGTAACTATCATTTGGTAAGTGCCAACCATAATATTCTACACTTAGTTAAGCAAAGTATAACAAATTTATAGGTTAGTGCAAGAACCTGCATTTTTCGTCGAAAACAATAAATAAGAATGCAATGCAATCGTTAATCCTTCTAGAATGGCAATTAAAAACACAACAGTTTGTTATGCACTGTTTTAGGAGGCACTTTTAAATAAAATTAACAGAAAGTGTAACACATACGGCGTATTAGTTTTAACGTGTTTTACCTGATCTGATCACTAGAACTGCTCGTAATGAACCTTGCGTATTCTCCACGTTATATTCTTTGCGTTCAGTTTGGTTAAATAGATCAGATAAAACGAATTCAGCTGTAATCTAACGTAAGTAAATACAAAACATAGACCATTACTTGTCTATGGCAGTTCCAGTTATGACCACCAGAGGGAGAGCAGTTTACTGAAATCCCCAATAGAGGTAACGCACAGGGTTGTCAGTATGGGCGATTTGTCGCCAATTGGGCTACCTTGAACATACGTTTTGCGACATAAAATACAACTTGGCGACAGGCGACTTTTTGGGCTACAATGAAATATAATTTAGGCGATTTGGGCTACTCAAGCTGAGTTCGTTTATTCAACTCACTCTATTTACTCTTTTCGTACTTTTTTCTCGCTTCTATATATTGTGTCAAAATAACTTCGTAGTTACTCTAATTTTATTCCATCTGCACCGTATGAATAACCGATCTCGGCTTTATTAAACAATGCTAAAATGAATCGAGAAATCAGAAACATGTTCAAGGTAATCAAACTCACATAAGTTGTTTTTATTTGAATGTTGGCTTAATGTAGAAAACAGATTTATTTTTAATTCCGTCTAATTTTATTGGAATATGAAGTATAGGCGTTTGATTTTAAGATCGCAGCGCTACCGTGGATAAATCTGAACCTCTGTAAGCTACATGGAATTTTTGTAATGCACGTGTTAAAGTGCGTACTAATACAAATACACAAGTTGATTTAATGTGAATGTCACATATAACACAATTCTGATACATCATACACTCAGGATCGACGCCAAAACACGATTTGTTGTGTAGCCATGGCCAGCAACATTAACATTCACTGACGTGTATGTATGGCCGTGTCAATTCGCCTAAAATTCGGTTCTGGAAAACATGCCGTGGAGTACTCCCCTCAGCGCTCTCTATTAAAGATACTACAGAACTACTGATAGTAACGTAATGGCAACTGCAATTACTTAAAAACTCACAAGAGGCGCTGAGTGGAGTACCCGTCAAATTTTTAAAAGTCAAATTGAAACGGCCATACATACACGTCAGTGAATGTTAATGGAGCTGGCCATGTGTGTAGCATACAAGGGTTTGTTTAGTTGACACCAGTTGGCGAACGCTTAGCTGCAAACTCCAATACGTCATTTTTTTTTTGTCAATCGATTGATTGATATAGTATTATTCACAAGAGAAGACCGTTGTGTCATTACCTGGTGTTGCATCAACAGACTTATGAATCATAACTCCGTCCTTTTTTCTCATTCACCGTTAACAAAGAAATAATACTGAAATAATTGTCGATTCTTGCTTCGGCGATTGATTACGCAGCACTCAAGTTCAAGTTTCATTTTACTAAAAAAAGAGATATAAGATATTAAAAAAATATAAAAATACCAAAAGCAAATTTTTGCGAGATACCGGTATGTTTGTGTGTTTTCATAAGCATACCACTACATTTTTGCGAGAAAAGGTATCATAGGGGAATCTCAGATGACGTCATTATTGAACGTCAAATAACATACCGAATGTAACACAGGTCGCGAGGTATGTTACTTGCGGTATGAGTATAAAGTTAGATTATTGTTAGGTACTGTGGAATACCGTTCGCCTCTATATTTTTTCTTAATAAGGCAATACTTTTTATTTGTGAAAATTACATGTAGGAAATAATTAAATGAGTTTTTCTTTACGCGAAAAAACTTATAATAAAATAAAATTCCATTTTGATGTACTCATTTGACCACTGCTCATGATGTAGTTCATGTTTCAAGCTTAATTTTAAAAGGTATTTTCTTAAAACATCATCATTTCTATAACATTAATTGTCGGGGTAAATCATATACGCAGTACAATAGAACTTCAAAGTTCTCTACGATTTGCTGGAAAGCCACCAATTTTATTATGAACACAATTTTTAAAATAAACTGTTTTAAATCATTACACGCATCTGCAATAGACCATACCAATACATATTTTTTTCGTTTTCTCGAATGAAGCGGTAACACAAGAACTTAGCAGTGGGGGGTTAAATTAATATAACCATACGCATTTAACCATACCGTATCATACCGGTATCTCGCAAAAATTTGCTTTATGAATGCAACGTGACCTCCGGCTGCGAGAAGTAAAGTTGTTTTATAATGAAAATCACGGAACTTATTTCTCTTTTTTTAGTAAAATGTTATCCTTTGTTTGAAGAATTTTGTCCAAATTTCGTTAGATTTTGGCCAAAAACATAAAGAATCCCTTTTTCCCTTTATGACCTCTGACTTCCGTAGACATGGCAACACTGTTTCGACTTCATGTCTTTATTAAAAGCTGCGTTCGTTTAATCACTCCGTATAGGGTTGGAGTAAAAATAGAATGAGAGGGAAGCTCTTTTGATACAAGTTAAAGTGAGAGAAAAGTGCGGAAGAGTAAATAGAGTGAACGGATTTGAATAAACGAACGCAGCTAAAGTAGGCGATTTGGGCGACATCAGTTACTGTGGCTGGCGACTTGAAATGTGAAAATACTGGCAACCCTGGCTAACGCATTTAAGTGATTTTTTTATATCTATCCTTGTCGCACATTATTCTAATCTAGGGATAAAAAAACAGTTGGAAATATTTGAAGTGATGTTTGTCAAAGTTACTTACTGTCAGTGGTTAAGAAAGTTGAGTTTAAATATCGCATCCTAAACTTTTATCGCATGACATTTAATGATTCCGCCTTTTCCGTAAAAGAAAAATTCTGAACTTCTTAAAATAACAACTTTTTGACTGGTAAATAACTTAACTAGACATAACCTAATATACTTTTAAATTGAGAAACCATTGACATTGCGGTAAACAGAATTGCCGAAATTGTTGTCTTCCTTATTGCACTTGTGACGATTGTATTCGTTATCTTTGTTTCTCATTGTTCTCCCGAGAGGAATGGGTTTGCGTTATATACCTGAACAGAGTGTTGATTTAGGGCCGTTTTCATAATAGTGCTAAAGGAGACTTTAATTTAAAGTCACTTTAAGCATAGGAAAACTAATGTATTTTTATAGGTTAAAGTCACTTTAAATTTAAAGTTCTATTATGAAAACGGCCCTTAGTATCTTAGTGTAAAGGGGTTAACATTAATAAAACTAACCCTGTACCTACTAGGAAACGTTAATTAAAGGTTTATATTTGTTGCCCGAAAAATAATTTCATTGATTTTTAAAATTAAAAATAAATAGTAATCAACGCTTACTGAAAAATGGGAAACTAAAAACGCACTCGCCTTCTTATAAATCGGTTTATTTATTTTATTCAAGTACCCTTACCAGTGGATAAAGTATACACAAACAAATCACATTTCATATATACACTGTATTCATTTTCGCGCCACAAGTGGAACAATAAACAAAAGGTATATGTAAAAACAATGTGCTCGAACATTTTTGCTAAATTCAGTTGAAAGAAAAAATATATAAATACAGCCAGCAGACACCAAACAAGTTAACAATGAATTAAATGAATGAAGTATGAGGTCATTCTAAAATATTTTACATTTTAAATAAAATAGAATCAACTGAATACTTGCAGTAAGCATGATTTATTTATGCTACAACTTTCCTTATTATTAATTCAACTAATACAATTGTCAAGTAGGACATACTTGTTTATAAATAGTGCGTTTAATAAGATGTCTGTCTGCTAAACTCGTTTTTTATAATGTACAAAATGAACTGTTAATCGAATATGATTAGACTGTATACGAGTCGATTAGAGATTAGACCCCATACAATAGCTCTGAATAAGTAAAGTGTCGTACCTCGATAGCTATGTGTTATAACATTTGCAACATTTTTCTACAAGTATTGGTACGGATATATCCTGAGTTACTCAATCTACATAATTATATACAATATAAAATTAATTATACACTAAATAAATAATAAAACACTGTTAGACGTATAAAACAATAGTGCCGACCTGGAAAATAACAGCCTCTTATAAATTGATTTCTGCAGATATGCCTAGCTGTTATATAGGAAGAATAAGGCTGCAACATTTATAATCTGCAAGAGTAACATATTACATATGCTTTCTGGCTATTACAAATTTTACAATATTTTTTTTTATTTTATGCATTTATTCTTTCACTTTTGCATGTATAAAGACGATTGTCAAAGTTCTTTAAGCAAGGCCGACTTTGCAGTTTTAAGTTTGTCCAACCGCTTCAACAAATGAGTGTTGGACGTTTCCAGTTCCTCCGCCCTACTCAATGCTTCCCGTGCCTAAAAAAACATGCAAATTAATTTCCATATTTGATACAATGTTGGAAGTGAAGCATTTGAACATGTAGCAGCAAAACAATCAAAAATTCCTGTACATTGGTAAAAAAAATCCACCAATTGAACCACAGTAGCCAATTGTATACTAAAAAAAATGATGATGATATGAATGAAGGTTTTTTTTTAAAAAAAGATGGTTAAATTCTAAAAAAAAAGTAACTTGAATGACTGCAGAGGTTAATTAAAGCCAACAACCCAGACAGATGTAGGTCAATATGTTTTGTAAAATATATTTAAAAAAAATGGAGTAAAATCTCCAGCTAATTAATTTTAAAAAGTGTAGATTATTTATATGTGAAGTAATGTTTTGAGAAATTTCAAAAGTCATTAATCAAAATGAGGTAAAATTTACAAAGAAAATAAAAGGCTTTGAAATTTATAACATTTTAATTTAATATTACCATGACAAAAGTGGTTATACAGGGTGATTCAGGCAACCCGTTCACGGACTTCCCATTTGAATTGCTTTTTCATATTTTGGATTTATAGATTACCGATAACGATCTATTTAACTGTAATATTTTCAACTTTCGGACACTTCCGGTTATACCGGAAGTTGCTGTCAACTTTCTTATTTTAAATGGAACACCCCATTTTTTATTGCTTTTTTGAATTCCTCCCAGAATTCTAAACCAATTTTATACCACATAAGATACAAGAAAAATTAACTGTTTCCGAGTTATTTCAATTTTTTATTAAAAAATTCAATTTGTAGTACCTCGTTTATGATAGTGCCATTTTTATAAAACAAAATCCATGAAGTTAATTGAAGTTAATACTGAAAAGTGAAAAAATCGATATGTCAAAGATAAAATCATCAATAGCAAGTAAACGGTGAGACATAGGTATAGGGAATGCTAATACAGAACGAGGGGAACATTTAATTCTATATCACATGGCATAAAAATATACCGGGTGTTCTATTTAAAAAAAAAATTACTTTTGGATAGTTGAACTTGGTCCGAATTGGAGTTACTTTTTAACTACCCTGTAAATAATTAAGTATAAAGTTGAATATAATCTGGAAGCCTTTTAATGTGGCCGGTATAACCGGAAGTGTCCGAAAGTTGAAAATATTACAGTTAAATAGATCGTTATCGGAAATCTATAAATCCAAAATATGAAAAAGCAATTCAAATAGGAAGTCCGTAAACTTTTAATGAACGGGTTGCCTGAATCACCCTGTATACAATTAAACAGAGTTAGGTTTAGTTGTACAAAAGATTTAAGCCAAGGTTATATTTAAGCCTAAGTTAGAATGTGACACATTATGATGTATAGCATTTTGTGTGTCACAACTTAGGTTTACATTTAATCCTGGCTAAAATCTTTCATGCAACCCAGCCTTACTCCCCTATTCTGAAACTCATAACGTTTAACTCATAACGACATTGTTAGATACCAATAATCGTTAAGTGACATATTTTGACCAATCAGTACATAGAAATGTGTTGTATCTAAGCACTGATTGGTCAAAACATACCACTTAACGAATATTGGTATCTTACGATGTCGTTATGAGTTACAGAATAGGAGGGTTAGGCTGAGTTGCACCAACGTTGTTGTTAACTAATCCTAGATTAAACATAGGACTTTATTCGCTTTAATTAGAGATTAACTTTAATCGAAGTCGGTGCAACTCAGCTTAAATGTTCCAAAAAATCTTACTTCCAATGCCAAGGGTCGTTTTCACAATAGAACTAAAGGAGACTTTAATTTAAAGTCACTATAAGTATAGGAAAACTAATCTGTCGATTCTCCTTGTATCTGTAGCGTTCTGTAAGATCTGTAAACCTGTAAGTCAATTATTAACATATGGAATTTTAAAGTTCTGTAGAAGATATGATTTCTCCGAGGTCTCTAGGATTACTCGTAAGTCTCTGTGGTATTATCTTAGAGACTTGCAAGAAATCGTATCATTCACTTTTTAATAATTGACTTACAAGCTTATAGATCTTACGGTTGCTACAGGTATGAGCAGAATTGATCCATTAATGTGTTTTTATAGGTTCAAGTTACTTTAAATTTAAAGTTCTATTATGAAAACGACCCCCAAGTCCTATACTTTTTTCAACACAAGAGAAAAACGTTTTTTTTTTCTTCTATTCTTCTGGAGATAAAAGCTATTAGAGGTATCCTCTTTTGAATAAATAATCAATATTCAGAAATTTGCAACTGTACTTTCACATAAACTTTGTATGGAAAAAAGTACTTAAAAATAAATACAGCAACTATGTTTTAATCAATGACTTTTGAACATTTAAAATGACCAATTTTATTAGTAATGCCTAAATATGAACGGATGTAAATGGTTAGTGACAGTGATGAAGTCATGAGATAAGGGCTACATTACAACATTTTTATAGAAGACCAAGGGACTGACGACGTTGCAAACGCTTGCACTGCTCAGATAACGCTGCCTTATAGGCCTCGCTATGCAGCAGCTGCTGCTTCAGATTATTCACCTGGCATAACCACAACTTTTACAATACAGTACACAGCACATCAACATGTTCTGAATCATTCTTTTAACTACACATTTTATACTTGTAATACATTTCAAGAATAATTCAGAGTATCAATGTTAGATTTCAAAACTCAATTAATTATAAGAAAAGCTAAGCATTAGTAAAGCGTGTTAGTACTAAGGTGTATGTCTACCTCCACTGTCGCTTATGCTATCATCAAACGAGCTAGTGCTACTTAAAGTGCCCTGGAATATTAAAAAGCTTAAATAAAAATAAACGCAAAAAATATAAACGTGTACATAAAGAAATCTTTCAAATAATAAAAAGCGCCTACACTTTTCATAAATTTGTAATAATATAATGTAAGTGATAAACATACCTCTCTTTGTAACTTTCTCTTCTCTGCTTTCAGAGCCTCTTCTGATTTTTCTGACACTTCAGCAGCAGACTTATATCTTATCACCTGGCTTTCCAGCCTCGCTACAGTTGCTTGAAGCGTAGCAACGTCTTGCTCTGCTTTTTGTGCCCTAAATTTATATTCTGCCAGTTGCTTGCTAACTTCTCCTGCAAGATAATTTCAAATTAAAACGAATATATGGTAACACATATGATGAAACAAACTTTGCAAATCAGCAGCATCATAATCAGAATCTGAAGTAGGTCCATTCAATGTAATTCCTGACGCATTCGACTTCCGCCTCTTGCTTCTTTCTTCTTCCAATTCTAATTTTAAGTGACTTATTTGATCTTGCAATTCAACTTTTTCTTTTGCAAAACGTTCCAGCCGTACATCTGCAATAATTTTTTTTTATAAACTCATGAGTCACGAAAAATATGATGCTTTTACCTAAACTACCTTCCCCAGCATTTTCTAACAATTGTGCATTTTGTACACTAACTAGCGCTTTCCTCGGCGTACTAAGTCCATTCACAGCTCCGTCTGATGGCCCTTGATCTTCATCTGGGGACAAGGATTCGCCCACTATGACCAAGCCCTTCTCCTCAATAAGCCTATCTCTTTCTTCCAGTTCTGCTTTAGCCACAGCCAATTCATCTTTGAGCCTGGCAGATAACCTAGTTAATTGCTCGTGTTCCCTACATTTATCACGGTGTTCTCTTTTCAGTTGAGAGTGTTCTTCTTCTAGTTCTTCTAATCTAAAAATATGAAGAATTATGGAGTTTAATCTTAAAGTTATACATTGTCACACCAGTAGAGTTAGAACCAACGCACAATTGCTTTAAAATGACCCAAAGATTTTTAGTCTCATAAATGTTTGACAATCTGACAACAATTTGACAACTTTTCAGTAGATAACACCCAAGGTTTGATAACACCGATATCGTTCCTCATAAAATTATTTGTAGTTAATAAATAATACTGGGTGATTCGAAAATGGTGAATAAGCTTTGCAGTACGTTATTGTAGACACTTCAGAAAAATGTCGAAAACATTCTAAATACACTTTTGCGAAGTCAATTTTTTTGTAATTATAAGCAATCTTTGTTAAGTTTTAAGTTCATAATTTAATGAATCTTGTGTGGAACAAATAATAAATGCAATATACTTTATGTAGAAGTTCATAATTCAAGCTTTATTGTGAATTCTAAGAAGTTAAAACAAAACTCTGACCTATATTTTGTAAAATTTTTAAATAAAAATTTTTCAACATTTTTCTAGTAGTGGAGATCTTATGCGCCATTTTGGAATCACCAAGTAACTTTATTTAAAATTTGAAAACTCAATTTAATCTGCCTTGTATGGATAGCAATATACAATCGCATTTCAATTATGTAATAAAGATAAATAGGTACAAATTGAGTTAATTTGACATGAACTAATTTAACTCAGGAATTCGTTAAAATTTGTTTATGAAACGGCACCTGAGTTGAGTCGTTGGTATTTTGGCACATTGATTAATTGAGTGTAGATAAAATGCGAACTGACGATTTGCCTGTTGGTAAATTGGTCAATAACGCATGTGTCTGTTAAGGCGGGTCCAGACGTGCGTAACCTGTAATGTAATGTAACGTGAAATGTAACGCGAATAATGTGTGTGGACGGCACTACGAGCATTACATGTAACGCTCGCGAGTGCGCTCGCCCTGATCCATCAGCTTTCGGTTTTTAGCGCGAACACAAAGGCGCTCGCAGTGCTCGTTTGGACGGCGTTCGTGACGGTTATGTCGTGTGAACGTTCATGATGTGGAATACATACAAATAAAAGCAGCATCAGCTATCACGACCTTCCCATTCGGCATGTTCGTAGCAACTGAGTGGAACAGCTCTTTGAACAAGATTCGCGTTGAAGTGTTCGTGTGCCGTCCACACTATTCGCGTTACATTACACGTTACGCACGTCTGGACCCGCCTTTAAATTATAATGGCATTCTCTATTCTATCATGCGTCAACTTTCGGACGATATTTGAGCCATTCAATCAGTAGCAATCCAATTGAGTGATCGGATTGCTTCAATATCGCAATGGCGATTAAACTGCAAGCGATATTTTGATTTCTTGGCAATTTTTTTCGTGCAATTTTCGGGCGATCTGGTCGCTACAATCTTATCGCCCAAAAATCGCCAGAATTAACGCAACCCACTGACGCGTTAAGTATTTATGAACTAAAATTGCCGGGCGGTTAAATTATCGCTTGCAATCTAATCGCTACTGATAATTCACGTAGCGATATTAAAGCAACCTGGTCACTCGATGGGGTTGTTGGTTGTTGTCCACCGCATCGCTTAAATATCCCCGAAAGTCGTTATGTCAGTGGGCACCTTTACTTCTGTTAAATTATAGCGTTTTAGATTAATTGCACTAGAGCTACAGCACTCTCAGAGCATTCTCATCTTATTTTAGCCTCATCTCGACGGGTTCATGCTAGAACGACGTAAGCGCCAACAATTCGAAAATATCTATGTTGATATCCTTAGAAAGTTGCTTTTAAGCCGCATCTAATGGTCCTATTGGCATAAACAACAAAAATTTATTAATAGAGATATTTCAGTTTTAATATTGGTGTAAGTGTCATCTAAGACGTTGTTTACTTCTTCGAAGTAAGAATTGATTCGGCTTAAGCCGGATTTTGTGACTTTACGTGCACCTCGCACTCGAATGACTTCATCGCATTTCAGCAAGAAAACCAGCTTTCATCGGGGTTTCTTCTTTTGGTTTAGTTGGACCCCTCTTCGTTATTACGTTGATTACACTTCTGCGCTTCGTATTTGTGATTGCCTTTTTCCACGCGGCTCCTTCGAACTCGCCGTAGAACGCATCGAGGAAAGGACATAAAGCAACTTCACCGGCCTAAGAGGACTTCGCGTCTTGTAAGCATAAAACAGTTTCACCGGCTTAAGAGGACTTCGCGTCTCGCAGGCATCAGGCATCGCAACCACGGAATTCTAATTCTAATTAATTTGTTTTATCTAGAACACTTTTTCTTTGCTTTGAATGCGGTAATATTTAAATTACTACTGTCCTTTTCGTTGAGTTCACGTATTTTTCGTTACTCTTAATATCTACTATTACTCTTAATAGTCACGTAATTGTTGAATTTGTTACTGAATTAGTATTCACATATTTAATGTTACTTTCAACAAAGCAATATTCATGAACTTTGTCTGTAAACGCTGGCGAAAAGGCCTAATCGCGAACGGTAAATTTTTATTTGTTTGTTTGTTTGTAATTTGATATTTTTGGAAACATTTTGTGACAATTTGTGACATTGTTTTACATATTCTGGGGTGTGCAATATACGACTTTCAATCCTTTTATCTTCGCTTCGGTGTTTCATTTCGGATGTACCCTTCCCCTTATAGCGGTTGCTCTTTTATCTGTGGAACGACGTTTCGACCGTCCCTTCCAGCGTGAAACTGCAACTATTTCGATACCCCATATCACCTTCGTTATGTGGCTTGGGTCACCTTCAATCGCTGGTGGCGTCCCTTTCCGAAAACGACGTTTTGTGGTCACGGCTATTTGGTCCCCATTTTGGCCCACTGAGCTCAGGTACAAAAGGTTTGACTCAGGTAATGTTAATTCCACGGTATGGAGCTGGTAGGTATCAATTCACTAAGATGCACTGACAAATTAAACGACCAAAGGCGTGACAACATGATTTTGCATGCCAGTTTCTTTCATTTTTCTTTCAGATTTAAAAAATTAAAATAAAAATTACACTTAATTTACAAGCTCTTTTCTTGCCCGCCATTTGGAAGGATTCTAAAAAAAATTAAATTTACAAAATTTAAGCAATCGTGTTAAAAAATTAAACTACTGTTTAAATTTAATTTAACTGCTTTTTCTGTTTCGAATATTGTAGAAAGTACGGTTTGTTCTTCTAACCTCTAAAAATACTTGCACTTGATTTAGTTGATAAGATATTTTGCTAAGGCCCGGTTTTTTCATCTCTGAGTAAGTGCCAAGTTACTACTTGACGATTAGCGCAATGCATTTCCCTATCTTTAATCATCAAGTATTTTACTGGCCACTTATTCAGAGATGAAAAAACCGGGCCTTAATTCAATATTTAATTATGAAAATAGGCTTTATAATTAAAATATAGTACTATTATTTTATAGAACGATTACCAAAACAGCGAAAAACAGTTTCATGAGTTTAGATATATTAAATACTACTACACACAGTATGTCCGTCTGACAATGAGACATAGGAATTTAACATGGGAAAACAGAAATTGCTTTATATTATCTACCTGAGTATATATATATATGAAATTCTGGGTTATAGTCGGAAAGATTATTGCATTCAAAGTGTTTTGATACTAAATTTGTGCAATTTTAGTTGTTAATTATTTAGAAATTAAGAAAAAAAGTTATTATTTTTTTCGTTCAAGATTAGTAGGTATTTAACGGAGAGTTTTCAAACGGATCTTGTGGTCAAGGTAATTTGTTCATGTTTCACAACCGTAAGGTCACGAGTTCAAATCCGAATGAGGACACTCTTTTTCTTTTTTTTAAATATTTAGTTGGTTTGACTTAAGTATCAAACGCCATTGCTAAGCTAATGGTACATTTTTGGACAATTTAGATTAAAGTCTTTCCTGTTTGTGGTATTTTTTACCATAAATCAGTAGAATTCAACAAGCTGAAACTTGTAACATTCGCCAGTTTACATTTTATGCCGTTTATGTCTTTTACAGTATGTCGTGTTCTACAAGGAGCATGAAAATATTGAAGCTATTATTGTTTTCTGTTTGGTGTTTATTATTTCGTTTTACAATAAGCAAGGAAAAATGATTTAATTGAAACTTTATTGAATGACATAAGTGCCAGCTTATTTAACAATGAGCTAACGAAAGTGAGTTGACATGAGTGTGACATAAGTACCAAAGTGTGTAAACATGCATTAAATCAGATGGTATAAGCGCATCTTTAAATTTGACATAAACGACAAGACTAAATCATGGAATGACATTAACGCCTTTTTCCACATTTTTTAAAGAAATAAAGGAATGGTTCTAGTTTTAATGAACCTTCAAAGTGTAATAAATCAAGAAATACATATAACGGGTGGAAAGAAAGTTTTGGGACAAAACATTTATATCGGCTGTGTATTTGACAAACAATTTTGAAGAGTGAACTATGGCCAAGCGTTACCGTGGTTACTTTCTTTATTTATATCACATACCATTGTTCCTTCAAGTTGTTGTAAAATGTTGCAAAATATTCATTTTGCTGGAAACAAAATCATCATTATGGATGATGAAAAACATTTTCCACTTTCTCATGCGGAAATTCCTGGTGATTCAGGTTTTTACACAAGAAATATTGATGAAGCTCCTGACGAAGTAAAATATAAGACAAAAACCAAATTTCCAGAGAAAGTATTGGTCCGGTGCGCTATTTCCGAGGCAGGTGTTTCTAGCCCCTACATAGGGAATGTAAGAGGAGAAGCGGCAATCGCCAATCTTTGTTGTGAACGTTGCTTGCCAAAATTGGTTGACTTTATCAATCTGCATCACCAAAATGATGAAATCATGCATTGGTCAGACTTAGCTTCAAGTCATTATGCCCGAGAAACAATGCAATGGTTGGAAGTGCACAACATACCTTTTGTGTCTCGCGCGCATAATCCACCAAACGTGCCTCAAGCTAAGCCAATTGAAACATTTTGGGCTTTATTGACTCAGAAAGTTTACGAGAATGGTTGGGAAGCCCAAACTGGGGATCAGTTAAGAAATAGAATCCGAACTAAACTTAGAGACATTGACGTTGAATCTTGCCAACTTCTTATGCGAGGCGTCCGAGCAAAATTGCATCGAATTGAACAACTTGGACCTTTGAATGTTATTTTGAGTCATGTTTAAGAAGTTTAGACCTTGTTAATTATTATGCAAAAAATTGAATTAATTAAAGTTTTTCTAAAGCGTAACATTTCGTTTTTGGGAAAGTCCCGAAACTTTCGTTCCACCCGTTATATAATAATATGTTTAAGAAGGAAAACCATCAAAATGTCTTAATAATTCAAAAAAATAGTTTTTTGTCTTTCCTGAGAATGTTACGTAATGGCATTTATGTCGTTCTGGCGTGAACCATCGATGTAATAATAAGGGATGGAGATATGTATTCTGAAAGTGCTCCAGAGCAGTCAATCGAAAACACTATTAGTTTTTAATGAGAGTGATATAAAAATTAAATAATTGGAATGTAACTATTTTTAAAAATGTCCCTATCTTAATAAATAAACTTTCGGAAACTGTTTTATTTTCTACGATAGTATCGATGGCATGAATAGTAGATTATATTATAAGTGAGAGAAATGCAAAATTATACATGAGTGAGACAATTCTCACGAGTGTATAATTGCATTTCGCTCACGTGTGATATACGATGTTTTGTCCAACAGTTGCATTTTTTAACAACAAATAATCTTGAAAAGATATTTTTGAAGTGACATTACTTAAAACGTCAAGCAATCATGGTCGGTCGTCATGGATAGTTGTTGATTTTGCACTCTGAGTGCTAGTGATTGGATTTGATTTTATCTACGACCACTACTGTAAATGACAAATTACGTACAACACATAAATTAAGTAAGCGGGTGTTTACAAACGTCGTGCGTAAAGTAAGAAAAACGCACAACGCACCTACTTTACGCACGCTTGTAGTTAGATCTACGTAGCCGCATCACATTAGATTGACAGTCGTCGAAATTGCAAGTGTCATTGCTGATTATTCTGAACTTGAATAAAGTTGTAAAGCAATTACGCAACTACGAGTTGTAAAGCAATTACGCACTTGTGGAAATACTTGCATTCGCCGCTGCGCGGCTCATGCGCAGCTTTTCCACCGTGCGTAATATGCTATTTACAACTCTCGTTATGTAATGTACTATTAGTCACTCAAAACTAACGTATAAAACACCTAAAAACATGACATAAACTGTTGGACAAAACGGACAAAAATGGAACAAAATGACTTCATACACAAATTTTGCCAATTTTGTTATACACTGCAGGGTTGTGTTCATAAATTACTCGCTGGGGTCACTCTAAGGCAGTCTTTCTCAAAGTGGGCGATAACGACCCCTTGTGGACGCTAGAGGCCTACAGGGGGGCGGTAAAGGGCACAGAGAAAATTGGGCGAAACAAGATAAGACTCATATATGGCAGGCTATAATTTAACTAAAGTTTTAAAGTAATTATTGCGATTGAGATTTTTAAGATGTGGTAAAATTAAAAATGTTAGGGGGCGCTAGAAAATAATTGACTCTCAAAGTGGGCGGTAGACGAAATTAGTTTGAGAACCTATGCTCTAAGGTAACATTGTGGTCCCTCTCGCATAAATGAGTTTATATACTATTTTGTTTCTCACACAAGAATCATAAAAAACTAAATCAGGCGTGTGGTTCCATAGCAACAAATACATTTTCTACACCCTACTTAAAAGTGAGACGTGGAAAGTTCGCCCGTTGTCATGGAAATCATGTAAACACTAGACTTCTTAAAACTGATGAGCGAGACGCAAAATAAGTGAAAAATGGTGAGTAAGAAAGATGCCATTACATACTCAAGGCACCTCAAGGTGCGCTCTAAGGTATAGTTTATGAACACAGCCCTGATGTTACATGAAAAAAAAAAATTAGAAAAAACTGACCTATCTTTAAGTAGTTCCAATTGATATGTCTGCGCAGCCTTATCGTTATCTAATTGAGCGTTTGCTATCATGGCCTTCTTGAACTTCTCCTCTACCTCTTTGAGCTCGTGCTGTAAAACCAAATAAATACGTTAAACTAACATCGATGTAGATAAATAACTTTAATTACTTCATCCACACACTCGGTGACTCTTTTTCGTTAAAATTTGGAAATACAACATACCCGTAAACCCATAAGGCTGCCCCCATCTTCTAGAGAATCCTCCGAACTTCTTCTGCTCGAAAGATACCTGGATCCGGCAGATCGTGCAGCCCTCGCCACCGGCTCTGCCAGCATATCAAATTGTCTATCCGCATTTTCCTCCTGCTCTTTTTGTTGACGTTCCAATTCTCGCATGCGAATCTCCCTAGCTTCGGCCCTGGCCTGCCGCCTCGCCAACAGTCGTGCTTCAGCCTGAAACAATAAAAGAATCTTTAAAGCACGGCCGAACGGCGAAAATACCTCAAATACATTTTCGAACATCCAGTGAAGAGTCGCATTCTGCACCAGACGGACGTACACAGCCGTCGTCATCTCGATATCTGGTGAGAATGAGGATGACTGAGGATTACGCGGAGGTGTTGTTAAAATAAGTTATTCGAGACGCCACTTCCGAATGCGATATGGTTAACAAAAATATCCAAACTATATTTAATTTCTGTTTGGAATGGAATGCCGATGATTTCGGTGCCATCTACTAAAGGCTTTTATGAAACGAAATGTAAGCAAAAATGAATCTACTTTTTTCCAATGAAATTGCTTTGCACATTTTCAGATTTTGTTATAATATTAGAGGTCGATAAAGGCAAATACGGACAATAGATAAATATAATAATAAACTGATTTGTCAGGCAACCGCTCTTTAATTCATGTAATATTTTATATTGATATTGAATTTCTTCTAATTAAATAATTACGATTTTTTAAATAAACATTCTGTATGTTTTACTATCTACGTAAGTCTAAAAGTATTTTGTCGTAAATTTATTCATTGAAGTTGATAAAAAAGCCTTGAAATTGCATAGCTAAAGAAGACTACTAAAATTTTTGTTAATTCAAAATTTCTTACTTTATTGTTTTCAATTTTGTAATTATAAAAGCAATAGGTTTTACTTCTCCTTTGAAAAGTAATGCAATAAAAATAAATCCTAATAGATACATAAACTTGCGGTCAAAAAAAAGTGACCCGTCACATTGAAATTTAATGATGTTTTGATTATATTTACAATACTGTGTACTAGCCTAGCAGTTTTAAAGGTTATATTAAATGCCGTGTTACATTTCTATTCTAGTTTTCCCTTCACCTTCTGTAATAGTGACAACGCGCGCAAGTTGAACTTCGTTTAAGTAGACCATTATTCAAAGCAGCAAATTAAATGTGACACTATATGACAGCTCTAATAATGTACTACTTTGACAGATGGAAAGCCAATTTACAATACAAAAAAGGAGTGAGTCAGTTTTTTTTTTGTCCGCAAGTTTACTTCATTTGGTAGTTATCTAAATCAATTCGATTAGATAATAAACAGATAACCAAGTAAACCATGCAACTGCACGTAGCACTGATGAAAACTGTCATTTATTTTTTCATCAAAAATATTTAATATAGTCACTTTAACTAGTTTAGCTTCAATAGAAATACCTACGTCATCATTAGATACATCAAGGAACTGGTTGATGATGTCCTCTTCATTGTGTGAACGTATACTATGACTTCTACTAACTTTAACCGGCATCGTTTCTTCAAAGTCGTCAGTATCACCTTCAGTAACTCCTTCCAGACGTAATTTAACTTCATTTTCCGCGGAGCTACTGCTTATTTCATTGTCGTTGCTTTCACTTTCAGTGACGCCTTCTATAACCACAGATTTGGTCTTGTTTTTATTAATATCAAGTACATTGTTGTTCAGTTCTATTTGGTCTCCTTTTTCGATAAACTTTTCCTCTTCTACTTTAATTTGATCAATATCTTCTGTTTGAGTTTCAGCCTTATTTAATAATATATTTTCTTCTTCTATTTCGGGAGTGACCGTATCATCAATTCTTGAGTCATTTTTTGTTTCAACTTCGTGTCCTCCATCGTCACTGTTAACTTGCGGCACTTCTTTACGTTCATTTGTTTCGGATTCTTTACGTTTGTTATTCTCCTTTCGTTCTAACTGGCTTGTATTATGGTCATCCGCACGCGCATCACTCGCGTTTACTTTTCGATTAGTCACTTCATCACGAATATTTGTTGTAATGGATTTGTCCGTGAAGCTTTCGTCGCTGTCCGAATTCAAATCGTTCAAAATATCCTCCAAAGAAACAACACTGTCCGTCCGTTCCATTTTCACTTACACGCTGATATCATCGCTCGTGATACTCGTCGTGTTTCATATCGGCATTCTTTCTTAAGTCTGGTTATCTCAAATATTCAGATTTGCCTACCTTATCTTGAGTGCAAACAGTAACATAAGTTTATTGGCGCGATGCTAGATGCAAAAATGTTTAGGGTTTAGAAAAAAGACTGGAAAATTCAGAAGAATAAAACTTGAAATATGATATAGCATGATAAAACCGAGAAATACAACAGACTAACTAAAATAATAGAACAAGCTGTAATAGTAGAGAAACGAGCAAATACAAACGTGCAAATGTGTAAATTACTTTGGCAAAGACAAGCTTATTCATATCAAAGAAATTGTCTGTTCACAAGATACCATGTGGCTCAATGGAACATAAATAATTGTTAATTACATATTCTTTTTGGATTTGAACATTACTAGGACACTCTTTCAAATACAATTCAGTGGTGTAGTTGGTTTTTAATATCAGTAACATTTTTAATGCCTGTAAAAATACGAGATATGCGCGATTGACGAAAAGTCGAAAATGACAACTTTTGCTTATAACACGAAAGCAAAAGAAGATAACCAATTTTTGTTTACACTGTTGACTTTATCTCTAAGAGAGGAGACTCGCGCACTAGTTTTTTTCTATCTCTTATAGGTACGCAGATGCCCATAAGAGACATCGGAATTGATCCACCCTGTACAGGCAATGAGCTAAGATTAATAAAATTCACTTTCTTGTACAAGTTAGAAAATATATCATAGTATGAAATCATCTGTATCAGATTGTAATACCTTACACCAATTTCAAAATGATAAAAGTTTTTCGAATTAACCTTCGAAATGGTAAGCTGTTTTAATAACTTTAATTTAATTTTGGGCACCATATTTGGAAACCTAAGCAAACATTACTACAAAATCATTTTGAATTTTAATTATCAATACTTTATTCAAATAAAGTCATTAAGATTGATTACGTCAGTGTTGTAGATATTGAGGCATAGCGGTTTATCAATTTTCCACTTTCTTCTCATGGCTTTTATATCATTACTTAGTTTTGTTATTTATTTAATCAAGAAAAATCAAACATGAATTGAATCTTACTCTAGATTTATAACATTTTTAAAGGACCAAAAGTACGCATTTAACATGCTGTAAAAAGATATTTATTTTTGCACAAAAATGCATATTTACTGTTTGATCTTCATATTAAACCAAAAATAAACGGGACCAATTATTTTTATTTATTAAAAGCGCAATGTAACAAAAACGTGTTTTTTAAAGCGAAAATGCTATTTTTTGTAAGGTAAATATTTAACGCAATATTTGGATGTTGGTTTTTTTTTTTTTAAATGAATACCGGTCAAGGAATAAGACTTCATATAAAGTGCGTTCAATAAAATCCGTTATCGAGATGGCTTGGAACTTGCTTTTATTTTATACCGGCATGTCGTAGCTTAGTACGTATAATAACTGCGAACTGTCAACGGCGTTTACTGTCAAAGGTTTTGTTTACATTTTCGAGGTATTCTATTCCGTTATTTGTGTTGTTGCTTTAATTCCATTAAATAACAGTTCTTTTGGGAACTAAACTGTTTACTAAAATGTTTACTACTGAACATAGAGTGTTTATGTTAGAGTCGTATTTTCGAAATGGACGTAAAATCGACGGCAATTGGGTATACTCTAGACCAGATTGTTTAGAAAAGTTCAGAGCTGAATTTCCGGAGTTGATTATTGACTACAACCATTTTAATGCTACGCTGGATCAATGTGTTACGCTATTTCGTGAAACTGGAGGTGTCTTAAGAAAGAAAGGTTCTGGTCGCCCTCTTAAACGAAGCCAACAGGTAATCGATGATGGACGAGAAATCATGCAAAATAACCCAAAAACAACTGTTCGACAATTAGCCCAACAAATGGAAGTTTCAGTTGGAACGTCTCATGAAATATTAAGAAAAGATTTACATTTGTATCCTTATCGACTACCAGCAGTTCACGAATTGAAAGACATTGATATACCGCAGAGGTTAGAATTTTATCAATGGTTTTTAAACACTTTAAATAATGACGACAATACCCTACGGATGACTTTCTTTACTGATGAATTGTGGTTCTACTTGTCTGGATACGTAAATTCGCAGAATATGAGATCTTGGAATTCAGATAATCCTCATGTTTGTTGAACGTCCATTGCATCCTGAAAAAATTGGTTTATGGGCAGCTATAAGCGGCAGACGATTAATTGGACCAATTTTCTTTGAAGGTGTTTATAAATAAATAAATCATAAAAATAATTTTTAAACTTATATTCGCATGTTAATTTTTAGACAGGCTTAATGCAGCAAGATACCGAAATGAAATTGTAAGTGAATTTTTGGGGAACGTTCACGATGATGAATTAGAAGGAGGTTACTCTCAACAAGATGGTGCAATATCCCACTGTACTAGGGAAGACATACCCGTATGTTTGAGCTACCCGGGTACCCGAATAAACTACCCGTATCGTACTCGGGTAATTTTATGAGCTCGGGTACCCGTATACATTTGGATACCTGTGCAAAACTGAGGTCCGGATCTGACACGGGTACCCGTATATATTCGGGTACCCGGATAAGTTCGGGTATAAGTTTGGATATTTCAACATAAACGGATTAATGAATTTTACGTGAGTGTCCGAATGTTAAAAACAATCAAGTTTTCATCATGTAATAACAGATAGGTATATGTTTTTCCAAGATTCCGTGCTGACAAATTAAACCGATAATAACGAGTACCCGGATAAAGAAATGATACCCGGGTAATAATCGCACGGATAGTATTCGGGTACCCGATGTACCCGGGTAATAACGGGTACCCGGATAAAGAAATGATACCCGAGTAATAATTTCACGGGTAGTGTTCGGGTACCCGATGTACCCGGATAATAACGGGTACCCGGATACAAAAAATGATACCCGGGTAACAATTATACGGGTAGTATTCGGGTACCCGGGTACCCGATGTCTTTCCTACACTGTACAGCAAAAATATTGGCCATGCTTCACGAGTTTTATGATGACCGAATTATAAGTCGCAACACTCCAACACCGTGTCCTCCGAGGCCGTGCGATTTAACACCATGTCATTATTTTTTATGGCTTTACCTTAAAAATTCAATATTTGCAACCCCTATAAACAATCTAGAAGAACTGCAGCACCGAATAAGGCAAAAATTTGAAGAAATTAATCAAAATCCGAACTTGTTAGAAAATGTAGTCGTGAGTTCCCTTAAACGTAGAGTTTTAAAATGTTATGAAGAAGGTGGTAGGCATTTTAAGCACCTTTTGTAAAAAAAATAAATGTTTTCATTAATTGCATTCCCTTATTCAATTTATAGAGAATCATAATTAAATGGGTATAAAAAGTTGGGTTATGTTTATTATAATCATATGGCTCAAGTTACATATAATATGTTATAATCATATGGCTTAAGTTTACTTCGTAAAATTTGCATTTGACATTAGCCTACTTGATGACGGTTTTTTTTTGAACGCACTTTATTTGTTTTTAAGAATTTTTTGATAATATCTTAATCTTGAAACCACATAAGAAATAATAGCAAAAAATGAAAAATTCTGTCATAATGTTTATAAAATCAGACTCTATTGCATCAATTCTACAAGAAACAGTGCCAATACCTTTTGACCTACTACATTTTTCGTTTTAGAGAATTTTGGTTTTTCGAATTACCCGCCAAATTTGTGTTGTTTTCATTGATGCATGAATTGATTGCAGTCTTTTTGCAAACATCAATAACAAAAAATTTTACTATATGTTACGAACTTTATGAATGACATTGAATATAGTAATGCTGTTTATTTGTATGTTTGTTTTCTTAATGGGCTCATTCAACATATTTTTTTTAAATATTTTTTTCGATAAGTTGATAAATAAGTATACTGAAATCCAAAAAGAAAAAAAAATTTGAGAGTTCTATCTGCCGAAAAAATAAAATAGAGCTTGTGTGACGTCATTTTATCCATCTTCCAATGTATTCCCTTAAGCAATCAATCGCACCTTGCTTAAATATTAAGCAATTTTGAACTCGAATAATTAGAAGTCAATTTTAAGTCAAAATATTGGATTTTTGATATTTTATTTATAGAATCATTTTTTTTTAATTTAGTGAATGAGCCCTTTGTAATGTAATAAATGAAAATAAATTTTTAAATACCTAATACCAAATATCTCCTGATTATAATGTTCCAAAAAATGAGGCCAAATAGTAAAAGCTTTCATCTTGCATAAAATAAGAAAAGTTCAAATAGGCAAATCCTTTACTCTTATATCGATTTAAAATAATATTTCGATTTCCTCGGTATATTTTGACACATGCATTTCGAGTTTGGGAAGATGCAGGAGCTCTCATAAACAATAAATTTATCTGTGAAATCAATAATAAAATATTTCCTATACGTGTCCAACTTTCTGCCGGTCACTATACAGGCTGTTACAAATTCGAGGCTCACCATTGGGATCTCGGAAACGGTAAGAGATACGAAGTCGGTTAAATTGGGGCAAAGTTGCGTATTTTGGTGCTTAATAATAATCCGTTCTGAAAAATCTTCTACGATTTGTAGTTTTTGAAATATTCCCAAAAAACAAGAAAACGTAATTTTCTTTTTTATTTTTTTCTGAAGTTATTATTGCAGGGATCTTAACAAAATTAATACATTCTACAGGCACTTTTTTAAGCTCTTTACGATGATATCATTAGATTTTACTTAAAACGTTTCGTCTCGTTCTGACCATCATCAACTTCATTTTTTCTTATGGGCGCTACATTGGGTTTTAATACCATTGAATAGATCTATTTTTTTTGATGCTTTGCCATATATCACACATCCCTATTTAATAATTTGAAACAGCTGGAAATGCAAGAAATTGTTGAAAATAACACTGCAAAGAAAAACATGGTATGCAGTGAAAATAAAAACCAGAAGAGTTTGATATACCTTCGGAGTTTTATTTCATATATCACAAAAGCTGATTTTAGTAAAATTTTTAGATCTAAAAATGAATGTTGTGTATCCAAGAAAATTTAAGAAATGTTTGTGGTTTAACAACAACAATTCAGTAATAGCGAGCGAAATTTCCTTCCAACAGTATCCAGAAAGACAACTACAAAACAATAGTTGATTAGATTTGTAATTAAATTATACATTAATTTAACTTGAAGGCTTCCGCGGCCGTCGTCCATGTTTGAATTGGCTTCCGGTTGGAACCGCGTCACGTTGACTTCTTCTACTGCCGACGTTTCGTTCTCCATTGCAGAAGAACTTCCTCAGGGCTTGTTTGTTGTTGAGTCTCAACGACAAATAAGAAGCAGCAGCAACACCACCAGCAGCAGCAGCCCTGAGGAAGTTCTTCTGCAATGGAGAACGAAACGTCGGCAGTAGAAGAAGTCAACGTGACGCGGTTCCAACTGGAAGCCAATTCAAACAAATTATACATTATTATTATTAAAAAGCTAGAAAATATCACATTAAATTATGCGCATGTCTTTAGTATCTCGTATCTTAAAAGATGTTACTGCTCGAGGAAACATTCTTTCCTGTAGTCTCATACTTTTAAATATTTTATAAATAACTATGAATTACCTCTTCTAATAATTCTTCATTTTCATCATCATTAAGGCGATCTCGATAAGTCCTTCGAGTTTTATGAAAATATCCATAAAGTGCAATGTTTCCATCTAACTTAATAATATTGTTCTGTGTGGATGTGGATGGCATCTTTTTGTGTATTATGGGAAGTAAATTTATCTTGCTATTACTAAATTGTTGTTAGCACAATACATTTTTAAATTTACAAGAATGAGAGATTTTTAAAGACATAATTTCTTGTAATACTTTCTTGCTTTAATCATAAGAATGTATAATTTAATCACGAAAGTAGTTAAATACTGCGTCATAGTCATTGTTGGAAATAAATTTTTCTTGCTATTACTAAATTGTTGCTGTCAGCACAATACGTTTTAAAAGTCTACGTCTTTCTTTTATTCACATCCTTCATTTTTATATCTAAAAATTTTTCAAAAATCTGTTTTTGTGATAAACGAAATAAAACTCCGAAGGTATATCAAGCTTCTTTTGGTTTTTGTGTTCATTGGATACCATGTTTTTCGTTGCAGTGTTATTTTCAACAATTTCTTGCATTTCCAGCTGTTTCAAATTATTAAATAGGGATGTGTGATATATGGAAAAGCATCAGAAAAAATCGATCTATTCATTGGTATTAAAACCCAATGTAGCACCCATAAGAAAAAATGAAGTTGACGATGGTCAGAACGAGACGAAACGTTTTAAGTAAAATCTAATGATATCATTGTAAAGAGCTGAAAAAAGTGCCTGTATAATGTATTAATTTTGTTATGATCCCTGCAATAATAACTTTAGAAAAAAAGAAAAAAGAAAATTACGTTTTCTTGTTTTTTGGAAATATTTCAAAAACTACAAATCGTAGAAGATTTCTCAAAACAGAATATTATTCAGCACCAAAATACGCAACTTTGCCCCAATTTAACCGACTTCGTATCTCTTACCGTTTCCGAGATCCCAATGGTGAGCCTCGAATTTGTAACAGCCTGTATACTATGCGATTTTTTGAAAACAGGCCAGAATTGGCTTTGGAATCTCCAAACTTTTGCCTTAAATAAATTTACTTATTACAATCAGGCCCGGTCTTCTCACCTCCAGTTAACTTTATCTGACGGTTTATTCCCATAGTAACAATAATTGTGATCACAATCGTTACTATGGGAATTAATCGCCAGATAAAGTTAACTGGAGGAGAAAAAACCGGGTCTTAATAATCTCAATTTGTCAAAGAACACAAGTTAAAAATATACTTAAAATTGTGACCAGAATGCTTTCTAATGAACAAACTTCGTTTTTATTAGAAAGTCTAAATTTAAAAAGAAGGATGCAATTATATTTTGCTAGTGAAGGACAACTTTACAAACATTTAGGGACAGTTGTACAAAGGAGGTTTAAACTGACGTTTAACTGAACCAGGTTTAAAGCAGTGCCGTGCAATTTACGTTAATTCTTTACCCAATTTTTTACATGTAAATTATTAATTCTTTACTGAGTTTATTGTTTACGTCAAGAATGTAAAAAAATGTAAAGACCGTAAATAATATATTTTTGATCGATGTAACTAGAGTGTGAAAAAAATGGCGAATTAATACCACATTAATGGAATATTTTGTGTTCAATTCAATTCATTCAGAATTCCAGTGAGTTCTGTTAAGCAAGAACACAACTCAAAAACTAACCTCACTTTTAATTCTTTACACTGTCTACATTTTTTACATTTTTACGAATTTTTTACATGAAACGTAAAGAAATATTTCTTTACGCGTACATGCACATCACTGGTTTAAAGTGAACAAAATCGCATCAAGTTTTATTTATGAATGCATGAATTGCCATATGTCATCAAGGTCCTATGCGAATTTGTTTACTTTGAAGCTGGTTCAGTTAAACTTGAGTTTAAACCGACTTTGTACAACTGGACCTTATTGTCATGTTTTGATATTTTCGCAATAGGTGCTTGAATGTTATGTCATTACAAATATCCATGGTTGTTATACTATCCATATCAGCCGACGCTGTTAAATTTTAATGGCCAAGGCCGTTATTACTATTTGGTCTTTATCTTCTTTTTTGTAAACAAACGTTGCTATACAACAAAATCACACTCGGAATTCATGTTACTTATCCAAGCTTGTTATTATGAATAATTTTGCCAAAATCGATATTTATTTCATTGTTTAGTATTACGCAAAACTATAAAACAACACACGGCGGATATGCATATAACAAACTCGGATAATTTATAGCCTCGGCCATAGAATTTATCCTTGTTTGTTATATCACGCATATCGGCCTAATACCGTTATATACCGAGTGATTTCTTAATTTTTTTATCGACTCTTGCCATGGAATTTGGACGGCATGGCATGTCTTAGCTTTACAGTAAAACAGCATAAAGTGCAATGATGTACTTTTTCACTTAAGCTAACATATGCCGTCCAGATTTTATGGCAAGAGTTGATAAAAAAATCTCTCGGTATTATAGCGTCGGTTAAATAATTTTGATGTTTGTTTTAAAATAATCTTATCTAAAGCGTAAGTTTGCACATTTCATGGCTCACTTTTGTCTGTTTTCAATAACTCGCATGGTATTAGCTTAGTAAACTCATTACTATAGTGCGGACCGACGACGTCCTCTATCGTTTATGATATGAATCATATTCGCTGACATAGAACGTTCGCTCAACTTCGCTGTGCATATAATGAAATAATATGCCTTTATTTTAGTTGTCGGGGTTCAGAGCTTAAGCTGCTCTACCACCAATCCAATAGAGACTATAGAATACAAAAAAAGTATAATGTTTTTCACACAGACATACAGGTCTATCTCTTTCTAACTTTCGTGAACAGCCTTGCGGCTTTTGTCATATTATGTCATTTCGTCGTATATTTTCTTAACTCAGATCTACAGTATGAGCGTAAATGTTTGAGGACAAGTTGAATTTCCCGCCTTTCAATATTTTTCTTAAGTTGGTCAAATGCATAGGTTACAAAAAAATAGGCAAATAAATTGTTTATTATAAATACAAGAAGCGGCAATGACTACTGATAGGTATATTAGGTAACTACTGACAGGTACATTAGGCAAATGGAACACTTTTCACTTTGTCACGCAATTAATTGTGTCCATCTGTATTTTGGGACGATTTAATTATTTTTTAATTTGTTCGTTTTGTCCCCGTTTACATTTATTTTAAACTCATGGCTACTTTAACTTAAAAATTTTGACTTATGTAACTTGTGTTACAGTGGCGTAGATAGAAACTTGTTCCGGGGGGGGAGGGAACAAAAATCTAACGAGTACGAACTCTACTTATTTTATTTATGAAATGTAAAACAGCGCACAAAAAATATCGCGATGCGAAGAACTTCTTTTGTATGAATTACGCGGAACATTATATTTTAGAAAAATTTCGGGGGGGGTGGGTATCGGGCCCCCGCCACTGTTGTGTTACATGCACTTATTAACTTTACCATGTACTAATTAAGGTAGGTTTTCACTATTTCTTATTTTTATCATTGTTGACATTCGCCCTCTTATTGTAGTCGTCACCTTTGAAGATGATCACCGTAAGTGATCGAAACATGTCGGCCTGAATAAACGCCTTTTACGGAACATCGGTCTTCTTAGTAACCTTTGACATATCCTAAATCAGTTTTATTTTTCATTTGGTTACTAATATCAATATGGAGCAACTTACCGAGACAATCTCCTATTTTTCATATTTAGCCACTTAGCTTCTAGAAATTTACATGACACATGATCTCTTCTCAGACCGTAGACAAAACGAAGAAACAAGTTCTGAATTCTTGAAGTAGATGTAGTATAGAGACATGGGCCATAGATGGCGTCACAGCAATTAAAATAATAAAGTCCCTAGATAGTATAAAGTACGGCAATAGGGAAGCCATTTTCTGGCCCATTATGCGCGGGAATTTTAAAATGAAAATTTTGATTGATTTTCATTTCAACGGAAAATGAACGTAAATGTCAATTTTTTAGAGCCTTACTGCGCAAATCTGAGCATGTAAACTGTACTGTTTGTCGACTAGTAAAATTGTCCCATAATAAACTGTAATAACGTCCTTACAACCCTTTATCATGATTAACCATTGTAAATCGATAAAAATAAACAAAATCCAATAACCGTCACAAACCACAAATGAACAAACCAGGAGCACCACGGGGCACGGACGAACACCTTCGAGTTTCGAGCAAGCACAAATATTTTACACATAACTCAAAACTGCAATATTTCCGTTACCTGCAAAAACTACTCCATGTTTTTTCTATCAAAATTGAAAATTTTTATCAAAAGCGTTTTAATAATCATAACTTCAACGTCTTTAGATTAATACGGCTTATTTATTATGGTGTTTTTAATATATTTTATTTCGTATTTCTAATTCCTTTTGGGAGCTGACATTTATCAACTGCCAAAAAATCTAAAACTTCTTCGTTTCCATGACAAATATTTGTTTATTCAACTCAAATACCCAAGTCTGTTTGTATCACGTGACACAGACGCCATGTTCTGGCTAGTTTTTAAAATTTGGTCCTAAACTGTGTATTGCCGTACTTTAGTAATCTAGGGACTTTATAAAATAAGAAAGTACTAGTGAATCGCATAACTGAATTTTTAATTTTCTGAGCAGAAAATGTTCATGTACAAACGCTTTAAATATGAATAAGATTTCTGAATTCGTTTCTGTACATTAGACGAGGACCTTAAATCATGATCAAGAAGAACTCCTAAATTTTTTACTGTTTTACTAAAATAAAGTTGGACATAATTCACTAATATTGCCTATAACCTTCTGCCGTTCTTTAACTCACCCAATCACAATGACCGATGATTTACATGAATTAATGTGTAGCAGAGATTTGAGCTGATGATCGGTTGCACCAACTTTTTAAGCAGAACTTCAATTTAAGTTATGTTTAGAATGTGACATTTACGTATGGTCAGTATAATGTCAAATACATTCTGATTCACATTTAAACTTCAATTTAAGTATCAATTAAAATGTGACTAATATTTTGTTAAATCTATAAATAATGTCATAGTCTAAACACCACTTAAATTTAAGCTCTGCTTAAAAAGTTGGTGCAACCGGGCATTAATGTCTTGATTAATTGAGTCTGGAAACCTTAAAAATGTAACATAACTGCGTATCATCAGCGTAAAAATGAATTTTACAGTATTTAATTTTAGAATAAAAATCAGCAGCATGAGTTTAAAAGAGGTCTAAATATTGATCCCTGAGGAGATCCTAATTTAATGATTTAACGACGAATGCATACCATTCGCCGCAACAGCCTGCCTTCTACTCAAATAAGATGATATAAATTTATTACCACGGTTAGGCGGATGAGATTCCGCTTGCAACGGTCCGCCTGGGTTGCCGCTTATACTGTGCATGTTTATGTACGATCATTGCGCTGGCTCATTTCTCCATAAGCGTCGGACGAAATTTTAATTTCATCGCGTAAGAAATTGTTAAATTTAAACAAAATTTCCTATTTTCGAATTAAAAATTAAATAAATTAAATTAAACACTAAACGATCTTTGCTATTGCAAATTATGCATGCGATTATTTGCTATTCCCGTTTCGAGTGCAGTAAATGTGACGCTCTTGCCAGCGCGAGCGGAATCTGCTCCGCCTAACCGTGTTTATTACACAATCACTGAAACCGAAATAGTGTAATTTTGCATACAGCAATTTACGATCGATGGTGTCAAACGCTTTAGAATAATCAATCAAGATAAGGACAGTCAAATCACCTCTATCAAAGCCCTGAAGAGATCATGTGTGACCTTTAACGAGGCTGTATTCGTACTACCTATATCCTAACCTAAAGCCAGATTGTGTTGGTGGTAGTAAATTGTTTGAATGTATGTGTCTTAAACTGGCTCACTGCGAGTTTCTCCAAAATTTTTGACGGTGATATGGGTCGTAAATCGCTGAAAGAAATGACAGTGTTTGACTTTAGCAATCGACATCACCAAAGTATGCTTCCAGTCCTCAAGAAATTCACCAGGACTTAAGCAACATGACTAATATAACGTGCCTTTTTTAAAATTTCTTTCCCTAGTTGGCCGTGAATTGTCAGTTGTAAACCAGCCTCACTCTACCTGACGTATGAAATGGCATAATCTCATTTCTAAACGAATAAAAAGTTTATGTTATGTTGAGTTCGACAATTCACCCAGTGCAAGCACGCAGTAAAAAGTAGAATTACCGAATTCAGCAATTTCCTTCAATCAGAAAAATGACGTTATGATATATGTCAATTTATTAAGGTTTAAGCGAGGCTGGTTCTCAACTGACAATTCACAGCCAACTAGGGAAAGAAATTTTAAAAAAAGGCACGTTACTTGGTTAAAAACGGCAAATTAATGGAGCGATTCTGCTCGTATCTGATCTGTAGCAATCGTAAGATCTGTATATCTGTAACTCAATTATTAAAATATGGAATTTTGAAGTTTTGTGGAAGGTATGATTTCTCTTAGGCCCCTAGGATTACTCATAAGTCTCTGTGGTATTATCTTATAGACTTGCAAGAAAACTTATCATTCTGAGAACTTCAAAATTCCACCTTTTAATAATTGACTTACAGGCTTACAGATCTTACGGTTGCTACAGATATGAGCAGAATCGCTCCAATAATTTAATCATTTCAGTGGAGATACCATCGTAACCACAGACATTCGATTTCATGCTATAAATTGCTTTTAGACACTGTATAAAACGTAAACAAACGTTATTTAGATAAAATAATAAAATGTTGGATTCGAGGTTATTACTCATTAAAATTACAGAATTTAAGAAAAATTGGTGTATTTCAAGTTCACTAAAAGCATCTGGTAGAGGCTCTTGAGTATTAGAATGGGTTATATTTTGATATATCTAATAATAAAATGTGTAAATACCGTTCAAAATATAAACAAAAACCCTGTACAATGAACCAGTCTATGATCAAGAGAATGTACATCAGTTACAGTTACACTCGAGTTGAGTACCAGGTCAGGATCACCAACAAGAACAACATCAATCAGAGTAGATACTACTGTATACAATGGGTGGTATGCATAAAACGAAGTAGATGCTAATACTTCTCAAATTAGTATATTCTTCGAAGTATCTTCTATTACATAAAGTACCTACTGCAGCTCTAAAGCAAAGTTTATACTACAGCATGTAGTAAATACTACGCTGCAGTAGTATTTACTATTACAATGGATCTGAGGCTTTGAAGTAGATACTACAGTAGGTGCTTCTACAGCGAAGTAAAAAACTTCTATGTGCTCTTGTGCTGTAGTATCTTATAGATCGCATAGTAAATACTACGTTACTATAGTAGGTACTTCTCTTTCGAAGTAGGTGCTTGAAGTATTAGCATGTACTTCGTTTTATGCATACCACCAAATAACTCGTGTCGGTTCGTCCACAATCTGAGTAAGTGTGAGGTTACAGTGGATACATTGTCGTACGATTTTTTAATCGTACGCGCTCCTACGCCAAGTTGTCGTTAGATATTGTGGTTACATTTGGTGCGTCGTGATGTGTACGATCTGAAATGGATCGAGAAATAGATAATCTGTATTTAATGGAAAATAGTTATAATTAAAGTAGACTTATCCCATGAAAATTTGTATAACTATAATTTTTTCACGAAGAGTTTAAAAACCAGGCAGACATTTAACGTTACACTTGGGTTGATACAATAGCTCAACGTTTCACTATGGATTGATAGATATCAACCCATAACGCAACATTGATCGATTGTGCGATTTTTACTCTTCGTGAAAAGATTATAAAGAAATTGTTATGGAAAGCGGTTGCTCGAAAAACATAATTTTAATTAAAAAAATGTTGGTCATGACTTGAAAACGTACGTCGTAAGACAAACACAATCGCGTCTGTTTTGACATTTGAGTTATCGGTATTGTGTTGTACGGTGATATTGTGTTGTATTGAAATTGAATTAAAACTGACGTTTACAGTAGTTCAGAAAGCGTTCATGATGAAAAGTTACTTTCGAAGCGGACGGAAAATAGATGGTGTTTGGACATACATATTCAATTCGTGATTGCATGGCAGCAGTAATATCAGACAAGTTTTGCTTTCAAAACACACTAGAGGTAAAATTCAGTTGATCACCCGATATGTGAATGTGACAAGAGATATACACAAAATTAATTTTTCCCTATTCATTTCTATAAATTGTCGTACTGAAATCGCATCAAAAAACAAACCAGTTTGTTTTTGTCGGAGAGTCATACGATAAAGCACAAATAGATCATATCAAAACGTAACCACATCCACAATCCTAATTCATGTGTTTATTATTTCTTTCTTACGACAACGCATCCAATGTAACCACAGCCTAAAGGCAGGCCGCGCACATATGACTTTTAGTCGTACGATGAAAAGTTGGATTTTCACGGTTACTACAAAACTTTACATTTGGAGACGTTGCATAGTCAGTCAGTCGCAAAAGCTGTGCACAGATCCAACTGGCCAACAACTAAAAGTTGTATTAGTTGGAAGGTCGGTAGTGCGATTTTCATATACCGTATGATTTTTAAAATTTTAGATAAAGGGAGACCGTGAAGAGGAAAACATACAGCTTGCTTAAATTAACTCATACGTACGTTTTGGTTAACATCACTGCGAAAATATGGTTCAATGATGAATGCCTTTTGAAGTTTTGTAAATATTATTTTGAATAAATTGTTGTATTTGCTAATTTCATGCCATACGTTTTGTTTATTTATTTGTTTTTTTTTTTGTTGATGTTATTGTACCAATTTTTAATTGTACGACTGAAAGTTGTAAGTGCATGGACCACCTAAGATCATAAGATTCAATCATAAATAGCAAATGATTAACATTATTATTAGCTAAATTAAAGAGATTCATACTCATTTCACCTAAACATATTACCTCTTCCACCATCGGTAAAATTGAAGTTAAAGTTATTTCAAGATTTTGAACAACGGAATTTACACTATAGTGGTCTGTACACTATCCCCAATGCAATAGATACATATTTTAATACTTATTCTTAATTGTTCTATAAAATTGCATATTCAGATTACTTTATAATGAAGTTCGTTTTTAACATAAAATGCAACACGCTCTCCTCGCCCCTCTCCCCTATCCGCACATAAGATATTATAACCAGTAATATTGAAAATATCAGATTCGATGCCGTCATGTAACCAGCAGGCAGATTCCGTTCCCCAATTCGAGTCGAATTAGACAGTGGCAAGAATAGCGAATTCGACTCGAATTGAGAAACGGAATCTGCCTGCTGGTTTCAGAAATCGCAATTAAGTACATCAACTTATGTATAGAAGTCATATGCATTGTGAAGCTGAGCGAACGTACTACGCCAACCGAATATGATTTTTAAGGTGGCTACAGATGTAACATGCATGCTTGTCAAGCATGATCAATATTTTTGTACAAGCACAGTTGAGGATCTGTAGGATAATTTTGCCACAAGCATTCTGATTGTATGTAGAAGCGGCTTGAAGATTGATTGCTTTTTCAATATGCATGCTTGAACAAGCCGCGCTTGCGCAAGCAAAACTGAACATGTGTACCAAGGTTTCGCAAGCATGTGCAAGTGAACATCAGTCGTGAGCTCTCTGTTGTGATCAGGATTCGGAAGTAGTAAATAAAGCAAAATACTATGTTAAAAACTACACGTAGTTTTTGTTATTTAATACGTCTGTATTATGTTGAATAAACTACGTTAAAAATTACTTCATTTTCTATGCCATTTACATTGATATTTCTTTGCCGGATTCTATTCTAAAATTGAATTAAGTCAAGTTTAAACTTAATCAAGCTGTTTAAGGTCCAATTTTATAAATGCAAGATAAATTTATTCTACAGTTTAATGCCTTAGTCAAATTTGTTTCTAGAATTCTTGCCTGCTAAGGTAAAACAGTATATCGTCGGGTTGTTGCCAAAACATATTACATATTATTATTTAAACATATTATTATTATTATTTTGGCCACTTGTTTCTCCCGCCTTAACATTTTGTTTTGATTTAGATGGTTTTAAACATTTTGTAAGTATGTTTTTTGAGCATTTGTTTATCTAATGGAGCACTTACCTCTGAATTGACAACAAGTGGAGTTAGCTTGTTTTTGCAGTAACCCGACGACATGTGAAAAGCAAGTTTGGAGGAAAATAACTTTTTGTCTTTTTTCAGGGCCGTTTAGTCATTTTTAAAGATATATCAACGAAATTTGGAACATACATACATAGAAAACGGTATTACCATAACTTTTGCAACCAAAATAAGTAATATCACAAAATCTTTTAAGCGGACACTAAATCGCGCACTATAACACTTTACGTTTCACCGTCGTTCGACAGCTTCGTCGTAAAGTGTTATAGTGCGCGATTTAGTGTCTGCTTAAAAGATTTTGTGATACAAATTTCATCGGACAAGAACCAACTGTAAAAACAAAATAAGTAAATTAAAAGACATATAACGAGTGTTCAATTAAAACGGTCTAGATAGCCATGAAATTAATCTGAACGTATAGCGTAGGTTTCTTCATACGACTAGTGTCACCTGGATTTCTAACTTCACTTTAACTCAAAATAAGCATTTATTACTGGAAACTTTTTACAACAATTATAATAAATGCTAAAATGTCTACCTTCTTCTTGAAAACATTTCAAGGTTGTAAGCTTAATAATTGCTTTCATCAAGTTTTTAAGACGAGAAGATTCCTTCAGTTCTTGAATTTTATTAAAAATCCGCAGTCTTAAGGTACGGTCTATCTTCAGCGACTATTCGATGCGAATAAACGCAGCGATTAATCGCATTAGTTGCTCATATGCATTCCGACTATTAAACGCAGCGTCTTTCTGCGACTTGTTGCCGAAATACGTATCTACGGATATAAAATGATTGTGGGCGGAGGTTAATTTCAATTATTGTTGCTGAAGATAGACCAATCACGTAAGCAATGCATATGAGCAACTAATGCGATTAATCGCTGCGTTTATTCGCATCGAATAGTCGCTGAAGATAGACCGTACCTTTAGGTCGTTTAAATCAGTAACTGTTGTGGTAAATATAGAGTTTCTTTTTTATGTAAGGCCACAAGAAAAAATCACAAACGGTTAAAAATCACAGGACCTCGGAGGTCAAAGTGTTCCGACTAATAACTCTGTCTCCAAAAACTTCTTCAAAGCACCTTGCCATAGAATACGTTCAATTTCCATGAATTTTTGCACAGAAATTTACAAAATATTCCAAAAAACTTTAAACAACTTTCGAGTTTTGTTGACACAAAGTTAACCGTCGTCAACTTGTCAAAGTTGAAATATAAATGAAGTTAATCACAACATACATTCCTGACAACAAAAGCGTGTCACAGCCTACTTGACCGATCTTTTTATTGAACGCTCGTTACATAAATTCAAAAATCAATTTTTTTCACAGATACTATTTCGCCTTAGCAGGCAAGAATTGTTACTAAGGCATTAAAAGTCCCTATATAAAATTCTTGATCAACCAATCTTTACACCATATGCCACGTTCTTACTCGTTTTTCTTTTTACAATGACAAAAGCACCAAAGCGAGCGTATCGTTGTCGTCCAAGCTCGATGTATTTCAAACACAAGCTAGCACTGTCAAGCATGCATGCGTCGTGTGGTGGCAAAGGGAAATTGTGCATGCTTGTACAAAAAGATTGATCGCTTGTCAAGCATGCAGTTACGTCTGTAGCCACCTTTAGGCTATAGTCGGACGTTAGGTCGATATTACACTATAAAAGATATTTTATAAAAAATATGACAATGTAGTAGGCAATCTTTTATAAAGTATTTTATAAAAATAGAAATATTTTATAAAAGATTGTCTATTACACTGTCATATATTTTTATAAAATATCATTTATAGTGTAATATTGGCCTTAGTTTACTCATTCTCATTACGAACAAAAAATAACTTGAAATAGATAGATCAAACAGTTCTTGAGGTATTCCTATTTTAAGACCTTCGATTTGGTAACTTTAGGAAAATCTACCTCGTTAAAGAGAGACATTGTTCATTGGATTTTTTTTTAACTTTTACACAACTTGCAACTGGGCGTCTAATTTTGGAACATCCTGTATATTTATTAGATTATGAAGAATCTGGAAGTTTATAATAGGGTAATTCCGGGGGAGATGGTCATACGGGAGATGGCCAGCGAATTTTTTTTACTTAAATTTAATAGGTGGCACAGACGATGAACTAATTCCCTTCGCACTAAGGGTAGGAATAGGTGAGCGTGTAAAATTTCGGAAAATTAAAATGAAAAAGTGCGCCACTTTTTATCAAATTTAGGTAACAAAAAAATTTCGCTGGCCATCTCTTGCGTATGGCCATCTCCCCCAGAATTACCCTATTGATTACTTTCGCCGAAGGTTAAATATTGTAAGCCTTGCATACACTAATAAAGTACAGAAATATCGTTGCCGAATTTCTTGTAAGTGCAGTACCATTTCGCCGGTCATTTCTCAAAAGCTACCCCTCTTTGCGCTTTGTTATTCAAAATATCGCATCTGTCAGTTCTTATTATTTTAATAAGTAACGAGTTCATGGTAGCTTGCATTCAAAACCTAACATGTTTGAAGTTGGCTGTGATTAGGTGAACGTATGCCGCTTAATTCATTCAATCTATTTAACCAGCTGTATCCAAACTGATGGTGAATATTTTTAACGTTTTGCATAGTGAATTTAGAACACTTTTTTAAATTCAAAATGAGAACAAAACTTTTTGTTTATGGGCGAGCTTTTGACATTTAACTTAAACTGTCCTATACAAAGGCACATGCTTTTCAAGTTATGGTCAATTCCAAACGGTTTTGTTATTCTACACTACTACGTTTTTTCTTAATTATGAAAACATCCGAAGTAAAACTTACAAACCATGAATTATGTAAGTATATCGTTTCTGATCTGTTTACCAGTATGAAAGACGTTAAAAATTTGTATTTCTAATTTCGAGCCATAAACAAAAACGCTATTTATCAAGCGGTTTACACTGATAAGATTGGCAGCACTGTTAACGACCGCAACGGACACGCACTAAAAAATTTTCAGGATCTTTCCTGCACGTTCTTAATAAATTACAACTCGTTACAAACAATATTTACACTTCGTTATTAACGCTAATTGTTGCACTAAAAAGGGAGGCACTTGCCCGTTCTCGTCTATTTATAACTGTTACTTAATCAAGACATTATACACTTCATCTGTTGCTGGAATAATTAAAGATCGGACCACGCGAAACTCTCACTGAACGACACTATCAGGACCTTCTCTCGAAAATCAGTTTTCACGCGAAAACTCCTTTCACAAACAATATTTTTTTTATCTTATCTAATGTCCGATAAGTCTTAATATACGTAACAAAAAAAATTAACACACAATAAAAAAAATACTTGCGGTTTTTGATAATAATTTTAAACTTGTTAGCAAATTTCCGGAAAAAATCTAGACGCTCAGCTGAAGAACTTGCGTTCTCGAGTTACTTCACACGTCCGAGAGTGAAACAGAACTGAAATTTCATTATCACGCACACTCACACACTGGTTTGTCCTACCTAGTCCTACGTTCCGCTTGAATCTCATACACAGCACCACCGACCGACGTTGTTCTGCCTAGGTGTGATATTTCATACGTGATTTTTTGTATTGAAAGTAAATCAAGACAACAAAATACCGGCTTACGTAAGAAGTTTATTTGTTCGGTGAAAAAACGGTGCACGAAGAGTTTTTGAACTGCTTGCTCCACGGAAGCATGCAAAAGATTCGTACACATTCGTACCTACTTTACAAATACATACATGCAGCAGAAGATACATAATTCTAATTTCAAAAGGTAAAAAGATTGTTTTTAACGTTTCGCCCACTCCTGTAAGGATGTTAAATGAAAATTTCAAATCAAAAAACAAGATATTTTCATTATCCAACGTTAACTGATGTCCACTAACAAATTCTGAATGAGCAATGTGTTTAAATTAGGGATGGGATATTTGAATCTTCGAATTCCATGAATCTTGAAAAAAATTCTCCGTAAACTAATCTGCACCAAAAACAAAAAAATCAACATCATATAAACACATTGATTAAATCAAAATCTCATTTTTTTAAAACCTTAAAGAAACTATAAAATCTTCGCGCTTTTTTCGTCTCGAATTTTTCTTAAATGCCCGTTTTAGACGGTCATATTTTTGTATCAAATTTATTACGAAGTGAGTGAGAAGTGCCAATTTATCCAATCAACATACACTGTGGTAGCTTATCTCTCTCACTTCGTAATAAATTTGATACAAAAATATGACCGTTTAAAACAGGCATAAAAGAAATTGTCAAAATTATAAAAATATGAACGCTACTCATCTTTTTTGTCAAATTATGTTGAGAAAAAGGAAATTCAAAAGGAACTTCAAGAGTTAATTATGTATATGTATATGTACAACCTCAATCAAAAGTAATGAAACGCTCAAAACCGAAACGCTGTAGTCAGAGAGAGAAGATACTGAGTGAGATGAAGTCTTATGGCGAACGAATGTTTCCGAAGTCCTTCGGAACCCCACAACACGTTGCGTTCTCTCTAACTCGGCACCGTTGCACTCTGACTACAGCGTTTCGGTTTTAAAAGTTTCATTACTTTTGACTGAGGCTGTACTTTATTTACCAAATAATTTATGAACAAATTTCATTTCTTCTTCTTAATAAGTAGATATGGGTACTTTATAAAAACTGTTTTCTTTAATTTGTTTTTTACTAATCATAATAACAGACAGATAAATTTTGCTTCCATTAATAGTTATTTGTATACCAAGATCGCGAAATCATTCTTTATTTAACGTATCGAAAGAAAAATCGTCGCCGAAGTCACTTGCGGCAGAGGCAGGACAATCTCGAGGATGCACGTTAATAAGGAATTCGCGGGCAAGGTCTGCACAGCATTTTTTGGGCAAACGTGTAAAATCTTCAATTTTTGGAATAAAACATACGTACTTTTAATTTTCAGCGTATAGTTTTTCTTTTACTAACTAAATTTAATTTAAATTATTATTTTTATATGAAGAATTCGAGCGATTTCGAGTTTCGAGATATTAGAGGAATTGGAGAACCTTTTAGAATTCGAACCCGGATAAAAAAATATTAGAAATCATCACACACCTGGTTTAAATGTTTCGAATGTACGGGGCACGGTCAGAAAATTCTGTCTGACTCATCCAATAATAAACAGTGGAGTTCGTTTAGACGGACTCCGAATTAGAGTCTACGGTTTTGAACGTGTATTGAAGGTACACGTGTAACGACATTCGCGAATTAAATATACGTATTATTAATTCACGTGTAATTAACTCTTATTCTACGTGTACACGGATATAATTATACGTGTATTTTAATACACGGATCCGTTCGGTACGTTTAAATTCAGGTTACCTAACAACGGACATGTTTTTATATTAAACACACGTGTAATGTAACTACACGTGTATACGTGTATTTAAAATTACATGTACTAAGATCATGATGCGTGTATTACACGTATACACGTGTACTGACATGTACATGAAATAGAGAGCTCTACTCCGAATATAGTGAGAAACCGCTTATATGACATACAGGGTTGGGAAATGTACGTGTAAAAAAATATTTTCTACATTACATTACGTCTGGACGTAATTTTTACTCGACGTAATTTATGTGAAACGTCACATTTCTAACCTCAAAGTGAATGTTCATTCGAGGTACTTCAAATAAATATTCCATTTTTCATGTCTTTTAATTCTTGTATACGACAATTTTATCAATTTTACATCAAAATAGATATAGATTTTGAATAAATATAATTAATTATAACCTGAAAATAAAGAAGTAGAAAACAACGTAGTTTTTAAAGTAGTTACCTAATTCATAAATTTATTCTAATACTTAAAGACAAATATAAATCAGAATTATTAACCATGAACCCTCAGCTTCCAGAACTCTATTCTTGAATTAAATTACATAAAGATAATATGTCAATCAGACCTGTAGTATCGTTTGTTACTGCCCCTGCAGTAAAATTATCAAAACATTTAATAAAAATAATTCAAAAATACATTAAATTTACACCGACATATGCTATCAAGAATTCATATCAATTAACAGACAACATTTCAAATATCAAAATCCCCAACAATGCTAAACTTATATCTTTTGACGTACAAAACTTATTTCCCAGCATTCCGCGGAAAGAAGTGGTCTATTTAGTGGATAAGCTACTTTCAAAGAACAATACTAATCCTATCATAAAATATGACATTCTAGATTCCCTGACGAACTGCTTGAATCAAAATTATTTTGATTTTAATAATAATATTTACACTAAGTCCATCGTTAACAGAAATTTTTATGGACAACTTAGAGACAACGAGACACAATAATCCGTTAAGCAAAAACTGCATATACTGGTACAGATACGTAGATGATATTTTAGCATGCTTTGTAGGATCACATAAGAGTATCAAATTTACTTTAGAAATAGAACATAAAAGAGTATCAATTTTCTAGATTTAACTATCACTAATATCAATAACAAACATGAGTTCTCCATATACCGCAAACCAACACATACTGGCCATACTATACATAACAGTTCCGATATCCTTACAGCCAAAAAAATTCAGCGTATAACAGTTTCATATAGACACTAATTAACGTTCCTATGTCAAAAGAAAATTACGACAAAGAACTTAACATAATCAAACAGATAGCCACAAGTAACGGTTATAAGGAACCATTAATTGATAAATTAATTATAAAAAAATTGTACACAAACGCTTTAAATTTAGTTTATCTCCTTAAAAAACAAACTCAAGTGTCTTGGAAAAACCTACACGGGCAAGCTAACAAACATAGCACCAAAATACCTTCGAAAGTTAGATTTAAATTTGGCTTTTAAAACAAATACTATGTGTTTTTTTTTAAATGCCATAAGGGGTGGCTGTGGAAAAGAAAATTCATGTCTTAGCTCCATTCATGTACTTTAAATTGTCAGTTTTGGCATGTGTTAGATGCCAAGCTACGACATGAGTTTTAATTTTCGTAGCCAACCTTTATGGCATTTTTAAAAAATACATCGTACTTTGGGTATGTTAATAAAAAACAATAACAGTAAAACAGTTAAAAACAATAAATCAGGGGTTTACCAATTAATCTGTATTGATTGTTCAAAAGCTATATTGGCCAAATCGCATGAAATTTCTCAAGAAGAATAAAAGAGCACAAAAGGGATTTCATTAAAAAAATATAACGATTCTAATTATGTTAACCATCTAAATTTAGAAAACCATCAATTTCAAGACAATTTCAAAATAAAACAAAAGCAGAAAATTAAATCTTTTTGAATGCCTAGAAATTAATAAAATAAAAAATACAGGTAATTAATTAAACGATCAAACAGACATAAATAACCCTTATTAAATATCGCAAATAGAGTAACATCTTTTTCCAGTTCTTAGAAGTTTAAGCAGATACAATGTATTAAAGTTTTGCCACATGTTTGAGATTAGGCGGTTTGTGTATATGTTAGTTTCAATTTCTTTAGTTTAGTATACTGGTGCTTAAAAGTATTCGGACGTCCGGCGTGACCGCCTGTACTGTGGAAGTTTACCACAAGGGTCACATTCGAACTATTTTATTGCTTTTCATTAGGATACTTTTAAGCACCAGTATACATACTTGTCTGACGAAACAATTGTTACAACTTGTAAACAAATAAACCAGTAGAAGTCAAAATAATGTGTTTTGTGTTTAATTGATATCATATCACATAAATTATTATGATCTTTAAGATTAATTTGTAAAAAATAAAAGAAAAATTTTATAGATATCCCACGTATGGAAATTGTCGACTACTTAAGTAATTTTCGCATGTTAGCAAAGGTCAAACTACCCACAAACAGTGAAAGCCAACGTTAATTAATGGAATGTATAAAACCGTTCAAATTACAAAATTAACGCGTTTAGAAACTCGATTTTCCATTCGGCACTATTAATTAACGGAAGGATGTGGAAGCGCTCAATTTGCATGTGCGGGGCTCCGTTTGAATAACAAATGACGTCAGCCGAGCCGCTCAAGTGATATCATCTCTTAAAAGAGAAATTGGCAAATGCTGGTGACCGAATTGATTGTCTCGTATTGCACTGTGTGAGAATGCGAACGCGAAATGGACGTCTTTACCGAGTTACATAATGTGTAACCGCATTTTTTCCGGCATTGTCCTGGTACAATGTTGTTAACAATCACTTGCTTTTACTTTTGTTTGACAAAAATTCTCACATCTCATGCTTGATACCATAACGCAATCTTTTCGATTTTACTATTTTTCGAACAATAGATTAATTAACTAATGACATCACAAGTAATACAACACCAGAACACCTGTTTTTATAGAGGAGTACACCAATGCCATCTTAATATTAATACCAGGCCGTCATATGAAATTTATGACGTCACACTAAAGGGGTTAAAATGTTTGGCTCGAGTTTGTAGATGCAAACAAAGTTTGAGAAAGGAAAAAAACGAAGTGAAGATTTTTGCAGAAAAAGTTTAATTTTAAAAAATAGGCACTGCTGACAATAGGTAACCACATATTATATTTTAAAAAATATTAATATTTTGTAAAAAGCGAGCCTCGCTTCCATCCTCAAACAATTTATGAAGTTGTCGCTAAAAAGAAGCTCACTTTCACAAGAATTTGGTTTTTGAAGCAGTGCTAGAGCCTGAACGTGTGGCCGGCGTTCATCTCTAACAATTTAAAAACAAATGTAACGACTGGTTCTGCTCTCAAATCTGTCACCAAAGCTAGACATTTCTGGTTAAAATTAGAAATCAGGGAAGCGTATGCTCGCTTGCAGACTTTGTCTAGATCACTATTTTTTATCCAATCGGAACTGACAAGCAGATTACACTCTTTGGAATGGGACATTTTTCAAGAAAGAATTAGAGAAGTTACTTTCATCCATGGAAATAAGAAATTCCAGATTCTGCAGAAGAAGCTCCTCAATCTAAGCTTAAAAGCTCAGACTCCCACTTCCCGAAGTCGGTCAGATTTGGACCCGGAAGTTTTCCACCTGGAGTCTTCTTCTTGCGAAGTAAGTCCTCAAAGTTTTTTCGAACCTATCAACCCTAATTTCGACTCTCCTGCAGCATTTTGGAAATGAAAACATCTAGTCAATTAGAAGCAGAAGCTATGATCGATTTAGACAAATCTTTAGACAGCATTTCATGCACTCCTATAATTAATGTGGATAGTTGTCAAACTCTGAATCATTTATCTAGTCAAAAGTTAAGCAGTTCAAATTTAACCAATACTTTTTAGATTTTTTAGATTGTAATTGTCCATTAGAGAAACATGTTTCTAACTGTACTCATTTTATAAGAGATTTTAATGTGTCAACCTTAGATTCTAAGTCATACAATTTTAATATGTCACACATAAGGCGTTTTCGGAAATTCGGTCGGAGCAGTCAGGTTCTTGGAAAAGCGTTCGTTTATTAAACCTGGTTACTTGTTCTGCATTCGAAAATTAGTACAGGTACGCGACCCAAGTGACTCTGGTTATTGAGTAGAGTTACATAGGTTCTGTCATGAGGTTATGTTCATCTGTTACCTTTTTTTGAAGTTTGGGTAATTTGAAATGTATGACATGTAATAATATATAATTTGATTTGTTTTAATTAAAGTGTTTAATTATTTGTAAATGATTTTGCACAAAATGATGGATTTGCTAAATTTGGACAGATGTGGTTATTGTGATACTGACCTGACAACCACATTCGCGTTCGAAAATTCACCATCCTGACTACTAACCCGCTAGGGTTAATCTTTCCAATCAGAGTTATTTTTCGAAAACGCCTATAGATACACCAAATTTAGATTTTTCTTCACCTAATCAATTAGATGTCAATCAGTTGGATGTCATTCCAATTTATAATGTCACTCATAACATTTGGGATTTTCCAACCCCTACTATACTAGATAATTTTAACGTTGTTTTTAACTTTGATAATTCTAAACAACAATATGTCTACCAACCTTTGGATAGTGCCACTTTTGTCAAACAATCTCACAACTGGATTACAATGTCAGCTACATTTTTAACTCAAACATTTCTCAAATTCATCACTTTCACAAACGGTTTTTGAATTTTTCCAATATTAATTTTAATTCTGATGAAACAGCCTTACTGGAAAAAAGCCCAACATTTTCAATAGCCCCTAAATTTAACAAATTTGTTCAAAAGAATATAGTAATTAATACTGAAGCTATCATCGAAAAGTTCGAATTTTTCGACGGAGAGCGAATTAGATTTAAATGTTCAGATATATTAAATTCTATCAACCAACGTTCTAGATCTTCTAAAGATTTATCTACTTTAAAATCTATTAAATCTAAACTGAAAGATAATAACCTTATTCTCAGTAAGGCTGACAAGGGTTCCTGCATGGTCATCATGAGGAGGACTGACTATGTTCAAAAAGTTGAAGACTTCTTGAATAATAGTAATTTCACTCCGCTCAATGGCGATCCAGGCCCTAAATTTAACAAATCTCTTAGATCTTTGATTTTCAGCTTTAGAGATAGCTCTTTACTCAAAAACAGACAACTTCTCTCTATGAATCCGTTAACTCCACGACTTTACGGTTTACCCAAAATACATAAAAACAATGTTCCCATCAGGCTTGTAGTAAGTTACATCAACTCACCAGCCCATAAGTTGGCTTGCGTTTTAGATGATATCTTAAGAGATCACCTAACTTTGATTCATTCTTATACGGTACAAAATTCGACCGAACTAGTTTCTAAACTAAATCTTTGCGAAATTTCCAAAAACTGTATTCTTATCTCTTTAGATGTTACTAATCTTTTTACGTCCATACCGGTCACTGAATGTTTAAGTTTGGTGAAAGAGCTACTTATTAATTCTGATTTATCTGATGAAGATGTTCATTGTGTTGCTGAACTTTTGAATATTACTTTAAAACAAAACTTTTTTCAATTCAATAATAAATTTTATTCACAATTAGATGGTCTGTCCATGGGTTGCAATTTAAGCCCCCTACTGGCTGTTATTTTTATGAATAATTTAGAATCTAAATTTTTTTAATTCTGGCCATCACCTGGCCCATAAAATAATTTTTTTGCTTGGTATGTGGATGATATTTTGATTGTTCTGGAGGGTGATAGTAAAACAGCTAATGAGCAACTTAATCTTTTTAACACTTTTCACAATAACATTAAGTTTACCTTAGAATTAGAAAAAGATATTAGTATTAACTTTCTGGATGTGTCAATTAAAAGGTTTAATTCTTCTTTGTCTTTTAGTATTTACAGAAAACCTACCAATACTCACGCTACTATTAATTTTACGTCCAATCATTCATACCAACATAAAATGTCAGCTTTTGCTGCTTTTTTCTATAGAGCTTTTTCCATTCCGATGACGAGAGAGGACTTCATTAGGGAGATCAAGATTGTTTGCCAAATAGGTAGCAATAATGGTTTCCCTACGGATGTTATCTCTCGATTATTTTATAAAATTCGTAATCATCTTATAAATAAAGCTGTTTTCCTCACTCTGACAGATGTTGTCTCAGAAAATAACTTTAGATACGTCTCTTTACCGTATTTGGGCACGGTTTCTGAAAAATTGAAGAAAATTCTTAATAAATTGGAAGGGGTGCAAGTCACATTTTCTAATGATTATAACCTTATCTCGATTCTGACGAATTCTAAAGATGAGATAGAACGTATGAACAAAAGTGGGAGTTTACTCCATTACGTACACCCAATCCAATTGCAACTTTATTTATATTGGGCAAACTGGCCGTAATTTAGCTACCCGTGTGAAAGAACACATCTCGTCTGCCAGACTGAGCAAAACAGACTCCAATTTTGCTTTACACCTAATTGATTCAGAACATTATCCAGACCCTAAATTTACTGTAAAATTACTTCATCAATTACCAAAAGGTTTAAAACTTAATATTGCCGAAACTCTCGAAATTTTCTTATCTAAAAAAGATAACAATGTCACCCTCTTGAACGATCAGATTATTTTTCCTCATTTTAACTTTTTCGAATCTATAAATTGGATACATCCATAGTTTTATGTTTCGTTTTTGGTGCCTTTACTGTTGTCAAATTTACTTCAAAATTGTTTTAAAATCAAAAATTTTTCATTTGTACTTAATTTCAAATTTAATTTTAACTTACGCCATCTGCTTTAATTCGATTTTTACCCTTAAGTGGTATTGTTTACTTACTGGCCTTCAGCCTTTCAAATTTTGTTACTTATCCTGCCTTCAGCTTTAATGTTGTCATTATTGATGTACTTACGCCATCTGCTTTATTTCGATTTTTACCCATAAGTGGTATTGTATACTTACCGGCCTTCAGCCTTTAGAATTTTGTCTTACTTTGCCTTCAGCTTTTAATGTTGTCTTTATCGTTGTACTTAAAATTACTTAAAATTGTATTTAAATTTACGCGCCATCAGCTTTCATTTTGATTATTTACCTTAAGTTGGTACTAGTTAGGGATTTTCGTTCTGCCATACTTTTAGGTTCTTGCAGTTTATGTCATTCAATTTAAGTAAAAATGGCCACATGTTAACGTGATTTTAAGACAGGTTTGTTTCAAAATTTAAATATTACTTCACTTTTTAGCACAAATTCATTTATTGTAGATTTGAGAATGGTTTATTTATAATCGAAACATGTCATCAGTTTCGAGTTTCTTGTAACAACAACTTTAATATACATCGTTTTCCGACGTTGTAGTTTTTGTGACCTTCTGGCATCTACGAGTCTAAATTATTATATTTTATTTGTAACTTGAAAACAATTTTGTAATATCACAAGAAAGTTGCAACTCTACTAGAGAGTTTGCGAAACTTTAAGAGCTTGAAAACTGCATTAATGTAAGTAAAACATGTGTAAATTAATTATTTGAAGCCTTTACCATGTATCCTCTACTATTTTACATTACTATATGTGTACATCTGTAATAAAAACAAATAATAAAACGATTTAAAAACTTAACTCAAAACTAATATATTTATAATAAAAGTGCTATAAGGTTCCTTTTTTTGCTCTTTTCAGGTTTTTGTAGTAAATTAGTAACTAATTCCGTACCTATAAAAGATTTTATTCAACGTGGATTAAGAATTGTAGGGAAAAAATTTGCAGGGAATTGATTTACCATCAGGATTCTGTATTCGATGTACAGAAACGATGAAATCTTGGTGGAAATGAAAATAATCTACAGGGATTCGACTCTTCCAAACATGTAATAGGTTTCATCAGTAGGAAAAGGAAAAAAAAATCAGGTGTAGTATTTGTGTGAATTGACTGAACAACCGGGAACACAGCAATACATACTTCATTTTCTAATAAATTAAAACATATTTATTAGAATTTTATTTATTTGTCACTCTGTTGTCGAACACTTACCGGATACTTATCGGGTTCAGGTTTAAATAAACGGGTATCCCTACTTATTGTTAGAACCTTTAAGCTAACCCGTTCGCACTTCATAAATTTCAATCTTCAATTACCTGGCAAATTGTTCTCATTGAATTTCTATAATCTCAATTTGAGTTAATTACCAGTATAGTTATGAATGACTTGAAATAAATAACTTTTACCACTGTTTTGCATTTTTGTAACTGTAGAACATTTATAAAGCCTTTTTTGACTAATTGATTTTTAATTACTCAATAACAACATGAGAGCGATAAAGCTATTTCGAATTGATTATGTTCTCAGGCCCGGCATTAAAAAATAAAGTACCAATAGAATCAAATATTTCGACGTGAAAAGGTAATTTATTTTCTTTATTTTTATGAGTCACAAAGTACTTAAAAGAAAGCAAAAAAAGAGAAATTATTTTGTATTATTTTTCAGTCCTTTTTAATTTAAAATTAACCTTTAAAAGAATATTACTTTTATTAAATTTAAATGACTAGTGGCCAGTATTACCAAGTTTAAATAACATGTTGATTCTAAATATGACTTAAATTTAAACCCTCTTTAAAATGTCGATAATACCGGCCATAGGAGCATTCAAAATTTTGGGGTGCATTCTCGTGCATAGAAAAACACTTTAACATAGTCTTTTTTTTAGTACCTATCATCTATACAACCTGAGAAATAATCAAGTTATTGGTCGCATTCGTTCACGCGGAAAACTTTGTTTGAATACAATCGATGCGTTTATTTATTTATTTGAACTAAAGCATATTTCACATTGATTCATATATTTTTTTCTTGATTCAAACATTTTCCACTTAAATTGAATACATAATGGTTTTCTTTCAAATAAAAAGATGCACTAAACGTATCCAATCAAAGATTATATAGGCTGTTTTAACAATTTTTCTTCTTTCTGTGTAAGAACATTGATAGGAGATAAGACAGGTAAAAATTTTAACATTTTATAACAGAAATCATATACACGATCGTGATAAAGTCTCGCAACAAGCTCATAATTTATTAAATAATGTGAAAGAACACTAACACAAATATTTAAGGCGGAAAAATTTTCCGCCACAATCGAGAATCGAACTCGAGTTTTCCAGTTTCATGCCGGACGCTTTTAACTATTAAGCTAATGCGACACCGAGCTCGAGAATCGTCTAATTGTTCTAATTTCTATTAGACGATTCTCGAGCTCGGTGTCGCATTAGCTTAAACAAGTAAAAATTAACGAAATATTCCCTAGGAAATAATTGTTCAGATTTTCATTGCAGTATAACATAATTTTTTCAAAAACATCCCCGACGATGGTCTGCATCATATCTATTTTTTTTTTTTAAGTTGTAGCGTAAGGTATTATTTTTTATATCACCATTTAACTAACAAAAATTAAAACATACTTAAATAAATTGTTTATTTAGATTTAACAGAAAATAAGCACAAACTTAATTACCATGAGTTTCTTATAACTATCTCTGCACATACAATGTAAATATTCATGTTGGGTTTAAAAAATATATGTACATTGCAAGGTATGAAAGCAAGGTTTCAACAAAACAAATGTGTGTCAATGTCAATTATTATGAATGTCTTCTCATGATTTAAGTTCCGAAACCTTAAGAAATACTTTGTAAGTATTTGATAATTGCTTAGCACATTGTTTAAAACGTGAAGGAGGACATTTCGAACATTTCTAAATGTTTTGCTAAAAAAATAAATCGTAATGTTACTTTATTGAAATTAGTTTTGTTTCATCATAACGTAGAAATATTCACTATACAGCCTGTGGCATTTAACCGTGCAATAACGCCGTTCCCATTAAATATATGGAAAAATGTTTTATAAACAGTCATGTATTGTTTTCTTATATGTAAGCGTTTTCGACAAGAAATTTTTGTCATCTTCAGATATTAGAGTCTCATCATAATAAAACAAGAAACACGTGACTTGTTTTATTTATTATGACGAGACTTAAATCTTGCTAATATCCGAAGATGACAAAAATTTCTTGTCGAAAACGCTAATATTGAGCTAACATACAGAATCGGAAATGTGGGTACTAGACATAGCAACTTTGCTACGATTCGGTTCGTGGAGAACTAATTGCCAACAGCCCGTCAGTAGCCGGCATCGAAAACAAGTCAAATTTCTCTCTTTATTTTTCTAGTGCGTTCCCTGTCGCACGTATTATATCAGGATGTCAAGTTGAATATTTACCGAATCTGTATAAGAAAACGATACACGACTGTTGACTGTAACACAACGTTGACCCTTTAATTTCTAACAATAAAATCCAGTCGAAAAAAAAAATTATTAATAAAAAAATTGAACCAAATCTTGCACATACAAGAAACAGGGTAGTCTAAAACAACTTTTAAATATAGATTTACAATTGAAATTTAAATATTTAGAAAGTAGCAATTAAAAAGTCTGGTGAGAAGCCTCCTCTGTTCTGAACCGATGGAAAAAAAACTGTTTCCGGAAGCGCTTATCGTGGAGAAGATAGCACATTTCCGTTACTGATTGAAATACACGGTAATTCTATTATGTATTTACTTGTGAGTCGAATATACAGGCGTCGGGTCTGCACGGCGCTAGGAAGACGCGTCGCCGTCATATTGAGGCGCTGTTTTCTAAATTTAAACGGGAAATATCGGATCCGTCTGAGGGTTAGCACTGTGAGCACGCCTGAGTAAATAAATGCGTGCATCTTTATCGATTTTTCCTCGTCAAACTGGTTCAGCTGCTTTCAACAAAGTCAATTTGTACAGTCAATTTAATACTGTCCTTTATAAGGTAAAACCTGTAGGTTTCAACTCATTAGTTAGAAATGGTTCAAATTCTAATAAATATTTGACAACTATTTCATACTACACGGAGAGAATTACGTTGTAAAAGTAAATATAAATATAGTAATTTTTATAAAAATTTATATTACTATATGTGACAGCAAAATCATTTTATTAACTTAAAAACATATTTGTATTAACTGTTATATATTTAAATTTATAAAAAGATATTCGAAAATGGCTAAAATATAAAATATAATATCGTTTAATATATTTATATTTTAACATTAAAATTTATATCTACGCACAGATAAGAAGCTACGGGATTCACACGATCACCAACCTTTGCAGCTGCACAAAAAAAAATAAGTACTCGATTTAAGAAAAAACGTATATTAAATTACAAATTTTATAAAAAAAAAATTGTGCAAATCAGTTTTGATTACAGCGGATTCCTCGAGCATGCTTTGTACAGCTGTTTAAGGCCTCATTGGGCCTTCATCAACAGAACCGTAGCTCCAGAACTCCACCATAGAAAACATAAATATATTATGTTATGTTGTGTTGTCTATGAACTCCACTGCAAACCAAACCGATCTCTCCTATAGGTTATATGCCATTGCGATGTGAAAGTAATGAACAATTTAAGTAGTGACATCTTTCGATCGCTTTTTGACCTCAAATTTTATGTTGTAAACATCATATCTACAGGCCGAACTCATAAATATTACAAAATCATATGCTTAATGTAATATAATCGCATTGTCATTTCTCTTAAGAGAAAAATTTACTTGCTTTACTTAAACAATTTTGCTACTTTTAAAACAATTTATTTTATTATTAATGATACTTTTTTTACAACACGGTTTTTAATATACATTTTTCTCAGTGTAGGTACGCTAGATCTGTCGCGAAAACAGCGCGGGATGTCGAGTTTCGGTTTTGAAGTTTAAATTCCACGGTTTATCGCCGATTTTAGAAAACTGCGGTGTTCGAATTTAATTTTTAATTTTTCAGATTTTTTTTTGAAATTTTATTACAGGAAAAGCCACATCGAGTATGAAACCAGACTTAATAAGCAAGTGTTTTATTGTTCATAAACAAGCTTAAGCAAATTCAAGATCGCCAAAAAATCAAAAAGACGTTGGTCTTTTTGAGTTGCGTTTCTTGTTATCTTTGGTCTAGAGTAAATAGCAAAAAATAGATAGTCGCAGAATAACAAGGAGAGCATCTTTCATCGGACTCTTTGATCTTCGATAGGGCAGTTTTAGGTGACTCGAGTTACTTAATAATTTAAGTCAGTTTTTTATTTTTAAGAAGCTTGACTATTGAAATTTGAACAATTAATTCTTTATTAGATATGTTCTCATGATATTTGCAGTAATATATTAATTAATTAATTCTTTGTATGATGAGGAGTTTTGGTGTTAATTGGGTTGCTCAGAATATAAGTGGTTCAAGTCCAAAAAGTTAATTATGGAGAAACATTGAGTTAAAGAAAAATTAGCATAGTTAATTTCACGAAAACGTATAGAAAAATCTTGTTGATATCGCGCATATCAGGCATAATGGACTTGAACGATTTCTGCACTGAAAAGATGCTGATATTTGCTGCAAATTTTAGTAGTTTATCTCAATTTTATAAAAAAAAGGACTTGATTCACTTCTGTTCTGAGCAACCCAATTAATGACACAAGTTCAATAACAACCTGTATAATAAAAAATTTTACATTTACTAACAAATACATATATTAACAAGCATATTGCAATCAGAAACAGTACGGAATATACCACCTTCTACATAGGCAAAAAAATCGAAGAAAAAGAAAATCACAAGAAAAAAACATAGAATTAATAACCTCTTAAGTATTTATTCTAGTAAAACCCTTTTCATACTCTCCTTCCATAAGTATATAACATTTCAGTAGCTAAATTAACAGTGCTAAATTTTGATTAGGAATATGGAATATGATATTTGTACTATACCGCTTTAAATGTCCTTTTGTCATAGAAAATGTAATAATATGCCGAGTGACGTCTTAAATCTTTTATCAACTCTTGCCATGGAATTTGGACAGCATGTCTTAGCTTTACTGTAAAACAACATCACTTAAACTAAGACATGCCGTCCAGAGTTCATGGGAAGAGTTGACAAAGATTTAAAAAAAAACACTCGGTATAATGTGTATTCAATTGAAAAAATCATCAAATTAACTTTTATTTTCTATTAAAAAAAGATGTCATTAAAAATGCTTGCTGTACTACAAAATGCGCTTTTGCGAGCACGACATTTAATATGAATCTGTGCAGAAGGTTATAAACTTAAGTGGTTTTCGGAAACCGTGGACATCCATCAAGAAGAGTTGTTATTACTTTATTATTTCATTTTTGTAGAGAAAAAGCACAAATTAAATAATCATTAACTGATGTCGGCCAAGTTTGACAAGCTTTTGACAATCATGTTAGTTTTGCTTTCATAGTAATAATGTTACTTGAGTCTTGAGTAACAGCGTCGTCAATTAAACCTCGTGTGAGATACAAATTACAAATGAAGGTAACACTGTTGCCATATTTAAAATTCTTAAATTGTTTCCTGTTCAAAGAAGAAGCAGCAAATGTTTCTAACTACAGAATCCCTTTGTATGCAAGCCGAAGATTAGTGCCTTACAATTTTTGCTCCACATTTCACTTACACCCTGTATACATATTTCGATTGCAACGCCATTAGAAAATCAAGGTCAAGTTTGAAAACTGTCTCGACCTGCAATTAGAAAAAGAGCCAAAAGGAGTATACGTAGTTCTTAACCCGTAACCTATAGCATCATAAACTTTATGGTTATTAGCAACATCGAAGAGTGATCCTAACAGGATTTGGAATTGCGTACTCATTATTACATATTTATCAGCTCCAAAAGAAAAAGAAGGTATCGATACTTATTTAGTCACCGTGTTTCGACATTTTGATAATTTTTAACTTTTTTAAACAATTTGTAAGAAAGATGTGCCACGGCATTTAAATAAATTCGAAAAGAGCAGAATTGTCGAAATGGATTAAGTTCAAATTACACAGCCTAAAATTTTTCAATTCATGTCACTAGATTTTCGACGCTGTACCAGTTTTTTTCGGCGACAACCGTACATACTTTCAATCGAAAATGTCCCCTGTCCACTTAAGGCTTCCGAACAAAGATTTGATTATAAAAGTCCACGAGGACTAGACATCTTCGAGGGGAATTTTCATATTTTGTGAGAGTTTTGGGGGCTGAATTTAATAAAATCAAGTTTGAAAATAGCGAATGCAGTCGAATTTAAAACGATAATAAGAAGGTACCGAATGGAGGATCTAATTGAAGGGATATGTAGACTTTAGAAACACTTAGGCCCGGTTTTACAATCGTGGAATAAGGACGAAATAACTGTTCGCTGAATATCCTTTAATGTTCCTCCATATCTACGTCACACCTACGTCACGTTATTCTAAGAATAATGCTTATCCGACGATTGTAAATCGGGCCTTAATGAAGTTTCCCATGATGAAACTCCTCACGCGTCCAGCATTAGCTGTCAAAGAATTTGATTGAATTCTGTAATTGACAGAATAAACCAATCACTTCAAGTCTTACGACAAATTGTTCTGAAAAACTACAACTTTATAATTTTTTTCATTTGTTATTTCACCTGTAATTGAATACTTACAATTTTCTTGCACATTGATAATCCGGATACGAAGAGAACGTGCGGCGTTGAATTTCCTATTTCCGGCAGGCAATCGGCCAACGAAGCCGCTCGTTTGAAGGGGTCGAAACGATGCCAGCTGGCGTCCAAAGAAATCTTGGGGCCCGCCACCATAATTAACGCGATAACTTACTTAAACGCAAAAATAAATTTTCTCTGACTCACTTTCACTACTAACTGCGATTACCTCCCACTCAACCACATATTTTAATTGGAATATTTATTTATTGACTTTTGTATTAAATAAAGGTTCATTTAATTACGTCGAATGGATGACTATAAATTAATAAAATAAATTAAATTAATTGTTATTTCAGCTCTTGCAATGTTCTGGAGATTTTCCTATGACGTCTACACCAACCGGCAACGTAGGAAATACTGAAAGTCTCTCTCGCAGACAAAATCAATATAATCGGCCGTATCAAACTCTTACTGTTGCAACTAAAATTTTAATTATCTGTGTTTGCGTGACCGCAACTTTGAAGTAAGAACTCTCCTACAGTTAAATAAAGACAACTACGTTATGTAAAAGTGTTTATAATTGATGTATATCGAAGGGGTTTTCCCTAGTGATAAAATCTGTATTGAATGTACCACCGCAGACAGACATGCGCACGTAGTTTTTGTCAGAGGTCAAAGCAGTTCACTGCATAATTTAAGGGGTCTAAATCAGTTAGATCAATGTAAAAATAAATGATTAATTTAAATGTGTTATATTTCACCCGATAAATTTTATCCAAAAATTATGATTGTGGAACTGAAAAACTTTCAAATCCAAGACTACCTTAGCAATCATACGATATATCGCACATTCATTAAGTACCCGAAATATTTCCGACAAAATAAAATCAGTAAAAAATCGTTGTAAGAAATTCCAAGAAGTGTTTAAAAAATCCTATCTAATAAGTTAGAATAAATTAAAAATTTGCCCTAAAAGTATGTTGTGAAATCCACGTTCTGTTTTATTTTTTGTTATAATTTGGCGATATCCGATGTTCGAGTGGGTTCCATGATATTAGGTTAAGTGTTAAGAAATTTTAGAGTCTATGTTTTCACAAATTCTTTATCTAATTCTGACGACCGATTTCGGTTTTTGCAAAACCATCTTCACAGCCAAAAACTGTCTCGACCATAATTAGAAAAACCCGTAACCTATAGTATCATAAACTTTATGGTTATTAGCTACATCGAAGAGTGATCGTGACAGGATTTGGAATTGCGTACGCATTATTACACATTTATCAGCTGCAAATGCATTTAAATAAATTCGAAAAGGGCAGAATTGTCGAAATGGATTAATGCCAATAAAAGCGATGGGAATTTAATATCAGCAAGACTACAGTATGAAATCCAAACTACACACCCTAAAATTTTTCAATTCATGTCACTAACTTTTCGACGCTGCACCAGTTTTTTTTTTCGGCGACAACCGTACATACTTTCAATCGAAAATGTCACCTGTCCACTTAGGGCTTTCGAACAAAGATTTGATTATAAAAGTCCTCGAGGACTAGACATCTTCGAGGGGAATTTTCATGTTTTGTGAGAGTTTTGGGGGCTGAATTTAATAAAATCCTCCAAGGATTCACCGTATAAAAGTGCAAAATGTTTAATTAAAATCGTATTGAATTATGTACTGCGATCAATCGTTGACATTTGTTTTTTTAAGCGAGACCACCCGATGAATCGTAAGAACCAGAACTTTTCCGAAATAAGTTGATATTAGAAATAATGTTATGGTGGCACTTATACTGCTCATATCTGCATGTAAGGATCATAAGATCTGTAAGCCTGTAACTCAATTAATAAAATATGGAATTTTGAAGTTCTGTGGAAGATATGATTTCTCCTAAGTTTCTAGAATTATTCGTAAGTCTCTGTGATATTATTTAGAGAGACTAACGCTGGATTTCACAAACGTCACTTAACTTTAATCATTGATTAAGTATAATCACTCCTATGCTGGATTTCACAAACGTCACTTAACTTTAATCATCGATTAAGAATAATCATTCCTATGCCTTCAACACATGTAACCATGGCAACGTTTACTTTTAACGGATGATTAAATTTAAGTAGCGTTTATGAAATCCGCCGCTAGAGACTTACAACAAATGGTATCATACTGAAAACGTTAGAATTCCACTTTTTAATAATTGAGTTACAGGCTTACAGATCTTACGGTCCTTACAGATATAAGCAGAATCGACCCATAAATCAGAATCAAAAAAAGTATAAAACTGTATTAAATAAATCTAAGGTTTGTATTTAACTTCCTCAGAATCTAGTAGAGTATCATGGTGTCGAGTATAATTTCTGATTAGTTATACCTTGAAGACTACGGCCCAGTTTTACAATCGTGGAATAAGGACGGAATAACTGTTCGCCGAATATCCTTTAATGTTTCTCCAAATCTACGTAAAACCTACGTCACGTTATTCTAAAAATAATGCTTATCCGACGATTGTAAAATCGGGCGTAAGAGGCACAAAACTGTTTTACATTTTTTCCGTAATGTGTTATCGATTCTCTTGTTGTTTTGAGTTTGTCGAAACAATTCAAAAGCACTCTGAAAGTAAACATCGTTGTGAATGTAAAGTGATGCAATTAATGATGAAATAACATGGATGTTTGAATCACCGGTCAAAAAAGTCTCATGAAATTGCTTAAGGTTGAATTTTGTTATTTATTAAATAATTACAAGGATAAAATTTGAAACGTTAAGTATCATTCAGAATTGAATTAGTGCAGAAAATTAGTGCAAATCGGTAGACTGGCCGTGCAAATGTTTGACAAATTTGTTTTGATGTATTCACAATCAACTTAGTGCAAAACGTCTATTGATTGTGAATAGACACATCAAAATACACTAGTGCACTGCACTAGTTCAATTCTGACCGAGCCTTTATTGAGCAAAGCTAGAAATTAAAAATTACAGGAGAATGCGGAATAACCTTCCGAGAAATTTAAAGAAAAGGAAATCTGTTAAAACAACTGCAAAAATATAGAATTGATAAAAGGAAGAGATTAATATTATGAAAATACTTTAATACTTTACTCTAATTTAAAAATACATAAAACATATTTGAAAAACAGACTTTTCTTTTTCAAATAAAAATTGTATTCACATTTTTAGGAATTAGAAAATTTGAGATTATAATTACTTTGGCTTTCAATTCCTTTTATTTCCCATTTAGGCCCGATTTTACAATCGTCGGATAAGCATTATTATTGGTATAACGTAGGTAGTGACGTAGGTGTGACGTAGATATGGAGGAACATTAAAGGATATGTGCGAACAGTTATTCCGTTCTTATTCCACGATTGTAAAATTGGGCCTTAGTCTTCAATATCTTCAAAATCTCCGTACTTTTTGTTTTGGTTTTTATTTCGCCAATATAGATTTTGTCTTTAACTACTATTTATATTCTCAATAAATACGTACAGGATTTTTGTTCATGTTTACGGTACCTACACATTTTATTATTAGACGTATAAAAAAATGTTAAATTCAAGTTTTAGGAATTTACCTAAACCGCCAGAAATTACTGAAGGAAAAAACAAATGACGATCGGAAACCTAACAAATGAGTATCAACTTTATTATTTTAAATGGAACATTCAGTATATTTGCTCAAATTAAAAAAGATATTTTTTTTCCTAATTCCAAAAATATGTACGTATGTAGTTTGTCTATGTATATTTCGCTTCATATTTTTTGCGATATTTAAAAAAAAAATTACTTTGATTAATAAGAAAATTTCATTATATGTGACTAGTGTCAATTACAGTTGAAAGATTGCTTATCTGGGACATTTTATAAGACAAAATGCCAACAGCAGAGGCAAATTAACATATTGTATAAAATAAATTAATAAAAATATAGCAAAACAATAATAATTTCAAACTTAAATATCGCAAAAAGTATAAAACTAAATATGTCTAGACAAACTACATATTTTTGGAATTAAGAATAAAGTATCATCTTTCTTAATTCAAGAAATATACTGTTCTACAAAATTATAATTTAGAGAAATTCTGGGTAGGTACTTGACAAAAAATCGTGCGAAATTTTAAGGCCCCAAAAGTACCTATTGGTAACACAGTTAATACAGCGAACGTGACATTTTTTACACGCAATTTGTTTGTTGTAAAAAAACGCATTAAAAATAGAAGAATTTCTGGAAACTCTGAACTATACAAAGGACAATATGTTAAAATAAATTACGAATAGGCCTATGACGTATCATTAGTGTTAAGGATAACAGCGCTGTTATCTGTGTAATTGCTGTCGCTGTCAAAAATTGACACGATGTATTATCGTAACATAATTTGTTCAATTATTATTTTGTGATGTTATTTTATGCTCAATTTGTGTGATTTTTTTTAAAGAAAAGAAAAAACTACTGATGCATCACACTAAAAATTATCGACGTATTAAATAAGGTGTATCCAAGTGCAGTTACGATAACATAACTATTAAATGTTATCTTAACACCTATGATACATCATAGATAGAAAGATATAATTTTCTACATCGGTTCGAACATGAAATCATTAATAAAGAATTTATGTCTACTTTAAAGGAAGAAACAGATTCTACGAATAGAGTTTTCGCATGGCTGTGTAACAATTGATTCTGAAGAAGTTTAATTTTAGGATAAACTGCTGTTTTGTTTCGTTTGTTTGAGCTTTCTTTATAAATCTGTTACTGAAAAATTTCAGTTTATGTTAAATAAATATTTACATAACTAAATAAACATTTTCAAAAATGCTAAAACAAGAGTTGATATTTGTTATGCTAAGATTAAAAGCAACCAAAACGATTTTTCCAAAACAATAAATGCCAATAAATAATCGGTGTCTTGGAGACTGTTGAATATCTGCTAATGTTTTCTGGCTGATTTTTACAAACGCTTGTCTCATTTTATTTTTTAAATATTTAGGCTCAGTTGTACATTGTCAGTTTAAATTTAAGCTGAAGCTTAAACGATTATTTCAATAATTGTTAATAAGGGTTTAAGCATTGGCTTAATGTTAGGTTGGAATTGTACTAGCGGGCCTAAGTCGTATTTGGTTGGATATTAAATTAAAAAAATAAGTAATACTAAAGGTTAGTGACAACAAGTAGTGGATTGATTGATTAGTTATCATCGATATGCAAGTCAATACCTGAATGAAATGTTTGTTTATTGGGCCATTTCTATGGCCCCTAAGTCTAATAAGTCCCAAGTCTCTTAGATCCTCAAATTATTTATTGTTACGACGTGTAACATACCCTGTATTTAGACTCCAATTAAAGACTGAAGATTCAATAAATAAGATTGCTAATATAAAAAAAAATATGAGTAGATATCTTCATAGGGTTAAAATTACATTTTGAAGGATTTTGTTTGTATTTTAGCAATTACATACATAGTTGACTTTATGTTCTAAGATTACTTGTAAAAGCCATTATTTCGTTTAGTTTTAATAGATAATTATGATTTTGCCATTCCCTTTTTGTTTATTTTCTTGAAATGTAGTTGTTATTACATGTTCTAACTGTGAGTGCAGATATCTCGAAAACCATAAGCCTTAAACTAATATATTTTATTTACAGCCTGTGGCATTTAACCGGGTTTCTTCATTAACGTCGTTCCTATTGAATATATGCAAAAATATTTTATATAAAAGTATCATCCTTTTAAGCTCCACATAATTTAAAAGTATTTTCGAATATACAGGTACAGTGTGCTCGGCAGTTTAAGCTAACTTCAAGTCATCAAAACTTTATTTTTTTAAATGGAACACCCAGTATATTTTTACCCTGTCGGATGCAGAATTTAATTGTGCATTGATTTGTGTTAGCTTACCCGATAAGAAAGAGGGTTCTTGCTTTTTCATTTATAATAACAAAATTGGTAGAACCAGGGTAGAACAGGACACTTAACGCCATCTATTGCGCCAGTAGCGTAGTATGTAAATAACTAATCGCGCCAAGGGATGTACAGATGTGTTCAAAAAAGTGTTGTACAGCTACGTTTTAATTATCTTTGCTTTTGTAAGTAGTTTGTTGAAACAAATTGTTGCGTCCAAAAATTAGAGTAAAAATTTTAATTTTTAATTATGAGTGACGGTCGAAAAAGGTTGAGTGGTGCTCAGTGTAAATTACTTTCAGAGAAAAAGCGAAGTGCATAACAGAGTGCTTTAGACAAAACTTGATAATTATTTTTTGACAAAGCCAAGTAAAGGCAAATTTTAATTTTAGTTTCTTTATTTCGGGGCGGCAATTTTAGCGTGCATAAAGCGGCAAATTCTTTAATCCGGCACTGCTTTGGGATTTGTTTTTCGCTCATCTACCAACTAGAAATTATGATCAATAACATTGGTAGCATAAAAATGTAACTTTTTTGTCAAAAAAAATTTTTTTTCATCATAGGCAGCCATAATTTCATATTTGAAATATCAGAATAATTCTGAATAACTTTTCTAAATAATATTTTCGCGTACTTTGAAAAATAAAGGTACTTTATTCTTACGTCGATCTCAAATATTTTGATACGACAAGAGGTATTCAAATTTTGATAAATGCATTTTGAGTTTGGGGAGATGCAGGAAGTTGCACAAAGAATAAATTTTTCTGAAAAATTAATAATAAAAAAGTGTCCATCCAAGAAATTAAAATATTTTAAATCGACATAAGCGTAAAGTACCTTTCTTTTCAAGATACGCGAAAATATTATTTGGAATAGTTACTAAGAATTGTTCTGTGATCTTAAATATGAAAACATAGCTGTCTAGGATGAAAAAATTTTTTTTTGACACAAAAAAGTGAAATTTTTATTATGTGAATTTTATTTATCATAATTTCTAGTTGGTAGATGAGCGAAAGACAAATCCCAAAGTATATTCATGTCACACTTGAAGGAACGTCCAGTTTTACACATTCAAAGTTCTATGATACACACGTTGATATGCGAAAAATTGAAAAAATATGTAAAATTTCTTTTTTCATCGTAGGCGACCATGATTTAATATTTGAGATCTCATAGTAATTCTGAATAACTTTTTCAAATAATATTTCCGCGTATTTTGAGAAATAAAGGTACTTTACTCTTATGTCGATTTCAAATATTTTGATCTCCTCGGTATATGACAAGAGGTATTCAAATACAGTTTGAGTTTGGGAAGATGTAGGAGCTTTCATAAAGAATAAAATTTTCTGAGAAATCAATAATAAAAAATTTTCCCATATGTGTCCAACTTTCTGCCGGTCATTGTATTTATAAAATATAGTCTTTGACCTTGTGTGGGTTTTATAAAACGAAACAACTCTCAAAATCTAAAGAAGAAAACTTTAAACCCCGTATATATTTCTAAAATATGTATCTTTTTTCTCGATAATGATATAAAAGAAAAAGAAATTATTACGTTCTTATATTTTGCAGCAAAAATAACTCTATGATACTATTTATGAATGAATTTTGCTACTAATGTTGCTGCTGATGAATTTTCACAGATTATTTATGCTTATATCAAGTGTTCAATTGAAAAGTTCACCAAGTAGCCTTTTTTTTTTCATAACCTTGTGAAGCAGGTCTTGAATTAGATTAAAACAAAATATCACTTGACGTTTAGCGTTTTCATAATTAAAGCGTTTCTTGGCTTTTGTTCGCTGTGCACACAAAGTATTCGCACATCTTGTTTTTACCTCATACATAAATATGAGATGAAGATAGTCTGAGTGCACACTAATGCAGCAAACGAAAACGAAACGCTAATAAGTCACGTTAGGTTATAAGCAAAACACTACAACTGTTTGACAACTGTCATCCGTTAAACGTCAGTTGGTATAGGAAGTCGTCCTTTTTTCGCTCTATCAACAAAAAATCAAAACTAATTTGACGAATTTTTCAATTGAACACCAGTTGAACACTAAACATTAGTCAAAGTTGGCCATGGACCTAAATCCGCAGATCTCATCTTAAAATTGTCAAACTGACACGAGAAAATGATTTCAAATCAAAGACTTTTCTTTTAGAATTCTATTTTAGAAATGGAGTGAAACTAGAAAATTGAATGGCACTATTCCTATGGTGCCAGTTACGAAGAATTTCAGGAACATTTTCCCGCCGAATCAGCCAGACATTTGTAGACTTTAATTGTCAGTGTCACCTTTCAAGTTTTTTGTTCCTGGCCAACTTTGTGTAATTTTTTATTCGATGGCATTAAGATTGTAGCATATTTTAATTTCCCATTCAGAATTTTAAATTTATAATAAATTTTTTACATCAACGAAACTATAAAATGGTTTGAAGTTTTTTGGAAATAATATTGTTTCTAGAAATGGCGCCTGTACATACAGTTGTCAACAACCAATGAAAACCGGTTGATGCCAAAAGCTAGATTTTAATAACGGCCAAAAATTTTTGCTACACAGCCAAAAATTGTGCGAAACAGTATTACATAACCAACCAATCATTTTTCCATCATTTAATAAGTCCGACAATTTATTCAATATTTATTTAATAAGTCCAGCCGACAACTTATTCAGCCGCCACTATTAACACCAGAACGAAGCATTTTAAGCTGAAATATCAACGCATTATATTTCATTTCTGCACTAGCACAGTATTAACAATTTGTTATTTGGATTACACATTCACTATTGTTATTAACGTAGGATTTTATTATCACCAGAAGGAAAAAAGTTTACTAGAAATGAATACGCGTTCGCGTTCTGTTGACACCGGGGGCTGCACTAACGCAGTATTCATAAATACTTTTCAGCGAAACCGCATAAGCTCTCTCTCTGCTCCGTCCGGAGTTCATTCGCCCAAAATACCAACGAAATATGTATAAAGACTGCACGCCGCGTTGTGCCCTTTTCAGACGAAGGCACCAACGACGATGTTGTTTTTACCGTTAGCGCGTATACTTTTCTCTCCTTGCTGCCTAATGAATTATGCTAACGAATTACGTAAACGCATGAAGGCGATAAATGAACCAATGGCGTATCACACAGAAAAACAAATACACTTTTTTAAAAATACTTTTACTCGTTTTACTTGATCCGATTATCTCTTTCTCTTTTTATACGGAATTAATCGACTCGAGTCGTTAAAAGGATATACATATGCTATTGAGGTAAGAGTCGGAAGTTGTACAGGAAGAGGGATGTGTGCGTTCTCAAAATAATCCCGACGACGCTGTCGATTTTTTCCTGCGACGCCGTCGTTGATCGGGAACGACCCCGGGACGGGCAAAAATCCGGAACTCGATTCGCTTGACCGGGCGCAATCTTTGCCTTTCATGGTGTTTTTGCTCCGGTAAGTTCGCGAAACTGGGTAACTGCACTACGGAACAAATTAAATTATGCCATAATGTAAATTGTACCTTGGATTATGTTCAACTACAGGTGGAGCGTAATGTGAATTTAATATTAAATTTGGTAATTGTTGCAACACTTACGTCCATGAGTCGACTAAAGTTAATAGAGAGTTATTGCATATTAGTTGTTTTTTCGAAACACGTATACGTTAACGCCCAGGTTGCTTAGCAATATCGTGTATGTATAATGTGTCATACGTAGAATTGAAAGACGTAATACGTCCGCTAAATTAAAAGACGTATGGGTTTAACGTACGTCTACAATCTAGTAGCAAGATTTTATTTTAAAACGTCAAACATTATAGTATATAACGGTATTAGGCCGATATGCTTGATATAACGAACGAGGATAAGTTCTATTATAAGTTCGGTTACTGAAATAATCATTAAGGGCTGTGCGGAAGATTTGTTTGATTAGTACTGTGAATTTCCCGACGTTATCAATTATAAATGATTATTATAAGAACGCACAATAATTATTTGATGAAACTGAAGAAATAGTAAATTGAAAAGACAAAAACTGAAGGCTGTCTGTAAATGAAGTACAACATGAAGTAAACTGCTCCAATAAAGTTAGGGATATTGAGCAAATATGCACTAAAAGAAACAAATAAGCAAAAGTTGTTATGGTATTATGTTTTAATGATATTCATCGGTCTGTTAATAACGTTTCATAAACCGGGCATTTTCCTACCCTTAAAAAAAAACGAGTCTCATAAAATGTTGAAATAGAAAAAGTTCCTAATAATGGATACATTAACAACAACGAGGCATACTGTCTACGAGGTTGTTTAGCACCTCATGCTCGATGGAAGCCCGAAGTTCGTGCAACGTTTCAGGGGCTGGAACATGGGCATCGAACTTGCGTTGTAGAATATCCCATACATGTTCGACAGGGTTTAGGTCAGGAACCTTGGTGACAGCGGCAGATGGGGCAAACGAGCATTTTCTATGTGACGCATGACTATCCCAGCGTGATGCGGTCGAGCATTATCGTCAAGAAAAATGAAACCATCACCAATTTTTTCGTGAAACGGTATCACAATGTCATCAAGGGTGTCCTCTATATACAGCGCACCTGTCATATTCAAGCGACAAAGATACAGCCCCTTACGAGCGTTGAAAGATATGCCTCCCCAAACCATAACACTGCCTCCGCCAAAAGGGTATACCTGTAGTAGGGATGTTCAGAAACGAATCGATTTGTAGTTGAATCGATTCTTTGCAAGCGATGCATCGAAAGAATCGAATCGATTCAATTTGGTGTGAATCGATTCAAAAATCGAATCGGAAAGGTGTGGACATACAACCAATTTTTTATCACCGCGCCATCTATATGTTACTGGCAGCCAATAACTCAAAATGATAAAATTGTGAGTAAGGAAAGTCCGCGGCATAAAACAAAACATTTCAAATTACAGAAATTTCTTTGACACTAACAAGCAATTTGTGTTGCACACTTGAACAATAGGTATACAGGCTGTTTCAAATTCGACCCTCACCATTGGGATCTCGCTTATTTGAAGAGATAGACGGTAGGTTTAAATTTGGCAAAGTTGCTAAATTTTATGAGCATTAATAATCCGCAGAGAAATAATTTCTATGTTAACTCTTATTCGAAATAATTGAAAAAAAATGAAAAATTGTCATTTTCTTATTTTTCTTTATTTGAAGAGATATCAAAAAAGTAAAAGTACTTTCTTAAGACACTTTTGAATTCTCTACATACTGATGAATACCATTTTACTGTAACACGTTTCGTCAAATTGGTATCATCAGCAAGTTCATTTTTTCTTATGGGCGCCATAATGAAATTTGGTCCCAAAAGAATCTACTCTTCCTACAGATTACGGCAATATAGTACATGTTATCAAAATTATTTAAGATAATGTCAGAATTAAGAATATTTGATATAATATAGGAATTGTTGTAGCTAACAGAAGGTAATTTTGTGGTTAACAGAAGATAACTTTGGAGTCAAATTAAAAGCAGTTTCTTTGATGTAGGCACTAGTTTAATAAATATTACCGGCACAGCAATAAGATAAGAGAAACAGAATATGTGTGTTACGTGTGTTTTATTCCTATAACAAAAAAGCAAAAACAGCAAATGAACTGTAGGTACTTTCGAACCTACTCGGAGAACAAACAGCTTAGAATAATACTTTTACAATTAGACAAAAATATTGAAGAGCAGGAATTATTTACTAGAATACGTACCTACTCTTTACAGTAACAAAAATGTAGAACTAAATTGAAGAAATAATAATGACATAAATAAATAGAGGCTCTCGAAATAAGATATTTACATTAAATGTTCAAACCAATTTCCACTTTAATTTGTACATAATTGCATTAGTTTGCTTAAACTTATTGCAGCTCTTCGAATGTTCAAAATAAAATTAACTTGTTGTTTTCGTGTGTGGCACGAATACAAGGCACGTAACATCACGTTTTTCTTCAATTCTAAATATTATGCTATTGTTATTATGTTAATATTTAGCAACAAGTATGTATTAATATGACAGATTATACTGTTTTTGATTTGAATCCAAACCCAGGCTTCCATTAATTTTCAATTTTCTTGTCTCAAAAAAATAAATTTTAAGTTTGACCTTATTTTAAAGAATTTTGATAACATGTGCTATATAGGTGTAATCAGCAGGAAGAGTAGATTATTTTGCGACCAAATTTCAATATGGCGCCCATAAGAAAAAATGAACTTGATGATGATATCAATTTGACGAAACGTGTTATAGCAAAATGGTATTCATCAGTGTGTAGAGAATTCAAAAGTGTCTTAAGAAAGTACTTTTATTTTTTTGATACCTCTTCAAATAAAGAAAATAGAGGAAAAATAAGAAAATGACAATTTTTGATTTTTTACAATTATTTCGAATAAGAGTTAACATAGAAGTTATTTCTCTGCGGATTATTAATGCTCATAAAATTTTGCAACTTTACCAAATTTAAACCTACCGTCTATCTCTTCAAATAAGCGAGATCCCAATGGTGAGGGTCGAATTTGAAACAGCCTGTATATCGCCGGTCGCCACCCATATTGGGACACCCAGTATATACACATACAGGATGTTACCGAACTTTTACCGTCATTTATTTACATATGTTGCGTCCACGCGTTCATTTTTTATTTTCCTGTTATTTTTCAAATGAATCTTTAAGTTTATTTTGCATTATCATTAAGACAGGGCTAAAATACTCGCTCGAGAACTGTATTGCCGAAAACAACGGACAAAAGTTCGGACAATCTCTCAAGGAACTGGCTAAGGGCAATAACGTTACCCTAAATTTCTTTGACCATTAACGAGCAAAAATTTGCGTTGCACACTTGAACAGTAGATATATACGTATTTTGTGTTTGAGTGTGAGTGTAGAATAATGCCTCCTAAAATAAGTGAAGCGTGGAAGCATTTTAGTACTGATAACAGCAAATCTGTTCGTTGTAAACAGTGCAATGGAACCATAAAATATGATGCTGCGACATAAGTTTTAATTTCAAGAATAGAAATTGGTAAATATGTATTGTTTAGTAAGAATCTCCATCGGATGTTAGCAACCAGCACGTAATAAAGTAGTAAAAAGGATGTGTCTTAGGTTACTAGGTTAGTAACTTAGGTTACTAGGTTAGTATCCTAAGATACATCCTTTTTACTACTTTAAAATATGTATTGAATTGAATCGATTCTACGTGTTTAAATTGAATCGATTCATCTGAATCGATTCCACACAATCGATTCTATTGAATCGATTCATTTAACTGTTTTGAGCATCCCTAACCTGTAGCACTTGGCGTGTATGTCGCGCTACTCCTCGTCTTGTCCACTGTCGTACTCTTCGGCTATCAGAAAATCGGCTAAATCGGGACTCATCTGTGAAAAGAACAGACCTCCATTCATCGCGCCAGTTAACGTGTTCAGTAGACCAATCTAATCCTCGTTGTCGATCCTGTGCCGTCAATGACACACGTCGCATTAGTCGCCGACTGAGAAGCCCCAACTCGGACAACCGTTTTCTGACTGTTTCTATTGAAACTCTGGTTCCCGTGGCCGTTTGAAGACGTTGAGCCAAGTACCGGGAAATACAGATTGGTTGTCTCCGGGCAGTTAAAGTCAGAAAACGGTCTTCCCGTGGGGTTATTCTTCGTCTTCGTTCTACGTGGTCTTTCCTCTACTGTCCCTGTCTCGCAGTACCGTTTCCATAACCGGGATATCACACTTTGGGTTACATTCAGGTGGATAGCGACATCTTGTTGACGGAGCCCTGCTTGCAGCATTCCCACCGCCTTATTTGAGTCCTCGACACCCAACTTTCTCCTCATTGTTCTAAACTTCTTCAATTCTTACACAGAACTGACTATTTGAGCATTTAATAAATGACGTTTTTGCTGTTATAAAGCAAAACCTCTTTATGATGTCCACAAAAGTTATCACTTTAGCAAGAAGCCTTTAAGTGTGTTAAATATTAATGTTTGTTAACAACGCATTATAATTATTCGATTATCATGGCATCTCTCATGATAACAGACAGTATCCCTAACTTTATTGGAGCAGTTTATGTAGGTACAGAGTGACAGAACACAAGTGAACCGTACTTATAACGAACGAAGTAAGGAAAAAGATGAAGATAATGAAATACACGGGATGTCCCAAAATGGATGGCGACCGGAGACATACAGAAAACGGTAATACCTAGAGCTTCAGGAAAAAAATTATATACAATGTGACCATGAGAAATTCAAAGAAAATATTTTTAAGTATCAGATTTGACCGCAAGGAGGCGCAATCAATAGGCTCAACTATAAAATTTATTGATACTAACCAAAGTCTCAGTATAAGGAGCAGCTTTGATAGCGCTATCGGAAAGTGGAATTAATGCTGCAAATCTTTGATTTGGAGACTTATTATCCTGTCGCCATTAATAAGAGCAGAGCAAAGAGTTGAATTAATTAATTTCAAAAATCCTATAACTTCTGAATTCTTTATCAGAAATGAACGAATTCAGGCTCGATTGAAAGGGAATTTTAAGCTATCTAAAATTTGCATTCAGTGACTCCGGCTATTTTGTTATAAATTATGTAGTTAGAGGGCGATGTTTGCAATGGTAATAATTTTTATCAGCTTAAAATTCTCTTTCAATTCGTTCATTTTTAATAAAGGGTATAGAAGCTGTAGGAATCTTGAAACTAAATAATTCAATTCCTTCTTCTAATCTTATTAATGGCGATACGATAATAAGTCTCAAATCAAAGATGTGCAGCATTAATTCAACTTTCCAATGGCGCTATTAAAACTGCACCTTATACTGAGATTTTAGTTAGTATCATATGGTATCATTAAATTTTATTGTTCGGCTTATTAATTGCGCCGCATCCTTGTGGTCAAATCTGATACTTAAAAATATTTTCATTGAATTTTTCATGGTCACTTTGGTTATAATTTTTTTCCCCGAAGCTCTAGGTCAGCGGTCGCCAATTCGTCGCTCGCGAGCTACCGGTAGTTCGCGTGGACCATTCCGATAGCTCAAAGCACAAGTATATTCTAAAAATCTAAAAGACCTATTCCATAAATTCCTCACAGTTGTAAGCATTTTCTTCTTTCTTTGGAAAACCTTTATAAAACTTTATAAAACATAATAGTTACAAGGATTTAGAAAGAAAAGTTGTCATAGTCAATACGTAGTAATTTGATTTCAAGATTACTTCTCTTAATGGATAACAAATGTCAGTCAATAACTTTTTATCACGGTATCGGACTTCCATAGGCATGGCTAATAGGTAAAACCTTTCACCTTGCTCATACAAATCCTAGAAGTCGAAAACACCAAGGATCATCGAGCACTTCAGTAAAGGGGTGATGACAGCATGGACAACTTTCTAATTGTAAGTGACGAAGACCTTCAAATTGAACCATTAACCGATTATTGTAGAAATACATTTCACAGTGAAATTTCTTTGTTCACGAATGAAAACATTAAGTACAGTCAGTAGGTTAAGTCATGAAAATTTTAAGTAGCATTCCCCTACTTGTGATATATCAATGAAAAGCTTATTAAAAGCATTCCTTTTTAGTTAGAAAGTTCGTCTCAAAACCTTTCTATTAATGTTTCTTAAGTATAAGGGTACCATTTGAACTTTCAAACTTGAGGTAGCTGAAGTCGGAAGGTAGATACTGTTTCTCTAAGTTATTCTACTTCCCTCAACAAACCACCTAAACGGTTTTGAGTGATTTTTTTGCGTTTTTAAAATATAGCCGATTGCAACTTTTAAAATTGTCACATAGTATATCTAACTGTCATTAAAAACTTGATTACTTTTAGTATTCGGAAATTCATGTAAGATTCGTACATCCGTTTAAATTGAAATATCCAACTTATACGAGTATTCGAATTTACACGGGTACTAGAACTTATACGGGTACCCGCAATAAGTTTGGTACTCGAGGGGTGAGCGGTTAGGGGGGATTAGGGGACCAGGCTAAGCCCCTCATAGTCCCACTCTAGCTACGTCTATGTTGTAATCTTACTGTTTCAGCGCCACATGCAACTGAAACCGTAACTTAAAAGGTGATCAAGGATTAGTTCCTTCCTATGCAATTAAATGGTTGCATAACTGAAAATTGCATATCTGACTCTTTAAATTGAGAGAAAGCGAAACATTAGATTATACGAAGGTGTTATTTGAAAAAGCAAACAAAAATTACGATCGTTAAATCATAACTGGGCGTTTTCTTTTTAAATTGTTGAAATAAGTAAGATAGAAACACAAGTTTACAAAATGCATATTAATTGGACGTAATAAAATCCGCTGCGATACAAATTTAGATGCACCATGGCATCCCGTTTTGTTTCGTTCTTCGCAACGCGACGCCTTCAAACTAATGTTCGCTCATTCTTTAAATAAGTTACGTGCTGGCAGAGAAACATTGCCAGCACCGTAAATTTACTTTAATGTTTTATGAAAGAACATGAAATATTTACACATATACTAATACACAATCGAAATTTACGGAGAAAATAATTTTAGGAAGTACCCTTGTGTATCTCTGCTCGTTTGTATAAAATTATAGTCATATACTATAGATGGTAGAGATGCTAGCATCGTTGTCTTACCAGGGTACCCGAATGAACTACCCGGGTACTACCCGTACCGTGCGCGGATATATCATATGAGCTCGGCTTTTCGTGCAAAACTAAAGTCCGAAACTGACACGGGTACCCAAGTTATGCGGGTACCCGTATAAGTTCGAGTACCCGTTTAAGTTGAGGTACCCGTATAAGTTTGGATATTCCAACTTAAACGGATACACGTATCTTACATGAGCGTGCGAATGTTAATAGTAATCAAATATAATATAATAGTAATTTCCTGTTCAGTCCCCAGGCAACAATTATACGAGTAGTACCCGATATCTTCCTTACTTTTCTACTTCTACCCGGGTAATAGCGGGTATCCGGATAAAGAAATTATACCCGGGTAACAATTATACGGGTAGTATTCGAGTACCCGATGTCTATCCTCATGGATACTAGTATAGGTACATTAAAAAAAGTGTGTAAGTTTGATTGCTTACCTCTTTGGCAATTTGATCAAGGGCTTGATCCTCGGCGGAAGACTTTGTGGCAACCCTTCTTCGACCACCACCGCCGTCCATGACGAAAAGGGAGACAAAACTACACCACACCTAGGATAACACATACATGACAAAGAGTCAACAAAACAAAAAGCGAACGAAAATATTCTTTCATCACTAACATTAACTTCCACCCAAAATCAACGAAGGCATTAATTTTATGCAAGTCAACAAATTAACACAAACAAAATCATCAAATAAACAAAAAAAGTGAATTGCATACTGTTTGTTAAATGGATCTTTTTACGCACGTCATTGACAAACGGTACTAGTAATATAGTATTTCCACTGATAGAAAGACAAATCCATAACAGATTGTAAATTTCAATGCGCCAAAACATTGCATATCTGCATATATTTCATGGCGTAGGAATACAAGGTGCGAGTTGTTTTCCGAATAGCCGATTTAAAAGCATCAATGATTGACAATTTGGACTGTGTATGTTAGTAATTATAGGTGCGTTTTATTGCAACGTTCGCGTCAGCCGGTAGAAGTAAAACGTCGTTTTATTGTGCTGCTGGTGTCCACTGGTGGCAACTTTCTCTACCGTCGTTCAAGACGGTAGAACACGGTAGAGAGGGTGGGGATATGTCATTTCAGTTTGAATCCATCAATTCGTCTTCAATGACTCTTTGCTGTTGTAAAAATCGAGCTATTATCGGAAACGGTATTTCACCGTTTTCCATTATTCCGTTAAATCAAGACGAAATAGTACCACTTTGACAGCTGAAGGTTAAAGCGTTACTATTACCGTTTTATTGTAACGCATCTACTGGCGTATACTTTTGCCACCGGTAGTGCACAATAAAACGCAGCAATTGACCTTTTTTAGATTGGCGCGAAATTTAAAATCTGTCTTTCTATCGCTGGAAATACTATACCAATTTTTATAAGTAGTTATTGTATCCTGGGTACATCACTCGTTCAGATTGAAAAAGGAACGTCTTCATACGAATGTTTGTAAAGTAAATTTATGATTTATTATCTGGTTTGAAAATAATGAAATGTTTCATACGGATAAAATCAATGACGTCCGGAAAAAGATCCAGTTAACAAACTGTACATCATAACGTAATTAATACGTTTCTTGCAAGAGAATACAGAACGCAGAGAGGCCAAGAAGGAATGATGATTAATTTCGTTCTGAGTTGCAGCCGATCAAGCTTCATTCAGGCCTATGATGTATCATTGCTGTTAAGTATAACAGCGCTGTTATCAATATAACTACTTTCACTGTCAAAAATTGACATGATGTCTCATCGGAACATAACTTGTGCAGCTATTTTATGATGTTATTTTATGCTCGATTATTGTTATTTGTGATCTGAAACGCACTTATTTGAACGACATTAAACAATTGATGCATCACACTAAAAATTGTCGATGTATTTAAATAAGGTGTTATCCAAGTGCAGTTAAGATAACATAACTGTTCAATGTTATCTTAACTCCCATGATACATCATAGGCCTGATTAAGAGCACATTTTAACTCTGCCAAATAAATTCATTTTGGATTGACGTACCACTTGACGAAATATGCATCATTTCATATTATACTGATAATATTGAATCAAAGTACCAGTAGAGAGTTGCAAAAACAAATGCCCCTTGAATTTATTCTCTAAAAATACTATTCGGCATGCTTCTTTAGTTTTTTGGAGCAAATCAAAGCATATTGACTTCAGCCTCATTCTGTTTTCTACGAACTTCAGTTACGAACACATTATTCTCGACAAGTAATAAGCTGTGTCCCATTCGAATCGAATTTGTATACAAATACATATGACAAACCCCATCAAACAAGCCGATACTTAGGTCCGTGTCTCAATTGTGATAATGATAACTCAATGTGATAATTACCAATTACGTCTTCTTATGGATAGCATTATTCATAGTTTATAAGCTGCCTTATTATAAACAAACTAATGTAACATAGTTACATAATAGACAAATAAATTAAATTGAAAAATTTACACGATTTTCCTTTATAAAAATTAAAAATGGTAGAAAGTTTACCAATTAATACCTTAAGGCCCGGTTTTTCAATCGCATGTTAACTTTAACCTTCAGTTTACTCCAATAAGAACACAATTGTCGCTATGGAAATAAACCGAAAGTTACAGTTTAACTTGATACTGAAAAACCGGGCCTAAAGGGAAGGAACTAAAACTTAAGGTTTGATTAAATTATACACACTACTTCTAGGTGCTGTTTTCTTTTGTCATCCAAAATACCTATAATTTATGATACCTAGTCATTAGGCATTCTTTGATTCCTTCCAATTTTTAAAACGACAGAGCGGAAGCTTTATTTTTCTAGTGTGTTCTCTGCTGCATACATTATTTCAGAATATCAAATACCAAATTTTTCGAATCTGTGTATTAAATTACTGCATCTTATGTATTGAACAGTAGAAATTTTCTTTTACAATTTTTTGCTTCTCAGATCATACTTACTTTTTTAGACGTTATTTTCTTTGTTTTTTAATTATTTTATTCGAATTTGATTTGCAACATTAGGTAGAGTTACACATTTCTCGGGACAACATGATTACAACTTTTCTTGTCAATTTGAATAAAGAATGCCTAACCCTATTTTTTGCCGTCAATTCAAATTACTTTGATGTATGTATTTTATTAAAACTTGTATAAACATTATTTATTAAATTAAGAAGCGTTTACATTTTACACAAAAGCAACGAAAAAATACGAATCAGTGATTCAGGCAATATTTAAACAAGTAATGTAATTTAATTACAGTTAATATCAAATCTATACTTATACTACCATGTGATTTTTTGAAAACAATTAGATTGCGTTTAGAATCTCCAAATGTACATATGTCTTAAATAAATTTACTTACAGCTGAAATAAAAAAAAGAAACGGGAAATTAAATTTCTCTAATTGTAAATTTGGTTGCATTTGGTAATTAATTGTCTACTTGACAATACATATTCTATCTTTCAAGGAAATGTAAGAAAAAGTTCATTTTTTCTCTATATGCCGATCGATCGATAGATAAGTCAAAGAATTTTTATGTACCTATCACCTAACTTTCGTGAATCTTGTGGCTTTCGTCAAGTCACATCATTTCGTCGTATATTTTCTTAACTTATATTTTATACGATCGGCATATTTTTATTTTAAAAATAATTTGTAGATTACTTTTTTACTATATGCCGATCGTATAAAATATGTAAAGTTAAGAAAATATACGACGAAATGACGTGATTTGACAAAAGTCACAAGGCTGTTTCACAAAATTTAGAAAGAGATAGCTACAAAAAATTCTTTGACTTATCTATCGATCGATCTGCATGTAGAGAAAAAAATAACTGTATTTATTTATAAACTCACATAGTGTCAAATAATTCTAACCTACTTCTAATAGTCATTTTCACACTATGAAAATATTGAAAAAAAATGTGCTAATTTTTTTTTGACATTTCCTGTTTTTATTGTACCATTTTTTTAATTTCCATCAGGGGTGGCTATGGAAAATAAAATTCATGTCGTAGCTTGATTCACCACTGCATTACTTTTGACGTCTAACGAATTTAACCTAAAAACATAAAACTGATGAATTATGAAGTGAATAGGGGTAATTAATGCTTAGTTATTTTTATTGTCTAACAGAAAATTTTGTTTTGTAATAAATAATGATTCAAGTTCTAACGGTAAGTCTACCACTGCCACTTTTTTAATTTTTCAAACAGGTACAGCAACTAATGCCAAAACTAGAGATGTGGGTTCAGAAATTTTCCAATTCGGAAATTTTCTAAAATGGAAATTTTCCAGAAACTTTCTAACCAATTTTTCTGGAACATTTCCGACGAAAATTTAACGAAGTTATTACTTGTTGGGCTTGCGCAATTTAACATAAAATCATTTATTAAAATGTAATGTCTAACCTAACTTCAAAAGATTATGCGCCCAAAATGCGGAGAAAACCTATACGTACAATTTATGAATTATAAGCGAACGCCAGAGCGTAAGTTTGGTTTATGAATACACATTATTTTGTAATTTCTGTCATTTTTTATTTTACCGTTGTACATGACTATTTTGTTCTATTTTAACTAGCGTTTGCCCCTGAGTTTATAAAAAATATTTTTTTAAAGAAATACGTTACTATAATTGATTCGGAAATTTTCTGGTAAATTACCGGAAAAGGTCATCGGATAATTTCCATTTTTTTATTTTTCCGGAAAAACTACATCTCTAGCCAAAACTGACACTATAAAATTTTGAAAATACATGAATCATGCTACGACATGAATTTTATTTTCCATAGCCACCCTTATGGCATTAAAAAAAACACATGGTACATGTGACATCACTGACAATATCCAGATTTGTCAAAGAACATTTTTAGAACATGTTAAAATTGTGACCAGAATGCTTTCTCATGAACAAAAATCGTTTTCATGAGAAAGTTTAAATTTAAAAAGAAGGATGCAATAATTATGTTTTGCAAGTGAAGGACAACGTTTCGAACATTTATACTGTTTTGACATCAACATAGGTTACATTATTTTGACGTTTGTTTTAAAAGTAATCTTATCTAAGACATAAGTTTAATATTTCAAGGCAGACTTTGGCCCGTCTTCAATAAATCACATGGTAGTATTACCTATATTAGGGAAGACTCGGTATTTTGAGACAAAGAGAGTCCGAAGCGAGTCCAATATACCGAGTTGCAGCCTTAGCACACAAAATTTTTTCCAAGTGACTAATCTTTTGAGTAAATTACAAATATTAACTCTTTCTAATTAATTTGTGATCATTGTGTTCATTTTAATTAGTATTTTTATGTTAATGTAAAAAATGGAATGAATTTTTAATTATGTGAATTAGAAAAATTTTCATCACAAAATCTTTTAAGCGGACACTAAATCGCGCACTATACACTTTACGTTTCACCGTCGAAAAGTGAAAAATATGTTGTCAAAATAAACAAGGTTGTCAACGGAAACTGAAAAAGTAACTTAATCTAAAAATAATTTGAACATTATAAATGTTAAAAAATTGACAGATCTATATTCTATTTAAGGAATCGAGAAAACTACAAAATGTATCGTTTAAATTTGCAAAATCAGTACGTTTATTAATAGAATTCGACGACATTTTTATTTTACACATTTCTATAAAACGTCTTTTGAAAATATTAGACTCGTAATATAAAATATTAGTATTTTCAAAATCAAAATTATGGTCATTTTCTAATGAATGTTCTACAAGCATTGAATGATTTTGATTATTTTTTTGGATATGATATTTATGTTGGTCTAGACGTTTTTTTTTTAAATTTTGGCTTGTTTCTCCAATATAACATGAATTACAATTTAAACATTTAATTTCATAAACTACGTTAGGTTGTTTTAGTTTTGGTGTTTTGGTTTTTAAATTTGAGAAAATACTATTTAAATTATTTACAGATTTGCTAGCTAAAATTAAATTGTGTTTTTTGAATATGTGTTTAAATGTGTCATATAGTGGTTCAATGTAAGGTAATGATATGTATTTTTTGTTTGAAGTTTGTTTATTGTTATTGTGGATTTTTGAATTTTGTAAATATTTAATACGATTTTTCGTTACTGATTCTATAAGATTTATTGGATAAGAATTTTGAACAAGAGTCTTTTTTATTAAATTTAAATTATCGTAAATGAAAAGTTTATTAGAAAGTAAAACAGCTCGATCTGTTAAAGAAATAATTGTTGCAATTATATAGTTTTTAGAACTATACGAATGAAAATTAATATATCTACCTGACCACGTAGGTTTATGAAACCAATTTGTTATTAATTTGTTATTACGTCTGATGATATTTACATCTAGAAAACTTAGTGAATTGTTAATTTCTTTTTCTACTGTAAATTGTAATCTATTATGAAAAGAGTTAAATCTACTTAAAACAAAGTCTACTTTATCTGAAGGTAAAATCAATAAAATATCATCGACGTAACGAAAATATAAAGTTAAATTGAAAGGTAATGAGTTAATGACACTTTTTTCTAGTTCCTGCATGACAATTTCAGCTAAAGCAGGCGATATAAAGGAGAACCCATTGCTGTACCGAAAATCTGTTTATAAAATTTATCATTGAAAACGAAATAAGATGTTTCAAAACATAAAGTAACAATTTCTAAAAAATTTTCTTTGGAAATGTCTGTAAAATCTTTAATTTCTATCCACCTATCATTAATGCTTTTTAAAGCTAACTCTTTTGGAATGTTAGTAAACAAAGAAACAACATCTAAGGAAATTATAATACAGTTATTTGGTATATCTATGTTTTTCAATTTATCTACAAGTTCATAAGAATTTTTTATAAAGTATTCTGATTTACTAGTAACTTGAGTAAGAATTTTTGAAACAAATTTTGATAAGAAATATAGAGAAGAACCTATAGTAGAAACTATTGGCCGAAGAGGTGTGTTAGGTTTGTGAATTTTTGGAATGCAGTATAATTTAGGAAATGTGGGATGCTGTACTTTAAGAGATTTAGCAATATTATTACTAATTTCAACAGATCTGTTGAAATTTCAACAACTCTTGTTCAAAATTCTTATCCAATAAATCTTATAGAATCAGTAATAAAAAATCGTATTAAATATTTACAAAATTCAAAAATCCACAATAACAATAAACAAACTTCAAACAAAAAAATACATATCATTACCTTACATTGAACCACTATATGACACATTTAAACACATATTCAAAAAACACAATTTAATTTTATCCAAAAAAATAATCAAAATCATTCAATGCTTGTAGAACATTCATTAGAAAATGACCATAATTTTGATTTTGAAAATACTAATATTTTATATTACGAGTCTAATATTTTCAAAAGACGTTTTATAGAAATGTGTAAAATAAAAATGTCGTCGAATTCTATTAATAAACGTACTGATTTTGCAAATTTAAACGATACATTTTGTAGTTTTCTCGATTCCTTAAATAGAATATAGATCTGTCAATTTTTTAACATTTATAATGTTCAAATTATTTTTAGATTAAAAAATAAAAATTAAAAAAGACATCAAGTTACTTTTTCAGTTTCCGTTGACAACCTTTATTTTGTTTATTTTGACAACATATTTTTCACTTCTGACGAAGCTGTCGAACGACGGTGAAACGTAAAGTGTATAGTGCGCGATTTAGTGTCCGCTTAAAAGATTTTGTGATACAAATTTCATCGGACAAGAACCAACTGTAAAAAAGAAAAATTTTCATTTGTAAATTTCCAAGTTCGTTTACAATAGAATCATTTGAAACTGTATACGCTAGCGCCATGCTTGTATTATGGCCGCTCAAGGTAGGGGTGGTAATGACAATTATACACACGTGATAATGTAAGAGTAACACGTGATGACCTATTTAATACCAGCAAAAATATTTTTTATTATACCTGCATCAAAATCTCTGTTTCTAAAATAAAAAAGCGTGCGAAAAAGGGCGATTAAAGCACGTCGTGTTTTAAAGTTGCCTAGGAACAACATACACATTAAAAATGCGATTCACAGGCAACTTTACAAAATGAATTTAAATTTTAATGTCTTTCTAACTTTCACATTTTAGCGCAGGTATAATAAAAAATATCGTATAATACACGTGCATAAAGGCTAGTTTACATTAGTTTAGATTCCATGTAGTTTTTTTTTTTTTAATTGTACTGAAGATGGCAGCTTAGTTGTCGAAATACGTATCTACGGATACAAAATTATTGTGGGCGGAAATTAATTTCAATTATTTAAATTTGTGTTGTTATTGCTATCGCTATATGTATAAGAAAGTTCAGGTCGAATTTATACTTCCCTCGTAACAAAAGAGTTTGAACCAGAGTATTCGCACTCGAGAAGAAAATAGGTATGTAATAAAAATAATAAACTCATTTGGTACTGTCAATTTATACATGTAAATGAAAACGTAAATATTTTGAGTATGCTTTTCAAAAATATTGAAAAACATACTCAATTAAAGTAAGTTTTCATTTGCATGTATAACTTGACAATAAAAGAAGTAAATAACGCCTTAGCTGGTATGGAAAAATAACTGTCGACGTACGTTTCGGTCTTATTAGACCTCATCAGGACAGTATAACCAAGGTGTAAGGTGTTGACACTTGGAGATAGAAAGCAACAAATGAAGCAACAGCCCAAGAGACCGAATGAACATTTGCTGCAACCACTGAGAAGACCCGCACTTCGAGGGCAACATCACAGTATAGCAACGGAGGCAAACAAAGTCAACCTACGTTACTTCAAGAAAGAACCGGGATATAAATAACGGAAAGATTAACGCCCGGAAGAAAACAATAAAAGAAGTAAATAACGGCTTAGCGGGTCTTCTCTGTTGTTGCAGCAAATGTGCATTCGGTCTCCTGGTCTGTTGCTTCATTTGTTGTTTTCTATCTCCAAGTGTCAACACCTTACACCTTGGTTATACTCTCCTGATGAGGTCTAATAAGACCGAAACGTACGTCGACAGTTACTTTTCCTTGCCAGCTAAGCCGTTATTTACTTCTTTTATTATTTTCTTCCTGGCGTTAACCTTTCCGTTGTTGTTAACTTGACAATACTATGTGACTTCAAAAATTGAAATGTATTTCAAGTAGAAATGCAACGGATATCCGGCGACCATCCGGTATCCGGCCACATTCTTGCTCTCCGACCGGACACCGGATACTGGTTACTCATATCCGGCAACGCAAGGTATGATAATGGAAAAATTAAGGTTCAATAATAAATCAGAAGTTACAGTGCGGGACAAAATTATACCCGCACTTAGAGTTTAGTCCCACCGAAAAAAGTAAATTTTTTTAATTTTCTCTCCATTTTCCATTTATTTTTGTAGTTGTGTTTGTTAATGTTGGAATAATAAGCTCTCTTAAAAAAATTTTTCAACATAAAATTCCCAGCTAAATATTTCCAAAATAAGGCGAATTATGACAAGAATTTTAGTGCGGTTATAATTTTGTCCCGCACTGTATATTTTAGTCTTTTATTATTAAATAAAATGTTACATTTGTAATAACACTGTTGATTAATAAAATAAAATAACAACTTCTGAAAAATGAATGTGGATAAAATAATATCTTTGAAAATTAATACCGAGTGATTTTTTAAATTTTTTATCAACTCTTGCCATGAGATCTGGATGGCATGTCTTAGCTTAAGTGAAAAGTCCGTCATTGCACTCCTTTTTGCGGTTTTACAGTAAAGCTACAACATGCCGTCCAAATTCCATGGCAAGAGTTGATAAAAAAATTTAAAAAATCACGCGTTAGAAATCCTTAAACTTCAAATTAAACTTTTAAATAACCAAGCAATAACAAAAATATCACTTTAGTGAAGTTCTTGCTCGTGATAGGTAACGAGCGCCCAAAAAAACAGATCAGGTAGGCCGGTAGTGTATTTTGTTATTGTGAACGTATTTCTTATTAAAAGTCTCATAAACCTACTCACAAAAAAGTTAGAGCATATTAAAAAGCAAAATAACAGCATACGTAGCGCCGCCCTCTATGCACTATATCAAAATTAATTGCATAATATTATTTCTCGTCGCATGAAACACCCGTATCTAAATTTTTAAGACGAAATGTCAAAAATTTGAATTATTACGGAAAATTGAAATTAGAATGTTTACTTTAATAATCTGTTGGCGGATTTCACAAACGTTACTTAAATTTAATCATCCGTTAAAAGTAAACGTTGCCATGGTTACATGTGTTGAAGGTATAGGAATGATTATTCTTAATCGATGATTAAAGTTAAAGTTAAGTGACGATTGTGAAATCCAGCGTGTATCTTTTTCATTATCAACTTTTGGTATAAGTAAGTTCGGCTAAATCGTAATATTTTGACGCGAGGAATCTACCATTGCTCTGTGTCCATTACTTTTGGTCCTCCCTGTATAATTTCTTAAAGCATAAAACCATCGATTGTATATTTCTGTGTGGAACAAAATGTTTTTTAAACTTTAGCTTCTCTGCATACTTTTTCACCAGGAGATTACAGCACATTTGCAAGTTTGAGTGGTGTAGAATTGTTCGAATGAGTTGTTGGACGCAATAGCAACTCAAACCAAAAGCTACGCTCTCTTCAAAACCTGCCCAGATCCTAATGTATCACTAGATGAGTTGAGGGTGTTCTTTGATATTCTGATACTTAGCGGTTATAACAACCTACCGTCGAAGAGAAGTTATTGGGAGGCAGCGAAAGACATGCGCAACGAACTAGTTCATGAAGCCATGAGAAGAGACCGATTTCTGCAAATTTGTCGTTTTATTCATTTTGCGGATAACAATGCTATTGACGTAAATGATAAAATGTACAAATTACGTTTTTTGACAGACGCGCTAAAACAAAAATTTATTCAGTATTTTGTTCCCGAGCAAAATCTTTCGTATGATGAATCGATGGTTATTGCTACTACGGCCGCCATGGCTGTAAACAATTTATTAGAGGTAAATCAATAAGATTCGGATACAAAGTGTGGAGCCTCAATACGTTTCACGGTTACTTGATGAATTTTGAAATTTATCAAGGGAAAAATCCACGGGCAAACTCTAACTATCAAGAACTATTCGGAAAAGCATCAGCACCACTTGTCCAAATGATATAAGATTTAGGGGAGAAGAAATTTCGACGATATAATTTTTTCTTTGACAATTTATTTTCCGGGACCAACCTTTTGTGTACCTTGAAAGAAAATGGTTACAGTGCATTAGGAACCATTAGGGACAACAGAATTCCAAAAGAGTGTCCAATTGCGAACAAAAAAGAATTTGCAGAAAGAGCAAGGGGTTCCATTTCTTCGGCGCTGGAAAGAACGTGCGGCATTTTATATGTTAGGTGGATGGACAATAGTGTAGTATCCTTGGTCAGCACTTGTTTCGGAGTTGCACCGATAAAACCTGTTGAACGTTTTTCCAGAAAAGAGAGAAAAAAACGTCTCAGTGCTTCGACCAGATATTGTTCTCCAATATAATAAAAATATGGGAGGAACAGACTTGATGGATAATAACGTTTCTTGGTAAGTTGTGAATGCACTGTTAAAAAAATTACAATTATAATTTTTCAATAGAATTTCAGGTAACGCATATGGTCCAAGAAGTGGTATTGGCCAATCTTTACTTATATGGTGGATGTTACCATTCAAAACGCTTGGACACTGTACAGAAAAACGGGACGAAACACAAGTCAATTAGAATTTAAAAGGAGTATTGTTCAAGTAATATTTCTATTTGTTCGAATTTAGCTCAAAAAAATAATTACGATCGATTACAGACATATCTTACAAGATACAAAAATTCTTTTAAATCTTCTGGAAAAGTTCCTACAGCAACCTTTAGAGTCAGCGACGACTTGCGGTACGATAGTTTACAGCATTATGTTGTTTCTGTACCTGAAGGTAAAAGAAAATGTGCCGGTATCGATTGCAAAAACCGTGGTGGAACAATGTGCTGCAAATGTGATGTGGGATTATGCATCGACTGTTTTAGGAAGTTTCACGTTAAATAGACATTATTTATAGCCATAAAATAAGTTAAAATTGTTTTTGACTTTTTTTACAAATAAGTGTGGAGAGCGCTTAGTGGCTCCTTATAGGCAGGGCCTTTTGGAAAGTTGCTGGTAAAAAAAATAAATCTTAAATAATTTTTTCTTTACTTAAACTATTTTATTTTATTTTCCAAAAAAAAATTTGTTTTATAAAAAAAAATATTCTCGGCGTTAATGGGTTAACATACCTAATCCACTGACTTGTCATTGAATTTAAATGCAATTTTAAATACATGCACCAACTCAACAGGCTCCCCAATGACCAAATATTGACAGAGCGCAGCATCTTTATTTTCATCCGTGTACAGCGATGGAAAATTTGCATTAAAATTAAAATTTGATTAGACTGTTCGCGAAACATCAAGTAAGATATTTAATATATCGATGGTGGATTTCACAAACGTTACTTAAATTTAATCAAGCGTTAAAAGTAAACGTTGCTATGGTTACATGTGCTGAAGGTATAGGAAAGATTATTCTTAATCAATGATTAAATTTAATCGACTTTTATGAAACCCAGCATGAGTCTTCTACAAAAACCTAACACGAGTTAGTCTAGGAAATAAAAATACCTATCGTAGATTAAACTATACAGGTGCTGTGATTGTCACAAGAACTGCCAAAATATAAAATTTAGGTTATACGAAGGGACTGAATTCAGACAATTTATTATTTGGGCAATCGTACGCGAAGTAATCATTTCGCGTACGAAACGCAGCCCGCGAAATCGAATTTAGTAGTAATAGTATGAGATCCCACTGCAACTCATCTGTTATTTTAACGAAACACAATTTTAATGAGAGATTACATTTAGAGTCACACAACGCGACCGGGTTGCCTTGCAAAATCCTGGTGCAATTATCATTAATTGGAGAAGTTTTAACAATTTTTTTTTTTCAACAATTTCGTTCATTTGGGAAGTAAATGAGGTGCCATTCATTGAAGAACGATTGTAAGAACTCGAAAAAACTTGGTTGCCATCTCTCAGCCTGCCGCGAGCCTCTGGCAGCCAGATACAAAAGGGACATCTTTCGATGATCATCTACGCTTTTGTTTATGGAAACAAATTTTATACCAAATTGGAACCTAATTTTGCCCTCTCTACGGTAGAGTTTGATTGCCTGCGCAAAAGCTGCCGCAACTGAAGGTTGCCGGTAGTGATGTAAAATGACGGTCATTTAAAATCGTGACGTCATTTTGGTCATTTAAGTATAAATGACGGTCATTTTGGGGTCATCATGAACCGTTTAATTCTACACTGGCACACATTTTATGTATATGCATATTAAATGAAATAAATTCTCTTTTTTGCAATTATTAAGTAAATCATTTGTCATTCTTATTGCATGTAATGCGTACGTTTTTTTACAAAATTTACGTTCATATGTTTTTATTTTACGTGAGGTATCAATTTTTTGAATGAAATACTCAAATATTACACTCAGTGATCGCATCTTGCACCTTAGAACTTCAAACTGCAACTAACAATAAGTAACACCCCTCCTTTATGCGTTTATGCTTAGGTAATTCCAACAACAGCATGCGCGCACACACTTGTTTGCACATGTCTGTGACGGTCATTTATTTAAATGACAGTCATCTATTAAAATGACAGCCATTTATTAAAATGACGGTCAGGTATAACTCACAGTGTCATTTTTAAAATGATCAATCATTGTGACGTGACCGTCATTCTTATTGTGACCACTGTCATGACCGGCGTCATTTAACGAACTTACATCACTAGTTGCCGGCATTCTTTTCTCGTGTCTCTTCGATGTCCTTTTTGCACCTGGCTGCCATAGGAATTAGTTTAACAGGAACACATTCAATTATGTACTTTGAACAAAAAATAAAACAACTTAAGTAGCGACATCTTGCAATCGCTTTTTGACCTAATTTTTCTAAAAAATAAAACATATTAAAGAAGAACTGTATTATAACAAAAATACGATGATTATAATGTAATAAGAGTCTGTAATCAATTGTAAACTTGATATTATCCATCTGTTTTATGAAATAGAGGGCGCTGTCTTAAACAAATTAAAATACGGTACGTTAAATAACTTTTTAATATTGATTTTAGAGTAAAAATGTAAAAAGTTTACTATAGCAAAAAAACTGTAAGGATTAGATGCAGAAAACCTATAACAGAATTGAAGAGGAACATGAACACTATCTATTCGTGAAAAGAGATAGGGGGGGTTGCATTTAAAAAAATTGAATAACGGAAATTTGAAAATCTGACAATTACACAGGCTTCAACACTTGAAAAAACAAATGAAACTAAATGAATTTATATCTGGGTTATTCCCTATACTTTAATTTATAACACTACCTATTTTTATTCCCGTACGACAAACGATACGTTTACAGTTAGTATTTTAAGAGAAGTTGAAAATCAGACCGTTTTCGATAAAATATTAATTTACTCTTAATTGGTTAAATAAATATAAATATTTTATGTGCTGCTGTTTAGAGGATCGAGTGTTATATCTTTCTATAGGAAAATACACAGAGTGTTCCATTAAAAAAAATCACGCTGCATGCTGCCATTATTTTATGTAACACTCTGTATGTATCAAAATAATTTTAGGTTATAGTACTCAATAGGTAGAATGTCCTTGTAAAAGAAAAAAATTCTATCTCGTTCTATAAATGAGCTATGGAAGAAGGGGCGCTTAATAACTCACCCTGTATACTATAGACGGTAGAGAAGACCGCGGCACTCGGTGGACACCCTGTATATAGCGAGTAAAGTTGTATTTTCTTGCTCAGTTATAGTTTCCTGGCAATTTTTTCTTTCGTTTGCTTTTCTTTTTTGTGTCATTTGAATTTTGTTAAATTTAATTTTTGGACATTTTAGTTACTTATTTTTAATTAAATTGAAATAAGTACTAACACAAATTTTTGGCGGAAAAATATTTCCGCAATCGAGAATCGTACTCGAGTCTTTCGCGGCAGATGCTCTGACCAATGAGCTAAAGCGACACCGAGTTCAGTTATCGTCTAATATAAATTAGAATCGGATGGTAAATTTTTGATATTGCCTTTACTTAGTTTTTATTAATAATAGTAAATAGCAAACACCAGGAAAAAATGTTATAATGTGCAGTAGGTGGCCTGATTCTCCTAGAACTAGATCATTTAAGTTTCTGTTGAATCTTAATTTATGGAGAAAGTGGCTTCAAATTTTATGTTTTTCATTTTGACTGATCAAAAACTACCATTACCTAAAAGCTCTCACATTTTTAGCAAACAAACCTTACTATTCTTAACTCCAATTGTGTCTTCAGACTTCTTCGTTTGCAGCGACTTCAAAAAGGAACTTTTAATATATGTAATTCTTCAAAAATTACTAAAACCTTGTTTGACAAACATCGCTTAAAACACGAACCGATAATTTTCAAACCACACTTTCTCTTTATCTAAACCTGGCCTGTCAAAAGTTTTCAATCTGTAATTATTTGTTCAATAACGTTATTCTCTTCAATAAAAATCATTTACTAATTGTTACAAGTTTGTTTTGATTAATTCGCAAAATACTACACTCACATAAATTGACATTTGTGTATCAAGTGCCACATAAACTTCAGTTTCGGTAACTAGCGCCAAAACGAGCAAAATTTGCTTTAAATAAAAAGAATGAGCAGGCCGGATAAGAGACTCCGTCTCGTGAAATCTAGTAGGTGGTACTTACAACAAATTGTTGAACAATGATTTGTTCTGTACACGGAAGAATTTCAAATAAAGTTTCCAGAACTTACACTTGATTTCACATATTTACAGAACGTGGGTATTATGTGCATAAATAAAAAATTGATTTTTCGTTAATTAACCGAATTCAATCCATTAATATCAAAATCAGATTTTGGCGCATCACACTTGTACAGTAGCGGACAATAAAATCCGGGCATGTCATTGCACAATGTAAACCTCACTTTAATATTTTTGACATTTAATGCATATCACTAGTAATTCTGACGTTTAATTCAAATTTTATTTATTTATTTTGACAGAAACATAACCCCAATAAAAGCCTGATTTACCAAATTTGTCGAAATACGTATGACATGTCAAATTCTTGCCCGGATTTGATTGTCTGCTACTGTACATGACGATACATGAAATATTTTAATCGCTAACTTGACTACAAATGTTTTTGAACCTTGGTAATCGGATTCCACTGAATGAAGATACTCAAGATTCTTATTACCATAAAGCCTCCATTGAAAGAAGAGCAAAAGTAGTTTTGTTGCAAGTTTGTTACAATTACTTAAATTTCCAAATTTTGTAATAAACGAAAAATGAAAATATTTCAGTGCCATCTCTGAGCGACTAACAAAATTATTTCATCTCAAAGATTGTAATTATATTTAATCGAGCAGTTCGTAAAATCAGTATAACTGACAGTTTCAAGAATAGCCCCTTTGAGATAATAAATTTAAATTATTTTATACAGGGTGTAAATTAAATACGGCTCCAAGAAATACGGCCCAAGAAAATAGCAAAATCGAAAAAATTAATATCCAGTCTGACTTATCTTTGAAACAGCAGACCGTTAAAGTTAACATCTTGAACTAGAAAATGTGATGTATTTCAGTAATTTTCTTGATCAAAAAAGTTACAACAATGCTGCCCTAATATTTTATGAAATATAAAATCATACTACATAATCATTTTAAGAATAGGGTGGACCAAAAATGTTAAATATGTGTACTTTTATGTTAAAATTGTAGAAAAGCATCTAAAATACATTTGGGTGAAAAAAATTTTTGAAATGCGTTTTAGTTTTTTTTTTTTAATCGGTCTACGAAATGGTTCTAAAATATTATGTTCTGCGTATTTCAGACTAAAGAAGTTTTTCATATGACATTGTTTTTTGTTCGCCGTTTTACATTTCTTAAATAAAATGTTAAGTAGTCCGTACTCGTTAGATTTTTTTTGTTCGCCCCCCCCCCCCCCGATACAAGTTTCTATCTACGCTACTGGTGTGGCGTACCGGTTAATTCATCAATTGCTTTTAAATAAGCGTTTTTTAATTCAGCATTTTGTATGATGGATGCAGAGTAATGAAAAAGATTAAACAGAAAACCATCTTTGTTAGATTATAATGGATTCATGTTGTGTAAAAAGCATGAAGTTGTGTAAAACAACATCGCATTCTATGATTTATTTGGAATGACTTTTATCCGTGCCACTAAAGTCAAGCAAACACAAATATTTTACACATCGGCTGTAAGAGTGTCATAAGTCAAAACTGCAATATTTCCGTTACCTGCAAAAACTACTCCATTTTTTCTATCAAAATTCAAAATTTTAAGCAAAATTGTTTTAATAATCACATCTTCAACAACTTTAGTTTAATATTATGGTGTTTTTAACATGATTTATTTCGTATTTCTAATTCCTTTTGGGAGCTGACCACGCTGACATTTATCAACTGCCAAAAAATCTAAAACTCCTTCATCTCCATGACAAATATTTATTAAAGGTTGATTTTCGCGTTGAAAGCAATTCATAGAATGAATGGTTTGAATCGTATTATCTTCTGACGTCACCATTTGAAAGGGTCGCGAAAACGCGATGTTTTGAACATTCATGCCCAGTTGCACCAACTTTTTAAGCAGAACTTAAATTTAAGTTATGTTTAGAATGTGACCTTTACGTATGGTCAGCATAATGACAAATACATTCTGATTGACATTTAAACTTCAACTTAAGTATCAATTAGAATGTGACTAACATTTTGTTAAGTCTATAAATAATGTCATAGTCTAAACACAACTTAACTTTAAGCTCTGCTTAAAAAGTTGGTGCAACCGGGCATTAACCTGTTAATGTCAGCTGTTATTTGCAATGTATAAAACATTATATAAAATAGTTTACTTTTCTTTAGTAGTAATAGTTCTTCTTTTCTTTTTCTTTTTTACAAACGTTGCATTCTTAATAAGATAGTTTTCCGTGCACTGAAAAAAATGGATGTTGCGGTGTTAATAAAAAAATATATCAGAGAAGTCAAGCCCCCACCACCAATACGTTTTAAAAATATCACCACATAGCGTTTCAAAACAGAATGAATGCGGTTCAAAACATTCGTCATTTGATGTCACCGTTTCAACGCGAAAATGTAAATGTTTTAAAACAGTCAAAATTGCTTCAAACCGCTGCATCGCGAAAATATGGCTTTATTCAACTCTAGTACACAAGTTTGTTTGTGTCACGTGACACAGACGCCATATTTTGGCTAGTTTTTAAAATTTGATCCTAAACTGTGTATTGCTGTACTTTATATATCTAGGGACTTTACCGTGCCACTTTTTCAACTAGTGACATCTAGTAGCAATAAAGTAAAGGCCCGCCAATAACATGATAACAGCCATATTGGATGTGAAAACGGTAGTATGAACATCAAAGGCGCCGACACGATCTGTCCCTACTGATTGATGAATATACTGTGAACTATGATCTAGGTATCTAAAGGCTGTTTTATATTATACTTTTTTCGTCTAGAAACTTTGACAAGTTCAATACTAGAACTAACTTGAATAATGTAAATAAGAAAAAAGTCATCCAAGTTTTCATACTAGAAACGTCTAGAAACTTATTTCCAAATTAGTTCTCAACCTATTTTTCGTCAAAGTTCACAAACTAGACTTGCGCATAAAGTACACGTCGCAGGATTACCAACACCCTAAAAGATAAACATAACCGTGATTGAAAATATGTATAACCTCGAAGCACCTCCGCAATAACCAGTCCTGACTCCAAATTCTAGGTTTCTTATTTTGTTTTTGCAAATAATAAATTTGCAGAATTTTTGAAATTTTCTGAAATCTGTCTTTCTTTTATAAAAATTCATTTTTCAGCATTTAACTTCTCTTTAATTTTGTATGTTGGCAGTTTTGTTCCACGTTTGTACTGTGTTTGTACTTTCCACACTACGACGCCAGCGATCGGTTTATGAACTAATATTTAAAAGAACCTTGAATTTAGATACTAGATTCTAGTATTCAAACTTGTTCAAGTTTCTAGACGAAAATAGTATAATCTAAAGCAGCCTTAAGATGGGTGTTACACGTTCAGGGTGTGTTCGACATTACGCTCGGGGCACGCTCTGAGCAGAAGTGTGAGGGAAAGCGAATGAGTTTCAGTGCATGTAAGAGCGAGACAAAAGAGGACCCCGAGCGCTCCGAGTGTGATGTCGAATGCACCTTCAGTCTGGCGTCAGTTCAATCAACTTCAATCTGTTGTCAGTCTTACCAGGACTGACGAAAATTATCAAAATATTTAAATTATTTGTCATTCCGGTTTATCAGTTCGTCAGTCAACACATTACACGATCAGTTTGACGTCATTTTGACCACAGTCATGAATTGAACTGACGCCAGATTGAGCGTGTAACACCCGTCTTAAAGCAACGAAATTTTTAAAAATCTAGCTAATTTTTGCCCATCGTTAGTCTACACTGAGAAAAATAAACTGTTCAGTCAACCAAAAACACGTTCAGGTAACATTATTTTTCGTTTACCTATTAGCAATCACGCGTGGTCATTGAACCAACAGTCAAAAAATGTGAAATATTTTAGATTGAATCAACTCAATATTTTGTTTGAGGCAAGCATACAATGAAGACATCTTTCTAGTTGCTTTAATGCCCAAGAAGATTGATACAAGAACTTTAGATTGTTAAAATTGCTAAATATTTTATTTGTCTGAACGCCGTTAGGGAATTAAAATTATATTTTTGATATGTTTAAAGTAATTTTTCAGTACGGCTAATAAAAGCGTAGAGTCAATTCAATCTCTACTATCGTTTAGGGAAACATCAATTAAATGTTCACCTCTTTGCGATACTGCCAAAGTAAGATAACCCTTCAACCTTTGTTGAGGTGACAAGAGGAGCTGAATAAACCTCAACGAACTTTATAATGTCGGACGCATTCGAAATATGAATGACTTATCCGTTTAAGAAACGATGTCGAACAACAAGGTTATGCTGGGACAGGCAGTAAATATACGTGAAGTTCTAGCAGGCGCCATCTGGAACTCGATAGCTTATTAATATGGGAATTAACCCTCGCTTTTACTTGACTTAACATTTATTACGTTAAATAAAAATCAAAACAGACACACAAAAGCAACAGCACTTTACGATCATTTTGAAATTTCAACTTTTTGATTTAACATATTAAGCACTTTCGTTTTAAGGAAAACACTAACATCGTTCAGTCAAACGTAATAGTTTAACATTTTTTTAGTGTTACTTGAACAATTTCCAAGATGTTCAGTTAAGAATATTACCGTTGAAACAAGTACATTTTATTTAAGTCAACGCACAAAAAGTTGACATTCAAAAAGTTGTTGACTTAACTATTTCATTTTTCTCAGTGTAGTGTAAATCGGGTTCACAGAAACCACAATCACGTGTCCATCACACAGTCTTATTGCTCCGTACGTTGAGTGGCCGGGGTAAAGTCGGTGGGTATTGTTACGTATTTTTTTACTTGAACTTGTGCACTGGGACAAATCACCACTTGCACATATTAATCTGGAATATGTACTTAAAAGGTGATGTATTGATAAAGCAAGTAACAACAATTGAACATTTCAATTTAATCTGATTTATCATTTTACAGAACACTGAAACTAGGTAACTAAAACACACAGAACTAGAAGAAAAACAAAAATTAAGATACATATTTCCTACAGCTCATAAAAAGTGAGTAAAAAAATTAGATTAGGGTAGACGGTGCAATGTCTGTGATTAACTGAATTAATTAATGTAATACATTCATGGACTTTCTAATTTATTGACTTTTTATTTAATCACATAGGTACATTTTCTTTCCACCGCTTACTCTAATCTGATTTTTATTTGCTCACCATTTATTTATTTACTGATTAATAGAAAAATTTATTTTCTGTAAATGCATTATTTCGGTTAATTTAAAAGAACTAAAAATTATTTTTTTTTACCCAAATTTGGAAATTGGGGCTATTTCGTAATTCTAAACAACTTTTCTTAATAACTTTTTTTTGATCAAGCAAAGCCTACTATGTTTTGTTAATTTTTGGGAATCTGTTTTCAATTGTAGTAAACTATGGCTTGCAATATAAAAAATGTCTATTTTAGAAGAATGTACAGGGTGGATCAATTTCGATATCTCTTATGGGCATCTCTGTAACTATAAGAGATAGAAAAAAACTAGTGGCCAAGTTTCGATCTCTTTTTTAGAATTAAAGTCAATAGACTAAACAAAAATTGGCTATCTTCTTTTGTTTTCGAGTTATAAGCCAAAATTGAGATTTTCGACTTTTCGTCAATCAGTCATATCTCGTTTATTTTTGCAGATATTAAAAAACTGTTTTGACAATATTAGGTCACTTTTGAATACAATCCAGTGGTGTAGTTGGTTTTTTGATATTTAATTAAATTTTCGAGTTATAGCATAAAGTTATATTTTTTTAAATGGAAATCATAGTAGGCAATGTCATCATTAAATAGAGATTTCCTGTTTTCAAAAATATATACTTTGTTGGGTTTATTTCTTACAGTTAATAGAATAAAACGCCTTTTTTTATTATTTTTGGTGCATTCTTTTCTTAGTAGGCTAGTTTCAACAAAAGCCGACAATTTTCTTTTGTTTTTATTAAATATTAACAAAGATTTGATGATTGGGTAGCACAAGAGTGAGAGGTATTGCGATGAACATATGACAGAAAGCTAGCGCCGATAGAGCTGGGTTGGGTTACAACATGAATCGGCTGCGTATTTTAGCGCGGCAGTGTTTAAATTATGATTTTATTTTGATATTATTTTCTGTGTTTTAAGTTATTTATTGTGATATATCGAGAGTTGTGTTTATTATCTACTTACATTTCTGCAATAAATTTCTTATTTTTAAGATGTTTTTAATTTATACATATAATTTAGTTCATTATCCCATGAAATGCATATTTGATCGAAAAAAATGCGTTTTAAACTTAAATATTAAATAAAGTTACATAATTTCGAATTTGACCTAAACCACATGATATCAGTATTGCTGTAATCTTTGTGACTCTTAGAGAATGCTCGTTCTATCTTTCTTTCTCTTTATGCGGTTGCAACTGTCAAAAATATTTGAACAAGAGTTGATATTTAATAAAAAAACAAAAAGATTGTCGGCCTTTGTTGAAACCAGCCTACTGAGAATAGAATGCACCCAAGAATAATAAAAAAGGCGTTTTATTCTATTAATTGGAACAAATAAACCCTATAAAGTATATATTTTTGAAAACAGAAAAAAAATCTCTATTTAATGGTGACATTGTCTACTACTATGATTTCCATTTAAAAAATATAACTTTATGTGATAACTCGAAAATTTAATTAAATACAAAAAAACCAACTACACCACTGAATTGTATTCAAAAGTGTCCTAATAATGTCAAAACAGTTTTTTAATATCTTTAAAAATAAACGAGATATGCGCGACTGACGAAAAAGTCGAAAATGTCAATTTTTGCCTATAACTCGAAAACAAAAGAAGATAGCCAATTTTTGTTTAATCTATTGACTTTACCTCTAAAAAAGAGATCGAGATTTGGCCATTAGTTTTTTTCTACCTCTTATAGTTACAGAGATGCCCATAAGAGACATCGAAATTGATACACACTGTACAACTGGCGAATGTGTATTTAAGCAACATTGCCCAGTTTACCAATTTTTTTTGCCTCATATTTTAAGGTTATTTGGCAAGTAACCGGTTACAGTAGCGTTGGTTAGCAGTAGTGACGTCACGTTTACGTGGTAACGTCACGATTAGTAAGGCCCGGTTTATTCATCTCTGAGTAAGTGCCAAGTTATTACTTGACGATTAGTGCAATGCGTTTCCCTATCTTTAACCATCAAGTATTTTACTGGCCACTTACTCAGAGATGAATAAACCGGGCCTAAGAGTCGCCAAAATGAAATAGCTATCGAGTAAAGCAGAAAGCCTGCTAAAAATTACGGAAATAAATAATCTTAACTAAATAAAAAGTTGGGTCTGTAGTCTAGATATGTTAACAAGCACTGATAGATACAACATTTGACAAAAGGGCAAAACTAATTAAATAAGAGAGAGATAGCAATGTTCCACATCTTTCTGACCGGGTTAGGAAAATAGTAACCGGAGTAAAGTTTGTGACGTCATGTCAACAGTTACCGGTAACTCGCAAAAATGGAGTGGTTACTTATTTCACCTTACCACACATCACCGGTTACTCGCCAAAAAAACCTATTTGTCTCGAGTGCTGAAACTAACAAACCCTGAGAATTAATTTCATCATTTTTGGGACCCCTATGGATTGCAGAAACGAAATAGGTAAATGCGCCAAGTGCTCAGCCACTTAGCGCTGCCTTTTACTTTAAGAACACGTTAAAAGTCTTTCCTGCCTTAGTTTTGATTCAATTTCTATTGCTAGTTATAGAAAAACTTATGCTTTAGATGTTAAAAGTTGTTTCCTATTATTAAACGTTGTCTAAAAAGTTTAAAAATAAATTTCTTAAAAACTAATCATTACGAGGGCGACCCTGAAAATTTTTAGAAAATCAAACAAGGATTACTTTTTAAAAAATAAAAATTGTTTTATAGTTTTTCAAAATATTCCCCTTTAACATCAATATATTTTTGGATTCGATGAAACCAGTCCTTAAAGCAGTTGTGCCACTCTTCCTGAGACACTTCAGAAACTAGGTTTTTATAATGTTCCACCGCTTTATCTGATGGCGAAAAAGTGATTCCACGCATTTTATCTTTAATTTTTGGAAGCAAAAAGAAACCACAAGGTACTAGGTCAAGGCTGCATGATGAAGGTTTCATGGTGCTGATTTTTAGGGCATCCAGAAACTCAGTTGTTACTTTTGCTATATGAGACGATGCGTTGTCGTGATGTAAAATTATTTTTCATTTTGGCCGTTTTTCACAAACTTTTTCAAAAATTTGCGGTAAACAGACATTTGTGTACCAATCGGCAGTAACGGCATGTCTATCTTCTAATGATAAAAGCAACATGACCGGATTTAGAAAAAAGACTAGCAATCATCTTCCTATCAGCACTGCCAATTCGTCGGACTTTTGTAAGCTTAGGTTCTGTTTGAAAAACCCATTCAGCCGATTGACTTTTCTTTTCAGGATTATAACAATATATCCAAGATTCATCGCCTGTGACGATATTCCAAACCAAATTTGAAGCGCCGCCTTTGATTTTTTCCAGAGTTTCTCTGCTCCATTCTATGCGGTTTTCTTTTTGATCGGAAGTCAGTTTATGTGGATTCCATCGACAACAAAGTTTTCTAACGTCTAACTGTTTATGTAAAATGTTTTGAATTTTACTCATATCAACGTCGCACAAATAAATTCACAAGTTGTCCGTCGACTGCCTCAAACATTGCTCGAACAGCGGCAATATTTTCATCAGTAACAGCAGTTCTTGGGCGTCCTTCACGAAATTCATCACTAAGAAAAAGCCCATCTCTTTTGAATTCGCTGAACCAATTATAAATTGTTGCTTTAGAATTCTAGATATTTTCAGTGTTGCCCTCGTATGTCAGTAGTCAGCCCGTGAGTATCTAATGTCAGCCACACTTATCTCAGTAGTCAGCCACAAGTTATACCGCGTGATTTTTTAAATTTTTTATCAACTCTTGCTATGGAAATTGGACGGCATGTCGTAGCTTTACTGTAAAACAGCATAAAGGAGTGCATTGACGTACTTTTCACTTAAGCTAAGACATGCAGTCCAGATCTCATGGCAAGGGTTGATAAAAAAATTAAAAAATCACTCGGTATAAACTTTGTTCGTACAGCGGTTTCTGATTAGTCCGAAATTGTCAAAAGCATGCGCCGATCTAAGTTTCACATTTAATGCAGCTCTTGAAAGCGGTGATTAATTGGACGGGCGAATATATTTGACAGTTTCAAACTAGTCGAAAATGCTGTACGAACAGACCTATAATGGGGAAGACATACCCGTATGTTTGAGCTACCCGGGTACCTGTATCCTAATCATGTGAGCTTGGGTACCCGTACAAAACTAAAGTGCGAATCTGACACGAGTACCCGTATAAATTCAGATACCCGTATAAGTTTGAATACCCGTTTAAGTTCGGGGACCCGTATAAATTTGGATATTTCAACTTAAACGGAATCACGAATTTTACACGAGCGTCCGAATGTTAAAAAATAATCCAGTTTTTATAGTGAAATAGGAGATATATATTTTTCCGAGACTCTGCGCTGACAAATTACACGGATACCCAGACAAAGAAATGATACCCGGGTACTAAACGATCGCACGGGTAGTACTCGGACACCCGGATAAAAAAATAATACCTGGGTAATAATCGCATGAGTAGTACTCGGGTAATAACGGGTACCCGGATAAAAAATAATACCCGGGTAACAATTATACGGGTAGTATTTGGGTACCCGAGTACCCGATGTCTTCCCTATTGTATATTCGGGTAAAATATCCGAACATATTTTTTAAACACCCATTACATAAAATTGAGACCTTATTGGGTAAAATTGGTCAGTAAAGGGTCAGTCAGCCACCTAAAATACGTAATTGTTTATGGTGGCTGACTACTGATACTTTAAATTCTGGTAAAATACCCAATAGTCAGCCACTCGGCTGACAATTGAATCCTCGTACATTTGAGTAACTAGTCTCAGTCTCCTATAAAATACGTTAAATACGACTTTTATAATCTCAAAAATAACACTAAACACTATTTTAATATCTAATAAATGCTAGAAAAATCATATTTCCAATATATTACTCAAAATAAACTCCTTCAAGCTAATTTGAGAAGTGCGTTTTCTTAACAAAAACATAAGATTTCTCACCAAACTTCGGTTAGAGAAAACTGTTCTTCATTACACGTTAACCGTCACTATACATACTTTAGATTAGAAATTTAAAATATTTATAATTAGTAGCGGGAAAGATGGCTGATTACTTAAATTACGAATACCTAAGCTAAATGTACGGGGCAATCATATTAAAATGAATTTAATGTCTCGGTGGCGGACTTCTGGTAGTGGCTGGCAATGTGGCAATAGGCATATTTACCCTTACTTGAACCTTTATATGCATTTCTGGGAGACCCTGTATATTTATATTTTATAGATCAGTTATAGCATTCTAGTCCTAATTTCCTTTTACCTGTTCTATTCTGTTCTAATGGTTCATTACTAAAGACTCCAACTCTCAAGCCCGAATGCATAGGCGCTTCGATGCACGCCTGGCGCCGATCGAATTGCGAAGCTGCGAGCGTTAAGGTACGTTAAGTACGCCTGCTTTCCGGCAATCGGCGCCGATGCGCATTTATAAACTTTTTAAATGAACGCATATTTTTTAAATAAGTTATAACACAATGAAAGTAGGTCATTTTCCTGATTTTTCTCAATAGATATCTGTTTTTATCGGCTTTCATTCTGTATCCGTATGTGCGAAAAACTCAAACCTATCGGCGCCGATTACCAGTAAGCAGGCAATCTGCTTTCTTTGTGTGGCTACCTTTATTTCTTTGATATAGCGAGAATATTTGGATGAATTTTGTCACATTTTAATTTGTTATTTGCTGTATTTTTGATGATCGATATAATTTAAAAAAAAAGGCCGAAAATATTCGTTTAGATAGAACACGTTATACCTACGTATCATATAGCCATAAACAGCACTGGTTAATTGGCCAGTCGACCGATTGATATTTACAGCGCATCAGCGCGAGCGGTGAGTAACATACAACTGGGCGGATAAACGGATCTTTTAATTGGAGTCTTTATTCATTACAAATGAACCTGAAAATTTATAATTATTTTAAACTAAAGTATTCCAAGCATCACAAGCATGTTTAAGAAATCGAAATATTGAATTTGCTTCACATACTTCAGCTTGGGTATGCTCTATTCACCCAACAAACTTAATTCTTTTTTCTTTCCCAGGAATTTTAAAACATTCTGAAATCATTTTCAAAACGATTGGAGCAATTTGGAACGATTAATTTAGGAATTTAGCAGACCACGATTTGAATTGTTTGGATTTTTTTATTACCTTCCAAATGCTAAGGCCCAGTTGTACAATTCGAGTTTAACGTTAAACCAAAGCTTAAGCCCTTCAAAATACAATCTTTTTCTTTTGGTTTTCCCCTTTTGTCAATTATGTTTCCGAATTTGTCAAATGACTTTCCAGTCCGCAGGCCTACTATACTTTGAACAGATTGGAAAGTCATTTGACAAATTCGGAAACACACTTGACAAAAAGGGGAAAACCAAAAGAAAAAAACTGTAACATGGTTGTATGGACATTGCTTTGGGTTTAAGCTTCGCTTAAAGTTAAACCCGAATTGTACAACTGGGCCTAAGTATTACCAAATAAAAATACGAAGCTAATAACTAATACAGTACATAAATTAGACCCATACACCTAATTCTCGTCTAATTGTAAGCAAATTCATTGTATTATCACTTACAGGTACAGTTTAGGAAAACATTTTAACGTTCTCCTTTTGTGACTTAAATTTAAAACTTATTCAAATGTATGTGCATAATTTAAATTGAATACGGTCGCATTCCTTTTAAACGTAAAATGATGAGAAGCAAAAAATTTGTAAATATAACCTCAAATTAGCGCCCCCCTAATTTAAGCTCAACTGACTAGATATACTGCAGCAATTAAGACACAATTAGCTCATAAGCTGTTATCTGAGGAATGCACCTACTTGGTGCGCCAATGAATTTCGTCGAAAAGAACAAAATATGCCGTCACGCTGAAAATATTTCCAGTAAACAACAACACCAGGTGAAAAGTCCAAGATACATAACTCCGGAGCATATTTTGGTTTTGGTGTATTGTGTTTCAAGAAAAACAATCGCTTTCACGAGTAATCCTGTTAAAAATAGAATCTATTTTAAATGTGGAACTAGTGCAAGAATTTCGAAGAAGAAATTGCATGCACTGCGAATTCCGCGAAACACTCACGGATTAATTAAACAAATAAATAATCAAAGTTACAGATTTTAAAAAGTCATCGGTGGTGTTCAACAATTTTCGATGAATAAACTCAAGAATTGATCGCGACAAGCAGGTGTTTGTGGGTGTAATGCTGGCACTTGTCCAAATTTTAAAAACCACCTAATACTTACACAAAGTTGAAATCGATCATCAGATGTCCGTCAGCTTCATCTTCACCTTCAGTTCATCCCGGTACCGTTTCGATAACAGCCGCAAATAAATATAATTCCTATCAATATATCGACCTTCGTTGCTGATGATCCGAGGGTGTAACAAAATCGCATACAAAGCGGTATAATTATGCGACGATCACCGTGAAAAACGCAACACACTTTGGTTTACTGATGAAAATGACGGGACGAGACTAGTTTTCGCGGTTTTACCGCAGGGATCCTATTTATTATTTGCAAAATTACACACATGTGAAATTTTGTGACGACACTGCTTCAGGTTCGCAAGGCAGCACTGCCAACTGATACCTTTTTTGCATAAATCCCTAGAAAAAAAATTATGTGATTCCAAGGATTTTAATACTATAGACACGACAAGTTTACAATATTAATATAGTAAAATCATTTTAAAATTAACCAATCTCTCAGAAACAATAATGACCATTCTAACTAAACTATTAGTTAAGAATAAATCACAGCTGTTAGTGGAGCCATTTACAACGGCAAGTGTTTCAGTCTGTGAAAGTCTATAGTGCGGTACGTCCTTGTTAATGAAAATTCAATGTCAACGTCAAATTTTTCTAACCAAAAAGGAGAATAATAAAGCCTCATGTTCTATTTTTAAGGCAAACGCAACTAATTCTTTTTTAAAATTGCGCTTATCATCTATGTTTATAAATAGTCTCACTGCTGTAGAAGGACAAGTTACCGCTTTATTTACGCAAATCATTGTTTGCTCCTGGTTAACCTCAAAAAGTTATCTTTATTTGCTCAGATCCTGAGCGATTTCTTTTTAAATTTCTGTTTATTTAAGATAAGGTCAGTGTTATTAACTCCGTGTTCTCCTGTTGAAGTAGTTATGGTATCTCAGGTAGGTAACTCATTAGCACTTAAATATATACTTGGGGTTATTTTAATATGTTCCTTGTAGGTAGATAAAGTTGTAAAGACTTATCGGTCGCTTGCCCAGATCCCAGCACTCATTGGAGCAAAATACATCGAAAATGGCAACTTCATTCATTCAGTATGGAGTCAGAGAAATTTGGACAAAGGAAAATCTACTAAATTCTTGAGGTCACACATTTTAACTCCCGATTTAAAACCACAAATAGATCATCCTATACCCGTCGACATCAGCAGCCAGTATGTTACAACATTCACTTAACAAATTTCCAATTTGATGTACGTGACGATTTTAGATTACTCACCTGCTTCTCACCGTCAAACCAAATATGTGGCATCTTAAGAGATGTAGAAAGCAAACAGTTCCTAGAAATTTGGAGCAATCAGAATTTAACAAGATCAGTAGATTTGAAAGCATTAGATGCTCATGGTGATGTTTATACTGATGGTTTGCTATATTAATATTTTCTTGTGTATTGCGATTGATACTGATTTTCAGGAGAATTCGCATCCTTTGAATTTTCACCTGATGAAACGAAATTGCTATACATCGCTGAGAAAAAGCCGGTCAAAACAGAGTCATTTATTAAGAGATCCCCAAACAAAAAAGATAACAAAGGCAACGGTGATGTAGTTAAGGTAATATCAAGTGATTCAATTTAGACATCCTCTGAATGCCAAAGAATTAAAAATTGGTTTTAGCTACATTCAGGATAAAATATAAATAAATGTCAAAATATTGGGACACAAATTTTCTGAATCTACCTAAGACATGTTTTTTAATTCCATGGCAGGCTCGTTGTGCAGATTGTGCAAATTATTCAAAAGCACCTTGTTTGTAAACTTTGCTTCAGCAGAATTAATTTTTGTTCAGAATTTTAAAAGGATGCCAAAGTATGTTTTACACAAGTGCGCTTGACATCCTAGCGGCGGGCCTGTTCCATGGCCTTATAAGGATGACTTTAATTGGATCTCTTGATACTTGCATAGAACAGAATTATAAAGTCTGATTGTACTTCATCATCCAGGGTGAAGAATACTTATTCAAACAAGACTGGGGTGAACAGCTCGTTGGGAAGAAACAACCGGTAATTGTCTTGTATGATTTAATCAGCGATACAGTTCAAGTACTAAGTGGTGTACCTGAAGATATCTGTCCTGCACAACCAATATGGAGCCCAGATGGTGCTTATGTAGTCGGCATTGGCTACAAAACACAACCACGAAAGCTGGGTCTTATCTATTGCTCAAATCGGCTCAGTACAATATTCAAGATTGATTTTGAAGGAAACTATAGTAGGTGAAGCCACGAGTAATTCTTTCTAATGAACTTAACACATTGATTAATTTAGCTGAAATAAAACTGGATAATAAATCAGTGCATTCGCCAAGGTTTACCTTGGATGGCAAGTCTCTGATTTGGTTGCAGAGGACTGCAGGCGGTCCACATGCTGCTGCGTTGGCTTTAATGAAGATCAATTTACCTTTAACAGAATTGGTACATTTTTAATATAGGTACAGAAATGTATTATTAACCAAAAATTATTTTAACTGCAGTGTCAAATTGATACGGTCTTGGATGTAATCCAAAATGAAATTAAAACTGCCAACAACAAACCATTTTACGGATTGTACAGCACTAGTTTATTGAACAAATGCTGGGCAAGTGAAAGACGACTGATATTTTCTACAAATCAAAAAAACTCGATCAATACTTACGTTATTAATATAGGTTTGTTTAAAGCAGTTTGATTTAGTAAGAAATTTAAAAAACATTTGCAGATTCTGGAGTTATAACTGAACTTGATTATGCCTTGGGAAGCCAAATAGTATTAGATGTTGAAGGAGATGTCGTAGTCATTAACCGCAGGAACTTTTTTAAGCAAGATATTCTTGCTGTTGGAAAACTACCTGCAGTGGGACAAGAAAGTGTTATTGAATGGCATGAGATTACTCAGTCAGATACTACCTTAAATTTACAAAAATATACATTTAGTTACTTAGAACTTGTTCAAAATGCAGATGATGATGTCAGTAAGTAATCTTGTGTTCCTAGAATATAATGTTGGCCACACACGATCCAGCGGTGCAATACGATTTTGTTAGATACGACGAAATTGGTAAGAATTTGCCAGTCTGTGTGCATGTTCAACATCGTTGGACTGATTTTGATGACAGGCAGAGCGAGCTGACTGCAGCAGTACGATCTTGTTGAATCGTGTTAAAAACTGGATAATCTGTGGATGTTTGCAACAAAGTTGTACGAGAAATCATGTATTACTGTCCAGCACAATTGTTTTTTATGTGCGTTCAGTGAAAGTTAACAAATTTTAATACATTTAAGTGAGTGGACTCGTGCAACTTTTGACAACACTATCATACTGCACTACTGTGTCATGTGTTGCCAGCTCAAGCCTCTTATTCAATTTTTTCCAGAAAATTTCTCTGCTGTTTATATCGGGCCAGAATCTGGCTCAGAAGGGACCATACCACTGATTGTGTGGCCTCATGGTGGACCACATAGTGCATTTGCTAATAACCTGTCTTTAGAAGCATCTTTATTTGCATCACTCGGTAATCTCTGTAATTGCCATCTCCTTAATATGTTAATAACATTTTTTTAGGTTTTGCCGTTTTATTAATCAACTACCGGGGCTCGATTGGTGCAGGACAAGCATCAGTAAACTTTTTATTAGGTCGAGTTGGTGTGAGTGATGTGTCAGACTGTGTGCTCGCAACAAAAAAGGCACTGGAACAATATCCTTGGCTAAATCCCAACTCCATTGCACTTGTTGGTGGCTCACATGGAGGATTTTTGGTGAGCCACCTGAGTGGGCAATATCCAGAAATGTATAAAGTTGTTGTTGCTCGAAATCCTGTCATAGACATTGCTTCAATGAGTATTATCAGTGACATACCAGACTGGTAAATTTCAAAATTTGGATAGATTTACTTGTTTTAGAAACTAATTTGTTTATTGCAGGTGTTTTGTCGAATCTGGGAATGAATATACACAGGTTGGAGAACCTAACAATGAGCTTCTCCTCTTTATGCGCAAGCATTCTCCAATCCAGTATGCTCACAAAGTTCAAGCACCTACGTTGCTGCAAATTGGTTCACAAGATTTGAGAGTGCCTCCACATCAAGCTACTGATTACTATCATCGTTTAAAAGCCAATGGTGTCACAGTCAAGTAAGACTTTATTTGACATCAGAGAATCGATTTTTATAATTTTAATTTGCAGAATGAATTTATATGAAGACAATCATCCACTTGGAAGTGTTACAAATGAGGCTGACAATTTGATAAATTCTGCCCTGTGGATTTTGGAGCATTTAAAAATTCAATTGTAATGATTGCATGTGCAATTTAATGAAATAAATATTTTTTTAACCATAAAAATTTTGTGTTTTTGGTTTATGAAGTAAATAAATAATAAATAAGTAAATAAACTTCAAAACATGGATTTATTCAGTATAAATTTACAAATTACACTGCTAGAAGATCCGCCTGAACTTTCTTCCATTCGTTAAGCGGTCCATGTTCTGGGCGATACTGGACATTGCAACCATCAGGGGCAAGTCTACCTTTTTGCTTTAAGTCATCGTAAACTTCACGTTCATACTTAGTGAAGCCCCACTTTTTGGATACATAGATCTTTTGACGGCCGGGAAACTTGAATTTGGCACGACGGAGGGCTTCGATCACTTGAGCTTTGAAACGATCGCTGGATCTGACGCTCATGATCGGCTGTCCAATACGAACTCTAGCAACAGTGCCTTGAGGTTTGCCAAATGCACCACGCATTCCAGTCTGGAGCCTAAAATCAAACAATTTATAAAGAAAAAAAAAACGTTCAGTTTCACCTTTAAGAAAATTGAAGTAAAGCATTCAGAATAATAAATTTAAGGTAAAAACAATTCTAGTACTTTATAGGGTACAATTTTTCAATGAAAACAATTTTTTGAAACTCAGTTGTCGAGACTGGATACCATATTACACTCAATACCTTGTTAATATTTATAACATTTAAAAATGTTCTACTTTATTTCTGCTGTTACAAGTCAAGGCATATTTCCCAAGAACATGATAAAATTTAATTGAAAATATATTTCACAATGGTATTCTCAATTTAGTTGAAAGGCATTGACAACAGTAAAATAATTCTACAAGTCATGCACTTAGTCACCCCATATCAACAACTAATTTATTCAATTTGAAAAGCATTCTTTTAAACAATAAGCAGAATTATATTATTATTTTTACCTATCAGCTCCAGCACATGATAACATCTTATTGATACGAATCACGTGGAAAGGGTGCAACCTCATGCGAATGTGGAATTGATCTTTACCACAGTTCTTGACCAAGTACTTGTTGCAACAAATACGTCCGGCTTCCAGCGCTTCAGAGCTTAGCTGTTCATACTCATCCGAAACTAAGTGCACGCATAAAGGAAAATCATCGACTCCGGCTTTCTTTTTGCCAAGGTCAAAGATGCGAATCTTTGGATCCGGTACACCACGGCAGAATCGAGACTTCGGATAAGGCTTGTTTTTACAATAGCGATAACTGAAACGAACATAACTGTTATAAATACAGCTCAGATGAACCATAACCTATAATTACATGCAAATTACGACAGTGAAATGCAAAATGTGAAGAAAATATTCTAAAATAATTGATTTCGATGCTTATAAATAACGTTTCTCATTTTATGTAAAGAAAAAAACATGTTTACTTACCATCTCGCGGGACGTCTACCCATTATGGTCCTGCAACAAAACAAATGTTGTACCAAAGCTGATTTTTTACTTGTTCAAATAATAAAACCTAAATGTTTTAAAAAATGACTTCAAACTTTGATAAAATACAATGATGATTTAAGAAAATTACGATAAATACCTCCGTTTTAACAGACGACCACTGACACTTCACAAAAAGATCGCAGGTTATCCAACCCATACTTAACAAGATAATGCAGTGCTGTCAACAGCTTGAAATATCGCTGCACTACAATCTATAGCCGTGTTTTAAAAGGTTTGTTCTAGTAAACAATTTTTGATAGTTTGTGTACTTTTTCTATGCGCATGCGTAATCCGTAATTGTTATCGAATTAGTTTGGAACATTTTGCTAGAACTAGCTAGAACATTTCCCTGATAGTTAGGGTTGCCATACGTCCCGTATATACGGGACTATCACCGTATTTCACTACTCAGTCCCATATTTCTATTTGTCCTGTTTTTGTCCCGTTTTCTACCAAAACTGCATAGCAACTATGAAATTGAGTATGGAAGAGAAATGGCTGAAGTCTTTTGCAGATACAAAGCATATTGATTAGAAATCATGTCTAATAAAGTTATGCGAATACATATTTCCCATTCCAGCCCGCAATGCAAATGTGGAGAAAATGTTTTCCCTAATGTCAACTCAATGGTCCGATGAAAGAAACAGGTTGTCAGTGGAGACAATTGTAGCAATTTTGATTTGTCATTATAATTTTAAAATGACTTGCGCCCAATTTTATAATTACGTGAAAGAAGAAAATGATATAATTAAGTATCACAAAATCTTCTAAGCGGACACTAAATCGCGCAACTATATACTTTACGTTTCGCAGTCGTTCGACTGCTTCGTCAGAAGTGAAAATTATGTTGTCAAAATAAACAAGGTTGTCAACGGAAACTGAAAAAGTAACTTGATTTTCTTTTTTATATATATTATATTTATTTTTTAATCTAAAAATAATTTGAACATTACAAATGTTAAAAAATTGACAGATCTATGTTCTATTTAAGGAATCGAGAAAACTACAAAATGTATCGTTTAAATTTGCAAAATAAGGTACTGTGCAAAATTTATTCTAAAACTTTAACTAAAATTACCAAAATAAAAAATCGTAAGCTCTTTTTGCTTAAATGTAGAAAAGAAGGAGTATATCCTAATCATATTATTAACCCTTTGAAAAGAGCGTATGATATGTCATGTCAGAAAATTGACAGATATGTATCGGATTTCGCTAATAAAATTCTTTCATATGAAATTGAAGTAACTCTAAAAATTCTTACCAAATTAATGTGGAAATTAGATTATACTTTAGGACAGTTAAGTAATTTTCTAGATAATATTACAATAAACAATTTTCTACATTTTGAAAACCAAAAAAATTAAAGGTTGTTTAATAGAATTCGATCGACACAGATTAAAAAGTTGGATAATCCTATTTCTAAAATTTTATATCAAATTTGACCAAAATACAATCGATAAATGGTTAATTAATTATACCAAAACTGAAATTCCGTCAAATTTAAAATACATTTTTGCTTTGGGAAAAAAATTTTCATTACCCTATTTTAATAAAAAACAAGTAGATTTTCTAAACGTTTTAAGTAGCTTAGAGTTTGGTATAAAATCTTTAGATTCAACTTCCAAAATACAAGTAAGAAATAAATTTTGTTCTAATTTTCTAAATTACATTAAGAATATTGATAGGACTTTTGAAAAATCAAAATATAAAATTCTTATTCGAGATCTTTTGGCTTGTAAAATTTCTTAAAGAAAATCCAAAACATCATTGTCACAGTAGCAGAAAAAGCAATGTTACTGTTTTGATTGACAAAATGACTATTTTTCAAAAGTTCAAACCATGCTCTCTGACAATAATACATACGTAGAATTAAATAACGATCCCACAGAAAATTTCCAACGTAAAACTTTCAATATTATTAATAAGTTAGAAAAATCTGTTGAAATTAGTAATAATATTGCTAAATCTCTTAAAGTACAGCATCCCATATTTCCTAAATTATACTGCATTCCAAAATTCACAAACCTAACACACCTCTTTTCGGCCAATAATAGTTTCTACTATAGGTTCTTCTCTATTTCTTATCAAAATTTGTTTCAAAAATTCTTACTCAAGTTACTAGTAAATCAGAATACTATAAAAATTCTTATGAACTTGTAGATAAATTGAAAACATAGATATACCAAATAACTGTATTATAATTTCTTTAGATGTTGTTTCTTTGTTTACTAACATTCCAAAAGAGTTAGCTTTAAAAAGCATTAATGATAGGTGGATAGAAATTAAAGATTTTACAGACATTTCCAAAGAAAATTTTTAGAAATTGTTACTTTATGTTTTGAAACATCTTATTTCGCTTTTAATGATAAATTTTATAAACAGATTTTCGGTACAGCAATGGGGTCTCCTTTATCGCCTGCTTTAGCTGAAATTGTCATGCAGGAACTAGAAAAAGTGTCATTAACTCATTACCTTTCAATTTAACTTTATATTTTCGTTACGTCGATGATATTTTATTGATTTTGCCTTCAGATAAAGTAGACTTTGTTTTAAGTAGATTTAACTCTTTTCATAATAGATTACAATTTACAGTAGAAAAAGAAATTAACAATTCACTAAGTTTTCTAGATGTAAATATCATCAGACGTAATAACAAATTAATAACAAATTGGTTTCATAAACCTACGTGGTCAGGTAGATATATTAATTTTCATTCGTATACTTCTAAAAACTATAAAATTGCAACAATTATTTCTTTAACAGATCGAGCTGTTTTACTTTCAGATAAACTTTTCATTTACGATAATTTAAATTTAATAAAAAGACTCTTGTTCAAAAATTCTTATCCAATAAATCTTATAGAATCAGTAATAAAAAATCGTGTTAAATATTTACAAAAATTCAAAAATCAACAATAACAATAAACAAACTTCAAACAAAAATACATATCATTACCCACATTGAACCACACTATATGACACATTTAAACACATATTCAAAAAACACAATTTAATTTTAGCTAGCAAATCTGTAAATAATTTAAATAATATTTCTCAAATTTAAAAACCAAAACACCAAAATTAAAACAACCAAACGTAGTTTATGAAATTAAATGTTTCAATTGTAATTCATATTATATTGGAGAAACAAGTCAAAATTTAAAAAACGTCTAGACCAACATAAATATCATATCCAAAAAATAATCAAAATCATTCAATGCTTGTAGAACATTCATTAGAAAATGACCATAATTTTGATTTTGAAAATACTAACATTTTATATTACGAGTCTAATATTTTCAAAAGACGTTTTATTGAAATGTGTAAAATAAAAATATCGTCGAATTCTATTAATAAACGTACTGATTTTGCAAATTTAAACGATACATTTTGTAGTTTTCTCGATTCCTTAAATAGAACATAGATCTGTCAATTTTTTAACATTTGTAATGTTCAAATTATTTTTAGATTAAAAAATAAATATAATATATATAAAAAAGAAAATCAAGTTACTTTTTCAGTTTCCGTTGACAACCTTGTTTATTTTGACAACATAATTTTCACTTCTGACGAAGCAGTCGAACGACTGCGAAACGTAAAGTATATAGTTGCGCGATTTAGTGTCCGCTTAGAAGATTTTGTGATACAAATTTCATCGGACAAGAACCAACTGTAAATATGGATATAATTAAGAAAGTAAAATCAACTTTAAAATATGACTGGGCTAAAAGGGATTAATTATCTTTGCATCTTTTTTATTATTCTACTTGTTCATTTTATTAGATTGCTTAAACTTTATTCATTTTTTATAAAAGTAAAATAAACCATTACCTACCCACTTTTTTCTTATTTAGTACTTAAACGTCCCGTATCAATGCTTGGCAATTATGGCAATCCTACTGATAGTGTATGTAGATACAATACAACATTTCGCGCCTAATCAGTTAAGTCCGCATCTCTAAATTGTTGTTCTTGTTCATTAAGTCAAGTAATAACCTCGTTTGATAAATTTCTTAGGAAATGGGTATGTAATAAATAACGAGCGTTCAATAAAAAAAACGGTCAAGTGGGCTGTGACACGCTTTTGTTGTCGGGAACGTATGTCGTGATTAACTTGATTTATATTTCAACTTTGAGAAGTTGACAGCGGTTAACAATAGGTCTGTTTGTTATCCTGAACTGGTGTACACCAATGCATACTTTTTCACAAAATACGCTTTAATGAAACCTTCAATGTTTGTGTGGTATGTCAGTATACATAGATGTGTATGATTTGTATTGACACATTATCAAAGAATTTAGGCTTCATTAAAGCATATTTCGTAAAAAAAAGTGTGCACTAAGGATGCTCAAAACAGTTAAATGAATCGATTCAGTTGAATCGATTGTGTGGAATCGATTTAAACACGTAGAATCCATTCGATTCAATACATATACATATTACCAATTTCTATTCTTACGTCGCAGCATCATATTTTATGGTTCCATTGCAGTGTTTACAACGAATAGATTTGCTGTTAACAGTAATAAAATGCTTCCACACTTCACTTGTTTTAGGAGGCATTATTCTACACTCACTCAAATACAAAATACGTATATATCTACTGTTCAAGTGTGCAACGCAAATTTTTGCTCGTTAATGGTCAAAGAAATTTCTATAATTTGCGGAGTTCTGTTTTATGCCGAGGACTATCCCTACCCACAATTTTATCATTTTGAGTTATTGGCTACCAGTAACATATAGATGGTGCGGTGATAAAAAATTGGTTGTATGTCCACACCTTTCCGATTCGATTCTTGAAGCGATTCATAGCAAATTGAATCGATTCGATTCTTTCGATGCATCGCTTACAGAGAATCGATTCGATTCTGAACATCCCTAGTGTGCACTAGTGTACACCAGTGCAGGATAACAAACAGACCTATTGTGTCAACAAAACTCGAAAGCTGTTCCAAGTTTTTTGGAATACTTTTGCAAATATTTTGTAAATTTCTGTGCAAAAATTGATAGAAATTGCACGTATTCTGTAGCAAGGTGCTTTGAAGAAGTTTTTGGAGACAGAATTATTAGTCGGAACACTATAATTATTTGACCTCCAAGATCCTGTGATTTTTAACCGTTTGTGATGTTTTCTTGTGGCCTTACATAAAAAAAAACTCTATATTTACCACATAAGTTACTCATTTAAATGACCTAAGACAGTGGATTGGTAATAAAATTCAAGAACTGAAGGAATCTCCTCGTGTCTTAAAAAGCTTGATGAATGCAATTATGCATAGAACCTTGAAATGTTTTCAAGAAGAAGGTAGACACTTTCAGCATTTATTATAATTCTTGTAAAAAGTTTCATAAGTTACAGTCACTGCTTTCCATTCGAAGTTATGACGCCCCGGGGCATAAAGCCTGGAGCACCCCAGAGTCACTCAGGGTTACTTGTTCAATGGAACGGTGTGTAAGCCATCTTATGACCAAAAGTAATGGCGCGAAATTTGTTGAGTAGGTCGGTGCGCAGGTCGTATTCAGTGCCGTCGCATGTTGTGGTGAAGTTTAAATTTACCATACTTCTGAGTTTTACTGGATAAATAAAGCACATATTTTACTTCGATTTGAGCATTATTATTGCATTTTCTGACACAACCTGTGCATATAACAAATGACATAACCTTAAAACATGGAGATCTGGAGTGCGTTTAGAAAGTACGCCCGGACGCGCACCATTCGTTCGAAAAGTAGGATGTTTCTGACGTCACATCCCAGAACGTACACTCGCACCGTTCTGAAACTTCATCCGGACGACGCACTTTTCATCCTTCTTTTAACTGCGGCGTTTGGTGTGTGACTTGCGCATTAGACGTGTTTACGTTATAATGTTCGAAATTGTAAGTTTTAACAGTGGTTTTATTTTAACTTACAAAAGTAATGAAAATAGAAACAGTAATAGTGGCTGTTAGTGTAATATCTGTGGCGATATATTTACATAATTCAGCGTCTATAGTCCATACTAAGGTCCATACAAAATAAATGCGCATGTGCGGGGTTACACACACCACAAGCGTTCATAAAAGTGGATAAAAGGATAGGAAGAGAAGGTGTGACGTATATTTCTACGTCACACACCATTCGGAATGTTTACACTGAGAATCTAAACGCACTCCAGCTGATCAGAGCTTGACGCCTCTAGTTATTTGGTGGTCTTCGAAGGGTGAGGGGAAAGTGTGACCTTGGGGCGTGAAGTTCTCGCTCGGTGTCGCGCTCGTGTGGAAAGGAACACAGGGCTTTAAACCCCGGACAGCTCGGAGCTGCTCCTTTACGTGAAAGGAATACAGCTAGTAATAAATGTTTATTTTTGAAATGTTTTCTTTGAGTTAAAGTGAGGTTAGAAATGCAGGTGACACTAGTCGTATGAAGAACCCTACGCTATACGTCCAGATTCATTTCATAGCCATCTAGACTAGACCGTTTTTTTAATTGAACACTCGTTACTTTCCGCTGTTTTGCTGCTCTGTCTAATAGCGCTTTCGATTGACTGCTCCGAGCAACTCCAGATCAAATTGCACATGCGCATATAGAGCCTAGCACTTGCGATAGCGTATTCGGATGGCTGCTGCTCTTTTAGGGATCAAAAATTGGCGGATTCGATTGAACTGGATTGCACTGAGACGGAGCAAAATTTTTACACCGTGTCGAGAGACGGTGCAAAAGAGCAGAGCATTCTAGGAGGGGATGCGTGTGGTGCTTTTAATGTTTTAAATTATTTATGATGAAAAAAGTAAACTTATTGTCGTAATGCAATGGTTTCTGGAAATATTGGAAAACTTCTCATTCTGAAGAGAGTGAACTATTTCATCAAGTTTTAGTTAGGGGCAGGTCAGGTGAAGTTCAAATAATACCTCCTCGTAATCAGTTATTAGTATTTAAGGGCTAAAGATTTATGGTAAGGCTTATTTAATGTGAGTTTTCATTTATTTACAATAGATATTAAATATATTTACTACCAATACCAAGGTAACAATTTGAAAGTATCTGTGGAACGGATCAATCATCGTTCAACGGAGCACATTCAATCCGATCAAGAGCAATTCTGTCATCAACTGATCTGGATGGGTGTTGCACTAGAGCGGATCAGAACTGATCTCAACCGAAAACGCCATAAGTAATACCACGCGATCATTTAAATTTATAATTAAAGTAGGGGGGATTTTTTTATACGGTTGTGCACCTTGCCAATCGACTCGCTGTGTAGAGGTTATGTGAATATTTTGATGTTTATAGTTTTCTCATCGGGTTCAATCGTTTTAATTGAAAGGAAGTGAAACAGTTTTAGTGACAACCATAGCAAATGTTCAAAGTGTTCGCCCCCGGCAATTAATTAAACATTTTGAAGCGTCACTTTGACAATTCAAACTCAAAGTAAGCTGTCAACAGTTAGTGTTGCCAATCTAATTCAAAATTCATAGCCTACTCTAATTATAAATTTAAATGATCGCGTGGTATTATTTGCTTCAACATAATTTTATTTTCTTGTCGATAGTTCTCCTCGAATAACTCATCACTTTCACTGGTAGTAAATAAAATACTGTGTACTAGATGCATCAGATATATCCATCATAACAGATTCAACACAAATAGTAAGTCCACGAATTGATTTATAAATATTTTCACCGCGCGCCCGTGCACGATGATGATTCGAAGTGCGCATGTCACAATTAGAAATTCCCAAAGAATACGTGAACTATTTGGGCTGGACTGTCAGCAAACTACATACAATCCACAGCTGCTAGAACATCAAACTGGTAACAAGAAACTTAAAATTTTAACTGCTAGAACGCTAAAGTGTTACTGCGCATGTTCAATACAATTTCTAACAGTTATGTACTCTTGCTAGAACAAACCTAAAATAACTCCGACCGAACATTTATTTAACATGCAATTTCTTATCTAATCAAGTGCTCAATTAGGCAGGAAATAACATGTTAATCAATCGTTCGAACCACAGATTACCCAGATACGAAGGCTCGAGGCGGTGCCTTTGATGTCGGCATGGCAAAATTCCGTGACCTTCGGCCATTGTTTAGATGGTACAGAAGGCGCGAAATTTGAAATCTACGGCATGTTGCATTATTCGATTTCTACATACCGCTTCAAGTGGTCTATAGATTATAGGTAAAGTCAAATTCAATTTACCTATGCTCTTGCATCAAATACGAAATAAATAAATTTATTATTATTATTATAAGGCGCGAAATTAAAAACCACGTGTATGATGACGACTGCCTCAATTTATTATATGTAGAATGTATTTCTTAATTTTCCCTGTTGGTCCGTGCCAAAGAATTTGTGATACAATTTTCATCGGACAAGAACCTGCTTTAATTATAAAATAATTTACAATAAGTTTCAGCAAGTTAAAGTTTTGTAAGAAGGTGTTGGCAATTATTACTCCTTTTACTGCTTTAGAAATAAATTAATTTTCAATGCTGACAAAACAAAACAAAAGAAATGTAAACGTATTGTATGAAAATTCATAAAATTCAAAATGAAGTAAAAAAAATAATAAAATAAATTCAACCTATACATGTATGTTTTATTTCATATCATATTACTAAAACGAGAAAAAAAGAAAATATTTAATGTGTGACAAAATGTTCATTTTTCTGTATCTCCTTTGAGCAGTGGACTTCATTTGCATATTACAATATTTTAAACTAACTATAAAAAAGCTATACAGGGTGTCCCAACAGTGTGTTCTCGGGCCATATCTGTGCTCGAACACTCGTTCGAGTAATTTTAAAACACGGCCAATGGCTGCACTGATTGCACTCATGTCTCACGTCATTGCACTCATGGGGTCAGGGGTGCGTTCGAGAATAGCACTTTTCTGTATCTTTTACAAGAGATTACTGTTTGGCGCACTAAAAGTAGAGCAGTAAAGCGTTCGAAAACTTCAAAAGTGTCGCTTTGAAAGTAACAAAAGTGAAAGTCACTTGACATGTGTACTAGATGCGTGCTGGTTTATTGTTATTTTTTTGCATACTTGTTGCTAGAAGATTGACGGCTCTTGAAAATTATACCGAGTGATTTTTTAAATTTTTTATCAACTCTTGCCATGAGATCTGGATGGCATGTCTTAGCTTAAGTGAAAAGTTCGTCCTTCCATTCCTTTTTGTTGTTTTACAGTAAAGCTACGACATGCCGTCCAAATTCCATGGCAAGAGTTGATAATTTTTTTTAAAAATCACGCGTTATTTTAATTCGCGACGAAAATGGTGATTCACCGAAACAAAATTTGGATGGAACGAACTCTATTATAGTCTATAACGGTATTAGGCCGATATGCTTGATATAACGAACGAGGATAAGTTCTATGGCCGAGGCTATAAATTATCCGAGTTTGTTATATGCATATCGGCCGTATGTTGTTTTATAGTTTTCATAATACTAAATGATGAAATAAATAAATTTTGGCAAAAACATTCATATTGATAAACTTCGATAAGTAGGCAGAATTATGAGTGTGATTTAGTTGTAACTATAGCAACGTGTGAGATACAGAGCAAATATAGTAATAACAGCCGTGGCTGTTAAGTTATAACGGAAACAATGCAGTTATAATGAAATAACTTCAAGTATTACGAAAAATTATTAACACACATGACGAAGTATAACACTATCTTGGAAGTCGGGCAATATTTTAAAATACATCGCCTTTTTATTGTGTATTGTCACAGATTAATACCACATTAATACAGATACGGCCAGGCATTCCCGCCGTTTCTTATTTCGTCATTGTTTTAGTCATTTATACATTAAAGAGTTACATATGTTATGAGGTTATGAAATGCAGTGTACTGTTAATCGAATGATTTCACGCGATTTTCATTTCTATTTTTATTCGTTGATCAAAATAGAAAATTGAAGAAAGGTGCATTGATATATTGAACCGGTATGTAGAAATCAAATAATGCAACACGCCGTAGATTTCAAATTTCGCACCTTATGAACCACCTAAATAATGGAGATAAAACAAGTCCGGCTCTGAAATGTCCTAAGAAATGCCGAAGTCTGATCATCAGAAATGAAAGAAAATTTATTTAAAAAAATTATTATTATGTGCACCATAGCTACTTTCTTTCGCTGAAAAGTTTATATCGTGGTTCGAACAGTTTTATGGATTTCCTTCTCTTGATCTGTATTGCAAAAGTTCAAGAAGATGGGGATTAATAGCATTTGAAAGAGAACATTCATCTTTGAATCTAAACGAGTAATGTTGCGTTTTTATCACGATTTTGTTATCGAAATAAAGCAGCTAATGTCAAATAACAGTTATTTCATGTTTTTAGAGAAGGAAGTTGTTTATTTATTTGTTTGAAAGTCAAGACTTCAAAATAAAATGTCATCGTAATTTCGAATCTCTCAAATTAGTCGTTTCTTCTCTGTATAATTAAAAATTATGGAAACGAACGCCGGTCTAATAATTAAACTGCTCGTCTTCGTGCTGGACTTATTCATAATCGTCTTCAATTTCGTGGCCTTCAGAAGTTATCTACCATTGAAGGAAAGACAGAGGCACGTCGAGGTGAAAAACAAAGCGCAGCAAACGTACATAGCCGGGGATATCGATCCTAAATTATTGTTGGATAGGAAGCAAAATTATCAGCACAAAAATTCGTCTAGTAACTTAATTAATAAAAATATGCAGCCGAATTGCGCGTATGGTTCCAGTAATACGCCCAATTCAAAACAGTTGCCAGGAGGTGGACACTCCCAAAAGTATTTTCCTGACTGCAGAGAAAGAGACTACAAAAGGGATGATAATAAATACAATAGATCAGTATGTAACTGCGAACACTGCAAACAAGTTAACAGACCTTATAGTAAATTATAGACACTTATTGTGTAAAGTAATTGTGAATGTAATAAATATTTTTTTGCAACGTTCATCTTGCATATTTATTCCGTTTAAAAATGAAAGTGAAAATCATTTTCTCCGTCTATTAATACGCTCTTTTCTAATTCCATTTTTACAGTAGAATTTATTTAAAAAAATTAATTATTTTAACTGTAAAACCATTAATTGGAATTTAATTAATCTTAAGATTGACCTTGATTTTATTCAGGAATTTACATTCATTCATGAAAGACATAAAATCATCACTTCAACAGCTTTTCTTTGGAATAAATTAATTAAATTCATTACTTCGAAACCAGAAACGTTCCCCAACATCATTTGAGAGCTGCTTTGAAAATACTTTTTATTCAAGTCAAGTGCAAAAGTAAATCAATTAATATTACATATTACTAGTTAGTAATTTACTGCTTAACTGCTTAAACTGCACTTGATTGTAAAACTTTCTGCAATTATGTAGTTGTAACACCATGAATTTAGTAGTCGTAATCTGATTTCATTCTAGTTATAAGCAAGTTACTTGGTCAAACATTGTCATTTAGATCTTGTTTTGTAAGATTAAAAAATCATTAACTTATTAGATATATAAATATCAGCAAAAAATTTAAAGCAACATACAGAGTGTATCATTGATACTTTTCCTCAATAGCTCATTAATTATTAATTATAACAGAAAATATCCTGCACAAATGTTATTGCTATAAAATACACTTAGGACTGTACAAAATATTTTAAAATACCGTATTTTTACATCACTAATTTTTTCACATTTGAATAGCTTAGTATTAAATTCTACCCGGTCATCAAAAATGATTGCATCTCACATGAACAAGTTGTGCCTGATAGTTAGGCAAGAACAATACAAACAGTTGGAATTTTTATAAAGATATTTCCTTCTATTATAATTAATAGTTCAGAAGAAAAATGTTTGATGCATATTGTATAATATACAAAAAAAAATTGTTGTAAACATTGCACACAAGCCAAAGATCCATAATTATGAAAATTACATAAACATTCATTCTCGCATATTACTACAAAATATTTGGGTACAGAAAAACAAACGTCCACACTTCATTATCTATAATTTTTGCAGTTGTTTTCCATAGGCAAATGATTTATGCATATAAACAAAATGCAAGAATAATAACATTGAAATTTGGACTACTGCCACTAAACTGCAAATCAATAACCTAACAGCTGGTTTTGGAATTATAATTAAAAAAATCAGCATTAATCTAAAGGTGCTTAAACCACCGAAAACTATCAAACAGAAGAAAAAGAATGCATTACTCATTTCATTATAAAATAATAACGATAAAGAAATCGTAAATATCTTTCCATACATTGCATACCCCAATAAAGCAATAATTTCACTCAGATTTATACAAGTATCGCTTAACTTTAGTAGAACATAGCATAAAGCAGGCATTAACAAGGAGTAACTTATTAAACATTCTACTGGTGTGAATGCAATCACATGCTTTTTATGAATCTGCCCATAATTTAATATTGCTAATAATATTAGTAGAGCAAGTATAGGGCCTAAAAAGTCAACATGGACTTTTTGATATTTTTTCTTGAGTGGAGGTACAAAAGATATGAAAATTCTAAATACTACATCGAGTGGGGATACTACAAAAAGACTTTTTACACTCTGAATCAACAATGGCTTACCAGCACAGCCAATAAAAATTATAGTATTATCCATGTTCACAATCTAAATCTTGATTTTATTTTCAAACTACTCTTACAGGCATAATCATTTTTTACGCATGGCCTTATTTATTTCATCTATAAAATTATTAGAAAATCTCCTGGCATATTGTTTCAATTGCTCTGGTGATAATTTTTCCTGCAGGCCTTGCTCCTCAGCAACCAATTTACTTCTATTGAAAACATATACCACAAATCTAGCAGCCCTTCGCATAGGATAAGATTCGCTCAATCGCTGAACCATCTGCTCATTATGTGCAAGGTAGTGTAATATGTAACGTAAAACCATAACTGGATGTCATGCACTTTAGGAGTTTTGTAGTCCGAATGGATACAAGCACCTGTACTTGCGTAGGAGTTCTTGTTTTAATCGAAGTTGAGCTTTCAAAGCTTCTAAATGGTTCAACTGCTGCTCTTTACTGTATTCGATACCAGATAATAGACGAATCTAGAATTGAAAGAATAATTATGTAATGCTGTAATCATACATACAGATAAGCCAAATGATATTCTGATTACCTGTGCCCTAGTCTGATCTAACCTCTTCTGCAATTCTAGTACCTTTTGGGAACAGTCCTGTGATTCCTTAGTTTTTGCGGTGTTGTCGTGATGGTCTTTTTCGACGCTGGAAAATTTTACGTCGTAAATTTGGACAATTGTCAAAATTCTAATATCATTTTCTTGACACTACTAACCTTCTGATAATTTCGTAAATGACGGGGAGTATTTCGATATTTAGCTCTTCCACTGTCAGTCGCTTTTTAATTTCAACATTTTGCTCGTTTTCCATTGCAATGCAACATTTCTCATCCAAAATTAAAACCTCAGAAGAAAGCACGTAAGCAGCGTTGCCAGCGTACAAAAATGTAATGTACCAACTACCAACCCTCAAGCAGAAGAGGAAGAGTACCAAATTTACCCAGAAGCACCAGAAGGTACCAATTTTGCTAAAGGTTTGTTCGAACCACAGGTTCTGACCAGTTCAGAACCGTTCGAATCAATTGGCCTTCGAAGTAGTGAATTATTTTGACAGCTCTTTGAGAAGTACAACTCCGAGGAGTGCATGTTTTGAACGGTTTGGAATTAGTCAGAACTAGCGGTTCGCACAGATCCATAGATGCACCATTTATGTATTTTGTTATTTTGTTCCAGCAACAGTTCGTAACTAGTTCGAAACCGTCAAAAGCAAGCAGTCATCAAAATTGTACATTTGACAGCGCCGTTAAAATCGGTCATTACTTCGGTGGGCAACTGTTTCTAACGGTTCCGAACTAGACAGAAAATGCTGCTGGAACAGACCTAATATCTTCGCAGTTACAATGATTATTAAGGCCTTAATAATTATTGTGAATATAATTGGCTTCAAATTTTACAATATTTTCCATTTTTTAACGCGCTTGTTAAATATTGTTGCCAACATAAACGTCAACAATCACTCATCATAGGGTGCGTTTCGTTTGCTCGCTCACATGCTTTGAGCGCTCATAAGTATTGCTTAAATCGTTCCCTTTGGCTTTGCAAACGCTCACAAAGCGCCGGCTGACGAAATAGTAACGTCATTATGACGTCATAGTCTTCGCTCACAATCGCTTATTCCATCGAGGTAGAGCAGCAAAAGCGTAAGCGCTTATGTTCCAAATGGAACGTATGAGATGCGTATGAGATCAGCTAATTATAATCAGGTTATAAACAAACATTACACTTTAGAAATAGCTACAGCAGCTATGATTGAATCGATTTCACTATTGAAGTTATATTTTTGAGGTTATGAATTCGTTGTGCAAACAAAAGTCAAAAGAAACACCTTTGCGTATAACGGCTTAAGCGATTAAACCCCAAAGGAAACAACAGAAAACGGCGCTTGTAAGCGTGAGCGCTTAAAGCGTGTGAGCGCGCAAACGAAACGCACCCTAAAGCTCACGATCGAGGTAGGGCAGCAAAAGCGTAAGCGTTCTAAACGGAACATATGGGGAGATCAACTGATCAAAGTCAGGTAAAAATAACGCAGGTTATAAACAAACGTTACAGGTTACACTGTAGAAACAGCTGCAGCAGCTGTGATTGGATTAATTTCACTACTGAAGTTATTTTTAAGGTTATGAATTCGTTGTGCAAACAGTAGTCAAAAGAAGCACCTTTGTTTATAACTGCTTAAGCTGTTCCATTTGACTGAACGCCAAATGGAACCACGGAAAGTAGCGCTTGTAAGCGTGAGCACTTAAAGCGTGTGAGCACGCAAACGAAACGTATCCTTAAAGTAGGGAATACACGATCCAACATGTCTTAACACATGTACGCGCGTACATGTTCGCCGAACATCAACGTCAAATAGTACCATACTACAGTACTACACACGATCGAACATGTCTTAAGATATCATAGTCCAGTTATCAAACCAAGACGATGCCCGAAGAGTTATGTTTGGTGGCAGTGACGTGCGCTATAATGCACCTAATATTAGCCGTCAGCTATCTGAAAGTGATAAAGCTGTGATAAGTCCCCAGTTTAATAGTTCCAATTGCAGGACCTGCCACCACACATTGCCGGAAAGTTATTTATTAAAAATCATAAACTGGCTGTTTTGAGGTGCTGTGGAAAAGTTTATGCACGACGCCGAGTACTGCACTGAATAAGTCCGTGGCGAACATGTGCGTTTGACAACCACACGGTCGAACATGTACGTGCAAACATCAACGCACACACTTGTTTTCAGGAAAACCAGAAAACAAGTTCGACGGACTTTTTATATGTGCGTACATGTTCGAAGCGTTTTTCGGGCCAACACACGCACGTTGATGTTCGGCGAACATGTACGCGCGTACATGTGTTAAGACATGTGGGATCGTGTATTCCCTGCTTAAGGCGCGTACTGACCAGAGCTCTGAACAATAGTGATGACTGATGAGCGATATTTCGCTACCGGTTATTTAATCGCTGCTATTACTAAATCGCTGATAACGCCATCTGCACTATTATTGAAATAACGGCGATTACAAAACCGCGATTTAAAGCGAACCAGTTCGGGATCTTCAGGATTTTCGTTTTGAAATAATTCCGACTCTAACAAATTTTGGTGTGTACAGGTCGAAAAGTTTTAACCTGCTTTGAATTCGTTAGTTTTGAACTAGCTCCGAGCTAGTTCGAAACACTGTTTTTGATGAATAAGCACCATAACATGTTCCGATCCGAACTTTTGGGTCTGCTGAATGCGCCCAATATTTTGTACGGGTTAGTTGGCAAATCTGCTTGTCAAGTTGTCACCAGTTGTCGTTGTCACAGTTAGCAAAAGTTAGTTGTGATGTAGAAGTTTACATACATATTTATTTGTTTATTTAACTTTTAAATGTAATTTACACCAGAAATAATGGCCGACGGAGCTAAAATTAACAAGGCAGACCCTGGCTGGAATGATCCACCAACGTTAAACTACAGTTCTTCCAATCCTCCACCTAAATCTCGCATTATCAATAAGAGAATTGCTTTCCCTTTAACCCCACAAACGAACTCGCCCCAGTCATCAAGTCCTAAGCCAGCTGGTGTCCCGGGTTTAATTGATAGAGGGTTAGAACCAAGGGATAGTGCACCTAAATTACAAGATATTATGAAGAATGTGGACGTTTTATTGGTAAATCAAGATGATCAAATGCGTGAGAAACTTGAGGTTATGAGAGTTATGTGGCAGGACAATAAATTCAGCAGTAAAATTCAAACCGGTATTGAGAACATGGTAAAGGAAATAATGAATAAAAATGCAGCGAAAGCTAACGAATACTACTTGCAATTGATGATGGAAAATTCAGCATTGTGTGACCCTTGGATCATTGTATTTAGACAACTGATGAAAGACATGAATAAAGTAAGATAATTAATTGTAAATTTTTATCTTCTTAAGCTTTAATGTTTACACAAATAAACCTTTATATTAATTTATTACAGAAACTAATAAAAACAAATTGGCTATTATAATTTCTTGTATTTCATTTAAATAAAATTACTCTATATCTATACTATACAGGCTGTTACAAATTTGAAACTCGCCATTGGGATCTTAAAAACGGTAAGAGATACGAAGCCGGTTAAATTAGGGTAAAATTGCATAATTATGTTGGTGCTGAACAATAATCCGTTTTGAAAAATCGATTTGTAGTTTTTGAAATGCTTCCTCTTGGATCTAAAATTGAAACAAACTGTTCAAAATTTCTATCATAAAACCTTCAATAAATAAAAAAATAGTTGAATCGGTGAAATTAAGAACAGTACATGTACCGTACCAATTTGTTTCTCGTGAATTTATAAAAAATACATGCGAAGTGAGAAATTTGATTTTTAGTTTAAAGGACGTCAAAATTTACATTTACACTAACACTTCTTTGTACGAATTGAACCTGTAAGAGGCATAAGAAACATTTGGACTTTTAGGTACTTGTTCTTAATCTCACCAATTCAGTTATTTTTGCGACTCTGACAAACTTTTATCATGGGAAGAATACATTAATAGCGTTTTCCACTGGTTGCACTAGTGCACACTCAGTGTATCTTCATCTCTTATTATTACATGAGGTTAAAATGAGATGAAAATATAACGAGTGTGTATTAGTGCAGCCAGTGGAAAACGCTATAAAAATACAATCGCGGAATAAGGACAATAACTATTCGCCAAGTATCCTTTAACCTTCCCCCATATCTATGTGACATCTACGTCACGTTATTCCAAGAATAGTGTTATCACAGGTGTTATATTCAGTTTCTAACGATTGTAAAATCGGGCCTTAGCGATGCAGCTGTTATTTGAAGTGCTCTCTATTTAGAATCTAATCTAAATTTTAGATTATCAAATTAGTTGTATACAGGGTATAATCGAATTAGTTTCACATATTAATACTGTAAGTTCTTCATAACATAAGGAATTAATTCTGCAAATATCAGTAGTTTTGGTCAAAAATTAAGAAAAACTGAGTCAGTGGGTCAATGCCGCCCGTCGACCACAATTATTGATAGGTCTGTTCGATAGCTCAGCACTTTATACACTTTTAACATCTTTACTCTATTTTTCTCACTCCTACTTATGTCATATATATCGCACTCAAGAGCGGTTGGTGCAAAAAGTGTAGAAAAGTACAGAGTTATTGAACTAGAGATGGGCAATCCGGATCATTTTCAAGATCCGACTCACTGATTCTGGATCAGTATAAAAATCCGGATCACAAAGCCACAGACTCCACTCACGTCCCGAAAAGGATTTATGATCTGTGTAATTTAGCCGGCCGTTCAAATGACTCGCGAGTCGTGCCTCGTGCGAGGAACCGTGAGCCGGATCCCAAAATTTTCGGATTCGGCTCACGCGGATCTCTTAAAAGATCCGGATCAGTGAACCGGTTCAGTCGCGAACGACCCATCTCTATATCGAACAGACCTAATAACGGAATCTTCCGCCATCTGTTTCACTAGATAACTGACAGCGTAGGGCAGAATATTGGTTTACTTTAATCGTTAAATTATTCCCGCTTTTTCAATTGTGTGCTTTTATCTTTATTTTTATACATACATACAAAACTTGCTCTTAATATTAAAATAAAATTTTACTTAAATAACGATCTTAAGTAACAACGCAGTACAGATACTGCTATGCGTCAGAATTTGGCGACCTACACTGATTAATGATTAATTTTTAAGAATTATTTATTTTTTTCCAACAAAAAATTATTTTTTGCCAGTACAGAGTTATAATTTTAAGTTTGGATATTTTATTTTTCATTATTCTCTTGTATTAAAAGCTTTCTTTTATCAAAGTCTCTCGCTGTATTCTTTATAATAAATTTAAAAAGTGGCAAAAATACAAGCCACGGATACAAGCCGTGATACAAGCCATCAAACACAGGATGTTTTTGGTTTACCGAAACGGTTAGTGGCATATATTGACGATTTCCATGACGCCGGAAACTATGCAACCCGCAACACTAATACGTCACGACTGGGTTCGTTCTTTGACATCGTAAGTTACAATAAGCAAATTTTTGCGAGATACCGGTATCTTTGTGTATGTATTCATAAGCATACCACTACATTTTTGCGAGAAAAGGTATCATAGGGGAATCTCAGATGACGTCATTATTGAGCGTCAAATAACATATCGAATGTAACACATAAAGCAAATTTTTGCGAGATACCGGTATGATGCGTTATGGTTACATGCGGTTATATTAATTTAACCCCCCACTACTAAGTTCTTGCGTTTCCGCTTGATTCGCGAAAATGAAAAAAGTATGTATTGGTATGGTATATTTCAGGTGCGTGTAACAATTTGAACTAGTTTATTTTAAAAATTGTGTCTATAATACATAAAATCACTTAAAAATGAACTATACCATAAGCAGCGGTTAAGTAAGTACATCAAAATGGAATTTTATTTTATTATAAGTTCTTTCGCGTAAAGAAAAACACATTTAATTATTCCCCACATTTTATTGTCACAAATAAAATGCATTGCCTTATTAAGAAAAAATATAGAGGTGAACGGTATCCCAATGTTCCTAACAACTAACCTCACTTTATACTCATACCGCAAGTAACACACCTCGCGACCTGTGTTACATTCGGTATGATATTTGACGCTCAATAATGACGTCATCTGATATTCCCCTATGATACCTTTTCTCGCAAAAATGTAGTGGTATGCTTATGAATACATACACAAAGATACCGGTATCTCGCAAAAATTTGCTTATAGTGTGTTCGGTTATTACATCTGAGCGCTTATTTTACTCCGAAGCGTTCGTTAATTGTAAAGCGAGGTCTTCGAGTTAAATCCAAAGCGTTCGGTTATTCACCGAGGAATGCATTTGAGGAAACTCGATTCGCTCGGAGTGCGTTACTTGCGGTATGAGCATAAAGTGAGGTTAGTTGTTAGGAACAGTGGCATTCAAGTGATTTCAAGACGGCAATGACAGTGGGATACCGTTCACCTCTATATTTTTTCTTAATAAGGCAATGCATTTTATTTGTGAAAATAAAATGTGGGGAATAATTAAATGTGTTTTTCTTTACGCGAAAGAACTTATAATAAAATAAAATTCCATTTTGATATTGTACTTACTTAACCGCTGCTTATGGTATGGTTCATTTTTAAGTGATTTTATGCATTACAGACACAATTTTTAAAATAAACTAGTTTGAATTGTTACACGCACCTGAAATATACCATACCAATACATACTTTTTTCATTTTCTCGAATCAAGCGGTAACGCAAGAACTTAGCCGTGGGGGGTTAAATTAATATAACCGCATGTAATCATAACGCATCATACCGGTATCTCGCAAAAATTTGCTTAATATTTTATTTAACACGTTCGCTGCGGTAAGGGATATATACATAGACCCCGTATCGAATTTTCCTTCGGTGCGGGGGTTAAAAAGTTAGATTTTCGTACGGTGCGCTTGCAGTAACTTCTAAATTATTTTATATATACAAATTTTAATTGTAGCTTTAGTATTCATTAACATTTCTCTATTTTTTAATCAAAGAAAGAAATACGGGGCATAAATATATGCCCCTTACCGCACCAGCCGAGAAAATCTGATCTGCTTGCGATACGGGGTCTGCAATATTTAATGAACATGCGTAAAATGTTCATGAAGTGCTTGTTTAGATTTATAATTTTCTATGTTTATAAGAATAAATAAATATTTAAAGTTGGTTCTTGTCCGATTAAAATTGTATCACAAAATCTTTAAACCGGACACTAAATAGCAATTAATAAAATTTCAGAAGTGAAAAATATTATATTTTTCACTTTTGACGAAGCTGTCCAACGACGGCGAAACGTTGAGTATTTTGTGCGCTATTTAGAGTGCGGTTTAAAGATTTTGTGATATAATAAATAAATAGTAGTGAATCATTACTAAGCATTTTTTACGATATCCTTTTTCTTTAATGAACATTTTAAGTAGCGACATCTTTCGATCGCTTTTTGACCTGACATTGCAGTAGGATTGACAAATTGAAGCCAGTTCCCTACATAATAAAGTCATCCCATGCAAGGCGGCCATGCCATGCTGTCAAAGCATATGAGAAATTTAAAAAAATTTGTGCAAATCGGTTTTGATTGCAGCGGTTCTGCTGACAAAGGCACAACTAGGCCTGAAACAGCTGTACAGAGCCTGCTCGAGGAATCCGCTGCAATCAAAACCGATTTGCACAAAATTTCTTATTTCTTTACTTCAAACTTCTATACTATACATCGAATTCCAGAGCGATGTTTGTAGAATATTAAGGTACAGTAGCGGACAATAAAATCCGGGCAAGAATTTGACATGTCGTACTAATTTCGACAAATTTGGTAAATCAGGCTTTTAATGAGGTTATATTTCTGTCAAAATAAATAAATAAAATTTGAATTAAACGTCAGAATTACTAGTGACATGCATTAAACGTCAAAAATATTAAAGTGAGGTTTACATTGTGCAAATAGCTTGCCCGGATTTTATTGTCCGCTACTGTACAATTGGACATTAAATTGACCCAATATTATTTTCCTGCGAGCGAGCTTTACATAATAGTATATTATACACCTAGGTAGAGAAGTCTAGTGTTATAACCCGAGAGTATGATTACATCCCGAGGCCCTTAGGACCGAGGGTTATAAGACTTCTCTACCGTGGTGTATATACTATTTTTTCCACTACTAGTGCAAATGATAATTTTAATTTGAACAAATATTTATTTCAAATTACGAAAGGTTTGCAGTTTTCTGTATTACCTATATGACAGTTGATTTAAATTTTTTAATTTGTCACAAACATTACGTCGATCTTTTTGCCAAATCGTCGATTAAATAAAGTAAGTACGGTACACGATGTACGGCGATTTAAATTGTACGCCGCCTGAAATGCGGGAAATTGCCGGACAAGTGGCAAACAATCTATTGCCTGAGAAATCAAAAGATTTGTACCTGAAAGCGTATGTACATACGTAACAGTAGGCATTTACGAAAATTCACCCGGTGGGTACACCGATAGGTAATCAGCAGATACACCGGTGCAGAGATCGGTTGACTGAATTTAAAAACGTTTCGGTAGATAAACTTCAGTGAACTAACCAAACAAAACCTACAATAACATTTGAAAATAAGCATATTTAATGATATTTTCCATATCTGAAGCTGATGTTTTATTTTTGAACATTTTCCCAACTCCACTTCCATTGCAACTACTAATCATTTTAATTTTACAAAACGCTGCCTACAACTAATAACTTTTTTTAGGTTATGTTTAATGTACCGACCGCATGGACCATTAACTTTCCTCGGTGCACAAATCATGCACCAGGTGCATGAGTTCGGTTCACGTGGTAAATTATCGAACGCGGTACAAAAGTAACCGGTTGAATGGACTACATAAGTGTGACGTATTTGGAGTGGGGAACTTTTCCAAACAAACAAAAACACGTGGATTTGACATTTGTTTTCATTCTCACGTAACAATAAAACGAAGCAGAAATGGATTGACTTGGTCATCTTAAGATTCTAAATTAAACATTAATCTACTACGAATGAATTAGGTATGCTTTTTTAACTTATTTTAGGCGTACTGTGCCACCGTGTTCACAAACCTAACCTCAAACGTCAAGAACCGTACACTGAGAAAAGAAAATGCATTGAATTAACCAAAAAAGGCAAATTCAACAAAATGATTTTAGTTAAATACAGTCAATTACAATTTTTACTTAAATGAAACGATTCAAAATTGTCAAAAAAATAGAGTTTCGTTCAAAAGATTTCAGGTATTAAACCAAGAAAACCAATTATTTTAATACAACGCAAATATTCGTCAGTATTAATCATAATTAAATTTTAAAATGACAATAAAACCATCTTAACCAACTGAAATATTCAAATTACCTCTTATTTTATTACAGTCAACAAGTTTAATGATTAATTTGACTGTTTACAAATTTCCTTTTAAATAACAGGAGATTCTTATTTTAACAAAACTATATTGATTAATTTCAATATAAAAATTAGTTGAATTTCAATGCAATGAACGTCTCATTGTTCATTTAACTATAAAGAAATAACAAATATTTTTATTTAGATTGAAAGAATGTTTTGATTTGATTAAAACGAATATTTATTCCAGCAACAATTCTTTAGTTAACAATATCATTGTTGTTAAATTAATGCATTTTCTTTTCTCAGTGTAGACATATGCTTCGAAATTTACTATTTACCCTAGCAACCGTTGCTATTTGGAAAGGTTTTGACGTCAGCACTTATGCTGTCCATTATCGAAAGCACTCGGTTTATGCGGTGTACCATTGCCGTCTTGAAGTAAAGGCCGTCAGGTTACCGGCTTTTGTTTCTGGTGACGTCACCGTAAGAGTCTCTCGTTGCTTTAATATCTAGTCTTTTCGTGTGTTGTTTTTTTAGTTTTTTCGAGTGTTTTTATGTTCATCGTTGTTATTTTTATGTTTTTTTGGATGTTTTCGTGTTGTGTTTGGTTAAAAAACTACGTGTTTGAGTTTTCATTAGTTGTAGTGTTAGTTTTTTAATAATTTTATAGGTTAGAACATTTTTTAAAAATCCTTGTGTTGTCTTGTGTTTTTTGAATTTTAGTTGAAATAAATACACAAGTAATATAATACATCATTCTCCACACCTACTATATTAATCCCATTATGTTCCTGTTTCTAGAAAATGCCTAACAAGTGCTGTGTGCCAAACTGCATGTCCAACACAAAAAGTGGCTCCTATATTCCTACTTTTTCCTTACCGAAAGAAGAACCCATGCGCTCCTTACGGTTAAGGAAAATACCTCGTACTGACTTTGTTATTTCAAAGAATACTCACTTTCGGGAAGAGTTTGTAGTCAGAAGTCATGAAGTAACAAAGGATGATGGTTATTACTGTTTACACTTTTATTTTTACTTGATGATGAAACATGTATGTTATAGGGTCCACATTAACCTTACTAAGACATCGACTAACCCTTAAAACTGATGCCTACCCTTCCATTTTCCCCAATCTGCCTGCATACCTCTCCGAAGTTCCTTCAGTGAAACGTGGAAATTCAAGTGATAGATAAAACATTTCCCTATTAGTTTTTAATCTAAAAAGATTAAATTTATTAAAAATATATATACAAAGTCACTTACTATGTGTAATTCGGAGAAATTATTTATTATTCATCGCCACTTTAATCGTGTAGTCGTCACATTTAAACCACAAAATTATTAAATAAAAAATATTTCTGGCTATTCCTATAGTATCAGTAGTATCATAGAGACATTCTTCTCGCAATTCCACACATAAAAAAGTAAAAAAACATAAAAGAAATAAAACATTTTTACAAATAAAAACATGCGCCTAAAGTAGGGTTATGTCACGGTGGCCTCTTACGGTGACGTCACGTTTCAACCTGATGGCCTGGACTTCGAGACGGCAATGGGTGTACACCCGGTGAATTTTCGTAAATGCCTATTGATGTTCATTATGACTTCTGCTTCATTTGCTATAGTAAAACTAAAAATTTATAAACCGCAGTAGTTGTCCTTTGTTGTCAAATGATCAGGGGTAGCATACCTAGAAGGGCAATGGTATTGCACACTAAATACAAAAATGGCAGTAAAAATATGAAGCTGTGTATCTGTGAGATACATGCGTGCCCGACGAAGGGTTAAATACAGTAAAAATATTATTAAAATAACGTTATGTAAACATTTTCAAAATAAAGAAAAATAGGAATTAGTTTAACAAGAACATATTCAATTATGTACTTTGAACAAAAAATAAAACATATTCATTGATTTATCATCAAATCAAAACAGAAGAACCGGTCGGAAAGACTAAATAACGTCAATATTGAAAGAAAGAAAAATTATTAATTTTTGTCTCACGACTTCTTCAGTTTAGATAAATACATTTGGCGTTTTATGAAAGCTTATTAAAACGGCGTTTCACGAGAGTCTAGATATACTGGGTGTTCCATTTGAAAATTTTGAGAAAAATTATCTTTCGCAAAACTCAACACCCTGTACACATAATAACTGATAGACCGAAGCTGTTTTAAAATTTCTGTAGAAAAGATATTGTATTGAGTACCTATAAAAATTCAAGACGAAATGTAAATAAATAACAAAGATATAAGCACTCATATTATGGCAATTTTTTACACTTAAACATCAATATCTTATAAACTCTTAAGTAAAACTTCCTAAATTTTTGGTTATTACCTTTCCGTTATGGGTACTTTCGAAATATGTAAAAATATACTGGGTGTTCCATTTAAAAAAATATAACTTTGGTATCACTCTCAGTTACTGAACACTCTGTATAGCCAAAAATAATTTTATGAAGTAGAGCTGACTGAGTTACATCTTAGCTCGTTTGAATTTTTTTTTATCTTATATACTACAGACGGTAGAAAAGACCGCGGCACTCGGTGGACACACTGTATAGTATACCGTGACTTTTTTTATCTCTGAACCACGGTGTAAGATATAAGGTGATATGAGTTGCGATTGTGAGCTGGCTAAATTTTATCCTCATTCTAAAAGAATCCAATAGGTGGCTACGTGTAGCGTAGGTATTTGTAAACAAATACATAAATTACCTTAGAAGTGTTATGGCGTTTACGGAACATTGATCGGGGGCACATCGGGGTAGATAAACTGTAACTAACGTTTACGAAAAACTGATCAGAGCGGATAAATAGCGATCGGAAACATGAGCGGAGTACAACTGTCAACTGATCACCAACTGGATCGGTAATTTAACAACCGATATTTTCCTGGTTTCACACGTCGGCACGCAACACTGATACACCATGCTGTGTGTAACAGACGCTTCGACCGTGGCTTCGAGTCAATACACACACTTAATCCGCCCAACCATTTTCGATGGTATTCCATAGGTATCTTCGTTAATAATGAAAATAGAAAAGAACCGAGCACGCAATATTGGGTCAACTTTTTATGCTAATTTGAATGGCCGACTTAAAAATTTGCTGTTCCTTGCCATTTTCGCGGTACAGTTGAAAAACGAAAAATTCATCAAATTTTCAAACGCGCATATTTTTTTTATTTTTAAAGATATCGAAAAATGATAAAGGAATTTTTTGTTCTACTTTTAACGTAAATCTTGATTCTTTAATCAAATCGCACCAAAAGTTCATAATAACCGAGATATAACCATAACTAATGTTTTTTTTTAAATGGAGGTCATAGTTGGCTTTGACATCATTAAAAAGGGTATTTTTTCTGCTTTTCGAAAATATGTAGTTCATTGATATTATCTTTTAAAATAACTGAATTACAGACAATTAATATTATTCATGTCAAATTTAGTAGGTCATGATTACAGAAAACAAGAAAAAAAAAATGAAAGACGTTCTGAATGCTTATACCACAACTATCAGAAAATGTTAATTACCTTCAAATAAGTATTTCGTGAATTGAAAAAATACGAAAATTATGAGAAGTACGATTTAATAAAATCTTTCATTCAATGTGAAAAAAATTCGACAACGGCAACGAATTACTATCTGGAATGGTTTCCAGAACGGCGTCAACCAGAGAAGAGTATTTTCGAACGGTATTTATTTTATAGTTAAGTCAACAAAAAAAACATTCTCTTTATTTTCTATTTAATTACAAAAGTTAGAGGAGACTTTCTTTTATCTACCTAGCTTTTTAGTCAATCTTCTGTTTTAGGCTGCGGAGAAATTTTATCAATTTCGGGTCATTTAATCAACTTAGACCAAAATCATATAATAAAAGGAATTTAGAAGCAAATACCATCGATTTTTTAAGTTGCATCGAAATTAACCCAAACATTTCTACTAGAGAAATAGAACGAGAAATTGGTGTTTCAAAGACAAGAGCTTCAAAAATTAGACATTTAGAACGTCTTTCATTTTTTTTCTTGTTTTTTTTAATCATGGCCTACTAAATTTGACATGAATTGTCTGTAATTCAGTTATTTTAAAACATAATATCAACGAACTACATATTTTCGAAAAGCAGAAAAAATACTCTTCTTAATGATGTCAAAGCCAACTATGACTTCCATTTAAAAAAACATTAATTGTGGTTATATCTCGGTTATTATGAACTTTTGGTGCGATTAGATTAAAGAATCAAGATCTACGTTAAAAGTCGAAGAAAAAATGCCTTTATCATTTTTCGATATCTTTAAAAATAAAAAAAATATGCGCGTTTGAAAATTTGATGAATTTTTCGTTTTTCAACTGTACCGCGAAAATGGCAAGGAACAGCAAATTTTTAAGTCGGCCATTCAAATTAGCATAAAAAGTTGACCCAATATTGCGTGCTCGGTTTTTTCTATTTCCATTATTAACGAAGATACCTATGGAATACCATCGAAAATGGGACACCCTGTACATCAATACTGCCAAAATGTAATTCTTCAACGTCTTGTTTAACATTATGATCGACATCTAAATGGTTTTCTAAATTTTCACGTATATAAAATGTAAAATCACAATTAGTTTCTAAATTTTTTATTTTGCTGACAACATTTTCCACAATGTTATTTTTGTTTAAATGTTTAAAATTATTTGACATATATTGAGCCACAAACATGACAAATAAAAGTAACTTCATTCATTGCTGTATTTCTTTCCCCAGCTTTAAGCTGAACCGTTCTTTTGGTTCACCAGCTCAATTAGTACCGTTTTAATGTGAATCACACCACTATTATTGAAACTGTATTTCTAAGTTTGAATTTGAAAATTTCATTTACTTTGTCTTATTCTAATTGGCTAGAGCGTGCTATACGCTACTGATTGGTAATTTGAGCTATGCTGGTTCGGATTGGCTGATTGGGGGATCTGCAGCCAGACGCTCGTAGTAACGGCATGGCCAATTGGCCAGCTACATTAACATTCACTGACGTGTTTGTATGGCCGTTTCAATTCGACTTTTAAAAATTTTGACGGGTACCCTCAGCGCCTCTTGTGAGTTTTTAAGTAATTGCAGTTGTCATTACCATGGCCAGCTACATTAACATTCACTGTCGTGTATATATGGCCGTTTCAATTCGACTTTTAAAAATTTTGACGGTACTCCACTCAGCGCCTCTTGTGAGTTTTTAAGTAATTGCAGTTGTAGTTTTTGAAATATTTCCAAAAAACAAGAAAACGTAATTTTCTTTTTTATTTTTTTCTGAAGTTATTATTGCAGGGATCATAACAAAATTAATACATTATACAGGCACTTTTTTCAGCTCTTTACGATGATATCATTAGATTTTACTTAAAACGTTTCGTCTCGTTCTGACCATCATCAACTTCATTTTTTCTTATGGGCGCTACATTGGGTTTTAATACCAATGAATAGATCTATTTTTTCTGATGCTTTTCCATATATCACACATCCCTATTTAATAATTTGAAACAACTGGAAATGCAAGAAATTGTTAAAAATAACACTGCAACGAAAAACATGGTATGCAATGAAAACAAAAACCAAAAAAAGCTTGATATACCTTCGGAGTTTTATTTCGTTTATCACAAAAACAGATTTTTGAAAAATTTTTAGATATAAAAATGAAGGATGTGAATCCAAGAAAGACGTAGACTTTTAAAACGTATTGTGCTGATAGCAACAATTTAGTAATAGCAAGAGAAATTTACTTCCAACAATGATGATGACGCAGTATTTAACTACTTTCGTGATTAAATTATACATTTTTATGATTAAAGCAAGAAAGTATTACAAGAAATTATGTCTAAAAATCTCTCATTCTTGTAAATTTAAAAATGTATTGTGCTAACAACAATTTAGTAATAGCAAGATAAATTTACTTCCCATAATACCCAAAAAGATGCCATCCACACAGAACAATATTATTAAGTTAGATGGAAACATTGCACTTTATGGATATTTTCATAAAACTCGAAGGACTTATCGAGATCGCCTTAATGATGATGAGAATGAAGAATTATTAGAAGAGGTAATTCATAGTTATTTATAAAATGTTTAAAATTATGAGACTACAGGAAAGAATGTTTCCTCGAGCAGTAACATCTTTTAAGATACGAGTTTTCTAAAGACATGCGCATAATTTAATTTGATATTTTCTAGCTTTTTAATAATAATAATGTATAATTTAATTACAAATCTAATCAAATTGTAGTCAACTGTAGTTGTCTTTCTGGATACTGTTGGAAGGAAATTTCGCTCGCTATTACTGTATTGTTGTTGTTAAGACCACAAACATTTTTTAAATTTTCTTGGATACATAACATTCATTTTTAGATCTAAAAATTTTACTAAAATCAGCTTTTGTGATATATGAAATAAAACTCCGAAGGTATATCAAACTTTTCTGGTTTTTATTTTCACTGCATACCATGTTTTTCTTTGCAGTGTTATTTTCAACAATTTCTTGCATTTCCAGCTGTTTCAAATTATTAAATAGGGATGTGTGATATATGGAAAAGCATCAGAAAAAATATTCAATGGTATTAAAACCTAATGTAGCGCCCATAAGAAAAAATGAAGTTGATGATAGTCAGAACGAGACGAAACGTTTTAAGTAAAATGTAATGATATCGTCGTAAAGAGCTAGAAAAAGTGCCTGTAGAATGTATTAATTTTATTAAGATCCCTGTAATAATAACTTCAGAAAAAAATAAAAAAGAAAATTACGTTTTCTTGTTTTTTGGGAATATTTCAAAAACTACAAATCGTAGAAGATTTTTCAGAACGGATTATTATTAAGCACCAAAATACGCAACTTTGCCCCAATTTAACCGATTTCGTATCTCTTACCGTTTCCGAGATCCCAATGGTGAGCCTCGAATTTGTAACAGCCTGTATATTTACATTCGTTTTATGTCTTTTATTTACTTTCCTTGTAATACTCGTATAATTAAAAAAGAAAATGTATTTATAGCTAGTAGAGGAAAGCGCTATGTATTTTTAAGCAGAGACTAAAACCAGGCTATTTCTGGAGTGTTGTCGTAAGATGGCGCGCCTGCGCTTGATTAAAATGAAATGCATTGACTGTCCGTTCATGTTTTCCTTTTCTCTGGTCCAGACGTAATGTAGTGTAGAAAATATTTTTTACACGTATATAGTTTTCCCAACCCTGATTGTCGGTAAGAGCACAGAATATCTAACAATCAGATTGCAAACTCTTGTGGTTAAGGTACTAAATCAACATATTTACAGTTGGTTCTTGTCCGATGAAATTTGTATCACAAAATCTTTTAAGCGGACACTAAATCGCGCACTATACACTTAACGTTTCGCAGTCGTTGACGAAGCTGTCGAGCGACTGCGAAACGTTAAGTGTATAGTGTGCGATTTAATGTCCGCTTAAAAGATTTTGTGATATAAATCAACATACTTCGTATAGAGGTAACGCATTTAGTGATTTTTTATATCTATCTTTGTCGCACATTCCTCTCATCTAGGGTTAAAAAACAGTTGGAAATATTATTTGAAGTGACGTTTGTCAAAGTTACTGTCAGTGGTTAAGAAAATTGAGTTTAAATATCGCATCCCAAACTTTTATCGCATGATGTTTAATGATTCCGCCTTTTTCGTAAAAGAAACATTCTTCACTTCTCAAAATGACAACTTTTTGATTGGTAAATAACTAACTAGACATAACCTAATACACTTTTAAATTGAAACCAGTGACATTGCGGTAAACAGAATTCCCTAAAACTGTTGTCTTCCTTATTGCACTTGCGACAATTATATTTGTTATCTTTGTTTCTCAATCCTCTCACGAGAGGAATGGGATTGCGTTACCTGTACGGAGTGTTGATTTAGTACCTTGTGATGAGGGTAGGTCACGCAAATCGTAAAATCGCCATTTTGGCAGGCTAGAATTTGATTAATTGCGTAGTGCACGGTTGTTAGGTTATGTTCGCGGGAAGCATTTGTAAATAAATTTCTGCATAAAAATGACTGGAAAGAAGAAAGCTGGTGATGTGTTTGCAGTAAGAAATTGCAACAACAAGCAGTATCTTGGTAAACAGAGCTAAATTCTCGTTCTCACTTCATAGCTAAAAGTGAAAATGTAATTTCAAAATTGGCGCCGCCAATGTCTAGTAGAGATGGGCAAAGTGACTCTTTCAATCGAGTTGATTCTTTGCCATTTCATTGAGAAGCTCTCGGTTCTCAGCCCGGCGCGGCAAGAGCTGAGAGCGGCAAGAGCTGTGCTGAACTACAGCGAGCTGCTTCATCGGCTCTTTTCATCGAGTCGACTCGGTGAGTCAACTCGCACATCTCTATCACAGTCTACACAGTCTATTCACTTGGCGTCGGTACCTTTGATCAATAGGTATATTTGTTTTAGATGACTTGGACTGCCCCAAGTCACCTACGTCAACGAAATGTGCATTCGTTTTAGATTTTCGACTTGCCGGATTTGACACTGACATATTCGTTTTAATTGCCACTACGGCAACGCTGGTGTTGACGTAATGTGCACATACTCGAGAGTAGGGTCTAGTTGCGTCAGCCGCAAGTTAACCTTAATTTTTAGTTTTATTTCAGATATTTGTTACTACTGATATCACATATATAGTGCGATTTATGTATATATTCGCTGCCAAAACATTCACGCTGTATATGTTCATAAGTAAATACAAAATTCTATGCCCGAATTCATAATACTTTATTGAGACTTCCTTAAATAAAACCGGCGAGGGCCATTATCACCCATTATGCTCATAAAAATAAGTAATACAAAGTCGTAATATAAAAATGAGTTTATTGTGTTAAATTAATGAGGTTACGTAGTTATTAATAGGTGCTTTCCTTTTACCACAAATCTCACCTCACATCAGATAAGATTAGCAGGAACAAGTGAGTTTGAACTCACATTTCGACCCCCACCTTGCAACTCGAGAACTGCCATTAGTTGGTAGCTCGAAATAACCGTTCAAACTTACTTGTTCGTGCTAATGTTATCTGAGGTGAGGTGAGATTTGTGGTAAAAGGAAAGCAGCTAATGTCAACTTGTCAACACAAAATCTATTCGTTTTAGATCAATTTCTGCTACAACCACAACTTGACCTATATGTGCACTAATTACTTGACGATGACGTTATTGTGGCAAACCCAGGATTTCTAAAACGAATATACCTTTTGTGTCTTCAACGCAACCACTGGAGTGCGTTTGCGTTTAGAAAGTACGCCCTGACGCGCACCATTCGTTCGAAAAATAGGATGTTTCTGACGTCACATCCCAGAACATAACACTCGCACCGTTCTGAAACTTCATCCGCACGACGCACTTCTTTTTACTGCGGCGTTTGGTGTGTGACTTGCGCATTAGACGTGTTTACGTTGTAACGTTCGAAATTGTAAGTTTTAACAATGGTTTTATTTTAACTTACAAAAGTAATGAAAATAGAAACAGTAATAGTGGCTATCAGTGTAATATCTGCGGCGATATATTTACATAATTCAGCGTCTATAGTCCATAAAAAATAAATGCGCATGTGCGGGGTTACACACACCACAAGCGTTCATAAGGGTACGTTTATGTTGGAGCAACGATAAATGATAAATGCGACGATAAAAGCAAAGCGAAGAAAAACAAAACGTAGATTTGTATGTTCCTGTTTATATTGGAGACACATGCTAAGCCAGGGATGGGGAAATGGCGGCCCGCGGGCCAAATCCGGCCCGCGACATGATTTGATCCGGCCCGCGATCGGTAACAGCCATCTATATAAATACGGCCCTCGATAAACAAATTCGTATCACATCAAGTTGTTTACATCAGATTACAAAGGAGTTTCATTTACTCTCTAGTCTAGTATGTTCGTATTCGTTGCAAGAAATTTCGATATGTGACCACTGTGTGTGCGTTCCGACTTAATCGGGCGTACTACTTTTTACCTCGCGTATCATTTTCCCATATAAAAATCATGCGCGAGGTAAAAAGTTGTACCCCTTAATTCGGAACGCACCCTAGATGTCTAAGCGTGGCGGCCGCGAGTCAGTAATCAGTCAGTGATTATTAAACAACGCGGCCATATAAATACAAGTGATAAACTAAAAGTGATATAAGGGTTTTATTGTAATAGTGTTATTGTGACGTAGGTGTAATAGTTTATTTTTGGAGTATTGCGATTTTCATATTCCAAACGAAAATCGCAATATAAACGCGCATCTCACGCATGTTAATTGCGCAATAATTTGTTTTAGTTACGAGTGTGTTTTTATAAAGGATAAGTATAAAACTTTATTATAAATCAACCAGAATGTCATCAAATAGAAAAAGAAAGGTGGATGTTGAGTGCCGGTCATTTAAAGACGAATGGACTCAAAAATATTTTTTCATATTGTTTAAAGATAAACCTTTGTGTCTTATATGCAACGAAACAGTAGCCGTTATCAAGGAGTTTAATGTGCAGCGCCATTTCAAGACTAAACATGGTTCTTCGATTTATGCTTCTCTTAGTGAAGAAGAGATCCAATCCAAAATTGAGTCATTGTCACAACAGCTCCGAAGTCAGCAAAATTTATTTAGGCAACAGGATGCTACTACGACAAACGTGACTAAGGCAAGTTACATGATCGCTCACAAAATTGCGAAATCTAATAAAACATTTGGTGAAGGCGAATTCGTGAAGGATTGTTTGCAAGTTGTAGCTGATGTTTTGTGTCCAGATAAAAAGAAACTTTTTGAATCAATAAGTCTATCGCGCCGAACCATAACATCAAGGATTGAAAAAATTACCCAGAACATAACATCCCAACTTAGAGAGAAAATTGAAAGCTTTGTGGCTTTTTCGATAACAATGGACGAAAGTACAGATATATCAGATATCGCTCAATTGCTTATTTTTGTGCAAGGTGTTGACGACAAATTTAACATTATTCAAGAATTAGCCAGCATGAAGTCTATGAAAGGAACTACCACTGGAAGAGACATTTATGGTGAGTTTGAAAAATGTTTAAATTCACTGCATCTGCCACCAGAGAAATTAATAAACATTACTACAGACGGTGCCCCGAACATGGTGGGAACGAATCAAGGGTTTGTCGGTATATTCAACGAGAAATATCCAGACAACAAAGTGATATTCTTGCATTGTGTGATACATCAAGAAGTGTTGTGTAAAGCTGCACTTCAAATAAAGCATGTCCTTGATATTGTTGTCAAAGTCGTCAATACCATTCGAGCCCGTGGACTAATACACAGACAATTTCAAGAATTCCTCGCGTCTATAGAAGCAGATTATTCTGACTTGCTGTACCATAATAAGGTCCGATGGCTAAGTACTGGGCAAGTTTTCGAACGAGTGTGGCAATTAAAAAATGAAATAACAGAATTTTTGGGACAAAAGTCGAAGTTGGATGACAACTATTTGAAAATGTTTGAAGATCCACAATGGATTTCAGATTTCGCATTTTTTACTGATTTGCTTGGATACTTAATCAAATTAAATAAAAGTATCCAAGGCAAAAATATATTTCTTGATTACGCGTGGGCCCAAATAAAGGCGTTCAAATTAAAGCTACGTTTGTTTTCGACACAAATATCACAAAGAAATCTCGCTCATTTTCCCAAGCTACAGACAGTTACTGAATTGACCACCGAAAAAGTTAATTTTTATGTTAGCCAACTGAATCACTTGGAAGACGAGTTCAACAGGAGATTTGAAGATTTTAAAAAGATAGAAGGTGACTTACAAATATTTTCTTCGCCATTCGCCGTAAACTGCGAGGAAATTGAAGCCGACTACCAACTCGAAATAATTGAACTACAATGCAACGATACGCTAAAGCAGCTTTTTAAAAATTCGTCAAAGCTTGATTTTTACAAAAGTTTACCGAAGTCTCAATTCCCCAATTTGATAAAACACGCTCAGAAAATTTTCTCGATGTTTGGGTCTTCATACATCTGTGAACAGGTGTTTTCAACAATGAAACTCCGTAAAAGCAAACTGAGGAATAAGATGACCCAGTACGTCCAAACAATAAATTAAAAAATATATCTGTTTGGCCCGCCTAAATATTTTAATTATTTTATATGGCCCTTCTCTAAATCTATTTCCCCATCCCTGTGCTAAGCTAAACGCACTAGCCCAGGGATGGGGAAATAGATTTAAGGCAAGCGTTCACAGGCTCGCATCGCACGCGTCGCACGCACGAATCGCAAGAATCGCAGAAGTTGCTCTCTCGAGAATGATAGGAAAATGCGATCGCTGCTCTATGCGGCCTAGTTAACGCAGCGTCATATAAAACTATAGAAAAGATCATTTATGCGATGCGTGCGACGCGTGCGATGCGAGCCTGTGAACGCTTGCCTTTAGAGAAGGGCCATATAAAATAATTAAAATATTTAGACGGGCCAAACAAATATATTTTTTAATTTATTGTTTGGACGTACTGGGTCCGTGTGAGAAATGAAATTTTGACTGTTCTTTAATCATGTCGTTGAAATTTGGCTCCAAGTTACTAGAAATAATTCGTAAAACGCACTCAAGATGTTCGTCGATCATCTTATTCCTCAGTTTGCTTTTACGGAGTTTCATTGTTGAAAACACCTGTTCACAGATGTATGAAGACCCAAACATCGAAATGGCCGCACTGGTTAGTAATCTGTCACTGACTGATTAACTGACTCGCGGCCGCCACGCTTAGACATCTAGGGTGCGTTCCGAATTAACGTCAGGCGTACAACTTTTTACCTCGTGCATGATTTTGATATAGGAAAATGATGCGCGAAGTAAAAAGTTGTACGCCCGATTAAGTCGGAACGGAACGCACCCACAGTGGTCACATATCGAAATTTCTCGCAACGAACACGAACATACTAGACTAGAGAGTAAACGAAACTCCTTTGTAATCTGATGTAAACAACTCGATGTGATATGAATTTGTTTATCGAGGGCCGTATTTATATAGATGGCTGTTACCGATCGCGGGCCGGATCAAATCATGTCGTGGGCCGGATTTGGCCCGCGGGCTGCCATTTCCCCATCCCTGCACTAGCCGAATAACGATAAAAGCGACGATATACTTTCATTTCTATTTCTTCGCTTGCTAGCCGCGATGGACGTAGATAAATTAATTAGTGAAGTGTTCATCAGAGCACCTTTGTGTGATCAACGTGATAAAAATCACCATAATAGATTTATTTAATAAAAATATAGTCAAAAGTCTCTATTTTCATTCTCATGTACTCCTGAAATTTTTCAGGATGGCTTCTTAAATCATCATATAAGTGATGATATTCTCTCAATTTGCGGCATTTAACATTTATAGGATGCACACAATATTTATATTTGTTACGTTGTTTATTCAGAAAATACCAATGAAGAGTACTTGAAAAAGTTGCACGTCTTCTGAATCACTCATGATCGCTAAACTATATTCTCACAGCTCCAATATAAACACATCAAAGAAAGAATTATGCGCTTTGCTTTTATCGTCGCTATTAACGTCGCGATTATGCCTTTATCGTTGCTCCAACATAAACGTACCCTAAAAGTGGATAAAAGGATAGGAAGAGAAGGTGTGACGTATATTTCTACGTCACACACCATTCGGAATGTTTACACTGAGAATCTAAACGCACTCCTGCGCATTCTTCCGTGCGTTGATTCTTACGTGGCGCAAACAATTTAAATTTAAAATCTTGCAGTGTTTGCAGTTGCCCGAACCAAGCCGGTAAACCAAACTACGAATAGAAATAGCGAGACTACTGGGCATTCTTCCCCGAGTTTCCAAGAATTTTGTACGCGAAACTAGCGCCAGTGACAAGACTGTATGTAGACTGTGTCTCTAATAGCCCCGTTTACACGGACACTCCAAACTGCTGCTTTCGCGTGCCACTCCAGAATGTCACGTTGGAGCGAGAGTTCGGAGTGTATGTTCCTTGCGCGAGTTAAGAAAAATAATTAACACTCCAAGCCTGCACGCCGGACTCTCATTCCAGAGTGTGCAATCCAAAATATGTCGTGTAAATGCAAAATTTTACGGATTTGGAGTGGCGCGCGGATTTTCCACCGAGTTGGAAAGTTCAAAGGACGCGTCAAACTCAAATTAACTTTTGTGTTGTACATACGTGAGTGTTAATGAGCAAAACATAGCATTTAAACAAAATAAGTTAAAAATTCGTGCAATCGCTTTTGCTGCGACATACACTGTTGGCCTGACCAACACTATCTATGCGTTTTTCGTGAGTAAATAAAGGATAGAATAGTAGAAACCGCATGAGTAAACGAAATAGCTACATCAATCGACGTTGCCGATTGATAACACGGGCCACGCTCCTTCGCACGCAACATTGTAATATCTCTATTTCACTTCCACACAAGTTTCAATGAGCCTCTCCTTCATTTACTCACAAGAAGCGCATAGATACTGTTGGACAGGCCAGCACAGTATGTTTCTTCTCATACAATCGAAGAAACTACAACAAAAAGAAAAATTTGGGTGAAAAAATGGCGTCAAGACAGAGATCGCTTTGGACATATGCCACTTTTAAGAGAGCTTCAGGAAAATGACCTAGAGGATTTCAAAAAATATTTACGTATGGATAACGTGACATTTAACCATTTAACTCCGTAATAGGTTCATGAGTTATTGGTTCAGAATCTGGTTCTTTGAAAGTGTTATCGTCTTCTATAACTATATTACTGAGACTTTCTGTTGGTTCTTCCTGATCTTTCGTAAAGAAGAATAATTAAAAGTACCAAAGGTTTGGTTTGTGCACTTCTTCTTCAGCACAGCCACTCGTTTGACTTTCGTTAATTTTTTTAGTTCTTTCCGAAAAGATCCACGTATGCCTTGAATTTTCTTCATGACGAAGTCTTTGTTCTCTTTGAGACAGACACCATTTTTACAAAAACTGTTTAGCTTTTCATGCGCTTTATTTTTCATGTTTCTGTTTTTATATTCGTCCGATGTAATCTTCCACAAACAAGGAAAACTTCTATATTATATTATATATTATATTCTAGATTGTCTCTAGACCACGACATTATTGAGTGTTAGAAACTGCAACGTTTAATTATAAATACAATGACGTTCATAACGAGACTGGCCCGTGGATCTTATGACTAAAGCACTGTTTAACTAAAGTCATGATAAAATAAACAAGAAACTTATGTAACAGCGTTCACAATAACTTAACGTAACACAATTAAACTCTAAATACAGGTTTGAAGCGTTTTGTTTTCATGTAAATACTTAAAATTCTAAACTGAAACTAATTAATGTGTTTAATTATGAACAGTAAATCATTTAAATTTAGAATTACTTCGTTTACATTAACAAATAGTGCATTCAAATTATTAATTTACGTTACGTTAAGTGATTGTGAACGGGGTAATATAGCTTTATGTCGATTTAATGTGTAAGAGAGCGACGGATGAGCGTTGCATTGCGATATGATCACACCACAGATCACGTTATTAAATTAATCATATAATGAGAATACATGCCATTGCGTTTAAAAACCGAAAAGTTGAAGTGTCCGTCTGAACGCAACTGCAAGGTCTAGGCGTGCGATCCAAATATGTGAATCGGGTACGCGCTCCGTGCGTTTCAAATGCAAAAGCATTTACACGAAGCGATTTAATCTGCGCTCTTGGAGTGTACATACCAAAGCTGTCGGAAAAACTGTCCGTGTAAACGGGGCTATTGTCTAGCCTGACAAAATGGCTGAAGGTCACCGAAATGTGTACCGAAAAGATCAAAGGTGCCGCCGAGAGTTTGCATTCTGATTGTTAGATATTGGGCCTGTTCAGACAACCACAGCAGCTGAGTTGCTGGGTCAGCAAATTTCCTGAACCGACATGCTAAGTTCCAGCAGCTGTCATTTCTACACAGCGGAATTTATTTACGCTGACTTGCTCAGCGCTGAACGTTCATTGGTGGAGGTAAGTATAAATAAACATAACCTTAGCAAGATCTTGTATTACGGGCCGCAGACCATTCAAATCTAGCCCATCGTCGCATAATAATTCACACAACAAAATATTTTCTGCCATTGCATTTAAATTAATAAATTTCAATTCATAAAACGTTCAGAAACGAGGTTCAATAAATTTTAAACTTTTGAAATGACACAAAAAATTGCTGAGAAGTAGCAGTCCGTTCAGAGATACGTGACCACTGACTTTCATCATGCTGAGCGCTGACTTGCAGCAGCTGTGTCACCTGAACGGGCCCATTCTTGGCCGGTGACCAGAAAAAAGCGTACACGAAAAAAGCCCACACGAAAATTGCGCACAAAAAAAAGCCCACAGCGAAAAATGCGGACAAGAAAAAAGCGCACAACGAAAATTGCGCACACCGAAAAATGCCCACATGGAAAAATGCGTACACGGAAAATTGCTCACACCGAAAAATGCTCACATAGAAAAATGCGCACATGGAAAATTACCCACACTGAAAAATGCCCACAGAGAAAATTGCGCACACAGAAAATTGCTCACACCGAAAAATGCTCACTCAGAAAAATGCCCACATAGAAAAATACGCACATTATGTTTTATTTTCACATAAAAATGAAATTTATGCGCATTTCCATTACCGTACATGGTGTGTTAAATAACGTGCCTTTTTTAAATTTCTCCTCGTAGTTGGCCGTGAATTATTAGTAAAGTCTCCAAAGGTCAAGCCCGAATGCATAGGCGCTTCGAAGCCGCGTATGGCAGATCGAATTACGGCGCTGCAAACATTATTTCTTCGATATAGCGAGAATATTTTAATCAACTTTATCACATTTTATTTTGTTATTTGCTGTATTTTTGACCATATGATATAATTAAAAAAAAAACCAAAACATTCGTTTAAATAAAACTCGTTATATCTATGCATCACGCAGCCGTAAACAGCACTGGATCTGTGATTCAGTGCTGTTTACGAGCAGCATAACCAGTTAACTGTGTAACCTTGTATGTGCATTCAAGTAAGTTCCAAAAATTGTTGTACAAGTTTTGTTGCATGTACGGTTTCTGGCAATAATAATATTATCGAACACAAAAATAGAAAAGCCAATTGCCGCTCAAAAGCAAAGATATTTAAAACGTAGCTGTACAACACAACTGTACATCATAACCTCATGTTTTTTATTAAAAGAAATTGCTGAATTCGGTAATTCTACTTTTTACTCCGTGCTTGCATCACGTGATTTGCCGAACTTAACAAAATGTAAGTCATAAAATACAGTTTGTTAAATGAATCTTTTTACGCATGTCATTGATTTTATCCGTATGAAACACATCAATATGTAGTTTCAAGCCAAGTAATAAATAGTAAATGTTAATGTTTACAACAGTGGTACCATTTCTTAAAAAGCGCAATTCCGTAATTTACGCGGCAAATTTCCGTATTTTAAAAATTAATTCCGTACATAATATTCTTACCAGTAAAAGTAAAAGAAAAAGGTACTTATCGTACCTACATAACTACTTTGATAACAGTGATAACTATACTTGGGTTGCACAATAACGAACTAAACAAAACATAACCAAATATACACATGTAAACTACACTTACAAACCGCGAACCGGTATTTCACAGTGTTGCCATTCCGCTACTCTATTGTCCGTTTCAAAATTAAAAAACCACAACCTGTTGAATTATGTTGCCAAAAAACAAAATTCCCAGATATATTTTAGTTGGTACTTCACATTGTCGTTATACAAACTGGTCAAGAATCACTGTTTGAGTTGGCAGTGCTGAATTTTATTTTTAAATGGTACAACTGGAGTAACTTTCGGTTGTGGATGGCTTGACACTGACAGCCGTCACTTTACAAACGTCATTTGACATTTCAAATTCAAATTAAAACGCTAATTTTTATTCACATAACCTACAATCTTGTCACTGTTGATGTTACGTCAAATAAATCAACAAAACATATAACCAGTTGCAGTGTTGCAAATAGCCGAATAAAAAAATGCTCTTAATTGTATTGCCAACTCAAACAGTTATTCTTGACCACTTTGTAGTTTATGCGCGTCAGTAATTTTGCGTCAAAATTTGAAATATCATGTAACATTTAATTTGTCCTAAATCTTATGATGTCGCAAAAACACAGAAATCTTTTAAATTGTGGAGTTGAAATTTTCTTCCCCCTAAATTTATCACTAGCAGGTACATGCAGCAGCGTTGCCGGTTCTATCCACGGGGTAAATTGCGAGGTTGGTGGTTTTTTGATTTTGAAACAGACAATACTTCTACTCCTACCTTAAAAAAATAATAATTTATTATTGCCGAACAGCCAAAGTTACTAAATGATATATTAGAAACACAAAAAATATGACTTTTTTTCATTAAAATGTAAATATAAGAAAAATCCGTACGGAATGATCTTTGACTCCGTATCCAGTCTGCATGGAATCTGTACATGTACGGAAATTTCCGTACGATTGGCAACCCTGCTTTACAAACATTCGTATAAAGGTGTTCCTTTTTCAATCTGAAAGACTGAAAGAATGATGTATACTAGCCGCCACTTAAAACGAAACGCAATACCAAGGCCACAGCCGTAAGTAGCACTGTGTAAGGTTCATTTCCGAACGAGTTTATTGCTTTTCGTTTTGCTTTTAGTGCCGGCGATGGTACGTAGATACGATAACTACATATAAAAAAAAATAGTTATACAGGTTGTTACAAATTCGAGGCTCACCATTGGGATCTCGGAAATGGAAAGAGATGAGAAGTCGGTTAAATTGGGGCAAAGTTGCGTATTTTGGTGCTCAGTAATAATCCGTTCTGGAAAATCTTCTACGATTTGTAGTTTTTGAAATATTCCTAAAAAACCGAAAAACGAAACTTTCTTTTTTATTTTTCCTGAAGTTATTATTGCAGGGATCATAACAAAATTAATACATTCTACAGGCACTTTTTTAAGCTCTTTACGATGACATCATTAGATGTTACTTAAAACGTTTCGTCTCGTTCTGACCATCATCAACTTTATTTTTTCTTATGGGCGTCACTTTGGGTTTTAATACCATTAAATAGATCTATTTTTTCTGATGCTTTTCCATACATCTCACATCCCTATTTAATAATTTGAAACAGCTGGAGATGCAAGAAATTGTTGAAAATAACAGTGCGAAGAAAAATATGGTATGCTGTGAAGACAAAAACAAAAAAAGTTTGTTATACCTTCGGAGTTTTATTTCGTTTATAACAAAAGCAAATTTTTGAAAAATGTTTAGATATGAAAATGAATAATGTGAATCCAGAAAAAACGTAAATTTTCAAAATATATTGTGCTAACAACAATTATTCATAGTAAGAGAACGATGAAGCAGTAGTTAATTGGGAAGAACAATGGAATATAGGTGGCGCTCAAAATGGCCGTCGTATGTGAGATGACCATAATAAATCTTCGGTTTTTGATCAGTTTATGCTTAGGAAACATACGGAACGATACTTTTTCGGTATAATAAAAATAATAACTATGACACTAAGGCCCGTATTCATAAACAAAACTTAGGCTATGCGCTCGATAATAATTCGTTAGTAATTCATGATCTGTACGGATTTCAACGTGTTGCGGACGCACAACCAATATGGGTTTAAGTACAGTTTATCAATTACTTTCCATAAAAGAAATCTTTGCAGTACATAAATAGATATTCGCAATGTTTTAGTGAACGCATAGCGTAAGTTTTGTTTATGAATACGGACCTGAGGCACACAACAGTAAATATTTGATTGTTCCACTGACAGTTTATCTCACATACGAAAGTTCACGTATAAACACCAGGGCGGCGACTCTTTCGTTTGTTCTTCCCAATTGGATACGTAATTAAATTATACATTTTTATTATTAAAGCAAGAAAGTATCACAAGAAATTATGTCTCTAAAAAAAAACTCATTCTTGTAAATTTAAAAATGTATTGTGCTAACTACAACAATTTAGTAATAGCAAGATAAATTTTCTTCCAAAAATACCCAGAAAGACACCATCCACAAAGAACAATGTTTATTAATTGTAAATTAGATAGAAGTATTGAACTTTTTGGATCTTTTCATAAAACTCGAAGGACGCATCCAGATCACCTTAATGATGAAGAGAATGAAGAATTATTAGAAGAGGTAATTAATAGTTATTTATAAAACGTATAAAATTATGATGCTACAAGAAAGAATATTTCCTCGAGCAATAATATCTTTTAAAATACGAGTTTTCTAAAGATAGATAATTCGATATTTTCTTGCTTTAATAATAAAAATGAATAATTTAATTACAAATTTAATCAACTATTGCTTTGTCCTTGTCTTCTTAGATATTGTTGGAAGTAAATTTCGCTCGATATTACTAAATTGTTGTTGTTAACAGCACAATAATTTTTTTAATTTACGTCATTCTTGGATTCATAACATTCAATTTTAGATCTAAAAATTTTATTAAAATCAGCTTTTGTGATATACGAAATAAAACTCAAAAGGTACATGAAAGCTTTTTTTGGTTTTTGTCTTTACTGCATACCATATTTTTCTTAGCTTTGTTATGAGCCTCGAATCTGTAACAGCCTGTATACTAAAAATTGGTTTTCAACTGGATCTACATTATCCGGGCAATGAGCGTTACGTTTCGGTTCTGGCAATTTTTTTTCACACTTTGCATTGTAACACATAAGGAAATATTTGTCCAAGACCGAAACGTAACCTGCGTGAAACGAACTTGCCTAATATGTGAATCAAGCTTTATTATAGCCTATTTTTAAACTAGGACGAGTAACAGTTTTTGACGGGCAAAATTAAAATTACTTCTCCTAGTTGATCGTGCCTTTTATCGACGTGCGTAAATAGATCCATTTTACAAACTGTAAACGTTTTATTAGTTTAAAAGTCGGTCGAATGGTCGGAATTTTGCAGTTTCTATCAATATGTAAATTGTTTAAAATTGTATTCAAACTTATTAGTTTATTAAATAAACACAAAAATGCAGGAGTATAGTTGTCACAGATTTTTTTGGTGTTCATAGTACATAGTTCAGTGGCGTAGATAGAAACTTGTTTCGGGGGGGGGGGGGGGCGAACAAAAAAATCTAACGAGTACGGACTACTTAACATTTTATTTATGAAATGTAATACGGCGAACAAAAAACAACGTCATATGAAAAACTTCTTTAGTATGAAATACGCAAAACATAATATTTTAGAACCATTTCGGGGGGGGCCCCCCGGGCCCCCCCTTATCTACGCCATTGACATAGTTCATAGTACATATCACATATGCATTTAATTTTTTTCATTTATAACGAGCTCTTGCATATAACGAACAATAAGCGTGGTCCCTTGAGTCCTCGTTATATCCGAGTTTTACTGTATATTGTTTATTATCTATTATATACGTATATTATACTCTCGAAATCTTAGGAGCGCAATCTAACAAGGAAAGTGACCACCGATGTTGAATGTTAACAATTTTAAACAAACAGAAAAATTTGAGTAATAGTTGTCAAATTTAAGAAAAGAGAAAACAGATGGAACATATTTTCAACGGAGGGGTTCATAATTAAAAAAAGGATTTTTAAAATCGTTTCAACTAAGAAATGTAAAAAAAATAATAGCATCAATTTTATATCCACGAAACGCCAAGTCTACTCAGGATGCAGTTGATTTGATTTCAGCTTTTGTGAACGTTTAATATAATTCTCTGGATTAAAAAGAAATTACATGAACAAATAACTAGAATCATCGTCCTCTATTGTTATTGTTTCATTACTAAATTGGAATTGGAAGTGGCAGTGTTATTTTCTTTTTTCCGGATACTTTCTAGATGGACTATATTTGAGGGTTGTACCCACGGTGAATTGAATACTAACACTGGCAGCATTCCTGCAAGTGAGATAGCGAACCATTACGTCATCGCATACCCGCGTCTCCTTTTACACAATTATTAACCAATATTAACTGTCACGGTTGACAGTTGTATTAGAGGGAGAAGCGGGTATGCGATAATGTACGGGTTCCCTATCTCACTTGAATGTTGCCACTAGTAGCATTCCTTTCACAAACTAGAGCAGTTGTGAACAGCACAGAACAGTTCAATGTACAATCGCAATCATAATTCATGACATAACCTTCACAGAAAGACTCATTTTATTTGTCGTTTCCAAATAAAAAATAATTTACGACATCCCGGATTCACTTTTGAGTATTAGTAAGATTTGGATGTATTCGACATTCATAGTTTTGAAGGATGTTCTATAAATTTTCTGTAAGCGTTATTACTTATGATTGCGACTGTACGTGCTGTACGGAGCTTGAAGCTCTTGAAAGGAATGCTACTACTATTAGTATTCAATTCACCGTGGGTTGTAAAGAAAAATTTCAAGAAAGATCTGAGACTGTTATTTGAGGCAGTTCAAACAATTAATGGGGAACAATTTGAACATCTTTTATAAATAATCAGTGGTGTTAATATTGTTTGTAGTTGTTTTAATAATATGTTAATTTTTGATAAAAGCATGAGCGTGTAAAACTCTCCAAATACGGTCTCAGAAATATGTAACAGTTATTTTTTATACAAGATGACAAAATTCAAATTTATTTTTATTTATAAAAAGTAACTATTAAGGCGACGGGCCACTGCGCGCTAGGCGAAGCTAAGTTGAGCGAAACTAAGTTTTTTGAAAATTTGATCCAACGTAATCTTACGCGGACGAGGCAACCGAGCGAAGATAAACACTGTTTTATATCTTTGCTATCTTAATTTCGCTTCCCTTAGCTTTAGTTACCACGTTCGTGTAAGATTACGTTGAATCTAATTTTCAAAAAACTTAGTTTCGCTCAGCTTAACTTAGTTTCGTGTTCAGTGGCTGCCCGCCTCTTTTGTCTGAGTCCACTATTTGGAAAGCTTTAAATGCTTATGCTTTTATTATAAAAAATTAGCAAATTATTAAAACAACTACAAACAATATTAACACTAACTGATTATAAAAGATATTCAAATTGCTCCCCATTAACTGCTTGAACTGCTTCAAATAACAGTCTCAAATCTTACTTGAAATTTTTCTTAGGGACAGTTTTTCAATCACAAGTTAACTTTAACCTTTAGTTTATTGCCATAGAAATAATTGTCTTCATAATTGTTATTATAGGAATAAACCGATAGTTAAAGTTAACTTGCGATTGATATATCAGCCCTTAGAGGTACAACCCTCAAGTAGAACTACGTAGAGAAATTTTAAAAAAGGCACGTTATTTAACACACCATGTACGGTAATGGAAATGCGCATAAATTTCATTTATGTGAAAATTGAAAATAAAATATAATGTGCGTATTTTTCTATGTGGGCATTTTTCTGGGTGAGCATTTTTCGGTGTAAGCAATTTTCTGTGTGCGCAATTTTCTCTGTGGGCATTTTTCGGTGTGGGTAATTTTCCATGTGCGCATTTTTCTATGTGAGCATTCTTCGGTGTGAGCAATTTTCCGTGTACGCATTTTTCCATGTGGGCATTTTTCGGTGTGCGCAATTTTCGTTGTGCGCTTTTTTCTTGTCCGCATTTTTCGCTGTGGGCTTTTTTTTGTGCGCAATTTTCGTGTGGGCTTTTTTCGTGTACGCTTTTTTCATGGAATCTTCTTGGCCGTATGCAGAGACAAATCTCAAGGTGGACTTGATACTTAAAGCTAACTTCATATCAAATTGTGCGCCGTATAGTTACATTGTTCAAAGTAAAGGTTTACTTTGGCTTAAGTCTAAAGATTTGTCTGTGCATACGGCCATCTGTGGTAATAGCGAGGATTTTTTAATTCTTGCTGGGGAATTTCAGTTTCCGAGACCGGCAACGTTGATCTTGATATGGTAACACTTCTTCTAGCTAATGTCATTGTGATATTGACGTTTCCTGTCAAAATAAGATAATGCTAATTGTTATTTATTAATTATTGAGATTTCCTCTACAACATGGGTGCGATTACCAGCAGGCAGAGGGCTGGAGTTGAAGAAGACGACATAATACCGAATCACGCTTATAAATATCCTCCGCCATCAGGTAATTCGAAACTCCCCTTTCGCAAAAACACAGGCTCAAAATGTCAACATTTCTGATTTCACTAAAACTTTCAAATAACATGAGTACTCATTTAATAGTAACGCGAAAATTATTTGAGCAATTTACTTTTTTCATTTACTCAATTATTACTTTAAACATTATTATTATCCGCTTCAAACATTCTTGAATAAGCTGTTTCACAGGTAATTACTTTGGAAGCCACTTTATAATGGGAGGTGAAAGATTTGACACTCCACAACCCGAAGCATATTTATTCGGTGACAATACAGATTTGAATTTCTTGGGAAGCCCGACTTCGGTAAGTGTTAGTATTTTTAAATCAGACAGAAATCAACATGTAATTTGACAGTTTCCATATCCGCCGCCCCAACCAAACGAACCTACAAAGACGTTGAAAAGTCTAGTTAACATACGGAAAGAATCTCTGAGGTTTGTTAGGGCACCTATTGATTATTGCAAGCCCAGACTGATAGATGGAGGTCATCAAGACGTAGAGTTAGGGAAAGGTTCTCCATTTAACTTGGAGTTCACATTTGATTGCGACATTGGTTGTTCTATCACGATCTATTATTTTTGCAATGAAGAATATACTAGTAATGGAGTGACGTACGTAAATTTTAATTCGTGCTTAAATTTAGCTGAATAATACTTTCATCCCTGATTAATTTTAACCTTTGGTTTATTCACATGCCTATAATTGTAAGGACAATTGTTTCTATAGTATTAAACCAAAGATTAAAGTTAATCAGTGATGAAAATATCAGCCTTTAGAATGGATGGTGCATAGAGGCTTGGCCACACGGATGTGATATTTCTGTTGGTACTCGGTACTTAGGACCGGATGACATTAACCCTAGGATGCATAAATGGAGCCTCCCAGGCTCACGAAGGTGCTTCATTCCTTATAATTTGTTTAAAATGTTTTCAATCAAATTGAGCGTTTAGATATGCTCTAACCTCGTTTTTGTCTAGTTCTCTTCTAATCCAAAACCTTTCGAATTTTTTCAGAATTTGAAAAAAAAGAATTTTATTCATCACTAATCTACAATTTTACGTATACCGGCGTCCAGACCCATCTAATAGAATCTTGTACTATGTGTTTTTTTAAAAATGCCATAAGGGGTGGCTGTGAAAAAGAAAATTCATGTCTTAGCTCCATTCATTTACTTCAAATTTTCAGATTTGGCATGTGTTACATGCCAAGCTACGACATGAGTTTTAATTTTCATGGCCAACCTTTATGGCATTTTTAAAAAAACACATGTTATAAGACAAATCTGATCTTGTCCCTAGCTGACTAAATTTTTATAATTTGTTAGAGACATGTAATCCTATGTGTTTGTATCAATCAAAAATTGATAAGTGTTACATGTAAAAATAATGCTTGTAATGAGCACAGTATTAGAATGTGCACTACTTCTTACGCTAAAATACATATAATTTGTTTGCAATTATGTTTACATACGGCCGGTATTACCAACGTTTTAAGGAGACCTTAAATTTAATTCGTGTTTAGAATGTGATTGATTGTATTGTACTGCTTATGCATCCTAGGATTAAGAAAACATAGCGTCTTCTCCTGAATTGTGACGTCAGTGTAGCCGAGTCTATACCGGGTGTCTGTTTCTCGAGTCTAAGCATGGGGATCTCACTTATCTTAAGAGATACGAGGTCGGTTAACTTAGAGAAAAGTTGCATATTTTCATACTAATGAAACATCTGGAAAGCAATTTAACTTGTGTCTTTTCGTTCGAAAGATATTGAGAAAAAACGAAATTTTTTTATTTTTGTTATCTTTTGAATTGAAAACGTACAAAGTTAGACATTTGTAACTTACACATTATTAAGGCACTTTTTTACCAGGAATCTGAATGTGTTATTACATTTGCTGGAACTGTCAAGATTGTAGAGATACAATTGTCAACTTTTTTCTTTCTTATGGGCGCCATATTGGATTTTCACATTTTTAAATAAAGATTTTTTTTCTGATTTCAACAATGTTACACACATTATGATTAATTTTATTTTTTGACCTAAATTTCAATTTTTTAACGTTTACGAAAAGTGTTCATCAACTCTGAACATAAGAATAAGGTTTTATTTACTTAAATTTGAACAAAACAATAAAAAATACATAATGAAAAGAATAATAACTAATACATAATGAAAAGAATAATAACCAATACCTAATGAAAAGAATAATAACCAGTGAGAAAAGGAACAAGTGAAAAATTACACGTGTTCAAATGACTTGCCTCCCCCCTCCAAACGTAATCGTAGACGTTTTTTCAAATTAGAAATGGCCCGCCAAGTCGCAGCGATATTTATTCTCAGCTCATTAATATCTGCTGGTACGGTTTGATAAACTTTGTCTTCCACTGTACCCCACAGAAAATAGTCTAAAGGAGACCATGGCCAACTCCATTAACATTCACTGACGTGTATGTATGGCCGTTTCAATTTGACTTTTAAAAATTTGACGGGTACTCCACTCAGCGCCTCTTGTGAGTTTTTAAGTAATTGCAGTTGCCATTACGTTACTATCAGTAGTTCTGTAGTATCTTTAATAGAGAGCGCTGAGGGGAGTACTCCACGGCATGCTTTCCGGAACCGAATTTTAGGCGAATTGACACGGCCATACATACACGTCAGTGAATGTTAATGTTGCTGGCCATGAAGGAGACAAATCTGGCGATCGTGTAGGCCAGCAGATGTCTCCGTTATTTGAAATTACTTTATTGGTAAACATTTCAGCTAAACAATCAGAAACTATTCTGACGTTGTGAGGGAGGGGGCGCCATCTTGTTGAAACCAAATGTTGTTTAAACGATTTAAACAAATGTTAGTATCTATATAATCCATAAGAAACACAGATTTATCAAGTAGCCAGATTCCCTGTAGAGAAAGAGGAATTGATATTAACTTAAGAGTGAGATGATAAATACACCCATTTAAAAACCAATGCACATCCTATGTCACGTGACATAGCCTTCTAGTGACATCCTTGTCCGATACATGAGCCAAAATTACTCACAGATATTCGCTATTTCATTCACATGCTGATATCAATCGAGAATGCAGGAAACATAAGGCACTATCTACCCTCTACCCTGTACCAGATCATTGATAAGAAAACTTCTCAGAAAATTTTAATATCTATTTGCAGTTAAATTCTCTTCGTAAATGTAAAGACTGTTTATTGCAGTGTTGCCAGATTTGGCGACTTGTCGCCAAAATGGCGACGATTTTAGTTTTTCGGAGACATTAATTCTAATTTGGCGACTGGCGACCAAATTGGCGAATTTTTAAAAAATTAAGGCGATTATTGGCGATCTCCATTTTATTTCTACGCAAGTTCATATTCTGTAGCTTTGCGTCTGTTTTGTCTGTTTTCTATCTTTTGTCAATCTACTATATGCATTTATTTTTTCCAACGAGGTAATATATTTTAATTCGTTGATTTTTTCGGGTCTCATGTGGTTTCGTCATGTCAAATTTCAAACTTGTCATCTCTCCAGTGGTAGTGTGAGTGTAGTGCTAGCTGGTGTCTTGAAGTTCTTGTGTACCGTCGAAAATAGTAAATTGGTGTCGTGTATTTCTTTGAAAATTGGAATTTACCCACAATGAGTAGAAAGTATAAAAAAACATGGGAATATGAACCATGCGTGTTAATTACAATAGAAAGTTAATTGATATTTTTTTCTTAATTCCAAAAAAAAGTTTCTTGCGCTGGTTTTTGACAGCCAGATTTTTTGGCGACATTTGGCGACATCTGCTTGTTATTTTGGCGATAACCCCCTAGAGAAATCTGGCAACACTGGTTTATTGTGTTACCTAAGAGACCCACCCATACATTTACTCCAAAGCGCACTTGTGGTTGTCGTTCTTGATGGTGATGAGGATTTTCAATACACCAGATATGTTCGTTGTGTCGATTTAACAACCCATCATTGACGAATTTGTAGTCGTCAGTCCATATCACATTTTCAAGAAAATTAGGGTTTATTTCCAACTCTATCCGTACAGTAGCGAACAATAAAATCCGGGCACACCATTTGTACAATGTAAACCTCACTCTAACATGTTTGACGTTTAATACCTACACATTATACAAAATGTCACCAGTAATTCTGACGTTTAGTACAAATTTTGACAGAAATATAACCTCAATAAAAGCTTGATTTATAAATTTATCTAAATACGAATGACATGTCAAATTCTTGCCCGGATTTTATTGTCCGCTACTGTACCTCATTATCGCCAAGCTGAAGAACTTGTGTAATGTGGATTTTCCAAGGACGATACTTATGTTTTTCCAGAATTTTCCATACCATTTGATGTGACATGTTGAAATCCGCTGCAATTTGCCTTGTTGAACCCGAAGGATTATTTCTTATCTAAGGCGGGAGTTGTTTAAAATTAAAATATTATAAAAATGATGTGTTTTTTACAGCTTGTAGAATTTCCTCCTCGTTTTCAATTGGTCTAACGCCATATTTCCGCTTTGACTTATTAAAGGAGCCGTATGCATCCAAATTCCTGTGTAGATTCAAATAGTAGCTTGGGTTAGGCTGCTGCCTTTCTGGAAAACGCTGCAGGTGCATCTCCGTCGCAGTTCCTGTTTGAAGAATAATAAAGTTCGAGCATGTCTCTTTGCTCCTCAAATGAAAATGGCATTTTGACGAAGGAACTGCTAACTACGCAAAATAGCAACACAAGTTTACTGATGTGTCAAAATCTTGATTGTTTGCACTGGTCTGCGTTCTTCGTAAAAATAAAAAAATTGTAATTTGGATCAAAAAATTAAATAAACCATAACATGTGTCACGGTGAATTGAATACTAACTGATACTAACGGTGGCAACATTCAAGTGAGATAGCGAACCGTTACGTCATCGCATACCCGTTTCTCCTTTTAACACATTAATTGCTTACCTAATATTGTTCGCGTTTATATTATTTGGTTTTTGTATATTAATATCTTTATATTTTTATTATAAATAAAAACATTTACCTAACATCGAAAGGCGATTTTTCGCGACATACCACAACATACCGGTATGGTTAAATTAGGTTACATTTTGTTACCTTGTTGCTTTATATCCCACTCTAATTTTTAAAACATTCTACATGATACCGTGTTTCTCGCTAAAAAGGTCCGGTTACTATATGAGAATACGAAATCTGAGGCAACTGTGAACGTACAGTGAAATGTTGACTTTTGATTTCCACAATTCTCCGATCATTTATAATAATTGCATATTTTGTTACAAATTTATAGTTATAGATGTATAACGTAACATAACATACATACCGTAGGTACTAACACAGCTTGCGCTTTGGGTTACCTACAGTTACATGCAGTAAGTATTTTAACTACGTCATAATGTACGTCATACTATGCTCTCCTCCTGTGGTATCATTCGCTAAAATGGAGCGGTATGTTAAAAAGCATTTTTTCGCGACTAACCGTTTTAAGATGTGGTAATTGCAAGCGGTATCTGGCCCACTACTTCAGTGATATAAAATCTTAACACGGTATTATAGATCGCGAAAACACATCGGTTATATTTGCCAGTTATTTACGTTTATGATATAACCTCAAAAAGTTTAAAGCTAACCAGTTTTTTAAAAAATTAAAAATTGATGTGGTAAGTGAATTGTAAATATCTATAAAATGTGCTCTCATTAAATTTGTTTTAGTGATTTCAACTAACTCAGAACTCATTTTCGACTCAGCCACTTGTGTGCAGTGTATAGAACTACTAGGAACTATTGCAATCAGTTCTTTAATAATAACGACAGTTTTCACTGTACTTAACCGAATATTTGATTGTCAGGCGCGAAAAATCGTAAACGTACATAACCTTACTAGTAATAACCGCTTGTTCAACAGATCGCTAGAAGGGTTACTCATTTTATAACACGGTCACTGCATATGTGACGTCATAAATTTTCCCCTCGATAACCGGTGTATAGTAGGATTTCGTCAAAATGTTGCGGTAATAGTAACCGTTGTCGAAAGTCTGCAACGGTAAGTCGCGAAAATATGCTTTATGTGTTGTAACACAATGATACCGGTATGTCGCGAAAAATCGCCTTAACTGTCGAGCAACCATTAACTGTCACGGTTAACAATTTGGTTGATGCGGTGACGTAACGGTTCGCTATCTGAAGCCGGATTCAGACGACTGGTGTACTTGGCCAATATTTGTCAATGGCGTATACTTGCCATGCCGTGTGAGTGGTTTACTTGTACAATTATTTGCCACTGGTGAGTACTGGTCAATTTCCCATCGTCTGTCGGTAAAAATGGCACAAGTCAAAGAGATCACAATTATTGGTCGAATTGACAAGTTCATATTTGTGGTTGCGCTCACACGAGTCGTTAATATAATTGTGTATTGCTTTGCAACTACTATTCATTCTGTATTGATAAGCGGATAGAAGTGTTTATTAATAATTATAAAAAAATTAAATGGAGTGGTCAAATGAAGTGGTATTTGAATTTCTTGATTTTTTTTACTTTTAAATAATATCCACAAATTACTACTAAAAAAGCTGCACAAGGGACAACATTTTCAGAATGACCGCTATCCATGATGACCAGCACTCTTCTATCTATTCCGCCAACATTGTATAAATTCACTGGCGCATTTAAAAAAAATTGTACACGTCGTGTGAGCGCCTTTGGGTAAAATGGCCTTTTTGGGCTGGTACATTTGCCAAGTATACCAATATTGGTATATTGGCCAAGTACACCAGTCGTCTGAGCCGTCGTTAGTATTCAATTCACTGTGTAACATGTGTAACATTGTTGGAATCAGAAAAAAAATCTTTATTTAAAAATGTAAAAATTTAATATAGCGCCTATAAAAAAAAAAGTTGACAATCGTATCTCTACAATCTTGACAGCTTGAGCAAATGTAATGACAGATTCAGATTCCCGGTAAAAAAGTGCCTTAATAATGTAACGAGTGATTTTTTAAATTTTTTATCAACTCTTGCCATGAAATCTGAACGGCATGTCTTAGCTTAAGTGAAAAGTACATTATTGCACTCCTTTATGATGTTTTACGGTAAAGCTTACGACATGCCGTCCAAATTCCATGGCAAGAGTTGATAAAAAATTAAAAAAATCGCGCAGTATAATGCCTGTTTTAGACGGTCACATTTCTTATACGGTGTATTTTTTTTAAAATGCCATAAAGGTTGGCCATGAAAATTAAAACTCATGTCGTAGCTTGGCATCTAACACATGCCAAAACTGACAATTTAAAATACATGAATGGAGCTAAGACATGAATTTTCTTTTCCACAGCCACCCCTTATGACATTTTTAAAAAAACACATAGTACAAATTTATTACTAACAAGGGAAGTATCCGAACCCGAAAATTCAAAAAAATTTGAAACTTTGTGGCTTAGTAGTTCACCCTAGGGTAAGCACGGAGCCATTTTTTTTATCGGCCCAAAATCGCTTTAAGTGGGGAAAAGCACCCTTCGAAATTTCTGCGATTTTCGGTTTTCTGCGAATAACTCGGTAACCAGCAGAGATAAAAATTAAAATTATATGGCAAAATATTTGTCTTTCAATGCTCTATCACATATGTAAAAATTGCCACCCCTTATAATTTGAAAATCAAAACTTACCCCCTACCACCCCAATATGAAAAGTCAAAAAAATAATTCATTGCTCTGGGTGAGTAGTCCACTTCGGGTGGAGTGCAGCTAAATTTTTTTAACACTCGCAAAAAATTTTTAGGGGTGAAAACACGTTTCATACGTTTTATGATTTTGAGTACTTGGCTAGCTTAATACTTAATATTGCATTCAAAGTATTAATTTAGAAGTGATTTGTGAAAGTCATATTTAAATATTAACATCGATTACAGTTCAGAATTCTAGGCATATCTTTATCACATTACTATTCTAACGCATGTATAGGTACATACAGAGTTAGTTTTATTAATATTAACCCCCCTTTATTATTTTAATTGTTAACCAATTCAAAAAATGTAAAAATTGCTCTTATATGGATTTTTATGTAGATTTCACTTTTTCTGTCAGTTATGCGGTAGCGTTTTATATATACCGGGTGGACAAAAGATTAATTTTTTTAAACGGAACACCGTGTATATTGTTACAAATTTTTAAGCTTTGAGTCATCCTGATAACAAACGTATATAAATATCGTGTAATTGGTTTGCTAGTTTTTGTGTTATTCGTCAATTGATTGTCGTTTCTTAAATACTCCAGATTACCTAGAAGTATTATTTTAAGAGATAGAAAAACTTTAAAACTTTAAATACAATAGTTGTGGGATTTTGTATGTAATATCTTTTAGAGGTCTCAAAAAAAACAAAAGCGCATCGCAAAGTGCAGAAAAAATTATAAATTTTGTTTTTTTAAATACCCTATACATTGGTCAATACAATGAAATATCATTGTTTGCTAATTTCAAAAATATATAATATTTTAATAATAACAATAAACTTTATTCTCGTATTTAAAGACACAAAAACAAGAAAAAAACAATACATAATTTTGATTTAGCAAAACAATAATTTAAATTCAGAATCATAAGATTGATAGTTGGATGAGCGGTTTGTGAGATATTTGATTCTAAAATATCAATAAATTAATATTTAAAAAATCAGGGCCTGGAAAAATGTTTTTATTGTTAATTCATATCGTTCCAAATATTCAAATTTACGTTGTCATTTGCTAACTAAATTAGCGATTTAGAAGTTTTTAAACATTTTTCCCTAAATGTTTATATGTTAATATCTATACATATTGATTTTTTAAAATCAAATGTATCACAAACAGTTGATCCAAATATCAACATATTATATGTTTTTCAAATCAGCAAACAATGATATTTCATTATATCGAACAATATATAGGTGTTCCATTTAAAAAAACAAAAATTTAATTTTTTCTCCACTTTCTGATGCGCTTTTGTTTTTTGTGAGAGCTCTAAAAAATATTAGATACAAAATCCTACAACTATTGTATTTAAAGGTTTTCTCTATCTCTTAAAATAATACTTCTAGGTAAGCTGAAAAGTATTTAAAAAACCACAATCAGGTTTTCAATAAATTGATGAATAACTCAAAAATTGGTAACCCAATTACACGATGTTTACATATGTTTGTTATCAAGGATTAAAAATTTGTAAAAATATACAGGGTGTACCGTTTAAAAAAAATATTTTTTTGTCCACCCGGTATATACAAAACGCTACCGCAAAAGTGATAGAAAAAGTGAAATCTACATAAAAAATCATATAAGAGCAATTTTTAAATTTTTTGAATCGGTTAACAATTAAAATAAAAAAGGAGGGGTTAACATTAATAAAACTAACCCTGTATGTACATACCTATACGTGCATTAGAATAATAATGTGATAAAGATATACCTAGATTTCTGAACAGTAATCGATGTTAATATTTAAATATGACTTCCACAAATCACTTCTAAATTAATACTTTGACATGCAATATTAATATTTAAGCGCTCCAGTAATAAGATCGCCAAGTACTCAAAACCATAGAACATATGAGACGTGTTTTCACCCCCTAAAAATTTTTTCTGAGTGTTAAAAAAATTTAGCTGCACTCCACCCGAAGTGGACTACTCACCCAGAGCAATGAATTATTTTTTTGACTTCTCATATTGGGGTGGTAGGGGGTAAGTTTTGATTTTCAAATTATAAGGGGTGGCAATTTTTACATATGTGATAGAGCATTGAAAGACAAATATTTTGCCATATAATTTTAATTTTTATCTCTGCTGGTTACCGAGTTATTCGCAGAAAACCGAAAATCGCAGAAATTTCGAAGGGTGCTTTTCCCCACTTAAAGCGATTTTGGGCCGATAAAAAAAATGGCTCCGTGCTTACCCTAGGGTGAACTACTAACCCACAAAGTTTCAAATTTTTTTGAATTTTCGGGTTCGGATACTTCCCTTGTAAGTGAGAGAGATAAGCTACCACAGTGAATGTTGAATTGGCACTTCTCACTCACTTCGTAACAAATTTGTTACAAGAAATGTGACCATCTAAAACGGACTTAAGTTATAAATGTCTAACTTAGTGCGTTTTCGAATTAAAAAATAAAAACAAAAATAAGAAATTTTTGTTTTCTCTCAATAGGTCTGTTCGATAGCTCTGCACTTTCTACATTTTTAACACCTTGACTCTATTTTTCTCACTCCTACTCGCATTAATTATATACATCTCACTCTCTCAGGAGCGGTTGGTGTAAAAAGTATAGAAAAGTGCAGAGCTATCGAACAGATCTAATATCTTTCGAACGAAAAGATACAAGTTAAATTGCTTTCCAGATGATTCATTAGGGGCATTCAACAAACAAATCGATTGATTACAATCAGATGAAAACACTGAACGGTGGCGTGACCGATATAACCCTACTTTCTATAATATTTAGTATTTAATTATTCAACAATAGCAGTATTACAATATTAGCAGTGCGGATAAGTTATATCTCAAACAAATCCCTGAAATAAACAATACACTGTTATAAACAACTCGCACATATGATACAAACCGCAACGCTAAATTTAGGCTGCGTTTAGTTCATGGGCGACGTTGTCGATTTCGTTTACGAGCACTTACACATAACAAGCAATAATTATGGTCCCTTGAGCCCTCGTTATATCCGAGTTATACTGTATTAAGTATAGTATTCAACTCCGTATTAATCATAGCAACAACCCACACTAGTTACTGGGATCATGATCATACAACGCGATTTTGAAACGTGATTTCTCTCTTTATTTTTCTGGGAAATTGTTTAAATTTTCATCGGACAAGAACCAGCTTTAATTCAGTTTAAATTAACGTTCGCTATAGAAAAAAATAGAATGTTACACACGACGGTAATAGTATATTACCATTGTTTATGTATTATATATATATAAGCAATGATATTACGTAACAACTGTAGAAAAGTGAAGTTTTACTAAATGAGTTTGGCTTGTTTAAGTACGAGCGAGCGTAGCGAGCCAGTAACTTTAAAAGCAATACGAGTTTAGAGAACACTTTTCTAACGAGTTACGTATACTATTTTTTCGCATTTCATGCGAAAATGGATTTTACTAATGTTTAATATAAGTGACATTAATAACTGTCACAATTGATGGACGAAAAATAATAGTAGTTAGTACGTTGCTAGACGGTAATGGTTGCTATGTTGTAAAGTAACCCATTACTGTACGATTTTGAGGATGTTCATATGATACGTTACTGTATGAAATGCGAAAAAGTTAACGGCTCATGAAAATTAATTAAACGTTTTCACTCATCGATAAATAATAATTTTACCGTCTTGTATAACAAATAACTATAATTGAACGTGTCTTTGGTTGACTGAACAGTTTATTTTTCTGAGTGTATATGGTTAATAGTATATTGTAGACCGAGGCGGTAAAGTGTTTGTTTTCCAGGTCGAGAGAAGATATGGACAGGCGAGGCGAGCAGCCGAGCCTGGTCACTTCTCGAGACCTCGAAAATTGCTTTACCGTCATGGTTTACACATTATTTTTTTTCCTACACAATTGTAATTAATTTTGTTAATATCACACAAACGTTCTTTTTCTCGAAGTAAAAATATTAAAATTGAGTTACTATTAAAATTATTATAGATGTTTTAAAACACAGTAATACGTATAGTAGCGTGGCCAAGCGGTCAAGACGATGGTTTAATACATCAGTCTCTTTGGAAGCATGGGTTCGAATTCCACCGCTGCCGAGTTTTTTTTTTCTTGATAATTTTAATCCTTTTTAAAACCAAATACCAGTGGAATTAAATAAAAAAAACTTACACGTTTGTTAATTTTTTGATGTCGATGAGAATGCATTCCAGAAATTATTGTCGCCCCACCTAGTGGTAAAGCCTCGTAAATTATTTTCTCGGCTAGGCATTTATGTTCATTTTGCCGGGCTAGCCGTGGAAACGTTTGCTTTCTCCTCTCTGATGAGCCGGTAAAATTGAATTTTCTACTAGTGTAGGAAAAAATAGTATATTGTAGACCGAGGCGGTAAAGTGCTTGTTTTCCAGGTCGAGAGAAGATATGGACAGGCGAGGCGAGAAGCCGAGCCTGGACACACTTCTCGAGACCTCGAAAATTGCTTTACCGCCATGGTTTACATATTATTTTTTTTCCTACACAACATTATAATTAATTTTGTTTTGTTATTACACAAACGTTCTTTTTCTCGAAGTAAAAATATTAAAATTGAGTTACTACTAAAATTATTATAGATGTTTTAAAACACAGTGTTACGTGTATTAGCATGGCCGAGTGGTCAAGCCGGTGGTTTAATAAACCAGTCTCTTCGGAGGCATGGGTTCGAATCTCACCGCTGCCGAGTTTTTTCTTTTTCTTGATAATTTTAATCCTTTTTAAAACCAAGTACCAGTGGAATTAAATAAAAAAAAAGTTAGTTTGTTAATTTTTTGATGTCGATGAGAGCGCATTCCTGAAATTATTGTGGCGCCACCTAGTGGTAAAGCCTCGTAAATTATTTTCTCGGCTAGGCATTTATGTTCATTTTGCCGGGCTAGCCGTGAAAACGTTCGCTTTCTCCTCTCTGATGAGCTGGTAAAATTGAATTTTCTACTAGTGTAGGAAAAAAAATAAATTTCTCTAAAAAGATATCCAAACCAAAACATCTACTTTTTCACTAGTATCAAGTTATTGGAAATATTGAGTATTTGAGGAAATATGAGGTATTTCTCTATTATTCAAGCACAAAATATTTTTTTTTATAACCAGCTTGTAAAGTCTCAAAATTATTTAAACAAGTGTTTCTACTAGATATCTTTTGTTTTTCTCAGCACACTTTTACTATAAACAGTATCTTGATGTATTTATTTATGTAATAGAATAGAATAGAATGTAATAGAAATGATTCAATAATAAACCACTGTTAAAATATGTGAAGATATTAAAGAAATCTTAAAATAATAAAAGTCGTATTTCAGGAGTACCGTCCCTTGCTGGGACATATGTGACCCTTTAGGAGCGAAAGGGTTAATAAATTAATACCTTTTTTTAGGTACATTCCTAAAGACTGTAGTATGACATCTGAGACATTCCATTATAAAAGAGGAGCTAACCAGCAGTTTTGTCAGATGACGCATGTTTTTGATCCATCTCTCTATTCGGAGGATGAATTATTATTTGATATTGACAGAAAAACTATTCCAATTGCCATACATTGTGTGGCTGATAAAGGACCTGAGGGTAAGAATTGAATCGATCCAAAGCTAGAATATAACCTTATTTGCAGATATGCGACAGTCTCACACTACCATAGCAGTTGTTGAGAAAGGAACGGATGGTACACATATATTGAAGGCATTAAAACAAAAGCTGTTTGTCGATGGTTTATGCTATTTATTACAGGAAATATATGGAATTGAAAACAAAAATAATGATAAGGTAAGATCGCAGTTGTTTTGATCAGCGAGGTTGTAAAGTTTGTTTCTCGGCAGCAATCAGGGGATGATGACACTGAAGATAACGGTTCTGAATGTGTGGTGTGTATGAGTGAAGTGCGGGACACTTTAATTTTGCCATGTCGTCATTTATGTCTTTGCAATTCTTGTGCCAACACGCTCAGATATCAGGCAAACAACTGTCCCATTTGCAGAGCACCATTCAGGGCTTTATTGCAGATTCGTGCACTTCAAAAATCTGCCAATGCAATTTTGCCCCCAGTGAGTCTTCCTGATGTAAGTGTGAAGGTTCCATTGTATCTGTTGTTGTAATCTGTTGATATTACAGGGAAGCTGTGATAATATTCCACCTGGATATGAAGCCGTGTCTCTCATTGAAGCACTAAATGGCCCTTGTCTGCCAAGACAGCCACCGTCTGCCATGCCTGATTTGGTTGAAACACCTGACAATGAACCAGCTATGCAAGCAGCTCAGATTCTCAACAGACATTCCACAGAACACACTCCAATTAAAAATTCTAAAGACAAAGATCGTAATAATTCTGAGGTAAGTTGATTACGATGGTAATAGTAATGATTTAGAAAAAAAAATTGAAGACTGTTTTATTATTTCAGTTTGGAATGTCAGTGTTGACTCGAGAAGAAGACAAAGAAACTCCAAAGCGCCCTCTACTATCTACACCGGTAGAACCTGCTTCTCCTAGGAATAAGCATACACGCAATCGAGATGCATCAAGACAGGTGTCAGAAAAAAGTGATGAAGTAAGAAGTCTCTTGCACATTTACCACATATCAGAACTTTTATTTTTATTGTTCATGTAGATTGCTGATGAAGACAGTGAAGCTGAAAAAATGTCCCCATTATTACAAAATACGAAACAGTTGAATCGTGGAAATAGTTTAGCCCTGAATATGGTTGATGTCGTTGAACCTATTGATGACGCTGATATTGAACATGACGAGATTAGAAAAACAACTCAGCCAGAAAAAAATCGTAATTATAGTAAGTCATATGTTACGCTCTTGTTTCTAATAACTTGACATTTTTGAAACATCATAAGCATGTAGAATAATATTCATAGATATTCTGTATAGCCCGTGAAGAAAGAGGTGACGAATCTGACTATTATACTCCCGAAGAAGCGGCGCCCTCACAGCCAAGTCCACTCTATGAAAATGCGGCACCTCCTAGTTCAGTAGAAAGCACCCCTCAGCGATTACCGGGCACTCCGCTGTCTCATGCAAGTGCACGTAGCAGCGGGGATAGTTATACAAGTGGTTCAAGTACACGCCATCTTTTGGCTGTAGCTAATGTTAATTCACCTTCTGAAAGAGTTGTACATATCTGAGATATAAAGAAATCTTTCACACTGTAAAAAAAATTACATGTAGCAGTTAGCTACATTTTAAGGAATATCAGAGTAATGAGTTTGTTTCGTAATGTCACAGACAACATTAAAGCAGACCCGCCTGCCCAGCGCCAGAATTACATTAAAATTTAAAAGTTTACCAAGAGTTCGTTGTAATTCGGAAATCAATTCGTTTATAGCGAATTGAATATTTTAAACTGTTTTCCTAATATTTGGTGGAATGAAAATAGCACATACCTCTACCTTGACATTGTTTCATTGCAATTAACATACATTCAAAGAAAATTGCTAAGGACAATGCTTTCTTTCATTTATTTGCAGTTTACATGTACATTTAGTGATGGGAATTGACACACCAGTTTCGTGAATAAACTCGGATCCGTGACATCTGAAGCGTTATGACTAGACTGCGGAAGTTTAGGCAATAAAAAATTCAATTTTAGGCGCCTAAAAAAGGCTCATATATCTGCAAAATAGGCACAAATAAAGTATAAATAGTCTCCAAAATATTTATACAATAGAATTGATTACAATAAAAAAATCAAGTAAATTATAAACATATTTTATTAATTTGAATTTTTAATATGCGTACATACAGTATGAGCATAAATGATTGAGGACAAGTTGAATTTCCCGCATCTCTATCTAGTAATTTTTACTCTTTGTGTGTGGCCGTCCTGAAAAATTAATTTTTGTTCAGTGTCGCCTGTGTAAATTTTGCAGCCGGCTTCAAGAATTCATAAGACAAAATGGGGCGCGTTTGCCTAATGTACCTGTCAGTAGTTATTGCCGCTTCTTGTATTTAAAATAAACAAATTACTTGCCTAATTTTTTTGTAACCTATGCATTTGACCAACTTAAGAAAAATATTGAAAGGCGGGAAATTCAACTTGTCCTCAAACATTTATGCTCATACTGTACGTATAATACTAGTAGAACGTTAAATTTAATGTTTCTTATTTATTGGTAATTTGATTCACAATAAATAACTAAAATAATTTCTAAATTCTTAATTTCTGGGGTGAAAGAAGAAGCATTTGGTTTTAATATATATATTTTTTTATTAAAGCCGACTGATTAAATAAAAATCAAATGACCCACGCGACGGCGACGCGCCCATCCAGTTCGGCTTACATCAAAGAAAATATTTGTAGAAAGAAATGTACCAATATCCGCTAGTTGTTTCCGCATTTTCAACAAAAAACCCACAATTCTCTTCAGGTGGGTATCCACAGAGTATGTATGTAGGTACAAAGTTCTAAAAAATTGTCGCAGTCATAATATTTTTATACTCCAATTACGGTTAGATTCTGCCGTTAATCATTTTTATTCTAATTTTCTGCAACTTCAAAATTTATCCTGAGAATTTTTAGTAAAAGAGGCACATTATAGGCATTTTTATCTGAAATAGGCATTTACGCATGAATAGGCATTATAAAACTTTACTTCACAAAATCTTTTAAGCGGACACTAAATCGCGCACTATACACTTTACGTTTCACCGTCGTTCGACAGCTTCGAAACGTAAAGTTTATAGTGCGCGATTTAGTGTCCGCTTAAAAGATTTTGTGAAACAAATTTCATCGGACAAGAACCAACTGTAAATATAAAACTTTACCATTTGAACAGTAACTACGTGAAACATATTTATAACTAGGTCCTATCAAAGTAGTGTCTAACAAATAGAAAAGGCAAATGCCTAAACTTCCGCAGTCTGGTTATGACTAAGTACTCTACATTTAGCTCACTTTTTTATGCGTGGAGACGGCATATCTTTTCCCCGACCTTTGATGCAATAGTGCAGCGACGAGCAGGAGAGGGGAAATGATCCCCCACTAAGCTAAGCAATAGGTGACCAGAGTATCGGTAGGGTAGTCGGCGGAGTCGACTTCGTTCCATAAAATACGAAATTGTAGACAGCCTAATCGTTTTGATGCTGTTCATATCGAATTAAGCCGAAAATTATTATAAATATTGTTTAAAGAAGGCTTATTTTTCAATTTTAAATGGTCTCGAACTTGTACGACGCTGTTAAACGCTAATAAACCAACATGAACTAACTCGCTCGGCGCTCTCTGCTTTTGATTTCGTTGATACGATTGAGTCAGTTACATATGCCGGCACTTGTTTGTCTGAAACATCGGGATCGCCGCAAATAATTGAGGGTGGGGGTCGAGCTTTCGGGGAGCTCTTGCCCGTCGCTGCAATAGCGCATTGCTCGACTCTAAGCACTTGCAGCAGCGTCGAACTCGCCCACTGCTATCTATGCGTCATATACATGTTACGACCCTACTCTTTATTCTATGGTCACATCTGTGTTAACGTCTAACGGCATTCTAACGGACAAGAACACAACAATTAATGCGAGAAAAGTTATAGGCGCCATGCACATCTCTGCGTTCAGCGCCGCCTGGCGTGGTGAGTTGTGAATTAGTGAAATGAAAATATTTCTTGAGACTCATTGCATGGGAATAATATCACTCTTATGACAATTTACGATTGTAGTACATAATACTTGAGCTTCCTAGTATTGAAATACATTACAATATTCAAGTTCTAATGTACACTAATAATTTGAAACAACTCGTATTTTCATCATGGCCAGCTACATTAACATTCACTGACGTGTATGTATGGCCGTTTCAATTCGATTTTTAAAAATTTTGACGGTACTCCACTCAGCGCCTCTTGTGAGTTTTTAAGTAATTGCAGTTGTCATTAAGTTACTGTCAGTAGTTTTGTAGTATCTTTAATAGGGAGCGCTGAGGGGAGTACTCCACTAAGGTACTAAATCAACATACTTCGTATAGAGGTAACGCATTTAGTGATCTTTTATATCTACCCTTGTCGCACATTCCTCTCATCTAGGGATAAAAAACAGTTGGAAATATTATTTTAAGTGACGTTTGTCAAAGTTACTGTCAGTGGTTAAGAAAATTGAGTTAAGTATCGCATCCCAAACTTTTATCGCATGACATTTAATGATTCCGCCTTTTTCGTAAAAGAAAAATTCTGCAATTCTGACCGGCAGAAAGTTGGACACATGGTAAAATTTTTTATTATTGATTTCTCAGAAAATTTTATTCTTTATGAAAGCTCCTGCATCTTCGCAAACTCAAAATACACTTATCAAAATTTGAATACCTCTTGTCATATACCGAGGAGATCAAAATATTTGAAATCGACATAAGAGTAAAGTACCTTTATTTTTCAAAATACGCGGAAATATTATTTGTAAAAGTTATTCACAATTACTATGAGATCTCAAATATGAAATCATGGTCGCCTACGATGAAAAAAGAAATTTTACATATTTTTCAATTTTTCTCGTACCAACGTATGTATCGTGGAACTTTAAATGTGTAGAGCTGAACGTTTCTTCAAGTGTGATATAAATATACTCTGAGATTTCTCTTTTGGTCATATACCAACTAGAAATTATGATAAATAAAATTCACATCATAAAAATTTCACTTTTTTGTGTCAAAAAAAATTTTTTTTCGTCCTACACAGCTATGTTTTCATATTTAAGATCACAGAACAATTCTTAGTAACTATTGCAAATAATATTTTCGCGTACCTTGAAAAATAAAGGTACTTTACTTTAAAATATTTTGATTTCCTGGATGGACACTTTTTATTATTAATTTTTCAGAAAAATTTATTCTTTGTGCAACTTCCTGCATCTCCCCAAACTCAAAAAGCACTTATCAAAATTTGAATACCTCTAGTTATATACCGAGGAGATCAAAATATTTGAGATCGACGTATGAATAAAGTACCTTTATTTTTCAAAGTACGCGATAATATTATTTAGAAAAGTTATTCAGAATTATTCTGATATTTCAAATATGAAATTATGGCTGCCTATGATGAAAAAAAAAAAAATTTTGGAGACAAAAAAGTAAAATTTTTATGCTGCCAATGTTATTGATCATAATTTCTAGTTAGTAGATGAGCGAAAAACAAATCCCAAAATATATTCATGTCACACTTGAAGGAACGTCCAGTTTTACACATTCAAAGTTCTATGACACACACGTTGATACGCGAAAAATTGAAAAATATGTAAAATTTCTTTTTCCATCGTAGGGGGCCATGATTTCATAATAATTCTAAATAACTTTTTCAAATAATATTTCCGCGCACTTTGAAAAATAAAGATACTTTACTCTTATATCGATTTCAAATATTTTGATCTTTTTGATTTTGATTTTACAGCAAAATTCCATAGGTACTCTTCAAGATGAACTGTCAGTGCAGTTTGAGAATTTTTCATTTGGTCAGATTCAAAATATTTTCAAAAGATTGGGTAACCAAATTAAAGTTATATCAAACTATCGGCACAGTTTTGATCAGTGAATAGTAAAATAAAGTAAAGCAATTTACAAAATTTAACAGAATAAAGCCAGGTTACTTTGATGTATTCCAGTCATTTATATTAACATTCACTAATCAAGGTCGTGCTGATAATTTGATATAAATTGAATTTGGTTACTGAATGTTTTTAAAATATTTTAAACTGAGCGAATTAAACTCTCAAACTGCACAGACAGATTCATCTTCAAGAGAATTAAAAAAAAAAAATGAAAATGGAATTTTGCTGTAAAATAATTAGGGAAGCCAATATTTGAACACCTCTAAATTAACATGGGATTTCCTATGTTGCGTTCATCAGAGCAGCACCCTGTGTACAGTCGCAATCATAATTCATGAAGCTTACAGAAAACTTACAGAACATTTCCTTCAAAGCTATGAACGTCTAATGCATCTAAATCTTACATGGCCTATTCATTTGAAAATGATTTTTTAAAATTATTTCTTCATTTTGTAAGCAAATTTAAGAGATAGAAAGTCTCTATCGAATTACAAAAATTACTGCATTGCTATTTAAAAAAAAATGGTCATGCAAATATTTTGATAACTAGCAACGCAATTGTGCTCTTTATTAAAAATTCAGAATCAACATGAAAGTCAGATAATTCTTGCTAATTTAACCTAATTTCTATTCGCGGCTTTGAACGAAAGAGTCGCCGCAGGCGGAATTATGCGAAAACTGAAAACTGGTCATGAAAATATACGGCTTATAATCCACCCATTTAACCTTCCACAAGTAGTTCGATAAACTCTATCAGAAAGTCCCGATTTGTCTAATGCCATTCATAATTGCACCACCACTAATTGCACTGAGGAAATAAGTCTTAACAGAAATGTCGTCCAACACTAAAACACCATTGCAAAAAACATTGAACGGTCGGATTATTGAGTCCACACACTTCGTTCTTACCCGAACGGATATAACGAAAACCGACGAAAATCAGGCCGTACCTGATATTGTCGCGTTAAAGAAAATTACGAATAAAATAAAATTGTTTTTTAATTTAAATTTAATTAATCTAAGTCCTTAAAACTCACGAATTTCTTCAAACTTTAAATTTAATTAATCTAAACTTACTTCTTAATCACAAGTACCGCTTATGTTTAAATTAAATCGAAATAGTTGTCGTTATATTGGTTAAACTTAAGAGGGTCTGGCCCTCGTGGCCAGCCCTTAACTCGCATAGCTTTTTCCACTTTCTTCACACTTCTAACTCACTATCACTATCCACGTTACCGATCTTAAATTCTTGATACTTAATTAATTACTATCCCTACTGGTTGGTCTCTCCTACCATTTTATACTTACATCTCCAATTCTACGTCACAATGGGTTCTTTTGTCCTCAATCAATGCGTCCTTTATATTTTGCAACACCGACAATCGTTTGCACTTATTTTTATAATGGGCATGTTTAATATCATAGAGTATTGATACAACTCGATTAAATCTAGTGACACATCTTTGTTCCAGCAAAATTTTCCCGTGCTGAAATACCTAACTTCTCACCAATAATAAATTCTACAGCATTTACCAGAGGAACAAAACATTTATTTTTAAAAGTTGGTACGAGTAAAGTTACTAGAATTGCATGTTTAAATTGCACTGAATTAGAACATGTCTTAAATACGTGCAATTTATCGCATGTGTGAAATTGCATATATTATTGCACAGTGTGAACACAAAATTGCGTGCAATTCGTCCGCAAGCAAGGAATCGCTGCGAGAAATTGCATCAGTGTGAACCCCGCTTTAAGGTCCATTTGAGAGAAACTCGCGAGAGTTACTCTCGATAGGTACTCTCAAGTGTTTGTCCATTTGAGAGTATTTGACCATCGGAGAGCTTGCTATCAGACTATCAGGGAGCTTACTATCAGACAGTTCTCTCAGAACTGTGTCCACTCTTGATGTTTAATTTTGCGTCCATGCTTTTGGCAATGAGTGCGAAAATATGGATGTGAAAAAATGTGTTGCAATTGAGGGGTTACAACTCGAATAAAATAAATATTTGTCCATAATTTTAATTTTTTATTTTAAGAAAAATAATATCTGGATTTTTTTAGAAAATTAATGATTTTCGAACAAGTAAAAACCTTTATGAAGAATAACATTTTTCTCTAAAGTTTTTCTTCTTTTCTTCTTTTTCAGTCCATCTGTATATTTTTAAATTCATATTTACCATAGAAATGTTTTAATAACAGTACTGGTTTTCATTCTAATAATTTGATAAAATTAAATAAAAATAAAGTATAGATAAATATGTACATATATGAAATAATTAATTAAAGGGATATGTTAGTGTATTAATAATAATTAAATTAAAGTGAGATAAACACTAACACAAATATTTAAGGCAGAAAAATTTTTCCGTCCCAATCGAGTATCGAATTCGAGTCTTTTGGATTCATGCCAAACGCTCTTAACTATTGAGCTAAAGCGACACCAAGCTCGAGAAACGTCTAATAGAAATTAGAACAAGTTGTTGAAATGATATCATCTATCATCATCATAAAAATTGGAACAAGTTGTTGAAACGATATCATCTCACGTCTATTAGACGTCTCTCGAGCTCGGTGTCGCTTTAGCTCAATGGTTAAGAGCGTTTGGCATGAATCCAAAAGACTCGAGTTCGATTCTCGATTGCGGCAAAGCGGCCAAAAAAGCGGGAAAGGCACAGAAGAACAGCCCAAAGATTAATCGATTTAAATTGGGAATACGATTTCTTTATTCAGCAGACTCCAATAAAACGTTGACGTTATAAATTATGTAAATTTCGTTGTATTTCCTCTGCAGTACAATTAAATTTTACCGATATCTCTTTCAATACTTTATCCTTCTTTTCCCTATTTCGATACTCTTTACATTTGGAATTCCAGAGTTTTCTTCATACATAACAATCAATTCTATTGTTTCATCTTTTGACCACTTTTTTTTACGTGCCATTTCTACATGCACTCTCAGCAACACTCTCAAAACTTCGAAACCGGTTCGTATTCTGCGAGTTACTATCCAAACAAGCAATTAATAGCGTGTCCACTTGAGAGCAAGTCTCAACGTGCTCACTCTCGACAGCTGGCAGGCACTCTCCGAGATGTGTCCACTAGGGATATATGCTCTCGAGAGCTGCTCTCGACAGTAATTCTCTCAAATGGACGCGTACCTTTAGAGATGAGCTCTGGTGTTGCATCATCAGACTTATGAATCATAACTCCGTCCTTTTTTCTCATTCCATTAACAAAGAAATAATATTGAAATAATTGTCGGTTCTAACTTCGGCAATTGATTACGCAGAGCTCAAGTTCCGTAATTTTCATGTTATACAGTGTCAGTCAAAAAGTTCGCACTAAATGGGAATCTTTTTTTGAAAAAGTCCTTGTGCCAATAAATAATTTGTGCATGTTCAATAACTAAATACCGATTGATTTTTTAAATTTTTTATCACTCTTGCCGTGAAATAAAATATGGTCGGCATGTCGCAGCTTTACTGTAAAACAACCTCATGAAGTGCAACGACTTGTTTTTCAGTTAAGCTAAAGGTCATTTTACATTACCCTATTTCTTGAACAAGATTTGGTTCAATTTATCCAATAATATTTAAAATAAGAATTTTTTGTGCTGCAGATACGGTTTGGAAATAGAACACATTCTATTTAGGCCCGGTTTTTCAATATCAAGTTAAGCTGTAACTTTCGGTTTATTTCCATGGCGACAATTGTGTTCTTATGGGAGTAAATTGAAGGTTAAAGTTAACATACGATTGAAAAACCGGGCCTTAATCAGATAATTTTTGATTCAATTTAAATTTCGCTGCACTTTACTGCATAATTTAAATTAGTCCAAAAATTTAACCAAATCTTGTATGTACAAGAAATAGAGTAGTCTAAAACGGTCTTAAGACATGCCATCCAAATTTCATGGCGATAGTTGTTAAAATTTTTTTTAAATCACCTGGTATAAGCTACACAGATCTGATAAGTTATACAAAATCGAAAGAAAATTACATTTTCTGTCGACAGATGGCGCAGAAAAAAGTCACTGGTTGCATTTAACCCTTTCTATATCCCATCGACGTCTACATACGGTAAACGAGAAAATGTCATCAGGCTGATTGCCGTATACAGGGTGTCCACGGTCTTCTCTAGCGCCTATAGTACATAAGATAGAAAAAAAATTCAAACGAGCTAAGATATAACTCAGTCAGCTCTACTTCATAAAATTATTTTTGGCTATACAGAGTGTTCAGTAACTGAGACCATATCAAAGTTATATTTTTTTAAATGGAACACCCAGTATATTTTTACATATTTCGAATTGTACGTATAACGAATAGGTAATAACCAAAAATTTAGGAACTTTTACTTAAGAGTTTGTAAGGTATTGATGTTTATGTGTAAAAAATTGCTATAATATGAGTGCTTATATCTTTGTTATTTATTTACATTTCGTCTTGAATTTTTGTAAGTACTCACACTACAATATCTTTTCTACAGAAATTTCCAAACAGCTTCGGTCTATCAGTTATTATGTGTACAGAGTGTTGAGTTTTACAAAAGATGATTTTTCTCAAAATTTTCAAATGGAACACCCAGTATATCTAGACTCTCGTGAAACACTGTTTTAATAAGCTTTCATAAAATGCCAAATGTATTTGTCTAAACTGAAGAAGTCGTGAGACAAAAATTAATAATTTTTCTTTCTTTCAATATTGACGTTATTTAGCCTTTCTGTCCGTTCTTATGTTTTGATTGGCTGATAAATCAATGAATATGTTTTATTTTTTGTTCAAAGTCATTGAATATGTTGCTGTTAAAACAATTCCTATTTTTCTTTACTTTGAAAATATCTAAATAACGTTATAATAATTATTTAAAAAAATAATATTTAGAATCACGTTGCCGTTTGCTAGAAAATAGGAAAACAGTTACTATAAATTTTTTAATTGACAAAACAATTATTCCATTAGTAGATATCACTACTTTTACAGTTTTGTATTTTTTTATGATAACAAAATACATTTTAATAATGAAGAGTTACGTGACATGACATACCTACTAGGAAAAGGCAACCAAAACTCTCTTTTGGTATCAAGGTTATATTCGCAGCATTATCCTATGAGAAGACACCCGGATCATAGAGTTTTTCAAAGATTGAAAGAAAGATTCTAAACGCCAGGAAATATTAAATACAGTAAAAATGTTATTAAAATAACGTTTTGTAAATATTTTCAAAATAAAAAAAAAATAGGAATTAGTTTAAGAGGAACATATTCAATTATGCATTTTGAACAAAAAATAAAACATATTCATTGATTTATCAGCAAATAAAAACAGAAGAACCGGTCGGAAATGCGTCAATATTGAAAGAAAGAAAAATTATTAATTTTTGTCTCACGACTTCTTCAGTTTAGACAAATACATTTGGCGTTTTATGAAAGCTTATTAAAACAGCGTTTCACGAGAGTCTAGATATACTGTGTGTTCCATTTAAAAATTTTGAGAAAAATTATCTTTTGCAAGACTCAACACTCTGTACACATAATAACAGATAGACCGAAGCAGTTTTGAAATTCCTGTAGAAAAGATATTGTGTTGAGTACCTACAAAAATTCAAGACGAAATGTGAATAAATAACAAAGATATAAGCACTCATATTATAGCAATTTTTTACACATAAACATCAATACCTTACAAACTCTTACAAATTCGTTATGCGTACTTTCGAAATATGTAAAAATATACTGGGTGTTCCATTTAAAAAAATCTAACTTTGAAATGGTTCTCAGTTACTGAACACTCTGTATAGCCAAAAATAATTTTATGAAGTAGAGCTGACTGAGTTACATTTTAGCTCGTTTGAATTTTTTTTCTATCTTATATACTATAGGCGCTAGAGAAGACCGCGGCACTCGGTGGACATCCTGTATATACGTTCAAGGTTAAAAATGTTCCAGACCGTCAGGCGCGACTTTCCATTAATTTTGACGATGTCTTTAAACCCACCGACGTATTTTTACGATAACTTCATTACGCATTGGGTCCCAATGCCGTTTAAATACCTTACGTTTATCGAAATGGCAGTAGACCCAACCGCCGTATTCATATGCCACTGACTATTTATTTGATATTCAGGAATTTTTGGCATAAAACGCAGTTTTTACCTTATTATTTTGGCATTACAATTGCAAATCTACAACTCAAGGCAAGAATAAAAGAAGCGAATCAAGATATACATATGTGTTCGGAGTGCAATGTTGGTCTCTGTATACCGTCTGTCTTATGGAAAACGCACGACATTATAACTCTGTTGTTAATGATCCGATTTCAATAATTCAAAAAGCACATAAGACTAGTTTAAAAATACTACAAAAGGATAGCATTTTAGATTTTTTAAAATATGTCATTTTTGTCAGGCGATAGTCAACTTTTTTTTTTCAAATGGCGGCAGATATTTATTTTTACTCAGTTTGATAGAGATTTATTTTCTGAATTCAATTATTTAAAAGTCGACTTTCGGAAAAGTGAAACTCACCGTGCGGGTACTCAAATTAAATAATTGAATTCAGAAAATAAATCTCTATCAAACTGAGTAAAAAAAAATATCTGCTGGCATTTGAAAAAAAAAGTTGACTATCGCCTGGCAAAAATGTCATATTTAAAAAAATCTAAAATGCTATCCTTTTGTAGTATTTTTAAACTAGTCTTATGTGCTTTTTGAATTATTGAAATCGAATCATTAATAACAGAGTTATAGTGCCGTGCGTTTTTCATAAGACAGACGGTATATCCTTGTTTCGCCATTTATCACACAGTGGATAATTATTAATGTACTTTATTATTAAACTCTTAAAAAGGTTTTAATAAATTTTGTTCTTGTTATTATTAAATTAATAATAATAATAAAAATATATCGTGTATATCCGTCATTTGAGCATCATGGTAGGTAAACATGTCTGGGTCAGGCGGCTTGCAGTAGCGGTTATTGCTTGGGATAGAAAAGGTTAGAAAAATAAAGTTATTCATTGTTGAAAACTATTAACTTCTGTGGAACCTTGTAAGCGATTGTGATCAGTGAAAAGTAAAATTCTCTATCTTTTTTTTTTTTAAATTGAATATCACCAGAATACATTTTAGTCATGACGTATGTGAATACAAAAGATCTAGAATTATTGAAGAAGGTACCAAAGATGTAATAATATACAGGATGTTTCATTTAATATAAGAAATTTAGTGTTGACTTCTGGTAAAACCGGAAGTACGCCAAAACTGTTTTTGTATTCTTTAAATAGGTCGTAATCGATTGTTACCATGTGCAAACTTTCAACGATCTGTAAGGCGTAGTTTCCAATATATTCTAATCACTGTGAATAACCCTGTATAAAGTAAAATATGCATTCATTCAAATAAATATATGCATTAACTGGAGAAGTTGAGCTTGAGAAGGTAAAATATAATATAGGTTGAATTTTTAAATTAGGTGGATATAAGTAAATTCGATCGAAGTCGTGTAGAAGTAGAGGGGGTTCTAGTACAGTCTACATACAGTCTTGTCACTGGCGCTAGTTTCGTGTACAAAATTCTTGGAAACTTGGGGAAGAATGCGCAGTAGTCTCACTGCTTCTATTCGTAGTTTGGTTTACCGGCTTAGTTCGGGCACGTTCGGGCAACTGCAAACACTGCAAGATTTTAAAATTAAATTGTTTGCGCCACGTAAGAATCAACGCACGGAACAATGCGCAGTGGTTGCATTGAAGACACAAAGATCAAAGGTACCGACGACAAGTGAACAGACTGTGTGTAGACTGTGCTAGAACCCCCTCTACTCCTACACGATTTCGTCCGAATTTACTTATATACACCTAGTTTGAAAATTCATCCTGTATATGCCGCTATGTGGCAACATTGTTAATAACTCTTATACGAGGCAGATCTGCTTACAGCCGGAGAGCCTAGCAATATCGAAATCTACAGAATTTTGTCATGTCAGTGACTGAGACTGATTTTGTAGCACGAACGGACACGAATTTTGCATGACAAAATTCTGTAGGTTTCGATGTTGCTAGCTTGTAGACTATTAAGAGTTGTCTGTGAAAATGTACATACAAGTTCCTGTTTGCTTTACTTAAAAGTGATTCAATCTCATGTTGTAATAAGTCTTCATAATTATTTTGTAAACGTGTAAAAAACATCTTTTGTTTCTTGTTTTAAATAATGATAATTCCAGCAGTAAGTTAAATTCATGTTTCACATTTGCTAGATTTAGCGTTTAGGTCACGTGACTTGAGCACACTTGTTTTATATTTAAATCCTGAACCGAATTTTATAGGATTTTTGAATCTCATGGTGAGGTTTCTGTAACAGTTATTTCTTACATTTTATGTATCTAGTACTATTATTTTATACATTGATTATTGTTTTATCATCTCTGTTTGTGGTGATTGTGTTTTTTTATAGATTATTCGTGGAATAAAAATTATGACTCTTCTTTGCTTTGTTTTTTTTTTTATCCATAACATTAACATAACATATTAATCCATAAGATTGACGTAAAGCCGTTTCCATAATAGAAGTAAAGCTGACTTTAATTTAATCACTTTTAAAGATACGAAAATAATAGTATATTGATTTATAAGTTTAGAAAAGTGATAGTTTTCCAGTGAGTGTAAATAATCAAAAGGATCAACTTTACACGAACATGGAAATTCACTTTTCTAACGTGTAGATCATGCTATTTTTTCGTGTAGTTGACGAAAATAACGAAAATAATTATGAGAGTGTCGAAGAATAATAACATCTATCAAGGTATGTCAAGCATTTGTTGACATAGTAACAAAACATCAGTCAATCAATCTTCGACCTATCAAACGTCACCATAATAAATAAAATAAATGCAAAAAAGGGTTGCTAACTGAAATCGTGAAGAAAAGTGTTTCTAACGAGACAAGTCCCACTTTTCTTCACGATTTTTGATTAAACATTGTGTCACTTTTCTGTTAACTACAAGAAAAACGTATTTTTTTAATTTTAAAGTAACTTTAAATTTAAACTCCTTTTATGCAAATGTCCCCACTTGAATGGTATTTTATAATTAGGTGTCTCAGTGATTAATTGAAATAGAAAAATAATATTACATATTACTATTTTATATAGATATAGTACTTAAAAGTAACCCCTAAACAATATAACCCCTCAGGAGTTATTCCCAATCCCATTTTTTCAAATAGCACCCCCATCATTTTTTTTATTCCTTAATAAAAGATTTTAGATTCTGATTACAACAGTATAAGTAATAATAATACTCTTCTTAAATCTATTAAATTTTAATTGAAAAAATGTTCAATATACGGCATGTTTCAGTGTTTCATAACAGGTGGAAAAAAGTCTCATGTAAGAAACTCATGAAAGAATAAGTTTTGGAGTTATCTGAGTGTGAAAATAAATAACTAAAATAATCTATTTACAACATAAAGAAAGCAGTTGATAAAAATGTGAAATCTGTTCGGTTGCAGTAAAAATATTGTATATCTACAACACGTGTGTAAACGTATCTTTTTTTATCTCGTGCAACTATTTGCGCACTCGGCTAATGCCTCGAGTGCGAACATTTTCGCACTCGATTAAAAAGACCTACTTTACACACTAGTTGCATAAATAACTATTTCTGGTTATCTAATTTGAAGTTAACTCTAATTTTAAGATAACTCCGAAACTAAGCAACATTTGAAACTTTTTATTCTATCATTTTTACTTAACATGAGATTACGTACATGAGATTTCATTTTCTTTTCACTTGTATATTAGAGGCATAGGTATCGTAAAACTGGGTTACTTTTATCAAAATTACTGTTCTGTTTTCCTTCTACATTATGTATTAGAAGATCTGCATCACGTGACTGATTAGAGGAAAAACACTACTTCATTTCCCTTGTTTAGGTACTATAGGTCAGCACGTGCGAGTGTGGTATTAAACTACCATAAATTATGTTAAAATGTGTATTTTTCGCCGAAAAGTGTTATTTAAAGGTTTTGGCTGAATTGCACCAACATCGTTGCACCGACGCGACGTTAACTTCACGGTACGCCTTCTGAAATTGGGGAATTTTGAATCAGAGTTTTAGTGGAGATTAACATAAAACAGCTACTACAATCTCATACAGGTTGAATTTTAAAACTAGGTGGATATAAGCAAATTCGGACGAAGTCGTGTAGGAGTAGAGGGGGTTCTAGCATGTATCAGCTCATGCCTTCAGTTCAAAGCATGCAGTTTTTAGAGCTGTTTTTTAGCTACATTATTATATTGCAAACAATAATAAAATTATTAAATACGCGCTCATCGTTTCGCTTCCCAATGCGAGACAAGGCACGCCGTCTCGAATACATCCGAGGCACACGTCGCCAACCTACTTGCTTCAATCAAGCTGTATTATATCATTACTTATAAACGGTGAGCAAATAAAAATCAGATTAGAGTAGGCGGTGCAAAGAAAATGTATGTCTGTGATTAAGTAAAAAGTCAATAAATTTGACAGTCCATGAATGTATTACATTAATTAATTCAGTTAATCACAGATATTGCATCGCCTATTCTAATCTGATTTTTATTTGCTCACTTTTTATATTTTATATATTATAACATGTGTTTTTTTAAAAATGCCATAAGGGGTGGCTGTGGAAAAGAAAATTCATGTCTTAGCTCCACTCATTTACTTTAAATTTTCAGATTTGGCATGTGTTAGATGCCAAGCTACGACATGAGTTTTAATTTTCATGGCCAACCTTTATGGCATTTTTAAAAAAACACATAGTATTATAATTGTAGAGTGTTTAGTACACCAAGTTCCATAGCAACATATAAAATAATAAATGTTTAAACAGGAAATAATAAACACGTCAATCCGTTGAGTTCTGAATATTTTTTACTAATTAGTTATTTAATGAAAACATATCAATTGGCCAGTCAGAAAAAGAAAAGCGACATCAAATCAATCAAGATCAGAACGAAGTCCTACTTAAAAAAATAGAACAAAATATAAAACAAATTTATAGTACAGAGGTCGTGGACAAAAGTGAAAATTCAGTACTAAAGTATCATGTAAACGTTAATAGTTATTTACGTGTCAAGCTTTGTAAATTAATCTTTACGGGCGAGCTGGAAGTTCCAGTGAGCCTAGTAAAGATGAATTGCAAAGCGTGTCGCGTACAAACTTTTATCTCCGCCTTCACATGTCATGGCGACAACTAAGACACCAAGCCTGTAAAATTTTACAGGTCTTTTATACCAGCCCGTAAAATATTACAGGTCTGTTCCCGTAATATATCCTTTACTTGGTTACCATAAACAGCAAAAGGAAACCTTTAAAATGTTACTTGCTAGAAGGTGGAAATAAAATAAATGGTTGATCACTCAAGTTTTTACTTGATTCCGGCGCAATTACAACAATTATCAGATTAACTGGTTACGAAGATATTGGCGCACCACTTCTCAAGCCGGTTAATTCACATATTAAAGCATATTGCAATACATCAGTACCTATTAAAGGCTACCTTTGTTGTGAAGCTCGAATAGGTTCAAAAGTAAAGCATCTGCGATTAATGGTCGCTGATTCACGTGTTGCTGGTAATATATTCGGGACGCCCTGGTTTAAAGCTTTTGGTTTTAAAATCACGAATGATTCTTTGGAGACTGATATCATTAACGCTCTTGATCTTCCGGCAGTTTCGTCAATCACAAATAGTAAAGAAGTGGAAGAATTATGTAAATTGGGCACATGCAATGTGCTTAAGGCTAAATTACATTTAAAATCTAAAGCTGTCCCAATTTTTTTTTAAATCGAGACCAATACCATTTGCTCTTCAAAATAAAGTCAAGGTTGATAGATTGTAAACGTCTGGTGTACTGAAACCCATAAGTTTTAGTGAATGGGCAGCTCCTATCGTTATTGTACCAAAATCTAATGATTCAGTTCGCATATGCGGTGACTTCAAGGTAACAATAAATTCCCAACTAAATGTTGAACAATTTCCTATACCACGTACAGAAGATTTATTTCAGAAGCTCCAAAATGGTCAATCGTTTTCAAAAATCGATTTAACTGATGCATATTTGCAGGTAGAACTGGACGAAGAAGCAAAGAAGCTTGTTGTAATTAACACGCCGTACGGTCTCTTCGAATTTCAAAGGTTCGCGTTTGGAATAGCAAGCGCTCTAGCAATTTTTCAGCACCCTCTTGAACAAATTATCAGTGGTATACCCAATTCTGCTAATTATTTAGACGACATCATTGTAACGGGAGCTACACATGAAGATCATCTCCGAAATTTGAACGAACTCTTTAATCGACAAACAAATGCGAATTTATGAAGTCTGAAGTTGAATATCTTGGCAATATTATTTCAAAAAATGGTTTAAGATCTGATTCTGGCATTTCCGCAATAAAGAAATTTCCACGTCCAAGAAATGTCGACGAACTCAATTCATTTTTAGGAAAGGTCAACTACTATGGCCGTTATATTCAGAATCTTTCAGAAATTGCAGGACCTTTAAATAAACTTCGAAAGAAGAATGTTACATTTAAATGGAATTAAGAAGAAGAGAACGCTTTCTAAATGCTTAAACAGAGCACCCTTGAAGCTACAATTTTGTCTCATCGAGATGAATACGGAAATGAATACCCCATCGCATTTGCATCGAAAACAATGAATGAACATGAAAAACGATACTCGCAAATAGAAAAGGAAGCTTTAGCTATAATTTTCGGTGTAAAAAATTCCATCAGTACCTGTACGGACGGACCTTTGAACTTATAACTGATCACAAACCCTTGGTTACCATTTTTCATCCGGAGAAGAAACTTCCCGCAACATCAGTTCAACGTCTTCAACATTGGGCAGTCTTTCTTATGGGATACAATTATGTGATCAAGTATCGCGCAACGAAGTCACATTGTAACGCTGATGCATTATCACGACTACCATATGGGTCTGATCTTAAATTTGATAAATCAGAAGAAGCATGTTTTTGTTTAGTTTGTGAAATGGACGAGTTACTATATAAGTAGACAGTTTTCCTGTTGATGCCAAAATAATCGGTGATAAGGATTCTACTTTATCACAATTACGAGCAAGAATTTCAACAATTCTGCAAGGAAAATGTAATACTTCATCTTAATACTGCACCATTTCAATCGGCATCAAACGGTCAAGCAGACAGATTCGTCAGAACGTTTAAAAACTCTATGAAAAGAATTACATATGTGGGGAGAAGAAAGTAATATGAAAGCTCTTTCAAAACTTCTGTTCTCCTACCGTGTATCTCTCAGAACTGTTGCATGGTCGTCAACCCCGGACTCCTTTATCTCTGATGAAATCCTCTGAAAATTATCACTAGAAATTTTTAATACATGCTAAGTACAGACCTAATGACAACGTACTGTTCAAATTATTTCAACCTAACGAACGCTGGATAAAAAGCACTGTAATTAAGCCCATCGGAAACATGATGTATGAGGAGCGTTCAAATATGAGTGAGAATTGGTTTAGACATTGCCAACTAGAAGTACAGGCCATGCTCAGTGGGTGGGGAGACTCCGAATCTCGGAGTCTTTCATTCATTAATTCATGTGCCATGAATGCCAGACTCCGAATCCCCACCCATTGGGCATGGCCTGTACCTCTAGTCGGCAATGGTTTAGAACGTCACGATTACGAGAAATTTGGAAATTATTAATTGATTTAAAATGCTTTCGTAAACCTGAGTTATTTGCGGAATCTGCACACTCCGCGAACCGGACTTCCAACGCTTTGTCGTTGAACTTACAGGTTCATCGGAGTTGCCGACGTAGTAAAATAACTAGAGCAATGTGTAATTGGTTTAACGAAAAAACAATTAGCTTGCGTTCCAAATAAATTGGTAACCGCATAAGAAATCCTGACACCACCTTTTCCGGGTTAACAACTACGCGTATCCACCGAATTTAGTGGACTTTTGGTCATGACGTCACGTACATCTTTAGTATATAAGACACACATTTGTTATCATAGAAAATCAGTTAGCTGGTCGTCTTCAGAGAAATAACAGTAGCCGTAAAGCAGTGATAGTCGAAAGTGAGTGATCAAGTCAAGTGAATAAGTGCACGAAGCGAGATTCTACGAGCCAAGGGCTGGCTTCGGAAGCCAGACCCACCCCAAGCTTAGATGCTATAATTAAGTAAGATTAGATTTATTAAATTAGCATGAATGAGTAATAGATAATTCCAAGTAAATATAAATTCGTGATAGTTAAATTAAGTTTAAGGTTAAAGACAGTTTATTTTATAACATAGCGTTTAATAAAGACATTTTAGTTCTAACATAAAATAGTGTTCCATTCAATTTAAACAAAACAGTTGATACGTTTAACGTGACATAAGACTTCCGAGAACCAACCGATTAACGTAACATGGTGGAGGTTGATACGTAAACGTGACATGGTGGAGGCGCCAAAAATTCCGTGCGTGTCACCGTACGCGTAAAAGTAAAAATCCGAAAAAAGTTGCGTGTGATAACGGACAACATGCCTCGTTGTAGACTGTGTGAAGGAAACGAACAATTGATTTATATGTTCGACAAACGTCTGCAGAGGCGGCACCAGCTGCAGGAATGCTTGCTGTTATACGCAGGGTTCAGGATCCGCCCCACAGATGCTGCAGGATTTGTATGCGCGGTGTGTTTAGAAAGTAACAGAGTAACAGTAACAGAGATCCGAGAGAGAGCCCTAGCAGTTCGAGCCAACGCCGCAGAAAAAATTCACAATAAACAAGAAAAGGACAAAGCAAGATATGACCAGACGCATCAATACATCGACTTCCAAGGTGGAGATAAAGTGAAGATCTTCACGCCAACACGGAAAGTCGGACGAAGTGAGAAATTACTACTTCAATGGTATGGACCATACACGGTTGTAAGAAAAGCAAATGACGTGAACTATGAGATTGATGTTGGTTCAAGAAAACAAAAGAAGACGGATGTAGTTCACGTCAGTCGAATCCTTTCCTATTATGACCCCTGGACAAATAAACCTTGTCCTACATAATCATTTCCTTAATTATAATTTATTCATTTGTTATCTCATTTTTACTTATACACATTTTTTTTTCTCTTCCCCTATAAAGATTTCAAATATGATCCAACCTGCGAAAGTCATCCTACTCTTCCTAATGTGGACCTTCCCCATTGGAGCAGTCGTGGAAATCACTGCTGGAGTTCACTGGAAACCACTACCGGAAACAATGGTCTATGAAGCAACTGTGCCAGTGATATACCAAGCCCCGTGGAAACCATCCAACTTCGACGCCAACTACGTTAAAGACATCGAATGTCGTACAAACCAGACCCTCGAATGTCAAATGAGTCAAAAGTTGGAACAACTAGGATTCGCACTGGACCAAGAACTGAAAATCCTTCAGCAAGGGTGGACCTTTAGCGAATTTCAAATCAAGTTCCCAGAAAGCGAAGTGGAAGACATGACAGAAAATATTTCGAAGAGGTCACTTAACTTTATGGGTGACGCTCTAAATTAGTGTTGCGGCGTAGCAACACAGCATCAATTAGATGACATCATATCAGAAGACGAGGACATTGAAGAAATCTTCGTTGTTCATCCAGTGCCTTAGTTTCTAAGTTCTTATGGTGTTAAAAATATGTATAAGTTTATTTTTCGTTTTAAATTTTGATTTTTAATAATTTATTTTTTTTTAATTAGGTTTAATTTTCACTCATTTATTTTATTCATTTAAAGACAAAATGCATCAAAAAAAGTCAAAGAAATTAAAAATGATAACGGACAATGTTAATTTCAAAAATAATTAGTTTTTTCCGCATCTCTATAGAACCTAAACCACTGTGCGACGTAGTAAAATAACTAGAGCAATGTGTAATTGGTTTAACGAAAAAACAATTAGCTTGCGTTCCAAATAAATTGGTAACCGCATAAGAAATCCTGACACCACCTTTTCCGGGTTAGCAACTACGCGTATCCACCGAATTTAGTGGACTTTTGGTCATGACGTCACGTACATCTTTAGTATATAAGACACACATTTGTTATAATAGAAAATCAGTTAGCTGGTCGTCTTCAGAGAAATAACAGTAGCCGTAAAGCAGTGATAGTCGAAAATGAGTGATCAAGTCAAGTGAATAAGTGCACGAAGCGAGACTCTACGAGTCAAGGGCTGGCTTCGGAAACCAGACCCACCCCAAGCTTAGATGCTATAATTAAGTAAGATTAGATTTATTAAATTAGCATGAATGAGTAATAGATAATTCCGAGTAAATATAAATTCGTGATAGTTAAATTAAGTTTAAGGTTAAAGACAGTTTATTTTATAACATAGCGTTTAATAAAGACATTTTAGTTCTAACATAAAATAGTGTTCCATTCAATTTAAACAAAACAGCAGATACGTAAACGTGACATTATCAATGAAACAAAAACGTGTTACATACTATTTTTCAACGTAGTCCCTCTCAACTGCAATACACTTGCGACAACGTTCTGATAGCTTACGTATACCATTTTCGAACAAGGTTTTTGGTTGCGTGCGTATCCAGTTTTGCACAGTTGTAATGAGTTCTTTATTATCCCAAAATTTATGGCCACTTAAAAACTGTTTCAATGGTGAAAGCAAATGACTCCCCACAGCTATAACAACTTCTTCTGACAATTTTCTCACAATTATCCAATGATCGACCCGAATAAATTGATCAATCGTCCCAACATTGTCAGGAGTTTAGGACGTTTTCAGTCCTCTCACATGGGATATGTTTTCTACGCGGTTCTCGATCTCGAAATTTTTTCGGCCAATCAAACACCCACTCCTTGGGCATACATTCATCCTTTAACTGGACCTGAAGTCTTGTAAAGATTTCAGATGGTAAAAGACTTTCATTCACAAAAAATTTGAAGATTATGTGTTGTGCAACAAAACACGGTACTTTTTCTCTGAGATGCTAATTTATTATTGGTAGGCGTAAAGGAGAAGAACTTAATTATTACTAATGGCAAGTTGGAATATGCCAGAACATGATCCAGAGCGCTTGTTTCCATCCATTGTTTTCTATGCTCAAGGCAACTAGATTCTCACTCATATTTAAACGCTCCTCGTATCTTATTCGTTCTGGTGATACTTTTCATCGAAGACATCAGAACCAAATTAGAAAATTTATTACTGATAAGCTTTTCAGTTAACAAACCAAAAATTGAAAAAGAACCTATTACTAATCAATCAACAGCACAGCCGATCGAAAATCCTGAGGTCCTGTACCCTGATGATTTCCAAGATCTACAACAACCAGAGCAACCATCGATTGTGCGGCGCTCTACACGTCTTCGAAAAGAGCCGGATCGTTACACTCCACGATGAACATTTGGGAAGAAATTGAAGTGTGTTTTGTACAGCAAGTTCCATAGCAACATATAAAATAATAAATGTTTAAACAAGAAAGAATAAACACGAGTTCTGAATATTTTTTACTAATTAGTTATTTAACGAAAACATATCAATTATTATATATTAATATTTTAATACAATAATATATCATGTGTTCAACAATTATTGTAGTCTTGGGTCGCTGTAGTATCACAATAAATGCCGATTTTTACTTCGTATCGTTGAATTGAAGTCTCAAATATTGACTGTTAAACAATAAATAAATGCTTCTTTACGTATTTAACGTTTTAATGCCATTTGAAACAATAATTAGTTAAAAATGTTTGACTCTACAGCCACCCAGGACTACAATAATTGTTGGACTCACGTTATAAACAATGGTAAAAGTCGTAGGCTTAATCCTATACAATCGTGATAGCACAGTTGTCTATCTACTAGGGGGAGCCATGAGGCAAGGGCGAGATGCTCGTGGTGCTATGAAACTTACTGCGGCGAAGGAGCAGCTAAAGACAGGATGATTCCTTTGCCGATTGTTCACGATAATTCAAGATCCTTGGGAGGTAACAATTTTAAAGTACCTAATAACGAAATAATAACTTGTCTAAAGTGCGATGAAAATTTTTAACAAATTAATAATTCACTTTTTTGTAAAAAAAATAATTTAGATTCTTGTACATGTCAAGGTATTGAAATGTGCAGTAAATTTCTGTTGCGTTTATGAAACCGGACTTTAATGAATTACAATAAAGGATGTTTTATACCTACTTTGGTTTACCTGCAAAAAATGAATTCGAATTCGTATTACTGCGTTCAACTTCTTAATTATAAATAACTAGTATTAATTGGGATTTGATAATACTATGTGTTTTTTTAAAAATGCCATAAGGGGTGGCTGTGGAAAAGAAAATTCATGTCTTAGCTTCATTCATTTACTCTAAATTTTCAGATTTGGCATGTGTTAGATGCCAAGCTACGACATGAGTTTTAATTATCATGGCCAACCTTTATGGCATTTTTAAAAAAACACATGTTACCATTATTCTATTGATTTTAATGATTACTAATTTTAATTTGAGTGTACTTGTTCCACTAAACAAACTTAAATAAATATTTATTTCGCTGATCGAACACGTGCGATTTTTTGAAAATAGGCCAGGGTTGGCTTTGGAATCTCCAAACGTTTGTCTTAACAACAAAAATCGCTTTTTTTTTAGAAAGTTTTGCAAGTGAAAGACAACATTTCGAACATTTCGACGGTGTCAAGTTAAAACGACATAAGTGCCAAAAACAAGATTTTGTGTTACAACGATTTATTGAAATTACTTACCGTTATGGAAAAGTTAGTGATTTTACACAATTCTGTTAATCGTCTCTTATCTTCCTCTTTAATTTTACGAAGTTGTAAAGCAATATCTATAATTTGTTAGGTAAAATTAACTAAAAGTTTCATATTTTGGCGCTTGTGCTATTTTAGTAAAACATCTTTGTGATAGATTCGTCGCTAATGTCGTCCTTTTTAAACAGAAAGCAAGTTTTGAAATTTAAAAGTGTGATATGCATTAGCATTGTGTTGGCGCTTATGCCAAACCATTCAACGAAATATCGGTTTGACATAAGCTTTTCGTCATTCATTAATTACCAATAATCAAGGTGGATAACATTATTAAACATTGCAGTTACGTACAAAAGATATAACGTTATGTTTTACATAATATAGTGATACATATACTTACCACTAATTATAAACAAAACCACTGAAACTAAAGAGACATAAGTACCTTGACTTCGTTCTAAAAATGGCGCTTAACACGGCTACCAACTTAAGTGAAGTCATTTGATTAGCGCTTATGCAACTTCAAGTGGATATAACTCAGTGAGAAAATTTTTGTCGAATATAACATTTTGAGGATCGTTCAGGCCGTTGGCACTTATTCCAAATCAAGGAAAATCTCATTTTTCGAATTTTTGTCGCTTATGTCGTTTTAACTTGACACCGTCGATTTATTGTGATGTTTTGACATTAAAATCATAGAATACCCCCTCTCTAGAACGATAAGTCCCTAGTAAAACGCAGGTTCCTAAAAAAATACTAGTGGCGACATCCGGCGGGATCGAAATCCTTAGCGCTTGCAACAAAAATGGCGGGAAATTTAATTACCTCAATACGAAAGGTATTCATTGAAATTTTTTTAATATATTGGATCTTTGTGTAGAACAATTTCCACTCATTTGAAATTCTGCACAAAGTACAACGTATCAAGAGATATCTCAAACAAATACATAAGTGATATAATAAATTAAAATTACCGTGCAAATGAAACATACCTCTGAATTAACTATTACTTTTATTATTCACAAAAGTCAAAAGTAGCACACGAATGTTTATATAGAATGTAACAAAACTAATGCTACTATTGGGGGGGATTTTTATAGAACTTTTAAAGAAAATTAACAAAACAAAAAAAAAAACAAATTCTGTTCATGTTAAAAGAACTGAAGTAAGTACTCAAGTACAAGTTTAATTTTTTGTTATTGTTACTCCTTCAATAACAATTTTAGAAACTAACATCTCATATAAAGTAGGTGCAAAAAGTAAGTTAATAAAAAATTTAACTTAAAATATCTTTTACCACAGCATCTGCTTTCTGTTCAAGAGTAAATCTTCTACCCTTTTTACTTTTTTTTCTGTTCTGGCAAAAGTGACTTTCAAAAAATTTCTTCTGGACTGGTGTTAAATTTTGGCACATCTTTTCAAAACTAGGCATCTTCGTTAATGAATGGCTGAATTTATAGATGCTTTGTTGCGTTTAGCTGTTTTCTTCATCCATGCAATTCGTTTCTGCAAACGGCGGGCCTCCTGATATAAAGTAAATTCAGTGTTATTTAATGTGGTGGTGCTTTTCTGGATGCACTTTCCTTTTAATATTAGTGTAGCTCTCTTAGACTGCAGCGAAATTGAAGGCTTTGAGACTCCTAAAAATACATTCAAGTTAACTTCCATCGATTGTTGCAAATCAATATTAGGTACAAAAGTATTTTAAACAAAATTGAAATTCCTTTAAAATTGGAAAAGTAAAATTTAATAAATCAGTCCAACAAAAGATATTTTCTAAATTATCAAGACAATTTACCTTCTGTTGTGACTGCCGAATGAGAATACATTCCAATTTGTTTTGAAGATGAGGGTTGAGGTTTCATAACTGCTTCATATTCTGAAAACATACAAACATAAATATATTTATATATATATAATTGTATTCTTCAACAGGGCTCCAGTTATGTATGATTTTTTAGTAATATAATTATATTCATGCAAATACAACGCAAAGTACCTTTTTCACTTTGTATCTCCCGTATTAGTGGAATAATTCCAAGGTTCATTCCAGAAGATACAGCTGAAAATGTAAGAGTAATTTCTATTATACAATTAACATTATGTGTTATGTACTCACATTCTGGGTTTTCTGAGTATGGGGGTAGATGAGTACATGTGCTGATATGATCAGTATCACCTATAAAAATTTAATGAAGTTATGAGAGAACTTATGACCAAACTTCAAACAAATTCACCTGTTGTAATCGAACTACTTTTTCTGGGACTCGCATTTCTTGGACTATATTGGAGGCAATCTGAAGGACAAAACTCCTTTAAAGTTGTTATAAAGTTTTCTTTTAATAATTTTGGTGAGCTGGCGGATGTTGCTGGTAAATCAATCTTATTTGTGGAAGTTCACCTACTAATCATAACACAATGATTTATTTGTGTAAGATGAAAAATTGATAGCAAAGGTATACATTTGTCATCAATCTTGATCTCACCTCGATGCACATAGGTTACATAGGTATAAGATATATCTTACAATACCTTTGCCCTCAATTTATCTGATTATAGGTAGATATGTAACTAAGATATCCAACAGCGAACAAATAAGAACAACTAAATTATAATTCTAATAAATGTTACGGGAATAGAAGGAAAACTGTAAAGAATTATATAAAAAAAAAATTAGAACAAAACAAAACAAAACTTTAAAGAAATAATCAAATTCTGTAAAGCTAATATAAAGGTAACTTACCCAACAGATTTTGAGATGGTATTGCTGTTTTTAATAATTTTAAACTATCACTCTCAAAATCTTCAGCTGTGAAGTGCTTTATGCAAACAAAACTGCGGTGAAAACTTTCTTGGTTTGATAATGTGGCATGCCTAGCATCATTAACAGCTTCCTTCCATTTTATAAATCTATCCAAGAATCGATTTGGATTTGGAAATTGGAAAGTAGGAGACACTTTTTACCACATATGCAACAACTACATATGTGTTCCTGATCGCAGAACAGAAGTTAGATTTATAATTACTGTAAAACAAAATTGTAATATAATAATTTCTATTTATTGTATATGTTTAATATAGAATCTATTTTTAAGAAGAAAAATTGGACACATCAAAATACTTACGTCATAAATTTCACAAGAAACTGTCACTTATATAATTAATAAAATAATAACACTCCAAATTAAAAACTATTCTCTTACAAACATGCGTGCATACAAAATGCACTTTCCATAAATCTTTTCGAATTTATTTGCTTTAGGGCCAGTTTCAAAATCGAATTTAAAGGAGACTTAAGAGATTTAAGTCAAATTTCGTGATTCAGATGTGTAAACAAATGTAATTTCACAGTTGTTTTTACATCTAAAAGTGACTTTAAATTTAAAGTCTCCTTTTAATACTTTCTACTGCCTAACTCACTTTTAGTGGGATCATTGGTGCCCCTGGGCAAAAGCAATTTAATTGTTTAATTTAATTCCAGTAAAATCCAAAAAATTACAGGAACCTGCAACAGTAACGATTTTAGCGCACCGATTTTCCGATCCGGAATTATATCTTGTATCTCTTTTTAGTATTGGAACGGATATTCCTATTCAAGTTAGCTAGCCCTGATTAAAATAAGTTCAATTATTTTGACGTTTGTTTTAAAATAATCTTATCTAAGACGTAAGCTTGCACATTTCATAGCCCACTCTGGCCTGTCTTCAATAAATCGCATGATATCTTCATATAGAACAGAAGAAAGAACAGAAAACAGGAGGGAATCTAAATTTATTATTTCTTTGCAACAAAGTGAATTATTAATTTGTTAAAAATTTTCATCGCACTTTAGACAAGTTATTATTTCGTTATTAGGTACTTTAAAATTGTTCCCTCCCAAGGATCTTGAATTATCGTGAACAATCGGCAAAGGCATCATTCTGTCTTTAGCTGCTCCTTCGCCGCAGTAAGTTTCATAGCACCACGAGCGTCTCGCCCACCTCGCCTCATGGATCCTACTAGTAGATAGACAACTGTGCTATCACGAGTGTATAGGATTAAGCCTACTACTTTTACCATTGTTTATGTACAGTGAAATCCCAAATGATTTCAACCCACGTGACCCCGCCGTATAGGCAACACATTGTACTCTGTTGGTAATACTGCAGTGCTGTATGTTAAATCGTTCGAGAATGTAATGCTTGCGATTTGCGAAGGCATCGTAATTTACATCACCATCTGGGAATGCTTGGTTAATATGGTTAAACACAACAGAACACCTACAGTCACGAAAGACAATGACAAATCCACGCTAATTTGAAACAGTAACCTCACTTTTTTCAGTGTTGTCACTTCTAGAAAACAAAACCTAATTCAAATTGGTCACGTGGGTTGAAGTAATTTATGATTTCCCTGTATTATTTCTGTTGAGTTCGGAAATTCACGCGGTGCAAGCTCGGAGTGAAAAGTAGAGTGACAACGCAGGGCGTGTTCGAAAACTCAGAGCGTTACTCTTGGGTAATATTCTTTCTCTCTCATATAAATCATTTTGTATATTTTGCTTTTCACTTTATTCACTCTGTTGGTATAACTCTTATACTTACTCCCTGTATTTTCGAACACGCCCCAGCTGTTTTGATATACATAAAAGTGAGACAAAAGTGCTCGAGGAGTGAATAGAGTGAGCGCGGAGGAATTACCGAACCCAGCACATATGTCCAAATAAATTTTTGATAAAGGTAGGTCATGGAAGTGTAAATGTATGTCTAATCTTCAAGAACAAGCAGTTTTTAGATGGCAAGAAGTTTTATAATTCACACATATGGTGGAAGAAAAAACAAACTGCAGCGCCATATTTAATCGTAGTTGAATCGTAAAATTCTTACGTTGGATATTTTCACGATCATGTTGAATCGATTCAGATTCGTTGAACGCTAAACCGTATGCAAATTTTTTTAACGTACACTTAAAATTCGCACAATCGCTTAACGTTGAGAGATTCTGCGAATTTTAAGTATGCGTTAAAAGACTTTGTTATATTAAAATTAACAATTAGAATATAAAAAAAGCGACCAAAACTAAACAAACTGAACAAGAAGAACAGAAAACTTGAACAAAATTAATACTTCATATTTGCACCGTTAACTTCTACTATTCAAACCAACTTCGTCAGCATTGAGAAGCACAGATTTCTGTGATAGTCCTGTGGTAATGCCTGCCGTGCATCAGTTATCGTAGCCAAAAGCTCTTCTCTATTTCGATCTACCAATCGCCGCTGTTTTAAATTTCGAACCAGTAGCCCCTACCCATTCTCAATAGAATTCAAATCCAGTCTGCAACTAGCCAATCATGGACATTTACATTATGATTCTGAAACCATGTCGTTACCTTGTGTGCAGTGTGAACCGAACAGTTATCTTGTAGAAAAACGAAATTACCATTAGGAAATAATGGTTCTATCACATCTTCAAGAATCCTAATATAAATGTCACTGTTCAGCTGATCTTCTACATGCAGTAATACTCCAGGACTAACGGCTGAAATCCATGCCCACATGTTTACTGAAAAACGTCCACTCCTTTCCGCCGTTTGAACATATTGTTCGTCGTAACGACTTTTCCGTGGTCTATAGACCTTTATGTGACCATTAGGGTACGATTGAAATATTCTTTCGTGGGAAAAAATTACGTTACTCCAAAAAGCTTCATCTTGTGCGAGATGTTGTAAGGCAAATCCCATCCTCGCTTCCTTATGCTGGGGCGTTAAGCGCATTTTCTTTGCGGCTACATAATTTTTAAGACCGCCTGCCTTTATGCGACGACGGGCAGTTTCATGTGTTATATTTAAAATAACGAAGTAACATAACGCAAAAAATAAACGGAACGCTCTGTACCTATTATAACAAATTATTTTTAAAATATGCTTCTCATTATATAGCAAAACTTTTATTTGAAACATTCTTTTGTGTAATGAGTAACTGGAGAGGTATGAGGGAAACCGACTTAAGTAAAACACCCTGAATATTGCACGGTATCGGACAACGCGAGCAATATGGTCAAAGTTCATGGTTTATTCTGGCAATATTTTTATATTAGATATTTTTTATTCAAAGAATACAAATTTAAGTGAATAATTGTAAATTTCTGTACTTATACACTTACAAACTCATAGTTTTTACCTTTTGGTTGCGTTGGCAAAGCTGTTTCTTAAGACAGTTTCATAAAAATAATATACACAGTGTAAGAGTGTTGTGTCATAAATATTTTTATTAAATCAAAGTTTAATTAGAACAACTGAAGCTTAGGAACTACAACGAATCAATTTTAAAAGATTGTTAATTACAACAAAGTAAAAGAACTGTTCTGCAACAAAATACTATAATGTATAATACTAACGCGTGATCAATAACTTTTCTAATCAAGTGACCTATGGAAAAAAATTATGTCTTTATTTGGTTCATTCCTATCGTTTTGTATACGAATGCAATATAAATATGAAATTCAAGTGGCATTTGAAATAATAAACGAATCAAAGACACATTATTTTATTTCCATAGATCACTTGATTAGAAAAGATATTGATCACCTGTTATAATGTACAATAGATATTATACATCTTTTTTATGAAATACGGGGCGCTGTGTTGAAGAAATTAAAATACGATACATTAAATAATAACTGTTTAATATTGATTTTAGAGTAAAAATGTAAAAAGTTTATTATAGCAAAAAAACTGTAAGGATTAGATACAGAAAACCTATAGCAAAATTGAAGAGGAACATCAATACTGTCTAATCGTGAAAAGAGATAGAGGGGTTGCATTTAGAAAAAAATGAATACGGCAATTTGAAAATCTGACAATTGTACAGGCTTGAACATTTGAAAAAACAAATAAAACTAAAAGAATTTATATCTAGGTTATTCCTTATACTTTAATTTATAACACTACCGATTTCTATTGCTGTACGACAAACAATACGTTTACAGTAAGTATTTCAAGAGAAGTAGAAACTCAGACCGCTTTCAACAAAATATTAATTTACTCTTAGTTGGTTAAATAAATATAAATATTTTATGTGCTACTGTTTAGAGGATCAAGTTTTATGTCTTTGTATAAGAAAATACACAGAGTGTTCCATTAAAAAAAATCTCGTTTCATGCTGCCATTATTTTACGTAACACTTTGTATGTATCAAAATAATTTTAGGTTATAGTGCTCAATAGGTAGAATGTCCTTGTAAAAGAAAAAAATTCTATCTCCTACTATAAATGAAGTATGGAAAAAAGGGCGTTTAAAAACTCGGCCTGTAGAAGCTTCTTGTCAAATATATTTGCCTCAAAACAAATTATTATTAAAGGAACTATTAATGTAGCTACTAATTTTGTAAAGCATTTACGAAGATTACACGTGTCAAGATATGAAGATTATCAGCAAAATTGTACAAGTAAAATTATAAGAAATTCCATCACACTTGACCATAGCGAAGACGTACTATCGAGAAAAAAAGTTAAAACTGTGACTCAGAAGCATTTTAATAAAAATGTTATAGAATTTGTTATAAATACAATGTCGCCAATATCTATAGTAGATAATACCAGTTTTATTAAACTATTTGAAGGGATTAATGTAAATGTCATAGGAAAGAAAGCTGCAACGAAGCTACTTTCGAGTCCTGAGTACTTTCGATCATACTTTAAAATTAAGACAAGAACTTTCTGAACAAAAATATCTTTGTACGACTGCCAATATATGGTCAACAAAAAAGAGAAGCTTTTTTAGAGTTACTTTTCATTATATTAATAATGAATATAAAAGATTTTCAACAGCTTTAACCTGACAAATATTTAAAGATGAGCATAAATACAAGCGCGTCGCTGAAATACTCTAGGTAGTTAATTTGAGGTTCAGCATAAATGAAAATAATGTCATATCCACGATAACAGACAACGGCAGTAATATGGTAGAAGCGTTCAAAATATTTGGAATTGAAAATAAAAGTGAGGAAGATAGACAAATTAATCAAGATATAAAGTAGAGTAGAAGTAGAACTGCTGTCGTTACCCGGAACAGATTTGGAGTCTGATTTAGTTTTGCTTAAGCATAAAAGATGTTCCACCCATACTTTACACCTGATTGCCACTCAAGATTATAAAAGCCTTATGAATGCCAATACAACTTTAAGAACTAGACATCTACATGCGATTACCAAATGTAAGGTACTTTGGAATAAAGCTCATCTACTAAAGTGGTCAATACATAGTAATAAAAAATTTGAATCATACGTTAAGTAACCCAGGTTCACTCAATGGAATTCTCTATTTGAAAGTTTAAAATAACTTTTAACAGGAAAAAATAAACTACCCCATCTATTTCACGAACTAGAAATTACTTACTTTACGGAATGTGAAATTAAATATCTGGAAGAGTACTTTGAAGTAATGCAACCGCTAGCAGCTATTGCTTTAGATATTTTGCAGGGCGAGGAGAATGGTTTTTATGGAATATTACACCCATATTTAGTTGCACTGAATGAAAAATTTACTAAAATGAAAGATAAATCCTTTAAACATGGTGGAGATGTTATTCACAAAGCACTTTCTCAGGGACTGCAAAAGAGATTTTCTCTTTATCTTAGACTAAAAATGAATGTTATGAATCCAGGAATGACATAAATTTAAAAATTTATTGTGCTGTTAACAACAACTATTCATTAATAGCGAGTGAATTTTACTTCCAACCAGGCCCGTAGCTTGATAAAATTCTTCTGCGTGCAAGACAGAAATACAGCGCCCCTCTGTTGACAATATGCGCCCCCATTCGATAAATCAAGAGCAATTTGGAAATTATCTGACGATATTTGTACATATAATGTATTAATGTATAGCGTTAAACCATATCTCACAAAAATGACAATCTGCAGAAAATGACTAACGACAGAAAGACCGGCAAAACCATCTCTTAATCCCGTTTTTTATTAATCTTGGATAGGTACTACGTTATGCATAAATTGCATAATGCTTTTCTCAAAGTCACTAAAAATCACCGGAAAATTCCAAATGACTGGGAATTGACTATAAACTTTCCCGCAGTTAGCAAGTAAAAATCGCCCATTAAAACGCCAATCCATTTTTCCATTGATGTGATTTTTTTATTTCACAAGAAATGCGCCCCTTTTCACGCAGGCGCAGGGACCTGCGTGAAAATCACGCAAAGCACGCGCGCCAGCTACGGGCCTGCTTCCAACAATATCCAGAAAGACAACGACAAAGCAATCAGATTTGTAGTTAAATTATACATTTTTATTATTAAAGCAAAAAAGTATCAAATTAAATTATGTGTGTATTCAGAAAACTCTTATCTTAAAAGATATTACTACTCGAGGAAACATTCGTTCTTGTAGAATCTTTATACGTTTTATAAATACCTAACTATTAATTACCTTTTCTAATAATCCTTCATTCTCATCATCATTAAGGCAATCTTCATACGTCTTTTGAGTTTTATGAAAAGATCCATAAAGTGCAATTTTTCTATCTAACTTAATAAACATTGTTCTATATGGATGGCGTCTTTCTGGGTATTGTTGGAAGTAAATTTCTCTTGCTTGTTCAGCATCAAAATACACAACTTTGCCCTAATTTAACCGACTTCGTATCTCTATCTCTTACCGTTTCCGAGATCCCAATGGTGAGCCTCGAATTTGTAACAGTCTGTATGTAGTTTTGAATAACTACAAATACATATCAAATTCTTTGAAACGGACACTGAATATGCGCACTAACACTTAACGTTTCGCTGTCGTTCGACAGCTTCGTCAGAAGTGAAAAAATATAAACAAGTTGTCGAACGAACGGCGCATATTCACTGTCCGTTTCAAAGAATTTGATACAATTTTCATCGCACAAGAACCTGTGTGAATTACAAATACATAAGTAAAATTTATAAAAATCTCAAAAATATGTTCTTATTTTTGTAGTACTTTATAAATAGGTCTGTTCCATTCGTCAGGATTTTGAGTTCTGAACCGTTCAAAATCGTACTGAGCATGAGCACTGTACAAAATTGGAAATAAATTTTATACTGCGCATGATTTGAACGGTTCAGAACTTGAAATTCTGTCAAATGGAACAGACCTAATATGTTTACATAGACGTCACCATTATTTTAGTACTTGTACTTATAAAATATTTGGTTTCTGTATGACAATTTAGTGCAAAATGTACTTGTACTTATTATTATAAATACTACCCATGGACTTGTGCTTGTACTTGTATTCATCTGAATTATGTGAAAAGTACTTGTACTTTGATTAAGTACTTTTCTTCTCATTGTATTTATACTTGTACTTATTGTACTTGTAAGTAATACTTAGAACAGCTCTGGTATTATCTACTATTCCCATATCATTGCACCACAACTGATACTACCGAAATGTAACTAGTTACATTAATTAGATATCAGTTGAGGCGCAATCAGCGGAATAGTACTTTAGGTCTATCGCAATAGAATCGCAATAGTACTTCATAAATGAAGCAGTTCTGTTGTCTCGCAGTAATATCGCATTGTATTCGCAGTAATGTTAAAATTGAGCCGCATTAATAGTACTTTGAGGTACCACAACAACACAGATCTATCACGGTGATTGTTAGTTTCACGCGAAAGACGTACATTTTCCATGCACGCTGCATGCTGTAACTTTGAAGTAACACGGTACTACTCGGAGATTTGTGGTTCTCTAGGAAGTCTCCGCTTTATTTCCTTTCTAGAATTTGTATGAGTTGATTAACGCTTCAATTTTTAAAACACTTCGTTCCTTAAATTCTTCGATTCTGTTCGTTGGTATTCTAAATACATACACTATTTTTCTAGATACGGTCAAAAAGAAGTCTAAAATCCCTAAATCGATACAACGTGGGGGGAAAGGGATTTGTGTTTTCACACTAATGAGCCGCTCACCAAAATACTCTCCTAGTAATATCATATATGCTGTGTGAGCTGTTGTCTCATGTTGCTGGAAAACCCACCTCGCTGGAAAACCCATCTCGGAGCTCATCTAGATGCAAATAATTTTTTTTTGAGTTAATCGGGTTGCTGAATATTCCTCTTACCTTTAGGCTCCAACTACTATGGTCATATGGTCAGCCCTAGCCGAACCTGGGGAAAATTTCAGTCTCAGGAGGGATTTCTAACGTGACAAATATCGTATTGACACGGGGCCCACGGCTCTACATCCTAACCGAGAAGAAGTCATGTTTACGTTTTTCATCCGCAAATAAAAAACCGACTGCCAGGTTGGGAATTGAATCACCAGGCGATCTGCAAATAATTTATAAGTGGTTCTAGTTCTAGGATTTCTTGACAACATCTTTCTTCTGTAAGTGCACCGTCAAAGAAAATTGGACCAATTAATCTCTGACGATTGCCATTACAACCTCTCCACACACTAACTTTGCGCGATTGCAGTAGGGCATTTCGATAAAAATGGAGGTTAATAACATTCCACCTACGACAGTGTTGGGAGTTAATGTAACCCTGGAGGTCTAACCAAGCTCCATCTGAAAAGAAAATTGTATATACTAATTGCATTCCTTTTACACCGATTCTTACCCCTTCCTTACTTATATTACACGTTTCTTTTGCTTGTAGTGAGGTAAGCAGAAGTGAGGAAGTTGCTACCCCCCTTACCGATTTGAAGCAACTGCAAATCCTTCCTCAGTAATGAGTGTTCGTCCCATAGTAGTGGGGGAAACTAATAATGTTTACACAAAATACTTGAGCCGAAAAATTTTCGTTTTGCAGTTAAACGCTTGGCTACGCAGATCCTTTTTTAAAATGGTGTCGCATGATCCATAGAAGAGATCTATTCGCTGTATAACCTGCGGATTGATATAGTAGGTTCGTTGGGAATTGTTGATATATTCAGCATGTCTTCTTTTAAGGCGACTTAATGATTGATAAACTGCTTGTACCCCACCACCACTTCTGGAAATTTCTGTTGAACGCTGTCATGTACTCCCGAATTGAAAATTGCTTTTCGCCGTTAACCATTATAGAGATTTCGCAACGGGAGTAAAACCTGTTTCTATTGTTTAAGGCTGACGCCTTGTAATCCCAAAGTTTCTGAGGGGTTAAAGGGTGAAGGGAAGGAACAGTCAGTAGGCGTGTCGCTGATGAAACCCTATCAAAAATTTTTACGGAGACAAATGTATGTATCTGTCGCCGTTGAAGCATTCAGTGTTGACTAACGAGTTAAGAATAACAGGAGAGCTACACTAACAGTAGTTTCTCGTCCAAATTGGTTACTCAATATGGTCGCGGTATGTCATAGGGTCAGTTGTATAAAACAAGTTAACCACTCGATCAAACTTAAACTTTCCTCCAATGATATTACTTAACCACACAATTAACTTGATCGAGTGATTAACTTGTTTTATACAACTGATCCATAGGCGCACACAGTCGTTTTACATTCGAGAAGTGCCAATTGTATTCCTGTGTTGTTACGTTCGCAAATTACACCTCTTATACAGAGAAAAATAGGTAGTGAAAAATAACACAATTGTAGCTGAAATGGAGCCAGTAACAAATTGTATGAAATATTATCACAATTGTAGTAAAATTACAAACAAGAATATTATCATGTTAAGCAATTGTGTCAATACAATTTGTTACTGGTTTCATTTCAGCTACAATTGTGTTACTTTACACTACATATTTTTCTCTGTGTAGAGCATCTTGGGCGTATAATCGTATCTCTCTCACTCACGATTTTTAATATATTTTGTGTCTCTCTCATCTGTTTCAAGAATATACCTGAGTACACCGTACGCATATGCCCGTTGAAATTATAACATTTCGATTCACTTATGGTCTCTATTACCAAATAATTACAATAAACAAATAAATCACGGCAGTTATTACTTCTTTCGCAGTAAAAGTAATATAATAATTAATTAGTTAAGTAATACTCTTATTATAACTCTTATTGAACTTGCTTTTATTTTATGACGGAAAGTCGTAGCTTAGTATAGGGATGTTAATTTGATCTACGTAAACAGAATCGATTTTTGAATCGATCTCGAATCGAAATATAAAAATCGATTAAAAAAAATCGATTTCATAAAAATTGAATATAATTTTTATTTAACAAACCAGAAATGACACGTGAAGTATTATACGACTATCACACAAATAAAAACTATGAATAGGGGAACTTTTATATTAAAACAGCAATACATAATACTGAACAGTTACTTTTCTAGCAGAATTTATTCTACTTAGGTTATGACGTCTAATGTCAAATCTATCGACTGCCAAAAATAATCCTCAAAATACGCGGTTGAATTTCAGTCAGTCGCAGTCAGATTACCATTCATGAGCAAGATGAAGCCTTCTTTAAGCATTTGAAGTAAAATCCATCTCAAATAATAGATCTCGTTATTTGTGACAAACCTTCCGACATTATGGTCAACTGCAAGTCGAAGGATTTTAAATTCTGATTCAAAGAATTCGACAAGTGCCAAAAAAATAGTATTGATGGAAGAACAGAAGCTGTCATGCTTTCTATTTTACTTGAATCATGATGAGGTAGAATTAAGCCAGGATGAAAATTATTGGTGAAATCTTATATCATATTATGCCTGAAAGATTGAATCGAGTATTAGAAGCCGATGGAGAAATGATAAAATATTGAACTTTATATTTCCTTTATTCATAAATTCTATTTTATAAAAATAAATGCACCTCTGTTACGTTTGTTTCCTGATACTTTAATAACAAATTCATACTTAAATAAATCGTAACAAGAATCTTAAATTCTCAGTTTATAACCTACATTGTTGATTGTATGTCAAAATTCACAAAATACCGATTTACAAAGCCAAAAATAGCTAAAAACTCTGTTACTTGATTTTGAAGGTGTACGCGATTTTATTGCACGCAAGTGTACATTACCTACAGTATACATTGTTTTAAAAGCTAGGATAGCTACTTGCATAGAAAAGGGCATCACAGTTGACAAACTGCTCAGAATTTCAGCGTTAACAAAAATACAGTTTCTGACATGACAGCAAAGTAAGATTCAATGTAATAAAATAATGGAAAAGCATGGCTACTGGATTTAAAAGTTGTCCTAGTTTTTTATGATATCGATTGTACAGGGTGGATCAATTTCGATGTCTCTTATGGACAACTCTGTAACTATAAGAGATAGAAAAAAACTAATGGCCAAGTCTCGATCTCTTTTTTAGAGATAAAGTCAATAGACTAAACAAAAATTGGCTATCTTCTTTTGTTTTCGAGTTATAGGCAAAAATTGACATTTTTGACTTTTCGTCAATCGCGCATATCTCGTTTATTTTTACAGATATTAAAAAACTGTTTTGACATTATTAGGACACTTTTTGGAATACAATTCAGTGGTGTAGTTGGTTTTTTGATATTTAATTAAATTTTCGAGTTATAGCATAAAGTTATATTTTTTTAAATGGAAATCATAGTTGGCAATGTCATCATTAAATAGAGATTTTTTTTCTGTTTTCAAAAATATATACTTTGTTGGGTTTATTTCTTACAGTTAATAGAATAAAACGCCTTTTTTATTATTTTTGGGTGCATTCTTTTCTTAGGAGGCTAGTTTCAACAAAAGCCAACAATTTTCTTTTGTTTTTATTAAATATTAACAAAGATTTGAAGATTGGGTAGCACAAGAGTGAGAGGTATTGCGATAAACATAAGAGATAGAAAGCTAGCACCGATAGAGCTGGGTTGGGTTGCAACATGAGTTGGCTGTGTATTTTAACGCGGCAGTGTTGAAATTGTGATTTATTTTGATATTATTTTCTGGGTTTTAAGTTATTTATTGTGATATATCAAGAGTTGTGTTTATTATCTACTTACATTTCAATATTCTTTAACTTTTTCTGCAATAATTTCTTATTTTTAAGATGTTTTTAATTTATACATATTATTTTAATTTATTATCCCATGACATGCATATTTGATCGAAAAAATGCGTTTTAAATATTAAATGAAGTTACATAATTTCGAATTTCACCCAAACCACATGGTATCGGTATTGTTGTAGTCTTTGTGACTCTTAGAGGATGCTCGTTCTATCTTTCTTTCTCTTTATGCGGTTGCAATATTTGAACAAGAGTTGATATATAATAAAAACAAACAAAAAAATTGTCGGCCTTTGTTTAAACCAGCCCACTAAGAATAGAATACACCCAAGAATAATAAAAAAGGCGTTTTATGCTATTAATTGTAACAAATAAACCCAACAAAGTATATATTTTTGAAAACAGAAAAAAAATGTCTATTTAAAGGTGGCATTGCCTACTATGATTTCCATTTAAAAAAATATAACTTTATGTTATAACTCGAAAGTTTTATTAAATATCAAGAAACCAACTACACCACTGAATTGTATTCAAAAAAGTGTCCTAATAATGTCAAAACAGTTTTTTAATATCTGTAAAAATAAACGAGATATGCGCGATTGACGAAAAGTCGAAAATGTCAATTTTTGCCTATAACTCGAAAACAAAAGAAGATAGCCAATTTTTGTTTAGTCTATTGACTTTATCTCTAAAAAAGAGATCGAGACTTGGCCACTAGTTTTTTTCTATCTCTTATAGTTACAGAGATGCCCATAAGAGACATCGAAATTGATCCACCCTGTACGTATGTCGCAACCTTGAAGTTGTCAACAGCGTCAACTCCAACTGTCAAAGGCTTTGTTTATATCTTCGAGGTTTATATAATAAAACAAATGTTTTAATTCATTAATTGCCTTTTATTATCCATTTTGTAGAAAAGCGTAATTAAATGGATATAAAAAGTTAGGTTGTTTTAGGGATGCACCAAAATTTAAAAAAATCGAATTTTCGAATCGAGTCCGAATCGATTTGACTCTGATACTTGTTAAAAAATATCGATATTAAAAAAGATCGATTTAAAATATCATAATAATTTATTGGGCCGCCTTGTAAAGTACAGATTTTATTTCATGACAAAAATAATTCTTGAAAAAAAATTGCAAATTTCTTGGATATGTCAATTAAATCGCCGACTGTTATTTAGTTTTATTTAATTATTTAGTGAATCGATTCGTACATACGCGTATCGATATGTACTGAAAATCGGAAGTTTAATGTTGATTCAAAAAATCGATATTTTAAAGGAAAATATCGATCGTCCAAAAGTATCGATTTAAATCGTGCATTTCTATTATGTTTATAATAATCGTACGATTACGATGTGACTTCGCACTTCTGTATATTCTTATTTGCTGTGTGTCTTAGATTTAATTCTTTTAATTTTTTTAAATGTACTATTTACTGCCATTTACATCTTTCAATATGCATACTCTATAATTTGAGATTTAGCAGTATCGTAAACTGCTTTACTATTTATGTTTGTTTAAGTTGTTTTCTGGCATATAAAACAGTACCGTAATTATTTCAAAATTAACATCACTTTAAACATAGAACACTTTTAAACACAACCACGATCTACTTTATTTCTATTGAAACTAGTGCTCATCAACGCTTAGCACGTTATCACAACTCACCTGCCACTTTTCCAAATTTAAAATTCCCGCGAATATTTGATGGATTGCATTCCTTTATTTAGGTCTGCTTTAATAAATCACGCATAAAATGTAAGGGGTTGGTCTTTGTCGTAACCACCAATCACATATTTTGCTAGAAATGTGAGTTTCAGAGGACATCTATGTTTCGATTTGAGAATCAAGTTAAATGAAAATCATAGCTTGCGAATAATACGTTTGTAGGAAATATTTTATAGTTTTTCTTTTAGGAAAAAACGTAAACCTCTTGTAAAAGGATTATATGACACGGGGCTGTCGTCATTATTTATGAAAAGATCCAATTTATTTAGAAAAAAAAATATTGAATTCCTGTCAAATTTTGCTTGAAATATACGTTTTAAAATAAAAATTATTAGCTTTTAAACTATTATTTTCAATATTTCAGCTGCAGCCCCGTGTAGAATATGATGTTTACTGTACGTATAAAAAAATCTGAATTAATACAATGAATATTAATTCTGTTATATTAATTCTTTATTGAGTATGTTTTAGGCGTATATCGGGAAGGAAGTCGGGTGCCTTAAGTAGTAAGGGTCACTTACTCACTTGACAGGTTCTTCTCAAATAGCAGACCCCTCCAAAATGAAAGTTTTTGTGTGGTAGCGTAATTTTTTAATAAAAATACTAAAATAATTGATGTTTAACAGACGTTATTGACAGTTCATAAATGCAATACATCATTTATTTATGTGAATCTGGGAGACATTATTTATGATTCTCAGTGTACAAGCTTCAATATTTTTTTTGTGTATTAATTTTGGAGTACAATAATCCACTACTACTTTCGTGTTCTATGTGCATAGAACAAAAGTGACTTTCTTTCAGCTCAATGGCTCTTCGGTGGTATGTTTCGCAGTTTTGTACTTTTGGAAAATTATGGACGTACATAATAATGACATACTACATATTGTATCCCAAAATATTTCCCTCTCTTCCTGACTAACCCTATACTTTGGACTAAGTGGTGACAAGATAACGTAGATGTGAGATTAATTTTTAGTTTAAGATTTTTATAAAATCAAATTTATTGTCTTTTTATGTTCAAAAAGATTGTGCACATATACATATACATTTTGTTTATGTTTTAATGAAATTGTTGCTTGAGATGTATGTTGTGCTTTGTTCCGCATCCGTGTTGTAAGTATGTATTCAAATTTGTGCCAACGTTTTGGCACAGGGCGTACGACAGGTACACACAAAAAAGCGTAAAATTTAAAACCTATTCACGTTTGTATGCTGCACGGAAAGAAGTCCCCTACCCAAAGCCCACGACGGAGGATTACCACGAAAGGTACGGGCGGGGGGGCGTTTTTAACACAACCAGTCTTCATACACAACATGGATTCGAACAGTATACGTGCAGACCTGAAGTTATTAACATTTGTGTGCGTGTTTCGCCGCGGTTTGTTTACGCTCGATCGTTTACGAACACTTACGGCACTTTAATAGCTATGCGGGTACCAAATTTTCGCGAATGCCGCCGGATGACGACGAGGTGATTTTTAAAATGAATCCTAGACTGAGACGTTTTGCTCAAACATTTATTGCGGCCGTCCTCATCGCTTACACGACTTTACTGGCCTACCAATCTCTGTCACGTGCTGCGTTCGACAATGAGGTAAGACCAATAACTTTTTTTTGATCCTAATTATTGAAGGGAATTTTTCAAATTGTATTGCACCAAATTGTTCTAAATTGTTACAGTTTTTCTTTTTTTTAACTTAATCCAATAGTCTTATGAATTTACCGAATAAATTAAGTAGCAGTTATTAGACCTAATTAAAAACAAGAAAATCAGCTTTAATGTTATACAAATTCATGAATGTAGGTGATTGATTTGTTCTTTTATTTTATGAATATGGATGCGTACATACACAAATCCCATTTTACATGTATACTGGAATTAGTGAGGGAATTGAAGCAATATCTTATGTTTAATTATTTAATAATTTTAAATCATTCTTTTTTCTCTGAAAAAGGTCGGAGGAGGTCACTCCTCAGACCGAATATCCCAAGGAAAAAAAAATTAAATTATTGCCTAACGGTCAAGAAACAAAACTCGATATTAATTAACAAAATATTTTAGTTATAGCAATTAATTCGGTCAATAAGAAAAATAAATTTCGGTTTAAATTTACTTTAAAATTACATAAGTTTATAAAATAATAAAATCGAAAAATTTGATTGCTTAATATACAATACAGTTGAACCTCCATAACTCGAATCTCAAGGGACCGGAAAATTACTTCGAGTTATAGAAATTTCGAGTTAAAGAAAGAGATTTCAGTTATACACAATGTGCAGGGACGTCAATAAATTTCGACTTATAGAAAATTTCGAGTTGTGGAGGTTCGAGTTATGGAGGTGCAACTGTATTAACAAAATATTTAAATTATTTTATTTATATGTTAGATAAATGAATGCAGATTGTTCCATGCATTGTGATATGGATGATAAAAAATTTGGCGGGAAATTGTCTGGATATTTTTTCCATTTGTAGAATTTTTTTAAAATTAATTTATCCAATGATTTTCTTGGACAGTCTATACAGTGTGAATCACAGAAATTGTGAACCTAGAAGTATGAAGTTTTACGTTCTTTTTTGCTTGATCTCTCTTGAAGCTTTTCAGACCTATGTTTCAACTGTTTATTGTTAACTTATGTTTGAAAGAAAGCTTATCATTATTATTAATGTTTTCAATAAATATTTTTTCTGATATGTTGTATATGTGTACAGGGTGACTGACAATTGTTTCTCCAAAAAAAAAAGAATCGATGTCAGATTACGAGAAAAACGTTTAAAAAATTCTGTGTCTATAGTTTATAATTAATTAAGAATTTAGCCAAAAAGTATGTTATGCCAGTGTGTAAACTAAAACGCCGACTTCCCAGCTGTAAGAGCATTTTACGACATTGCATAGGTTATAAAAATTTATAACTTGCGTCGCGATCGACTTTGTACGAATAAATTATGAAGTATTTATTTTTATTAAAACATCGATGTTAAACTGAATATTTACAAATTAAAAAAAGTGATTAAAATACAATGTTGCTCATGGGAATAAATTTCATTTACAATACAGTTAAAATTAAAGAATAACACTAAGGCCCAGTTTTACAATCGTGGAACAAGGACGGAATAACTGTTCGCCGAATATCCTCTAATGTTCCTCCAAATCTACGTCACAAACACGTTACATTATTCTAAGAATAATCCTTATCCGACGATTGTAAAATTGGGCCTTCGAATCCTTAACACGGGGACCTGAATTATTTTGGTGTTGTAGTGCTTTATTTATTTACCTGACAAAGCATATGTTCAAAGTATTGTTATCCTTATTTTATACAATTTGTACGGAATAATTTACTTCAGGTGATCTGCATGCATTTGTCAATATTCTTGTAAATATGTTGCAGCTTGTATTTCAGGTACTTTCAGTTTCGTTTAAAAATCAAGTTCACATCCGACGCCGTAACAATCATAAAACTAGAAAACACTTTTATGTATTTATTTCGTTCATCTGTTGCTCTTTCTTAACCATTGTTTTTCGTATAATTTTTGAATAAATATTTTTCGAAAACTAAAGTACAGCTGAAATTTAAAAAAAAAAAAAAATGAAAATTTTCCAATTGTAAATTTGGTTGCATTTGTCCATTAATATTGTCTACCAGGCTTTTACTCACAGAATGATTTGCATAAAATAAAAATTGTCATCATGACATTAGTTGTCGCAGTTACACTTATCTAACTCATGAAGGATACCATGGATATGTCACTGTTTACAAATTATCTATGTCACACGCGTTTTGGCGCGAATATGATATATTAAACTTTAAATATTTTTCTCTTATGTTAGAATTTATTTTAAAAAAATGTAATACGTGCATTTTAATCTCTGACATGAACAATTTTTTTAGAACATAAAAAAGTTTTGTGTAAGTACCCTATTATCAGTCACCGTGTATACATACACTCATGGTCATATGTGCTATTTCTAGCTGAAATGTTTCAAGTTTCCAAGTCGTGGTCAATTTCACTATTTTAAATAGATTCCTGTTAATATCTGTCACTGTAAATTCGGAGACTCCTTATTCCTAAATGTAACCGATTTTGAGTTATTCTGCATTTTATAAAAAAAAAATCAAATTCAATTAGAGCTTCCATTCAATGTTATCTCATTAGCGCCGTATTCAAGCTTTAACGCAAATTGATGTAATTAGCTCTAATGAGATCAATTCCTTGTCTAATGCTCGGTTGCACCAACTTTTTAAGCAGAGCTTAAATTTAAGTCGTGTTTAGACTATGACATTATTTATAGATTTAACAAAATGTTAGTCATATTCTAAATGATACTTAAGTTGTATTTGACATTATACTGACCATACATAAATGTCACATTTTAAACATAACTTATAGCGTTTTCGCCTGACTGTTCCAGAGTACTCTGAGAGTATCTCTATCCCTTGTTATTTACATGAGGTTAAAACAAGATGGAAATACTCTGAGAGTGCTCTAGAACAGTCAGTCAAAAACGCTATTAAATTTAGGCTCTGCTTAAAAAGTTGGTGCAACCGGGCATAAGTTAATCTTTTTTAATCGAAGGTATCCACGCAGTGGCGCACCCAGTACAGTGGGGCACAGTATACTTATGTTTTGATCATGTCGCATTGAAAGGGGAGGGGGAGAAAAATAACCAAGATACCGAGAAATTAGAAAAAATGTTTTATTTTCTTACGCACAAACCACTATCATATGGGGGGCACGTGCCCCAGTGCCCTCCCTTGGGTTCGCTACTGTATCCACACCTCCAGGGGGAACCAAACTGAATGTATGAAACCAAACTGAAAGAAAAGGAGTTTTCTTCATTAAAAATTACTCTTTTTAAAATACCCATTGAATTTTGATTCTTGATTATTTTTGTTTTCTTTTATATATGGCCAGGGAAGGTCACTTTTATTGCTTTAACTACTTTATCGCTATGTTTCAATTTGTGTTCCTTGTTAAGCTGCCACAATCTAAAATTTTATTGAAATAATTGATTTATTTTTTAATGTTACTACGAAAATATTCATCATTTTTTAACGTATAGACTGTGGATAAAAGTAGACTCTAATCCTAGGATGTGCGATGTGCTAAATCAAAGAAAATTTAATTAAATGTAAGTAAGTGCTAGGGATGATCAAATCGATTCGATTTATGGTTGAATCGAATCCTTGCAAGCGATGCTTCAATCGAATCGATTAATTTAAATATTTTGAACTTTTGCATTAAATGCACAAGTGAAAGATTTTTTGCTCGTCTTCTCCTCGCATCATATTATAGATTTTCATTACTATTAATACCAATTGTATGTGTAAATTTCGACTAACCCCCCTATTCTGTAACTCATAACCACATCGTTAGATACCGATAATCGTTAAGTGACATCTTTTGACCAGTCAGTACCTACATAGAAATGCTTTGTGTCTAAGCGCTGATTGGTCAAAATATGTCACCTAACGAATATCAGTATCTAACGATGTCGTTATGAGTTACAGAATAGGGGGGTAAGTGCGGATTTACCCTCAGAAAAAGTACTTTAGAGAAAGGAGTAGAATTTGCAATAAAATATGGAATTTAATTTAAAATAATTAAATTGATAAGCACTTCAATATATCCCCAGGTGTAATTAATTTCAAAATATTTTAGCTAGAAAGAGATGTACTATGAGCAGTGATGTTAGTCGCCCGTAAATTACGATATAAATTACCGTAATTTACCATTTTAAATTACCATTAATTACCAAATCACATACGGCGCTTTTAAACATTTTTTTTGTTTACAAAATCTAAGATTAAATAAACAAAATATACAGTTTATAATAAAGGAACAAATATATTGACAAATGATTGAGCTGCAAAGCTATTATTTGTTAATTGAAATCTAAGTATAGATCCAAAACTTTGTTGCAAAAAATGAACCTTGCACTCCTCAGAAATCAAATGCCTTTACCTTAAACGAGTTAATAAGTGGACTTTAGTTTTCCATCCAAAGAAAAATAAGTGAGGAAAAGGTTTCACCCATACATTAATTTTATGTTATGCTTATTTTTGAATTGTAATTTGTGTACTCAATTGTACTTTATGTACTCAATGCTTTCTTTAACCAAATTTTCTTATTTGCAAGTTACAAATTATTTTATATTAAGTTTACTTTTCTTTTTTGAAATCGTAATTTGATGTTTTTCATTGAAGTTTTATAAATTTTCAATAAAAGTTTAACTTTTACATACACGCAGTTTAGTTTCCTACATATTACATTGAAACGTGGAAAATGGTAAATTACCATGGTAAATTATTACAACAATAAAATACTGGAGAATTTAAAATGGTAATAAAAAACGGTAAATTACTCCTGTAATTTACCAAAAATATAAATTACGGTAATTTGACTATGAGTATACAGTTTATTTTTTTACTATATGCCGATCGATCGATTGATAAGTCAAAGAACTTTTATATAGCTATCTCCTTCTAACTTTCGTGAAACAATCTTGAAGCTTTTCCCATGTCAAGTCATTTCGTTGTATACAGGGTGAGTGGGGAGGAATGGGCCAAACTTCAGGAATGTATTGGACACGTAAAAATAAGTAAAAAAAACTTAAATGTTGTTATGCGATTTTCCTTTGTTTTCAAATTATAGCGCCGTTACAAAATTTGTATATTCGTAACTCGGATCCGTACGATCGGCATATAATAAAAAATGATCTATATGTACGATCCCTGCGTCAAAAGTATTCGCCTAGCTAGTGTAGATGTTTTTGAAAATAAAATCATTACTAAGTAGAATTTAAATACTCCTATCAAAATTTTATTTAAAAATGTATAAATTGGTATTTATATATTGTTATTATTCTCGAGAAATAATCCACCACTGAATAACTAATTAACTATCTCTTTCTTTACTAAAGAGAGGTAGGCGAATACTTTTGGCACAGGGCTCGTATACCTACATATTTTCAGATGAACATTTTTATTGAAATTACTAGTGGGAATTTCACTAGGAAGTAGAACGTGAATTTCCAGTGAACATAATTTTACTTTCGGTTTCGTCTTGAGTGCACTCTGCATTCAAATTTCTTGAAAGTCTTACATCCAATAATATAACATGGCAGTGATATGTATTATTTACGTGAAGTTATTATTTGATAATACTCTAATGTCATCAAGCAGTCATCATACATGAGTGATTCACTTCGGTCAAAAGCTGCACATTAACCATGTGTTAATGCTAGGGATGGCATTTAGTTATATGCCGCTTGGCTTTTCATGTTAACCGCACCAGCAACGGTAACACTCGCCGCAGAGCATATGGTTCATATTTCCTGGATCGTTTTAGTGATTTTGCTGTCATACACGAAAACCATTTTTATAAATTCCGGCACTCGCAAGCCGCCCGTCTGGATCGACCTTATTGTCTGTGTAACCATGTCGTGTCGTCTGCGTTCGTGTTTGTTCTAGCTATCTCGGGGCAAACACAAGCATTAACTAAGTTTGGTTGAGAGATTACGTGTTTGATTTGGTCTTTATGTATACACACATATATTTGATAAAACAACTTCTCGAATGATGATAGAATTTAGAATAAGGAATATGCACCGTGATACACAGTTAAGAAATACATAGGCACTTTACACAGAATTCATAATAAATGAGGAAATTAAACAAACTAGGATGGACTTTCAAGCAAATTTTGAGAGTATGTATGTACAGGGTGCTGCATTGATGAACGCAACATAGGAAGTGGTGTTCAAATATTGGCATCCCTAATTATTTTACAGCAAAATTCCATTTAGGCTTTTTAAAGTATTCTTCGAGATGAATCTGTCTGTGCAGTTTGAGAATTTTTCATTTGCTCGGTTTCAAAATATTTTAAAAAGATTCAGTAACCAAATTCAATTTATATCAAACTATCAGTACGGTCTTGATTAGTGAATGTTAAAATAAATGACTGGAAAACATCAAAGTAATGTGGCTTTATTTCTATCAAGTTGCTTTACTTTATAATAACATTTACTGATCAAGGTCGTGCTGATAAAAATTCTCAAACTGCACAAACAGATTCACGTTGAAGAGTACTTTAAAAAACCCCAATGGAATTTTGTTGTAAAATAATTACGGAAACCAATATTTCATCACCTCTAAATTGACATGGGTTTTCCTATGTTGCCTTCATCAATGCAACACCCTGTATTATAAAAAAGTACTTTAAATCTAAAGCTGCGCTCTACTTGTAAAAAATCTTTCTTGATAGATGATGGTAGGGATCACACAATAAACGGTAAGCAGTTTAAAACTTATCATTTAGAAATAACGAAACAAGTCTTCAAATAAAAGCAGCAATTTCTTAAATTTATCTCAAAAAATATTATTTTAGATATAAGGAAGTCTTATTAAACTATTCTAATTAAAAAAATGGACGACTTCCGGGAATTTTATAATTTCATAATTCCTAAATATTACACATATAAATTTTTAGTATACTATAATATTTGAAGCAAATAATTTTTAGACTGCAATAGAACATGTTTTATTTTTTCAAATAATTCTTGATTCAATCAAAATTTTTGATAAAATCGTATGATATTCCACATTTTAAATTGTTCAAAAAAATGGAATCAAAGCTTAGAGCTGTTTTAGACCACGCTATTTCTTGTACAAGTTTTGGTTTACAGTCTGTATGACCGTACCTTAAAATATTTCAGAAAACGTTAAATTTTAGTAAGTGATGCACTAGTGAAAAAAATGTCCTAGAGATAAAGAAAGAATTGAGAGAAATACTGCAGACACTATCAAAATAAATAAATATCGTGTTAGGACATTTCATGTCATGTCATGTCATTTCATGTATGAGTTAATCTTAAATAGGTAACAGATAAGAAGAGTTACACATATGAACAATAACAAAAACAGGAAAAATTGTTAAAATACTGAACTGAAGAGTGAAGAATGTGGTCACATACATTGCGTTATTTAGTTACAACAAAGTAGTCGGACAGCTATTTGTCCATAATTAAAAGCAAACTGTGACAAATTGAAAAACTTTTCAAATGAAGCCATTAAATTTTTTTTATAAATAAAGTGAACTTGGCATTTGGCATGTCTTAATAAATTAAACAATCAATCAATCAATTTAAGCTTCATGTTCACATGGTGAAATAAGCTAGGTCAACGTATTGAAAGAAAATACATAATAGAAATTAAAAAAAGATCACAAAGAAATAAAATGTAAATAATATAATAGTAAAGAATACAAAATGTATAGATATATGCGTAAATTAATATTAAAAAGGGCCACTAATCAGTAAATTTCTTAATACTGTAAAAGCAGTTATTAACAACATAAGATTTTAGCTTATTTTTGAACGTACGAACTGATTTAACGTCTTTTATCGCCTGGGGAAGTTTATTGAAAAGAGTTAAGCATGAATAAATAGGAGATTTTTCATAGAATACAGTGGTATACTCTGGAACAACAAGATCATTTCTAAATCGTTTCAAATGTGTACAGACAACATTTGTATATGAATATAGAATAAAACGTCATAATATTTTCACGAACAAATATTTCCTTGCAACTGTCTCTGCTATTAATGTTGTAAATTAACCTAATTAGTTTTTTTTTGTGCTATAAATATACGGGAAGCGGTTTTACAACACACAACATTGTACGATATATAGCTATAGGCCAAACTATAATACACTTGTAGCAAAGTATTCTTGTCCATAGTTCGCTTTAGTTTTAGAATAGCGTAATAAGCACTGTTAAGTTTTTCCACTACATGTTCAACTTGTACTGACCAATTTAGTCTCTCATCTCACATCAGTTAATTCCAAGGAACTGTACACTATTCGAAAACGTGAAATTGACTGTAGGTTTCGTGTTGTTGAAGAATTGGACACATATGTACGTTTTTGTTGGAATTTAGTATTACTTTATTCCTTTCACACCAAGTTTCAATATCAAAGTTTATTCGAATTATTGCATCCTTAAGTTCTTTAGATGAATCGCTTGATACAACGAAGGACGTGTCGTCAGGCAAAATTAATCAGAAATCCGTCTCTTACATGCTGACGTAGATCATTGAAGATTAGAAGGAAGAAATAAGATGAATAATTGTGCTACACGTAGTTCTATCTTATGCGTACTTGATCTGACACCTTTAACATCAACGAAAAATCTTCTGTCTTCCTAAAAAGAGATAATTAAACTTAGGATGTTGCCTCGTATGCCTCGTTTTTGAGAATTTCTTCTATAAAACTGACACTTCCGTAGATCGAAATGCTCTGAATCCATGTTGACACTGCTGTATAACACATATTTATTTAGGAATTTCCACAGTTTTTCACATATGATTTTTTCGAAGATTTTGGAGGAGACACTCAATAGATATCGGTCGATAGTTTTCAATGTCTGTTTTCGCACCTCTCTTAAATATCGGAATAACACGGGAAAGATTAAAAATATCTGGATATATTCCTTCCCCAACAGCTTTATTTATAAGATCAGTTAATGGTGCTGCAATGGATGCTGATACATACAGCGTGATTCATAATAAGTGTCCGACCCGTTAACCCCACCTAGTACATGAACAAACAAAGCAAAATTTTATATGAATAGGGGGTCTTAGGTGCATAGTTTTTAAGATAAAATTAATTGAAGATGCACATGTAAATAGGTTCGTTGGCGCTGGAATAACTGACCTAACTCACAAAATCATTTACCCTTAAATAAAATTCTAAAACGCCTGTGTTTACAACTTTTTCGAGAGATTTATGACCGTCAATTCAATTACTGCAGACACGTGTTTGGGAATGCAGACAAAGAGAATGAAATTTATTGTCGTTTATAAAAATGTGTGGCGGCGGCAACAAGCTATTTATATTGGTATTTATAAACATCGTAACTTTCACATTCTAAAAATAGTTGTCAGTGATACTCTAACGGTTTCAATTTGCATTCAAAAACGTTACATTTTTAAAATGCTTCTGATAAATTTATTTCTTGTAATTTCGTGCTTGTATAACCGTACTAACCTAACGGGTCGGACACCTATTATGAATCACGCTGTATTTGACTACGGTGCTTGGTATGTTGAGTGAGTTTAGTAACTGCAATTTCGGAGAAATAATGTGCAAATTTTTCAGCTACTATTTCAGGTTCCACGGTTATTTCATCCGTGCAATAATCTTTTATGCGATTGACAGTATTGTGACGATTGCGGCGCCAGCCTATCTCGTGCGTCACCGCCGACGCGTCTTATACGAGAAACTTCGGGCGCTCCGAGATCACGTCAGCAGACAAGCGAGACTCTCCGTCTAGAATGATCCAGAAAGACAGCCCCGGTTTAAAAGCATGCGGCCGGATTCAACGGGGAATTCAGCGTTAGAGTTCGATTAGAATGCAACGTGAGACAGTTCGAAATTAAAAGTGGCCTGTTAAACTTTCGCTCGGCTGTTGAAATAAATTACGTATAAGTCTGTAAATAAATTATTGTTAAATGTTAGTGTTAAATTAGTTTGCTTGTAAATAAATTAGTTATTAACTATTTCGTGTTTTGTTTTAAAATAAAAATTAATGAACCTTTAAAATCGTAACAGTATGGATTCTATTTCGACAGAGTTCGCTGTTTACCAACTTCCACACAACGTTGGTTCTATTATCTGCGTTTTCCACTAATCTTCCATAGTAATCCTTCTTAGGTTTAGTTGTATTATTATTATACATTATACCGTGAATATATCTTATTCTGAAACATGCAAAACACACATTTCCGTTTGTTGCTAGAGTAACATAATAATTAAATGACAGCAATGTATTAAAGCGTGTATTTTATTTTGAAACGTAGGTTGTCAAAACAATTATTAACTTCAGCTTTTAACATTTTAAGTCGTATCTTTGAATACATTTACACAAACGTCGAAAACCTACTTTAGACGTTCATGTAAATGTACTCAATGATATGACTTAAAATATTAAAAGCTGAAGTTAATAATTGTTTTGACAACCTATGTTTCAAAATAAAATACACGCTTTAATACATTGCTGTCATTTAATAATTAACATTTAATAGTTACTCTAGCAACAAACGTATGTGTGTGTTTCGCATGTTTCAGAATAAGATACACTCACGGTATTATTATTATACATAGGAAGAGTGGAAACGGCTGCTGATATATCAGAAGTCACTCAAGACTAGATTGTCTTGAAATAAAGACACAAGAAAAAGAAGAAAATGCATGATGAGATAATAAAGTAGTACTAGCATACTAGATAAAACAGCTATTTCATATGATAACCTGGGTATTTTATTCTTCCTTTCTAATATAGTTGTAGTAGAAAACACCTTATACATACAGTGTATCCACGGATAGGTGATAGAAGAGGAGAAGCTTTTTTTTATTACTGATTTCTAAGAAAATTTTATTCTTTATAATAATTTTTGCCGTATTTGAAAATCTTTATTCTCATCTTACTTTTCCTGCATGTAGTCATTTAACACTTAGGTATATTCACAAATTTCCACAGTTTTGGACTTTGAAAAAGTTTCTGATATTTTTGAATCGGATCAAGTAAACACAAAAACAGATCTGATGTATTTGTCATTTTTATTTCATGTTAATCTTTCGAATCAATCAATCAATCAATCATTTAATTGTTGCATAAACAATAAATAACAAATGTAAATATGTCGGCAACACGTCAAGTACAGGTTACAAGTATTACAATACATACTATACAAACAATATATAAAATATAAATCACAGATAAAAATATTATCCCAGCACGATGCCAAAATGTTATTTCATAATTTGTAATTCAGGTACTCATCAACACTATAAACACTTTCGTTGATCAGAAATCTTTTCAGATACTTTTTAAATTTATTTAAGCTTAATTTTGTAAAATTTGAAGGTAGTTTATTGTATAATTTGATGTGAATATAATTCATTTTAGTTTTTGATAATTTATGAAAAGGTTCCACTAGTTTATATTTCATACGAGTGTCATGAGAATGTATATCGCTATGTTTTTGCATACGAATTTTATGTTTGTGTACATTAATCAGACTAAAATATATGAAAGCGGAGGGAAAAGTCAGTAACCTATATAATTTAAAAATTTCTTCGCAGGAATCTCTCGATTTTAAATAAAACATAGATCTAATAGCTCTTTTTTGTAGTTTAAAGACTCTATTGGAGGATTTTGCGTTACCCCAAATTAATGTCGCATACGTCATAATTGAAAAAAGAGCGAGTAATACGCAAGAAAATCTTGTTTTGTATTATCAGTGATAAAAACATGTTAACCCTTCCTCAAAAAGTGTATCTAGTTCAGCGTTACGGTATAAGGGGATGTTTCTTTGCGATATGCTATTGAAAAGTTTAATGACAAATACCCGGACATATTTTGATATCTAAAAATTTCTGGTCATCTATACCTCTTGTATCACCTGGACATCACGTGGACAAACTGTATATTGGCATTAATTAATTGCGCACGTATATTATTATATGAGCGATCATGACAGCCATTATTCACTAGGATGAAGTTTATGATATAATTTAGGAAATAACGTGGTAATTAATTTTTTTACTTTTCACTAACTGAACTTAGTCAACTGTCAAGTTAGATCGCCGCAGAAAGTTTGATTTCAGGCATGTTGAAGGAAATTATTGTCATTGGACAAAGACAGTAAATTATGAATTTCTGCTTTTGTGATTGTTTGAAAATTATGCATAATAACATAACAGGAAATGAAGAAAAACTTAAAAAAATGAACAAAGAGTTACGGTATTTGTGTTGAATTTCATTGGTTACCGGCGATAATTTATCACTGAAGTGTGTAGTAACCCCGAATTCTTAAACGCATTCGAAAATTCCTTTGGTTAACTAACTTTTTGGAAGGTGTCGGTCGTTGAAGGCACGGAATATTTGGGAATGTTTAAGCGAGGCCTTTTATTTTGTGTTGCAGGCCGGTATAAGCGGGAAGCTAAATGGGAAGGATTATGGAGGCAACTATTTGGACGAGCCACGCGACGATTACGTTCCAGCGGACGGAGAGCTCACCAGCGAAATTCCTTCCGTGACGGCCACCCTTAGACCGCCCAGCACGACCTTAGATGATCTATTCATTAGCGTGAAAACCACCAAACAGTACCACATCAGACGCTTGCCCATTATACTTAAGACCTGGTTCCAGTTGGCGAAGTCACAGGTATGTTACATACGTATAATAAAACTGTGCTCTAATTGAGAGAATCCATTAGGTTAAGTCCTCCGTCCCCCCCAACTTAGTCGGGTAATTGAATGACACTCGTGGGAGCGCTTTTAACTTTTTGTTTACTTGACAGTGCGCGCACGTAAACATATTGTTCACGCTATTTGAGCACTTATGCCTTGCGTTGCCACCCCTGTTACATTTACCCCTGGGGTGATCTCTTCGAGCGAAATTTTCCCACGGGTGACGCGGTTTGTGGCTGCGGGTCGGACACGTGTGTAGCATGCGACAATTGGGTAAAAATTCTGTCCACCTTGATTAATATTCCGACTTGTATAGGCACACGCAACACGAATAAGTCTTTTCCCAAACAACCAATAGCGTACTTGCAGCTTGGTAACTTAAATTACTTAATTTGCGGTATTACGTGGAATGCAGGAGAGGCTTTAATTGTAATTACCTACTGGAAGGGAGAAACCGCCAGCAAACAAGCACAATTAAGCCGAGCTAATTCATATGACATATAAAAACGGAAATTGAATGATTTTAATTCAAACCATAACACTGAGTGAATATCTAGGGCCAGTTTACAGAAAATTTAATTGCAATCAAATTTTAATGACGTTGTTAATTTGACAGTTCGCAATGTAATTCTTATGGCAACTTAATCGTGATTAGTTTAATTCGAAATTAAATATTTGATTTGCTTTCTGTAAACCCACCCATAGTAATTAGGTCTGTTCCAGCAAGAGTTCGTAACTAGTTCGGAACCGTTAAAAACAGTTGCCCACCTAAGTAATGACCGATTTTAACGGCGCCGTCAAATGTACAATTTTGATGACTGCATGCTTTTGACGGTTTCGAACTAGTTACGAACTATTGCTGGAACAGACCTATTAAAAACGAGCTAAATTATTTTTTAAGAAGTATATGACATTTTGTAATCTTAGCTGCGTTTTGCGAAGAGTATTTTTTGATAAATCAGCAAGTATTAGTTCCAAAACGTTAAATTCTTTATTTGTTTTCAGTTTTTTTTATTATTACCTACTAGGGATGAAATAACATATTTTGACATCATCACGTCAGCACGTACAGTCTACTTATCTGTTGGTTGTTTAAAATAATAATTTTTTTCATTTACAACTATGATGTAATGACCAGACAGCGGAATTTTTATGGCATGACGAAGCACGCACAGTCGGCCAGTTGATTTGATGAAGCGCTACCACGAGTTTTATGATTTGTCCGTACATGGCACGCTGTAGCAAATGCGCTACAGCGGACCATATGCTGATACATAATGAAACTCGCGATAGCGCTTTGTCGATTCTGCTGGCCGACTATGCGTGCTTCGTTATATCATAAAAATTCCTCTCTTTGGTTATGACGCACTGACGTACCAAAACCAAAAATAGTGATAAAATTGGTCAATATGAAGCATAAAATATTAAAATCCGATCCCTAATTATTACATATCGCACAAGCAATATGATTTCCGAGGGAGCATTAAAAATAAAAGAAGTGATAGAATTTGTCTAGAACGTTTCAAATTATTTGGAGCTGTCAAACCTAACTTATTTTTTCTTACTGTATTAGATTGTCCTTCGAATTTAATATAAAATAATCGAATTTTGCGAGTCTGTCTTAATAAATAAACAAAATATTCAAGATTTTTGAAATAGAGAATTTTCAGTTTCAAGATATTTCAGAAATTAACGAAGATAGAAAATATTTTTTTTACATATTTTTATAGACCCCTAACTTTTTTTGCAATTTAATCGTCTTTGTATCTCTTATAGTTTACGAGATCTCCATAGTGGCCCTTTAATTAGTCGTAAGCTTGTAGATGTTCTTTTTCTGCTGTGCTTTGAGTTATTTTAGATTTTAGGTTTTCTTTGAACCTCGTATTTTTATTTTATGTATTCTTGTTGTCCCTGTGCGCTTAGGAGTCGAATGTTAGAATAATTGGAGTCACTACTTTTTCAAAACTTCCGCTTTTGTTTGCTTTGAAATTTCTCCTCTAGTCAAAAACGTATTTTTATTACAAATTCTTCCTGCCGCTCTTATGTACTCTTTTATATTATTATTATTATACATTTCTGACATAGATCTCAAAGAGATATAAGTCTCGTCAAGAAAGGGGGAAAGTACAAAACGTATCAAGTGGTTATAACTACAAACTCCTTAAAGTTGTAAAAACAGTGACTCAATAAGAACATTTTTAATTCTCTTTTAAACTTAATTGTTGATTCCGAAAATCTTAATGCAGCACGCAACTGATTATACACTTTTAGTGCCCTGTAATAGACACCACGTTCAAAAAGACCAGTGCTGTGTTTAGGGATATTCAAATTATTACAGTATCTAGTATTTGGAACCAAACCGGAGCCATATTTGTCTTTATTTTTTTAGAAATAAGTTTAAGTTAGTTTTAACGAAAACAGCAAGATTGGAAATATAGAGACAAGGTAATGGTAAAATTTCAAGAAGTTTGAATAGAGATTTACAAGAATCAGTGGGCTTTTTGCATAGTATTGTTCTTAGAATTGATTTTTGCAGGATGAAAGCTTGCCGAGAGTTAGATGACCCTCCTCAAAAAATTAAACCATAAGATAGTGTAGACTGAATAAAGGACGTATAATATGTTTTTAATATGTCCACAGAGACATAATTTCTAAGATTCCTTATAACATAGCAGAATCGAGACAATTTTGAGCACACAAATTCAATATGAGTGTTAAACTTTAATGCAGCATCAATGTGTATACCCAAAAATTTTACACTATCAGTGACTGGAACTGATTTACCATGACACTTAATAAGTACGTTGGACAGCAATGGTCTATTTGTAAATTGCAAGGCCACAGTTTTATTATGGTTTAACTGAAGAAAATTATTCTCACACTATTTAAACATTTGAGAGATAGAGAGTGAGGCAATGATTATTCTCACACCATTTAAACATTTGAGAGATAGAGCGTGAGGCAATTTTGGAGGACAAGGACTGAGAATTACCAGTTACTACACACGAAGTATCATCGAAGTTGTATTGACATAATGACAAAGATGGAAATTGTTGTTTCAAATCGTTAACATAGATTATAATCAATAATGGGCCTAGAATTGAACCTTGTGGTACGCCTTTACTTATTACTCTTAAGGTCAGATAAGTTGAGATCTTCCGGGGAGATAGGAACGAAAGAAATCAAGAGCAATTCAATTGATGCTAATATCATACAGTTTCGATAATAAAATTTGATGATTTAAAGTATCGAAAGCTTTAGAGAGACCGAAATAAATACCTATGGGAGACTCACCATTATCCAGACAAGAAATTATGTCGTGTAGACATTCAAATATTGCAGACTCAGTAGATCGACCTTTAATAAAACCATGTTGACATTTAGATAGAATATTGAAATGTACCAAGTAGGTGTAAATAGTCTATCATAGACAAGCTTTTCAAATACTTTGAAGAAGATATCGATGTCTATTTTTCGGTCTGTATTTAACTGCCTAAATATTTATGTTATACTTATAACTATAGTGAAACTCCTTTAATTTGGACGCCCTGAATTTAGAAATATCTATGCATATTCCGCAAAGAAAAAAAAAATTATGTAAATGAATGACGGTAAAAGTTCGGTAACATCCTCTATGTATATATACCGTATGCACAACTTTGATTCGAGACTTGTTATCACATCGCCATTAATAAGCGTGGAGGAAAGAGTTTAATTATTTAGTTCTAAAAATACTTTAACTTCCATGCCCTTTATCAAAATGAACGAATTTAGGCTCCTTTGAAAGGGAATTTTAAGCTGATCTAAATTTCGCATTCAGTGACTTCGATTACTTTGTTATAAATTTGTTAGAGGTCGCTGTTTGTAATGGTAATAACTTTTAACAGTTTTCTTAAAAAATAAATAAATGGAAAGGTATATTTTTTTGACAGTGGTTACGAAGCTTCCGAAAAACAGAATATTTTGGTGAAAATCCGAAATTGATTTCTATTTCCGTTCTCGGGTACTCTAGGTCAGCGGTGATCACGGGCGCTGCGAAAGCGCTCTCCCCACTCTCTAGTGTTTGTAAGAATACAAATACATAGTAGCTTTTGCGTCTAGACCGACGGGCGTTTGCAACACGCGTATCAACGACATTAAAAAAAGATTACCGAGTCATTTAAAATTAAAACGGAAAAGCGAATATTTTTTTAAATAGGTTTGGGACGAGAGTTTTAAATAAACAGGGTAATGCATAGGGAATCCAATTTTCGGGATCCCGAAATCCCGGGATTCAGTGTTCCTCCGAACAGTTTCATATTTTTACAAAACACATTGCAAATATGTACTTAGTACAATATCGATATTTATTAACAAAATAATAACAAGTACCCGATGCTCATGCCGTCTGTTACTCTTCTAGAAGTGTTATTTTTTAATCGATTGAAATGAAATTTAGGAAATACTTGTATAAATTAAACGTAAAAATTAATTTTCTGACATGAAAAGCTATGAATCACGGTTTTGTAAATTGAGAAACGAAAAGTTTTTTTTTTCAATGTCATGGAAAATATACCTACCAAATGACAGATATTTGGACTGTTGTATTTAAAATAAGGAAGGTAATACCACAAAACTTCTGTGCTGATTGTTGTATGTTAGTGCTAAACGTCGAGATTATTTCGGGATCCCGGGATCATCGATCTCGGGATCCCGTGATTGGATTCCCTAGTAATGCACAGTGATGTGCATACAAAAAGTCTAATAAAAAATTGTAATTACAGAATACGCCGCCAACAATTTCTTACGTGGGAAGGACAAAAGAGACCGCTGTCGTTCTTGCCTAACGTTTAGCATGGTTGGGGTATCGCCGGTGGCCACCGTTATTTGGACATCCGGTATATACGCACTTCAAAATCTTGATGATTTATATATTTTTGCAAAAAAGAAAATAGGAAGAGCATATTTCACCCAAAAAATTAATAAATGACCATTTATATACCTATGTACATTTGAAAATTCATCATAAATTTTTAGTTTAGGATATTATCCGAGAAACTTCGAAAAATTAATCGACTTATTTGATTAATTTTTAAAATCATTTTAATTTTCTTTCTTTTTGTTTTATCAAAATACAGTTTTTTTTTATTTTATTGTGAAATTTGAGCGATTTACTTTTTGGACTTCAATAATTTATTTTTATATTTTATTAAAATAACTATATACAGGCTGTCTTACGAAAAACGCCCCAAGCTATAACTCCGTTATTTATGGACTTATTTTAACAAGCAAAAAGGCAAATAAAATGAGACTAAAAATACTATAAAGTGAGTCCAGTTTAATTTTTTTTTAAATTACCTTCAAGGTCAAACGACTGTCAACTTTTATTTTTCAAATGGCTCTGTATATTTTTTATTATTATATCTGGTAGAGATTCTTTTTCTAAATCCAATAATGTGCAACACATTGATATTTAGAAAACATTTTTCGTAAAAAAAAGGAAATGAACTAGTCTATTACGCAAAACGTGCTTTTCATAAAAATGTTAAAGTTTGTCGTGAAAACAATGTCACCGAGGTTATTTTTCACAGTTGTTTTAAACTATCAAGTTCTTCTACTTGTACGACTTATTGTTTCCTAAAAAAAAACCGATTATGGATAACAATCACCTGACTGACTTATTGCAAGTATATTTTGAATGCAATAAAAACAGCAATCAAGCAGTACAGAAAACGTTAATGAAATAATGAAAATTAAGTCTACAACTGTGTAAGTTGCTTTGGGAGAAAATCCCTGTCTATAGAGATGCACTGCTTGTGTTTTTATTGCATTCAAAATATACTTGGAGGAAGTCAATCAACTGAGATTATCCATAATCGGCTTTTTTAGGAAACAATAAATCATACAAAGAGAATAACTTGACAATTTGTGACAACTGTGAAAAATAACGCTCAGTGACATTGTTTTCACGACAAACTTTACATTTTTATGAAAAGCACGTTTTGCCTAATAGACTAATTCATTTTTTTTACGAAAAATATTTTCTAAGTGTCAAAGTGTTGCACATTATTGGATTTAGAAAAACAAAATCTCTACCAGACATAATAATAAAAGATATACAGAGCCATTTGAAAAATAAAAGTTGACAGTCGTTTGACCTTGAAGCTAATTTTAAAAAAAAATTGAAAGTGGTCTCACCTTATGGTACTTTTAGTCTCAATCTATTTGCCTTTTTGTTTGTTAAAATTAATCTATAAATAACGGAGTTACGGCTTGGGGCGTTTTTCGTAAGACAGCCTGTATATGACAAAAGAATCCTTATTTATTTATTTTGTAGATTTATTTTATAACGCTGCATTAAAACAAAATCTAAAATAATAAATAAAATTTTGTGACTGTTGAATTAATAAAAATTTGGAAGTAACGTTTAAAAGGAATAGACGTGCAGATGTGAAGTGAAACACTTGTGTACATAGAGAATCACGTATCATCAGAATGTTGTACTTTGTCAACTGGCAAAGAATTTCTCTGAAAATAATAGAAGTCTATAGGTTTGTTCCAGCAATAGTTCGTAACTAGTTCGAAACCGTCAAAAGCATGCAGTCATCAAAATTTTACATTTGATGGCGCCGTTAAAATCGGTCATTACTTCAGTGGGCAACTGTTTTTAACGGTTCCGAACTAGTTATGAACTATTGCTGGAACAAAGCTTATAATAATCTAAAAATAGGAAAAATAGTTGCACAAAGTTTTTGCGATTTTAACAAACGAATCCCTGGTGCGCTTTTTATTTCAAATACGCCACTCTTTTTGTAAAAGTAAATTTTATACTTTACATACATAGTTTCCTTTTCCGCAGTGGCCAAAAATTGATGGTCAAAGACCAAGTTCTTTGATATTCAAACAATCCATCATCGATTTAGTACATCCTGAATGCAAAAACTATTACTGCCTGCATAGTAAAATAGAATTCGGAGCCACTGGATGATTTCTAAATAGAAAAATCGAAGCAACTCGAAATAAATAAAGAGCATTAGTCTGATGTGAACGACCTCCCTTTTTATTCTCCTCACATTAGACTTACACGTTTTTTCGGTTTAATATACATATGGTAGCTCCGCCGAAGCACTTGAACTTGAACACCTAAAAAAAAGCGGATACGCGGTTCATTGAATGCAGCAGCAGTAGCTCAAGAGAAAAAAACGTACCGTATACATTTGAACCATAAAGTTACTTATAAATTTAGTCATCATGGAAGTTTACTCGGTTTTATGCCTAAATTAAGATGGCCGCGTTCGATGTACGTCTTTCAGCGTCGCCGTGAGTATAAACATTTTTTTTCTGTGCGTGCGGTAAACGTTTACGGGAAAATAGCACTAAGACGGTTTATCTGGGATAGAAATAACAACCCGCGCGCCAGCTTAAGTGCACGTAAGTGGCGGTAAAAAGTTCGTTTTCCAGCGAGGAGAAAATAGGAAGTTGGCCGTGTTTCGTAGCTGGAAATAAATTACGTTTTCAACTTTTGTTGCAGCCGGTTTTGTCGGCCCTTGAGTTTGTTTTTTTATTTTAATTTTTGGAAAGGCTGCAAGTTAAATCCGTTTATGTCAAAAGGGAAGTACTTTTGACAAATTTCTAAATTATATTTTTCTCCAAGCGTATGAAAACGTTCATATTAGGGGAGAAGGGGGGAATGAGAGCCACTTAAGGAAAAATCAATATATTTTGAAAAATAAAAAGTGTATCCTCTCAACAATTTTATGCTGTTTCGTATAAGGAAAAACTATTAAAATGACGTAACTATATCATTCCTGTCATTAACAAAAATTATAATATATTCATTTAACACAAAAATTGAATTGGGTCTTATTATTGCCCACATGTTGGGGTAATGGGAACCATGAAAGAAGGCATACTGCTGTCTAAATAAACTTGTTTTAACAAATACATAACTGCAACAGTTAATAAAATAAATAATACACTTTTCTTTCATAACACAACATAAAATGTAATCCTGAGAAAAATACGAAAACCATAATAAAAGTACTTTAACATATTTGTTACAGTATTAGGTGCAAAAATCACATATCCAACTAGTTTACAGTTTTACGAGTCCTCAGCATCTTCAACAAGAAATCATTCTTTTATAATATCAGGGATAATAAGAGTCACCGAGGGGGCAATAATAACTTGGCTCCCATAACCCCAGATAGCATTAATATTTTCGGTATGAAAATTAGAAAAAAGCAAAACCAAAATTTTGAAACATAAAGTACAGTGGGTCTGTAAATGTTTGTACGCCAATTATGTTGGCGTTTGAAATTGAAAAATCACTTACTGGCATTAATCATCAGTAGTAATCTGGGGTTAATCCGATTGATCGAACTGATCAGAGGTCACAGTCTTCGAAAACTTCTAATGAGCGCTGGCAAGGTTATATTTATGCAGCCGAGCTAAGCCTGCATTTAGTTAATGGATGAATCGTCAAAGTTTAACGAGATCAGGCGAACTGTCTTCTAAACGGAACTCGTACCCACCGTGGTTGCCTAATAGTCGCATTTCAAATCACGACCACCGTGACCACTCAGCTGATTAGTCAGACAACCTAAAATTACTACGGACTAAACGAAATCGACAAAGTCGCCCATGAACTAAACGCAAGGTATATTATGGGCATGTAACCAATGCTTTTAAATTTGTAAATTTTTAATTATATTGCAGATTTTTCACTGTGAAATATTTGTTAAAATTTATACTAGTCAAATGGGCTCGGATTTACAAATCTATTTTCTCTTAAAAATCTACAATGTAATTAAAACTCTGCAATGTAAATATAAATTATATAAATCCACAGTGTAATTATAAATTACATTGTAGATTTTATACGGTGAAAATAGTTTTGTAAATCGTTTGTCAAAATTTAAATTAATATTTTCATGCGGTTCATGTTTTCGATTTTTAATTACGTCGTAGATTTTTCATTGTGAAAATAAATCTACAGTGTAATTTATAATTACGTTGTAGATTTTTCACAGTAATTTATAATTATGTACTTTAATGTACTTGAAAATCTACAATGTAATTATAAATGACGGTGTAGATTTTTACCTTGAAAATAGTTTTGTAAATTGTTTGTAAAAATTAAAACTTAATCAAATGGGGAAGGGAGAAGAAGTAGAGTTTGCAGATTTCACTTTCTGGAGTATTCCCGATTTCCTTGCATCCTAACATGAACATGAACCGAATGAAAATAATTTAAATTTTGGCCTTCAAGTATTCTCACTGTGAAAAATCTACAATGTAATTAAATCTAAATTAAATGAAATCTACAACGCAAATATAAGTTACACAAATTTACTATGTAACGTATAATTACAATGTAGATTTTTCACTATGAAAATAATTTTGTAAATCTACAATGTAATTGCAAGTTACATAAATATCAAACACATCTTGTTTGCAAATTATACTTACATTTTAATTTTTTAATTACATTGTAGATTTTCAAAATTATTTTCACAATGAAAAATCTACAATGGAATTAAAAATCTATAATATATAAATTACAAACAAGATGGCTTAGAGTTTATGTAACTTATAATTACATTGAAAAGTTTTAACTAGCGTCATCCTCTGATCGCTTTTTGACCTGACGTTGCGTTATTAATTTTTATTATTACAATGTAGATTTGCGTAGTTTTGATTTGCAATGTAGATTTTTCATTGTGAAAATAATTTTATAAATCTACAATGTACATAATTATAAATTATATTGCATATTTATGTACAAACAAATATAAATGACATAAATTTACTGTGTAACTTATAATTACATTGTAGATTTTTCAAAGTGAAAATGCTAATATAAATTACATAAATCTTCATATCTACAGTGTAATTAAAAACCCACAATGCAATGAAATTATACGTTAGTACGTTACATAGTAGATTTATGTAATTTACATTTGCATTGCACATTCTAAATTACATTGTAGATTTACAAAATAATTTCCTAGTGAAATGTAATTATAAATTACAAACAAGATGTGTTTGCTGTGTATGTAACTTCTAATTCCATTGTAGATTTCTTACTGTGAAAATATTTGTGTAAATCTACAAGCACTTCTTGTTTGTATTTTATACTTACATTTTAACTGTTTAATTACTTTGTAGATTTACAAAATTATTTTCACAGTGAAAAATCTACAATGTAATGAACAATTACAAACAAGATGTGTTTGCTGTTTATGTAACTTATAATTACATTGTAGGTTCCTCACTGTGAAAATAATTTTGTAAATCTACAACGTAATTAAAACTTACAATGCAATTAAAAATCTACAATATAATAAAAAATCTATAATAATATTTATAGTTACATTGTAGATTTTTAATTACATTGTAGATTTTTAGTTGCATTGTAGATTTTTAATTGCATTGTAGATTTTTAATTACATTGTAGATTTTTAATTACATTGTAGGTTTTAACTACGTCGAGATTTATAAAATTATTTTCACAGTGAAGAATCTACAATGTAATTATAAGTTACATGAACAGCAAGCACATCTCCTTTGTAAGTTGTAATTGTAGATTTCTCAGTGTCAAAATACTTTTGTAAATCTACAACGTAAAATTTAAAATGTAATAAAAAATCTATAATAAAATTTAAATTTTTAAATTTTATATTGTAGATTTACAAAAATATTTCGACACTGAGAAATCTACAATGTAATTAAACATCTATAATATAATTATACTTTACAAAGTAGATGTGCATTAAATGAAAATAACACTGATGAATAGGAAATAACTTTACTTTTATAATAATTGTTGAAAATGTTCTCCATTATTTTGTAAACACAAGTTCACTCATCGTCTCATGTTTTCATTTACACAACAAAGTTCTTCCTGCGTTGTTTTCAACTGCACGCCTAATTGCTTGTCGAAGTTCATCCAAGTTGTGCAACCAGTTTTTGTAAACATTATTCTTCACATATCCAAAAAGGTAATAATCAGGTAGTGTCAAATCTGGACTTCTTGGTGGCCACAAACCTTCGCTTATAATACGATTTCCATAATTTCCGTTGGAAATAACTCCTTGTTATTTCATCGTCATGCAGTTGGTTAATAAATTCTGTCAAAATGACAGGGTGGTACCTCTGCATGAATTGTTTCGTAAAGAAAATACTCCTTCTTGATGTTACAACCCAAATTCTAACTTTTATTGGATGTAGGTCTGTTTCGACAAAAGTATGAGGGTTCTCCGTAGCCCATATTCGGTAATTCTGGCTGTTTGCATATCAGATAAATGGAGTCGTGCCTCATCAGTGAAGTTAAATCAAGTAAACCATCATTATTTAGTTGCTTGTTAAACCACTGATAGTACACTACTCGTTGATAATCTTGTTGAGTACAACTTCTGGACAACAGAAACTTGGTAGGGATGCATATGCAGATTTTTATGCAAAGCCTTTGCGCAACTATCCCATAATTAAGCACATAATTAAGTACTTGCTTTATTTTCACTACTGAGGCCCATATACTTGAGTGTGCTAATAACTTTCGTAATGATTTGTTCGGGCTTTGATTCGTTCGTTCTTGAAGATCGTTATCAACAGGTTTTATGAATATTGCAGGTTGACCAGGCGATTTACCTTTACATAGTTTTTTTTTTAAATTGCTTTACAATCTCACGTTTGTGATGACCGAAAACTTCATAATTTACATTTTCATCAGAAACACATAAGAATGTATGCATCTTGTTCCAGCGAAAACATTTTTGATAAAGGCTGTGAATACTAGAGAAACTTAAAATTGACGAATTCATTGAAACATAACTTGCAATTCATATTAACTTTTTACTTACATGCGATTTACAAATGTTAATTAATGAGCGCAAAGAATTGTTCGAAATTAAAAAATAAATATCAGGTAATCACGCCAAAGAACATGCCAATGTGCTCTGTCAAAATTGACATAAGCGGCATAGTTGCCACTACAAGTTGATAAAATTGTAGGCATACCAACTTAATTGGCGTACGGACACACTGTATAAGAACAACCTAGTAATACGAAATGAAAACATTGTCCAAAAAGTAGTATCTGACTACTTACTTTCTCGATTAACAATTACAAAAAATAACAACACAAGTCTTAATTTGAAACAAGTGCTCACTGTTATAACTACGCAATAATTTTTTTGCGATAAATGGATATATCATGCGTTCTGGGCGGGAAGGGGTACTGCTTCACCAAATTTCAATTTTTTCGTTTGTTAGTTATACCTAAGCTAGGCTGGCTCTTATCGCCCCACGTTTTCTTACATTATCAAATCGGTTATACAGACTGTCCGTTTTCCAATTCAATTAGGGATCTTCGTTATCTTAATAGATAAGATAGGAAGTTGGTTAAATTGGGGCAAATTGCGTATTTTTATGTCAAATAATATAATCTGTAAACAATTACTTCTCTTTTAAAATCAGTTCTTGGAGAGTCCTTGGCAGAGTGGTGTCAGAATAAATAAGTTTTAATAAGTTTATTTTCAAGAGACTGACGTAAGAACTTAATAAATCGTTTATTTCCAATAGGAACATTACTTTGGATACAGGAATTTCCATTCTTTTTGTCACATTTTGATGTTAATGCAGTCAATTCTCTTACACCCTGTACAAAATTTTAATATAAGTACCTTTATTACATCTTATGTTTTGAATGTAGTATTTACACAGGGTGTTGCCGAACATGAGGCATTTATTTATACTGGTTCTTGAGTCGTGGACAGCTCAAAGACAACGGGAAGCAATAAAAATGTGCACTTTTTTGCGCGCGAAAGAAACAAACTTTATGTAAAACTTTATAGTAGGAAGATTACAATTTATATCGGAATGGAATGAAATAGATTGTAAAAAGTTTTACAATAAAGACTTCTATCGTATTAGCAGTTTTATTAAAGTTGTGGCATTCATAACTAACCAAACGGGAAGAACAATGAAGTAAATATTTTAATAGATTAGGTTAAATTTGATATATTGTTTAGTTTCGAAAGTCTCTTCATCATAGCTTTCAATTAAAAACCAAATTACCTAAATTTCCTTGCTTGAATAGCTAACTCAAGTTCAGTTCAAGAAATTTTTTTTTTAATTTAGGGTCGAGATATTCATCTCCTATTAAAGTTATCCGACGAATAACTTGATTTTTCTGAATTGTTGATTGATTTTTTATGAATGGTTTCCATGGTAATTATTCGTCTAATAATACTATTAGCCAATTTATGAAGAGGTCCTAATAAAATACAATTTATTAAATTTCTATTTTAGGCAGGCCATGGAATTTAACGTATGCGGTGAATTGATTAATCCGTTGGCTGTTATTTTACATTTAAATATAATTTAGGTACCGGGTGTTTCAGTGAAGATGCACCAAACTCGGTATGTTGGTAGATATCGTGAAAAGAAATAAAAGTTTCCTGTAATATTTTTTTTTTAAATGAATAAGTTTTGAGATAATCGAAGGAAAGGAGAATCGTATATTTTTAAAACGTACAATAGATGAGAGCGGCCCGAATTCTTAACCTACCTTAACGTTCGGTTTTTTACTTTATTACCCCATAAACTGTCGCGCCTCAGATGATATGATGAAACACATTTAGTTCGTTCACTCCATTCGTTCACTAACGTTGTAGTGGCGAGTAATTAGCAAAGAACGGACATTTTTATGGCTGTTCACGGTCACTTCGACTCGAAGACTCAACCCGCACGTAAAGTAGCAAGTCCATGAGCGCCGGGCAGTAGCCGGGGCAATATATTAATATATTACTTTCAAAAAAGTGATTAATATGCTATAATAAACATAAAGTTATAATCCGTAAATTATAATTTCTTATTTTGAAAGAATTACTATGTTTATTTAGAATTTAAACTGTAGTGATGCGAACACCAAATTTTACGCTCGGGATATTAAGACGACTAGCTACCGCGCAGGCCGTGCGGCTCATGCGAACGACATTGAATTCCATCTTTCCATCCGTTATCTGGTAATTAGTTGGTGTAGTTTATACTTTTCATTTTTAAGTTTATTATGTAATTGTGTGTGTGGGTGTGTTGGTGGTGCGATGGGCAATTACACATTTCGAGAATACGCAGATTATTCGAACACATGTTGTAAGGTAATTGCCATTTGCGTAATTCGCCCGCTTCCGAAATTGTTTCTTCCTCATGTGATCAAGTTCAGTCTGATAGGCAAATAATTTAACAGACCGGCGTGGCGGAAGCAACAATTCTATTCAACAATTCCAATTTATTAATTGTACATAATTGTAGTAATTGTTGGATACAGAAACAAATAAAAACGTTACAAGCGTTAATTATTTATCGTACATTATTAAGACTCGGTAAATTTGATGTAATTACGGTTTGCATAAATGTTAGTGCGATGAAAACGCACGCTTTTTTCAAAGTGTTCGTCTTTAACACGTCTTGCGGTCAAGGCCAAACTTAAAAGCCTCTCATAAATTTTTTCGTTTACGATAGTTATTTACTGTCTTCTTGCAGGCGCGTGCCATTCATAAAACAATTTAAATCGCTCGTCTTGTTTCACGGCTGCAGAAATTTAAATCGCTACGGTATTTCTAAAAACATCGGCTCCAAATTATGCAAATTTCAAGTTGCACCGATTAAAAAATTTTATTAAGATATTTTGTTTGAAATAATGTCAGAAACGTGTCCCTTAAGTTTGGTGCATCTTCAATGAAACACCCTGTATAATCAAAGACATGACTTTTTTGTATAGCCAACCTAGAATTGAAATTTATTGAACCGCCTGATACTTCTTTCTGCAATGCTTCATAATTCGAAATGAATGGCTCTACTACATGAGGTTAACACAAAATGAGAATATACTGAATCGAAGACACTATAAAATTTCAAACAAGAAACTGAAAACTAATTGATTTTACATGATTAAAATTACTGTCGATAATGAAATGTATGATAATTATAATTATCATTCAATTTGAAGGTGACGATAAACAGCTGTGAAACAAAAATATTGTTATTTCATTGCACATGAATAAACTTCACCGACTCTGTTCAAATCAGTATAAACACCAAGAAAAATATGACGAGTCGTTCTCAGCAACAGCTTTAAATATTTTTATGAAGGAAACACCTTAAGCAAAAACGAAGACTGCGCACTCTTTGTTGTCTTATCTCGGTTTACAAACATCTTAAGAAAACAGCAAACGAAGTCGGTATCAAAATTCTTGGTCATCAAAGTTTCTCCGGAGATAAAATCCGTGGGAACGAGCAGATTAAGCACAACATATTTGCATCGCCAGGAAACCCTGGCTCAGCGATTTCGGCTCGTGCCGAGCAAATGCAATTTCAGGACTATGCGAGGAAATGCGCTAGGCATTTTTGAGGCTTACGGAATCGTCTCGCGTAACAATGGAAATTCACACTGCAATTTACATGTAATTATCGGACGAATTTTATTCCGGAGTTACACGCTTCGCAAATTAGGTTTGCGCTTGACGATGTTCAGCATTAGGCAGAAAATGCAAATAATAATTGTTCAGTTTCTAGCAGCTTAGTAAAAGACAAACTTGTCACAGTCAACATTAGCATTTCTATGTTGTATTTCTGAATGATCAAGTATGCAATGTTCGTCATGAATGTTAAACGGAGCACTTTATGGTTTAGTGCAGGCGTTGCCAAACTTTTCTAATCGCGGACCGAGCGGTCTTCTATAAAGTCTGTAGCAGGCCACAAGTAATTTTTTTTTTACTCTCCTGTACATGAGGAACTAACTCATTATAAACGAGCGATTGTTATGCCCGTTTCCTAACACGCCGTAGTTTGCAGACCGCTGGTTTAGTGTAACATTAAATTAATGAATATATACCGAACTTGTAACGTTGGAATTGAGAATTTCATGGGAAATTACACTAGAATTATTTATTGAAACTGAAATATTATTGTCTGTCTCAAAATCAAAAAACCACCAACCTTGCAATTTATCCCGTGGATATAACCGGCAACGCTGCTGCATGTACCTGCTAGTGACAAATTTAGGGGAAAGAAAATTTTAGCTCCACAATTTAAAAGATTTCTGTGTTTTCGCGACTTCATAAGATTTAGGGCAAATTAAGAGTTACATGCATTTTAAATTTTGACGCTAAATTACTGACGCGCATGCATTACAGTGACAATGTGAAATACCAACTAAAATATATATATCTGGGAATTTTGTTTTTTGGCAACATAATTCAACAGGTAGTAGTTTTTCAATTTTGAGACAGATAGAATAGCTAATAATGTTAGGTTAGGTTGGGATAAAATACGGACAATTAACGCAGGGCTGTACAAAATAATTTAAAATGTCGAATTTTTACATTGCCAAAGGTGGCCAATGTCATTTTACCCCTCTTAGGCCCAGTTTTACAATCGTGGAATAAGGACGGAATAACTATTCGCCGAATATCCTTTAATGTTTCTCCATATCTACGTTACGCCTACGTCACGTTATTCTAAGAATAATGCTTATCCCACGATTGTAAAATCGGGCCTAAGTCGGCTTTCACACCAAAGTAGCTTGCTACGTGCTGCTTGCATCCTGGATGCACGCTGCATGCCACTAATTTTAGAACCTATGTAAACAATTGATAATATTCACACCGGTGCAGCGACGTGCAGCTTAGCTTATAGGACAAGTTCTATATTTTGCTACGCTCAGAAGAGATAGCGGTTTCGTCTTAAATTAAAACATTGTCAAGCTAAATGAGGGTTCTTGACAACATGTTGACACCAAACCATCAGGAACCACAATGTCGTGGTTCTTGATGCTTTTTCATCATTTCATACACGTGCTACAAACAGCATGGAGGTCTTTAACAATTACACCTTCTCTTTCTTTTTCTCCTCCTAACAACCACCGCTGCAATTAACGCCATAGCTTCATCTTCGGATGACATCTTGATTATAATAACTCGCAAGACACAATTCGCGAATCGCATAGCTTGCTATGCTACCGTGATGTGAACGCAAAATTCTAAGATGCGCTGCGCGGCACGCTACTTCTCAAAACATGCAAGTAGCATGCGGCTTGCTACTTTGGTGTGAAAGCCGACTTAGAGACGCCAGATAGATTACTTAAATACTATATCTGTGTTTAAATCTCGTCGCGATTTTTCTATAGTTTGGTTTCTTGATAAATCAGTTAATTTTCTCCTTAGTTTTATTTATATTGGGTAGGAAAGGTAAAATTCTTTCCGCGAGTGTTTTCTTTTTAGTTTAATAACTTTCGACAAGTTGAAAAGCAATTTATTTGCCTAGAGGAACATCAGAAAGTAACAAAAGCTTTAAATGTAGAGAGTACCGTTTCTTCTCTCTTCGAATTAATTTTGACTGTATTATTGGTATTTTTATTATTGCAGGTACTTTGATATTTGAATCTCTTTCTCAGTTTTGTCGTTGTATCTAGAGGAGAAAGTATCTCTAGAATTCTTATGAAATTAATAACATATATTATTGAAAGTATAGGTTTATTTAATCTACTTTTTAAAATAAATTATTTTCAATTCCGTCCGGTCGTTACGATGGTATGGAGTGCGGGGGCCCTTGAATGAACGATCTCGGGCCCGGGTGCTTTGCAACCGTCCGTGTTTATAACCTATGATTCTCACATTAGATATCTACAGATATTGCAAACAGTTCTGTTTCCTGTGTAGTCATATGATTTTAGCAAGTAGCAAGTAATCTTTAAAGTACAGTTATAATAGAATTTTGTATTAAAGGTACCTGTAATAATTGTTTGAAATTTTTATTGTATGGGGGGTCTATAAATATTTACTGTAGTTAAATCAAATTGTTTGATTCTTACTTTAGATAATCTACAGATATTATTGCAAAACTTCTTAACTAATGTTATTTTTTTATCAGGATCATGCTGCCACCAAAATTAACTGCTGTAAAGTGATCTGATGCTGTGTTACAGTTTTGAACATAAAATACAGGGTGTTTGTAAAATAAGTGCAAAAATTTTAACCACATTGCCGTGAGAGAACATAGAACACGGAAAAATTAGAAAAAAAATTCCTAATGGGGGAAAATTATTTTATCCGCCCCTTATACGACGGTCATGAAACGACAAAATACTTACGGAACCTGCTTCGCTGATCGTAGGCAATAAACATGGCAGGCGTGATTAATATGCAAAGGCGCACTCACTCACCGAATAATATCTGTGTGGAAGAACACATTCAAACGTTCACTACAGTAATTTAGGAATGTTTATAACAACTGTTCAAAGTGGCATCCATCATTAGCGATACACACACGAAACGTTCGAAACGTTCCATAATCGCGTAAGTGCTGGGACATTAGCTGTAAATGTTCTTGCATTGATTTGGAAATGTGTTTCCATAAATCCGCCGTGCTTCTTCAGTTTCTCGAGCTTCGCCGTAGATGAGGTACATCTGTTCTCTCGCCGTTCGTGGATTGCAGCATTTTAATAAGTAATACTATAGTCAATTCAAGATAAGAAGGTAGTAGACGTCGCTGCGTTCGAAAGAAAATACACACAGCTAACAATATAAAACGCGCCAAATTTAAAAAGGAATTAAATGAACGTTCATTTAATTCCGTTTTATATTGTTAGCTGTGTGTATTTTCTTTCGAACGCAGCGACGTCTACTACCTTCTTATCTTGAATAGAGTATAAGCGCAAAAAATAGTAATCATAATTAGCTTTAACTCGTTCAATCACTTTTCACAAACTAAACTGTGACGTGAAAAAAAAAATGCTTTTATTAGCCGCCCGAACTCGGCAAAGGTTACCGGGTCACTGCTCGATTGCAGTTCTGTTTTTTGTTCCAACAGATGCTGTCCGCGGTCGAAATAAAATTTCCTTTTCTTGACCTACCTCAAAGACATAGACGTGCGATTAATTCTTGCCCGATTTTCAACTGCGATTTTCTCGAAATGTATAAAACTTTTGTTAAGGACATATGAGTTCAATCGTTGCCATTTAAATATTTGAATACAGTAAAAGAACACGCTGTATAATAATTCATCAGTACGAATCGGAACTTTGCGAATACAAATTATATCAAAGACTCTTGCGAATGGAAGAGTTAAAAACGTTTTGAAAGATATAAATGTCTTTTTTTTGTTGAAATATTGTTGCACATGTTTGATTCTTCACAATTTAAATTTCTCCGGTTTTCATCTAATTTAACCCTCACGACATCCTGTTGTATAAAATTCCAAGTAAAATACACCAGTCGGTTTTAATTTGATGCTTTATTTTATTATTATGTAACGTGTAGACATGTAGGTCATTTGTTATTCTTTTTGAATCCCCAAGCAGATAGAGCAGGTGTTCTAATTACAGGCATGATTATTGCTTAATTACACACCATAACTGTAGGCAGAGAGTAATTTATTTATTATTTTAGTTCGCGGTTTGAAACGGTGATGGCCGGTCAGCAGCTAGGCCAGCTAGTGTTTTTGTCCGTTTTTGTCTGAACCGGAAGCACGACCATTTAATTCCATGTTTTTTCGCGAGCCTCCATGCTGCAAATTAACGGGGTAATTAATTTAGGCACCAGAATGACTGGTGACGTGTACTTTATGCTAATAAAACCATCGTGAATAATGCTGTCGTCGATGAAACCGCAGTAAAGTGTACTTGAAATTATTGCTAATTAGTAATAAACACGTAATTACTACTTTTCAAGCAATTTTGCTATTTTTACAAACGTTTTCTTTTTTCAGACTTGGTTCTTCACTGACACGGATGACCTTGAATTTCGGAGACAGACAAGTAGGTATTTAGTTCAAAATTAAAAGTAATCATACAGGATGATTTATGACGTCGCACAGTGGGTTATTTTCAGTATCTAGTAGGACATAAGTAAAAATTTGACTTGTCATGTTTTTAAAAAATTTCATTGTTTTTAAATACCTAGATGTTCATATTACATGTTACCAGAAACAATTGATCGCGTGCATGGCTCACTGCTGTGAAACGCATGCATTTTTTGAGAAGTTTATAGCAACTTTAAATATTTTATTTTGGAAAAACTAATTTTATAAAATTAATAAGGTACTAAATATGGCTTCTGATCAAGGTAATTTTATTTTATTAATTTTAATAGTAAGAGAGCTATAAACATTTATAAAATCGCAATATTTGCATAAGAAAATAATAATTTTGCGAAAACTTGCGACAAATTATTTACCCTTTTTTTTAAAGATGTACACATAACTTTATTAAACGTGCTATACAAAATTTTGCGCATTTTTGCGCTTTGCGATATACAGGGTGCACCAAATTGACACGTCTAATAGGAATCAACAATTTTTAAAGGACTTATACAAAAAACAAGAGCTAAATATTTGAGTTAGTTAAGCTTTAAGTCATATGGCAAATTTTTAATGGTTTTTGTCTTTCAATAAGTACACTATACCGAGTGTCCCACCCCATGTGTTTACCTTTCTAGAATTTTTATTTTTAATTCTATTTATATGGAATTTGGAAGGGATAAATTAAATAAAAAATGAGTTTTCCGACATACTATTGAGCACCGTAGGACTTCCGGTTTTGCCGGAAGTGATGTTAGTTTTCTTATTTTAAATGGAACAGCCTATATATTTTTACATATTCGGAATCTGCAGTTCATTGCGAGTCCGAATATATATCATTAGTTAATAATTTGTCAATTGTTCTAACAGTTATTAATTTTGTCCAGATAGATACTGAAAATAACCCACTGTGCGTCGGGGAAAAACTTCACCGGGTGATCCCTATGAGTAATTGAAATAAGAAACTTCAAATAAACATGTGTCCAATAATACTTTCTAACGGAAGTGTAGCCCTTCAAAGTTTATAACATTTAACGTCAATCCATCGTCTTAAAGTTGTAAACATTCAACATGTAATAAACTTTGAAAGGCTACACTTCCGTTAAAAAGCATTATCGGACACATGTTTATTTGAAGTTTTTTATTTGAATTACTCATAGGAATCACCGGGTGAAGTTTTTCCCCGACGTCATAAATCACACTGTATAATTATGTAGGTAAGCGTGTACCCTATCAAAAATAGTATCTTATAATACAAGTGCATAAGAAAGCCTTTAAAGCACGCGCGACGCGCAGCGGAGCGCTTTTAACGGCGCAAGTGTTTTAAAGGCTCTTATGCACGTGTATTATACGATATTTTTTATTATACCTGCGCTAAAATGTGAAAATTAGAACGACATTAAAATTTAAATTCATTTTGTAAAGTTGCCTGTGGATCGCATTTTGAATCGTTAACGTGGAGATTGCATGTGTTGTTCCCTAGGCAACTTTAAAACACGTCGTGCTTTAATCGCCCTTTTTCGCACGCTTTTTAGTTTTAAAAACAGGGATTTTGATGCAGGTATAATAAAATAGTATATTATGCAACAAGCTTTATAAACGGCATTTTAGTCACGAGTTTTAATTAGGCACGAGCGAAGCGTAGCGGAGCGAGTGTTTAATAAACGAGTGTCTAGAGAAGTTTATAAATCGAATTGTATACTATACTTTTTCTACGACCAACACAAAAATACTAAAATTCGGAAATTGTGCCGTAATGCCGTGACTAAAACGCACAAAGTCACAGCTTGTCAATGTGTATTTAAAAGATCACTTAGCAACGTGGAAACGATAATACGATAATTTGTGTTTTAAAGATGGGAGTAGAAAAAATGCATAACCACCGGTTTTAGGTCAACATCTTTTAACTAATACGACACATTTTTAAAGATTCTTTTAAAAAGAGAAAATACGTACATATGAGGTAAATCGTAAATAGTTAGTCTCCTTTAGATCCACAATAAAACTTATGGGAGTTTACTCGATGTATCTTATGGGGGTTTACTCGATGTACGATGTCTGACAATAAAGTTTCCGAAATGAACTCATATTTGCAAATGATTGTTATTGGTTCCTTCAAAATATTTTGCTTGCGTTGCGACCTTCGACCATACACATGGAGTGTATGGTCGAAGGTTGCGACATAACCTGACTTTTAAATGTGAGCATGACGTAAAATAGAAAATAACAATTTTTGAAAAGCATTTTTCATTATGTCTTGCAATTTCTATAATCCGGCAGTACATTTTCGAGGTTGACTTGTTTTCTCTTCGGAAAAGACTTCCAGTTTCACGAAACAACTGTACACACCAATGCAGGTAGTCTTCGAGTGTTTTGTGGTCAATAATAACATCGGAAAATTCAACTCTAAACTATCCCAAGCAGTTTCGTACTCACTATACCTATGCTCCATCGATTTTTGAACTATTACGGAAAATAACTTTCAATTACAAATGTTCTGCTCTAATGTAAATACCTTTTGTAATGCAATAAATGTAAAGTAAATGAGTCCTGAAAATAACTTATTTTTATATAAAAATAACAAACAACGCAAACAAACACGAAAAACGGTTGACAGGATGAATGACACTACTGATTCTGTTCGCGGCGAGCTTAAGCTACGACATGCCTTTACCAAAACAAAATATTTCCATAGCCAATGCTACCGGAATATTAAATGATACCTTACACATTAGTACAGTTTTTTGTCCCCAGTCTGAAACAGGAAACACACTTAATTCACAACTCTGCTTTTGCCAAATTCTTGACATATGAAGTATTCTTCCACTGAATTTTCTATTTTAATTTGTTCTACACTCTCTTCATCACTTATACTACTTGATACTTTCCTGTTTGCCGAAGTTTTCTGACATTTTCTAATTTTTCTTTCATATGCTTTACGCTTTACACTTTTGGCGTGCTGTTTTACTTTTCCTTCAGAACTTTTTTATTTCAAGTAGTAGATGTTACAATTTGAGGATGTTTTTCTTTGAGTGATAAACCTTTGACGGTCCAAGGACAGGTAGAATATCTTGAGGTGATGTGCTTAACTCTTTCGTTGGTAGAATGTTTGATTTGTCCATTTATTTGCTCTAAAATATTAGAGCTTTGATTTAGTATAAGAGGAGGCAAAACCCCCGACAGTAAATATGCCAATCTCTGTAACTTTGAATCCGTTTAATGTTTTTCTTTTCAAGGGTGCTTTATGTGGAAGATTCTTTAAATATTTGTTGCATTCAGTTTTTAAGTTTCCTGAAATGTACGATTTAAAGGCTGGGACCTTTGAGGGTAATACACTAAACAACAAAATTAACGCAGATTTTGTTTATACAGTTCTGATCGTCGTCCTAGAGTGTTTAGACGGTTAAATGAGAGATATGCCCAATGTAACACTCGCCAAACTACCCTATATGGAGTAGGTTCAATAATGGTTTGGGGTAGCATATCTTCGACCGCACGCACAGAGCTTTGCGTCGTTGATGGCGGCCGTTTAACTTCAGAACGGTACATTACTGATATCCTAGAACCCCACGTAGTGCCTTTTGCACCTTATATTGGAGATGGGTTCATTTTGATGCATGATAATGCCCGACCGCATGGAGCTCGACGAGTAACTCAATACTTAAATGAAGTTACCATTCAAACTTTGAACTGGCCAGCGTGTAGTCCAGACCTCAATCCCGTCGAACATGTATGGGGCATGATGGGAAAGATGATTAGAAGTCAGCTTCCGCCACCAATCAACCTAAATGAGCTTCGGCAAGTTCTTATTCGTGTTTTGGAAGAAATTCCTCAAGACGACATAAGGTCGTTAATTCTCAGTATGGGAAAACGTTGTCAAGCCACAATTAACAGCAGAGGTGGAAACACCTGATATTAAACATTGCTTGCATATTGTTAATTTTTCCTTATTTCTTTTTTTTCTTGTTTCTTGTTGTGTTAACTAATTTTTCCTTTTTTATAATTTTTAAAACATTTGTATTACATCGTTAATTTTTCATTTGGTTTATCAATATACAAATTATATTCATTTTATCGAAAATTTTGAGACTTTTATTAGGGGTGCGTTAATTTTGTTGTTTAGTTTAGTAAGAATGAAGACGCCATTAACTTTTTGTCCTTATTAAATAGATTTAATATTTTGGTCTTCTCCGAATATTTAAATGAGCACTTTATTTCTTCGGGAATGGTACCATAAAATATTTTTTAAAGATAAATCACATAGCCAACTTAGGCCGGGCGCAGACTGATCAAGCAAAAACGTCTTCAGGCAAAACGTTTTGTGGAATTGAAAAACATTTTGTTTTATCTTGCAAAACGCTGGATGCACCAAAACGCCTTACAACAAAACTGTTTCATTTTGTTCCATAAAGCTTTGTTTGGGTTTAATGCACATTGATGCTGCAAAACGACTTTAGTCAAAACAGTCGGCTAAACGAACGTCAAATAAACAATTATGTTTACACTCCCAACACGCTGCATCTTGTTGTAACTTGTTGGATGGTGCCTGCTTACGCACACTGATTAGACAGAAAACGTTTTTATACAAAACGATTCGTTTTGTTGAACAACGTTTTGTTAGATGTCGCTGCACACTGATTAAGCAAATTTGTCCTTTCACACAACAATTTGTTTAACAGCGTTGTGTTTTGTTGGCAAGTACTGTTTCATCAGTGTATGATGGTACCTATCAAATGCATGTAAAAAACAGGTTTTGACAAGTTCAAACAAAAACGTTTTGTCTGAAGACGTTTTTGCTTGATCAGTGTGTGCCTGGCCCTTAGCTTCAGTGTCCTGAGAAAAAGTTGACGCACACTCAGAGTAGAAATCACTTGATTATTTGTGCTTTGTTTGCTTGATTATTTGTGCTTCTAGGGGTATTAAAAGTTTTTGCCACTTCCCTGAGCTTTCTTCCAGACTTGATGGTATTAATCGCAATTCAAATTGTTCAGAAGACCCAAGTTCTCTCCGTTTTTCGGCAATATTTTCGCGGCATCTAAGCAAACCAAAACACATCATTTGAATTTTGAAGAAGGTAATAGCGACCGGCCCATAGGGAAATTTAGCGATTTGTTTCAATTCAACAAACAAAAGAAAAGAAATTTAATAAATTTCTTTATGGTCAATAAATAAGAATAAATAAATAATTTAGACTCGTAGATGCCAGAAGGTCACAAAAACTACAACGTCGGAAAACGTGTATATTGAAGTTATTGTTACAAGAAACTCGAAGCTGATGACATGTTTCGGTTATAAATAAACCATTCTCAAATCTACAATAAATGAATTTGTGCTAACACACAAATTTAATAAATAAATAAATAAATTTATTTTTATTTATTTATTTTTAGATTTAATAAATAAATAATTAAGATGTTCAACTGACGCTGTAGTTTGATATTTTTTGCTACTAAGACCTAGTTTAAATTTAAGCTAAAGCTTGAAACTATAACAACGATATTTCAACAATCATTTTAAGGGTTTAAGCTGTGGTTTAAAGTTAGGCTGCAATTGTAACAGGTGATCAATATCTTTTCTAATTAAGTGACCTATGGAAATAAAATCATGTGTCTTTGATTCGTTTATTATTTCAAATGCAAAACGATAGGAATGCAATAAAATACAGTCGCACCTCTATAACTCGAACCTCCATAACTCGAAATTCTCTATAAGTTGAAGTTTAATACTTTCTAAATTGTCTTACTGTGATATTGTCTATGGACCTGCTTTAACAGCACAGGATGCTACTCGTTTACAGGTAATACAAAATAATTGTATCCGCTTGGCTTATGGTCTTAGACGATGGGACCATACATCTCTTAAAATACAAGAAGCTGGTTGGTTAAAGTTAAAGTTCCGATGGCAGCTGCATTTGTTGTGTATGGTTCATAAACTAATTTTGAGTGGTACACCACAGTACTTATTTACAAAACTTACAAAGCTGAAAGACGTGCATACTTTTAATACCCGAAATTTCTATAACTGGAAGTAATTTTCCGGTCCCTTGAGATTCGATTTATGGAGGTTCGACTGTAATTTAAATGGCATTTGAAATAATGAATACAATTTTTTTCTATAGGTCACTTGATTAGAAAAGATATTGATCACGCGTTACAACTGGGCATTAGAGCAATAATAGGGACATATAAGGCCATGATAAGTGTAATACTTGGACGTAAATTATTTTCTTCTTACATTTACAGCCCTAATTGAATTTAGGTTTGCTCAAAGTTCTTTACCAAATGTAAATCTGATAGAAGTCTTGATCCAATTCAACCTGACATGGCTCATTAAGGCCTAGTTGTACAATTCCAGCTTAACTTTAAGTGAAAGCTTAAATCCTTAACGACAATTGTTGAAATAATCGTTGTTATGGGTTTAAGCTTTAGCTTAAATTTAAATTGACATTGTACAACTGGGCTTAAATTAAATTTGGATGTAATTCTACGTTCCATAAAATACTTGGATCAGCTAATTAGGGGTCCATTGACTTCAGGTTTTTGAATAATAATTTATTTCTTCAAATTTGAACTAAGTATTAGGGTTATTATTTTAGATGATATGCGATTTTGCTATTCCATTAACTTTATTGCCAGACCTCATATGAAAGGGTGCGCAGATCAGACCTTGCGGATCAATTCCGTCAATGCTTTCGTTTACGGCTAGCTAATGAGGACATTTCTAATTTGTCACGATTTGCAAATGAAAATAAATTACTTTAAAAACAAAAAATCACTTTTCATTTTCTTGAATATTAGACACATTTTTATTGTCACTCATTTAGTAGGTATCTAAGAAACTTTCTCTAATCGTTTTTGCACGAATAATTCATTGAAATTAACGAGCAATTTAATAATGGAATATGACGCAGCAAATATCTATGGAAAAACTACAAAGTTAAATGTTATGCACGAGCTTTTTCGAATCGAATGTTTTGCTCGTTTTTCCTTTCTTTCAAGCGTCTCACCGCTTTTAACACTTCCCTTTTTCACTGTATATATTTATTTTGCGGAAACTGAAATTGCCGGAGTTTTTTGGTTGTTTAAATCGGACTACTTTCACCGAAGATAACCTGCCTCGATTCAGTTCAAACTAATTGCAGGATGTTGCATAACCGTAACGGTTTACTCCTTCGAGCTCTGCATTTTCATTTTGTTGTTGACTTATTAATCTAATTATGCTTTGCTTATTATTTTTTTTTTGCTAAATTTTTATCATATTTGTGATATCAAGTTGCATGCAAACAACAAGAAATGAGGCAGACATAATCAGTGGAGCATGCAAGAAAACAAACACACTTTGCTAGTAACCACCTGCACAACAATAAAATTGCAGGAAACGCCCTGATTAGGGATCTTCTTTATTGTTTCCGTTTTACAACTTGAAACCATTTGCATTGTCTTGGAGTTAGACGATTTAACGCTTATTTTGTAATTATTCTTTTGCAATAAGCGATTTATAATTTTTATTACTAACGCGATGAATCAAGTCTTTTGAAAATATATTGCATGCACAAGTGTCTCGTTTCGGTAATATAATGCAAGTAAATTAACAGTGCTTTTCGGATGCGTTGCAGATGGCCACATGATAAACACCAACTGTTCATCCTCACACTATCGTAAAGCCCTCTGCTGCAAGATGTCTGTAGAATTTGATACGTTCTTGGAGACCAATAAAAAGTAAGTAATTCTTTTTAAATTTTATTTTCTACGTGTGTTATTTCTGTGTGAAACGGTGTTTATGTTTCATTAAGGCACCCGCCCGAGTTTATTCTCAGTAAATACGAATGTCGTGAAATTGTTTATGACGGGTTTTATTATATTATTTGAAACGTTCTGAAATGTAAGGCTGAAAAAGTTATAGTCCGTTTCGTTTGCCAAATAATAGACTTAGTTTAAAAGTCGAAGTGTTTGTGTTTATTGTGTATTTGTAATTAATGACTGGATGCGTCAAAACTTTGCAATATGTTAGATTACCAGAAATTATAAATTCAATATTTTCATAAACTTGCATTTTGAATTAAACAAGGCGAACAAGTGGTTTATACAATTGCACAACATATCTTTTATACAGAGCGCAGAAGAAATGGTAATCAATACCACACTGCACTATTCAGGGAAACCTCTATACATGAGGAAACTATGACAAAATCTATCTCATGATTTCTTAGAGGAAAGGAATTTTCAATTTATGGTGGATATGGCAACCATGTGTACTCAGAATCAGAAAGTCGACAAAAGTTTGTTATTATATTTTATTTATTGTGTTAGATATTCATTTTTAAGCAAAAATATAATGCGTTTAGAATTAAAGAATTATAAACGTTTGCCTGCAATGCATCGAGTTTTGTTTACGTTCACCCAAACGGTTTTCGGTCGCGGTGGTATGCTGGGTCCTCTTGAGATTATATAAACAATAAATGGTTTCGGGCAGCAAAGGTTTTGCTGTGTTAATTAATATGATAGAAAGGTGCGGGAAAATAATTAATTAATACGCGCACATAAAGTTAGCTAACTTGCAACTCGCAACTTGTACTCGCAACTCGCGTTAGTTATATAGTACGCGTGTGACATATTCCTGGCGTGCGTATACAGGGTGTGTTCAGTATTGTACACTACCCCCAGAGAACCAGGAACGCAGTACTCTAGGGATAAGTTATAAATTGTAGTTAATGCATGATATGTAGAGAATTAGCTTGAAGTATTTCTTGCATGGTACGAATGATTTCTCTGGGTTAGGCTCGGCAAAGCGTGCCAAGTGCTACATCACTTGACCGCTGACTAGGAGGTTGGCTGGGCTGGCCATGCTGACGTAGAGTTTGTGACGTTAGTGTGCTGGACATATTAATGTTCGTTAAGCAGTGTGGTGGTGGCCATCCCTGAAGGAAAATCGTACTAACAAGGTAAAAGCGCAGCCGAGAGTGAACGACGTACTGTTCAAAGTCCCATGGTGACTCCTTAGAGCCCCGGTGTAGCGGATAGTAAGCCCCCCTAAGGTTATTATGTAATTGTCACCACCCCTACGTGCCGGGTGTGAAGGGGCGTCCATGGTCACCGTGTCGCGTCGGTCACCTGTGAGATGCGGGTTAACGCCTGAATAAGTCACCTTGGCGGAAGAGTGGATTGGTGGTAGAGAATCCACGGGTCGGATATGACAAAGTCGTAGGGTCGAGTATGTTTGCATGTCATTGAGGCTATCTGTGCTGCATGTGGTTTGTGTTTCTGGAAATAACATTTCAGAGCAATAGTTTATGAAAGAGCAACAGATATGATACTGAAGGCCCAAGGTTGAACATCATGAGGAACGATGATGGAGGCACTAGGTTGAGTTGTGAATTGACCAAGGGGTTGAGTAGGTGCAGACCGGTGGGGCCAGGGGACTGGAGTCCCTGGTGAGTAAATAACTGTTGTCTCTTGCAAATGATTGTGAACACATGTTATTGTTGCATGAACGCATCATGTCAATGGGAGGTGATGGTAGCGAACGGTACCCAGTAGTCAAAGGAAAAGGTGAGCGTTTTGATTACTTAAATTTATGTATACGCATTACCACATTTTAATAATAAATGAAAAAAAAATATGTTGATACTTTTGGCCGACCTTACAATTGTAGTAAACGTCTAATTAAATAAAACATTTTATTTATATCATTCTAAGAAAAAAATGGTGGCGGCACTATACGATCGATTACTCATGAAATCAATAATTTTGGTTTAAATTAATTTATGACCCTCTACAGCCTGGCACATTAGTGTGGCAATGTTCAACAACTTCATTGTTATATGTAATATAGAAATTAATATTAAAATTGTAGAGGGTGTCCCACAAAGGAGTTGACTTTTTTAAATACAACATCTTACATATTTTTACATTTTCAGAATTAAACTAATAATAACAATTTTAAGTTCGAATTTAAATTTACCAAGTTAAAAACAGTTACAAGTAAGACTGAACCTGCGGATAAGAAAACGTAAACGTGGCGGTAAGAAACTGTTTTACGGTGATTAGACTGGCGCAAAAAGCTGGGTGTCGAATCGCGATAAATACCGGTGTAGGGAATAGCTCTTATACGAGTTTTAATACACAAAACAAATAACCTGTGAGCAACTAAAAATCAGATTAGGGCAGGCGGTGCAAAGAAAATGTATGTCTGTGATTAAATGAAAAGTCAATAAATTTGACAGTCCATGAATGTATTACATTAATTAATTCAGTTAATCACAGACATACATTTTCTTTCTACCTCTATATATGATTTTATTGCTCACTTCTCCCGTAAGGCTGCATTCTGGATAACGCGTCTATTTCTTGAGGAATGAATAGAGTAATCTGCGGCAAATGTTTAAAAGGCTTGTCAGAGGATGGGGACATGGTGGAGTGCTGCGGATGCTCTAGAGCATATCATTACGATTGCTCAATCAAGAGCAATACTTACAATGCTATGAGTAGAAACAAAAAAAGAGAATGGCGCTGCGAAGCCTAGGGATCATAAACATCAGGAGAGTAAAACCAGAAGAGAAGAAGAGTACGACAAACCGGAGATACGACAATTTATGCAGGAATTGAAAGATGTGAAAAATTTACTAGGCAATCTACAAAAACAAATAGAAGAAAATACTGATAACAAAAATTGTATCAGGTCCCAGTTTGAAGAGATAATTAAGGGCCAGGAAAATCTGGGAGCTAAAATAAACAGTTTGGAGGTAAGATTTAACAAATTTATTGATGCTTCTGATGACAAGGATAAAAAGATAAAGGAGCTTACCTATAGAGTCACGGATTTAGAGCAAACTGTGTACAACAAGGGAGTGGAATTACATGGTGTTGACGAAACGGAAAATGAAAATGTAGAAGTCTTAGGCCCGGTTTATTCATCTCTCAGTAAAGTGCCAAGTTATTACTTGACTATTAGCGCAATGCATTTGCCTATCTTTAATCTATCCAGTATCTTACTGGCCACTTACTGAGAGATGAATAGACCGGGCTTTAGTCTGTAATATAATTGGGAAATTCGGTGTTGAAACTGAGAAATCAGATATAGAAGATTCATTTAGGCAACCCAAGAAAGATGCGAAGAACAATCGTCCAATAATTGTTAAATTTATCTCTAAGAAAAAGAGAGAAGAGGTGTTAAGAAATAGGAAAAGAGCAGTGTTGAACAAGGATATTGGTAAAGAAAATTCACCGGGAAAGATACTTGTATTTGAACAATTATCTCCATACAATAAGCAGTTGCTGTGGTCTGTAAAAAATAAGATTAAGGAATTGGGGTGGAAATATGCATGGGTCCAGAACGGAAAAATATTAAGAAGAAAAGAGGAAGGTTCAAAAATATGGCAAGTAAGAGATTATGACGAATTACAAAAAAATACAATAATATTTAAGTTATTATTAAGTATGGATTGATCATTAATAGAAGGAAAAGGAAACCAACTGTTTTGCAACTGGTAATTTCGAGGAAATGTTCATTAAATTGGAAAGTAACAAACGGGATTACATGTTTATTCCATACCTTAACATTAGGTCTCTATATAAAAACTTTGATGAGTTCATTTTGACCTTTTCTAACCACTTGAACAAATTTAAAATCATTATCCTGAGTGAAATATCGGTTAAAAATGAAGATTTCATTAAATCGGTAACACTATTTAAAATTCCCGGATACAATGTTATACACAGATGTAGAACTGACAGAAGAGGAGGTGGAATTTTGATATATATAAGGGAAACTATTTGTTATGAGGAAAAAATAATCAATACTACTTTCTTTGAGAATATATATTTAAAGAATGTGGACAATGAACTTAATTTTGATCTTTTAGCTGTATACAGTTAAATGTAAGCTCCTTTATTGACGAGCAAGAGGAAATCATCAATCACTCTAAGAATAACAAAATGGTATTAATTGCAGACACTAACATAAACATCAACATACCTTCTAAAGTGGTCCTAGATTACGAAAACTTACTAATGAGTTCTAGCTTCACAAGAAAAATTGACTCCTTCACAAGGGAGGAATTCTTAGGAGAATGAATTGTTTCCACTTGCCTTGACCACATTTACAGCAAAGGGTTTCCTCCTGAATCCATAGGATGTATCTGTAAACATAAGATCATTACGTCATAACATTTGCAACACCTTATGCAAAAACTAATAGCATAGAGGGGGCGGAAATAAGAAAAACTATCAAGTTTTTACGGAAATTTTGAGAAGAGGATTTTCAAAATTGATGAACAATTCTGTTAGTACGGTCGAGGATTTATACAAGGATATTATGAAGATTTTTGATTATGCAAGAAGATACTCGACGTATGAAAAAAATACCAAGAAAAGACTTATAGTACCACTCAAGCCATGGATAAAACAGGACTTACTGGAAATCATGACGGAAAGGGATATGATATTCCAAAGATCAAAATCAAAAAAAGTCATTAAGGAAAATTTTTGAAGATTTTACGTTTACCTAATAACATAATGCGTCTTGTTACCCTTAATATTATTCCCCTGTGTAATCAAAGTTAAAATTTCACTTTTTTTTTAATTTCAAATAGAGCACCCTGTACTTACAAGATTTAGTTAGATTTCCTTTTTAGTACCTTCTACTTTTGTTAACGACGCACTGCAGAAAAATTTTGCATTTTATAATGTCAGAGGAAGTTGGGAGTGGGTAAATATACATATAGGTGTGTGTCTAGGTAAAATAACTTTTTTTAATACAATTGTTATAATGTTATGCACAATTTTAAGGACTAGACACATTTGCCTTCATTTTTGAGGCATCTGGGCCCACATGTATACAAGAATAAAAAATTAAAATGAACAAAACTAGTTAAAGATGTATGTAAAAGAAATTGTGGATTATATTAAAAGTACGAGCATATGCATCAATATACCATATGTTTCATTATAAGTTGAAAACCTATGCGCATATTTTGTGCCCTCTAGTTTTAAATTTTTTAATTTTTGTATGAACTTTTATGACAGCATTTATTTCGTTCATCTGCTCCTCGACTTTTTAACCAGGGGCGCATCGTCGTTTTGGGGCTAATTTTTGATTAATCATTTCTCGAAAACTCAAGTACAAATAATTTTTTCAACATTTTTCCCATACTCTCGGACATCGCTTCTTATTGTGGTTTTATTTTGTCGGGTTGATTAACAGTCACCCTATACATATTTTGCTACATAATTTTTAGAATTTTTGTAATAACTTGTCGACTAGTAACTCCGACAAGAAGATAAATGAGCAGTTTTTTCACTAATAAATTATAAACGGGTAACTTACAATTATGCGATTGCTGCGTATCCAGAGTAGTGATTTATAATATCCGATCGTCCACACTGTAGGCAGATGCGGACAGGATCATAATTAAAAGAACGGGTTCCTCGTACGCTTGTCTTCTCCAAGATGAGCTCGTTCATGTTTTGAGAAGAATATCTCGATGAAAAATTAGGAATAATTGCCGGAGAAACGCGTCGAGTCCGCTCTACATTCTACACGCGATCCTATAAATTATCGTCCTTGCTCAATGAGCGGCTGCTGTTTTTATTGTCGATTAATTGGAGCCTTTGCTCCGTTTCTGCTGTAATTAATTGCCAGGGGGAACTTAGAAGCAAGCGGAATACAATATTACCAGAATCGAACAATTCATGTTTTATTGAAACGAGAAATATTCACAAAATTATTTTTGGGAATTCTCAAAAAAAATGAATGAAATCTTAGCTTTATAATTCAAGAAACTATATATATTTTTTCATGACATATTTACTGACCCATAAGTAATAAGAACAAAGATGTCTCCGACTAAGTAACCTTTCAGACTTCATATGTATTATGGAATTTAAGTTCTTTTATTATAATATGTGGATTTACATTTTGACAGAACTACAAAAGATGGTCTGCTGGATGAGTTAAAGACGGTTGCGGTAATAATATTCCAAGCCATTCATATCGGGATTAAATGAACCCGCATGCGTCACCATTTCTTTATAAATTTAGGACCGTCAAGATTTCCACGTTCCTATCTTGTATGCCCCCGGGGCTTTTTTGTACTTATGAAAATGAGATTGTTAATTTAAACGAGCAGGCGTCGGCGGTGAAAATCGAACGAGAGAAAATCCGGGCGGAACTTTACAGGAAATATCGCGGTGCTGTTTGTTTTCTTTTCGGAATATTGCGTCGAATAGTTTCTGTTGGCTCATTCTTTTTGCCGTAGGAGGAGGAGAATTATTTCCACTCTATTAAAAGTTCCGGGCTATTGTGAAAGTTTTTATGAGTTAGTTTTGAGTTCTGTAGATGACGCAAGGACTTAACTTTTAATCTGTTAAGTGGTTTCCAGAAAGAAATTATTCTAGAGACGTTGTTGCAAACAGGTAGATATTGTATAAAGTAAAAAGTAATCTTAAAAAATATGGCTTGCTTCGATAAGTGGTTTCCTACGATTTTGGGCTTTAAAATAAACGGTTCTAATTAATTAATGTAATTATTTTCACTTGTCCAATGCAGCACAATAGATAAATGGGAATCAAAAAGTACAATAATGTTATTTTTCGTGTAATTGACAGAAAACTAACACAATGTTTAATCATAAATCGTGAAGAAAAGTGGAACTTGTCTTGTTAGCAACACTTTTCTTCACGTTTCCGTTAGCAACACTTTTTTTCATTCATTTTGACGTATCAGAGGTCGAAGATTGATTGATTGATGTCACAGATTGATGTTTTGTTACTATGTCAACAAATGCTTGACATACCTTGATGTATTATTATTATTATTTGCCGACGCTCTCATAATTTTAGCGTTATTTTCTTCAACTATATGAAAAAATAACATGATCTACACGTTAGAAAAGTGAATTTCCATCTTCGTGTAAATTTGATTCACTCGTGAGCTAACGCTCACTCGTGAATTCAAATATTTACACTCACTGTCACTTTTCTAAACTTGTAAATCAATATACTATTAACGAGCATTGCCATTATGAATTGTACACAGATGCTATTTCCGCCTAACTGTTCAAGTATTTCTGTTTAAATCTTTCATTTATCTGAAAATTTTTATTCTTTTTAATTGAAAATTTCCCTCTAAATTTTCCTATAATAAAGCGATAAATTATCCGTTACTTGTTATAACTTCATTTTATTAAGAAAAATTGTGATAAATTATTGAGGATATACGGGAGATTGGAGAGGGAGCTTCCATAAATAATTGATGATGTATGTAGGTGGACTCATTTAAAAAGTTTGAAGGGTTTCTCGACCCACCAGCACAAACAATAAAATTTATGACATCAGAATGTTTAGGGAATTATTGCAAATGTTAGCAGCACAGAATAAAAAAAATATTAATCTCGGAAGAGAAGCATGAAAAGTACTGGTATACTAGTGCGTGTTTTCTCACTTCTGATTCTTAACTAATCTGCTTCAAGATAAGAAGCTTTTACGTCCATAATAATAAGTTTACATTTATCGTCCTCTTCGTAAGTGGGGTAGCGAAAATGTGTGTATATGCCAAGGAAACCATGCTGTTTTATTTCTTTATAAGATTTTTAGAAATAATTTTTTCACGGCGCAATTTTGCAAAATGTCAACGTGTAACATCCCAATGAGAAAAATAATTTCAGCAAATTTGAAATTGCATCAAATTTTATTTCTTTGAGCCTGATCTAATTTTTCAAGGTCAGATCGACGAATTTATTTTACAGTTTGATGGTTTTAATAGACTTAGATATTCACGACGGTGACGTTGGCTGAAATGTTCAATTTTTAAATGAAAAAACATTTGCTGATTGCCGAATGCTTGTTTTTTTTTTGGCATTTAGTGAGCTGAATAGATCAGTGTTTTTAACATTTTAAAAAGTGACCAGTAGTTAAACATGCTTATCCAGTTATAAAAAATCATTAATGCTTATGGAAAGTGACCATCCTGCAATGTGTATAGTGTATACTAAGGGCCAGTTTCATAATCGAATTTAAAGGAGACTTTAAATTTGAAGTCACTTTCAGATGTCAAAACAAACATGAAAACACTTTTGTTTACACACCTGAATGTGACTTTAATTTTAAAGTCTCCTTTAAATTTGATTATGAAACTGGCTCTAAGACCTTAAAAAGTTAAAATCGTCACTGCTTTAAATAGCAGATTTCATTTAAAACTACAATAATTACAATAACTGGCTACTGCTGCTATATTTTGATTCTATCAAGTTTGTTCTGTAACGACAAAACTTCTCACATCGCGTTGGTATTTATTTGTTTTTATTAAAATAATTTGCAATTAATGAATAGTGAAAATTTTTGCTTTCAAAATAATTTAATGAAGAAATATTTTACTTGTGAAATACATGATATAGTATATTTAGAAATTAATGTAAAAATTTGTCCTTCGCATCGTACTTCAATTTTTGTGAAACTTTGTATTCATATTGCCGTGTTATGGGCCCCTAGTTGGATGAAGCCAATTTTATGCAGTGAAATGGGATTTTTTTTAAAGTTTCTGATAATTGTTGCAAATTTTGCATTCGTTGCTTTTCTCGGTAATTTTCGTCAATATTCTAAATCTTATTTTTGTTTTGTTTCTTATTAGTTTATTGCTGTTCTTAAACTTGTTGATATCGGTAACGGCTCCTGCTCCTCTTCCGATGCAGTGTGTCTCGTAGGCTGGTTTTTTCCTCGTGGAATGTGTTCGTTATGTGATAAGTTTTGAATGTAAATGGCAGTCACGAGCCCTTACATTCAAAATTATCCCGTCAGTGTACGTGGCGTGCGTGCGTGTGTGTGTAAATAAAGAAAAATGCTCGTAGACAGTGATAGAAACAACGGTTTATTAAATCGATTATTCATGAAGTCGTACAAACAAATACTGATCGTATAAAAAATTTAAAGAGTCGAAGTTTTATTTGGTCAGTCGGTTTTTCACAAAACCGCTAGATATTACTTACATTAGATTCGTTTTGATCTTTGATCCTACCTTGAATGAATGTACACAACACGGAGCCTGTTTTGTAGGCGCAATGGTTACCTTAGTTCAAATAGCTCAGACGCGGCGCCCTCACTGATCCAATTTCCGAACTCCGCGCTGCCGCTTACAGTTTTCAACAAACGTCCGGCCGTCGATTGCATTGATAAATTGATTATTCTAATTATTACAATTCTGGCTTTAGATCCTACGTATTTACATTTCAAAAATTCTAAATAATTTACTTATTATATACATACATGTAATTTAAAATCGCCTATTTCTACAAATATTTACACAAACTTAATATATTTGATAAAAACTTGAATTTAATAATTGTAAACAAATAAATCCTGTAAAACATAATTTATACATTACACTAAATTTCTCTTTATTATTTATAAATTATTTCTTTATGAAAAATTGAAAAAGTCTTTCGTTCAGCTTATAAACACTGCAATATGTAAGATTTTATGGCGAATTTGATTTGCTTCACCGCATTCGACTTCGGAAATGGTATCAACTTTCATAGAAGAGTTTGGTGCAGTTCTTACTCCGCATATTATAATATGAAAACAAATTATCAACTTTCGTTTTTTTAAATCTAACACCGATCAATAATAAGGATTTTTTCAAATCAGGTCAGACGTTTATTTTTTGTTGATGTTGGGTATGTGCCCTTTGAATTCAATAGGAATGGTATTAAACCAGTACCGGTGTGGCTTCATCTGAAAATAATAAATTATTTACAAAATTTTCATTATTATTACATTCCTCTAGCACCCGTCACAAAAGTCAATCTTATGATCATTATCATCATTTGATACCTTAGCTCCTATACCAACTGCAGTTTATAAGGGCGATAATAACCTGTGAGCAACTAAAAATCAGATTAGAGTCGGCGGTGTAAAGAAAAAGTATGTCTGTTACTAACGCGGGTTAGGCTGATCTGACAGTTCATGAATGTATTAGGTTAATTAATTCAGTTAATCACAGACATACATTTTCTTTGCACCGCCTACTCTAATCTGATTTTTATTTGCTCACTTTCTATTTGGTTGCTTGCTTTAATATTTTTGATATTGACCTGCGACGTATATCATGATTTAATGTCAGAACTGTAGTTTTATAGCAGAATCCTCAACGACAGTGCCTTTAGTTGCGGTCTTTTTAGAGTTGTACCTACAATACTTCGAAATGTGAGATTGAGACATACATGCAAGTTGTTCAATAGATTGCAAACTTCTTGATGAGTTCTTGTACGATCACTAAAACCTATAACCTAACCATCAATATTTACAGTTGATGAAATTTGTATCACAAAATCTTTTAAGCGGACACTAAATCGCGCACTATACACTTTACGTTTCACCGTCGTTCGAAGCTGTCGAACGACGGTGAAACGTAAAGTGTATAGTGCGCGATTTAGTGTCCGCTTAAAAGATTTTGTGATACTAACCATCAATATTTCTTTTCGCTATTTCTCTATTAATTGAGCCAGGTGGAGTTAATTAATATTGATTTTGACAACAACCACAATTTCGTTTTGTTCAATAGTTCACCCAATTTCTTATCATCATATTTTCGCCCTCTTTATTAATAAGTTTGTGAAATTTTGTAAGATATGTTTTAGTTGTGTATGACAATAATATACACGCACTTGCAAACAATTTAAATGCCAGCGTAGAAATTTATTGCAAACCAGAGAAAGTCGGCTTAATTACACATTTTTTGTTGTTTATAAGGCAATGTGAAAATTCCGTATGAACTGCAAGGTTGCGCACGTGATCTTTTGCGTAAGTTACGTTCTCTTTACATACAGAAGGAATCGGGTCGAAGCTTTTGAAATTTACTCGCGTAAAAGCGCTCTTTGAGTCTACTTTTTTTGCTTTCCATTTATTTCCCTCCCACATTTCACTGGCAATAAGTCCTCCGCGTACCCACAGGAATTCGAACTCTTTTACTTTGTCTGATTCGTAACTGATGTGTATTCCACATGAGATGCGGAAGATTTTTATGAAGAACTCTTTAAATGTATTTTATATGAGTTTAGAGTTTTTTTTCAGATAGAAGTTTCTTAACAATTATATTAATCCATATATGTATGTATGTACATACATATCCGGACGGCTATTCTATAATGAATGAAATCGTCAGTCCGCTCAGCAGCAACGAAGGTAAAAAACGGTGTTAAATGTGAATAGTATTTTATATGAACTAGTTCCCATATTTCACTTTCACTTCTGACAAAAAGGAATATCTCCCAATGGCGTGAATAATTTTCCCACATTTTTCTCGAACAATGGCCTTACACAATATGTTATAGCTTCGTCTCTTTTTTCCTGAAGAATCAAGTAGGTAATCAGCCCTTGGGCCAATTAATGCACGACATGCGAATGCATACCTGTAGAAGTCGAAATAAATTACCGGAATGGCGTTATCCTACATACACGCTTTGGGAGGATATTAATTACATCCTGCTCTGCACGTATCTGTGTGTAAGATCATTTTTCACTGATTTACTGTAACTGCTTCTGCAAAGCGGGGGGTACGCAACGCGTTGCTTCATTTATTGTCGATTTTGAGAGTTCAACGCACCAAACTCAAATGTAGATCGGACTTAATGGCATGCTCGTAGTTCTAATCTGAGATCTGGCCGGGTGAAACCGGTAGGCACGATTATGGGTGTTATATCTCGGGAAAAAATTTAAATTGGAAGATTACGAGTATAATTTCGGTAGTTTCTGTTAATTAACCGTCGAAAAGGTAATGGTATTAATTTTCTTTTTTTCGAAAACGCCATGCATATTGATGAGGTGCCCAACCTACTTGTAATTTCAAAATTTATCTTCCTCAAAATTATTTGTTTCCTTAATTTTAATTATGTCAGTACTATAGTTTAAAATGTCAAAGAAAAAACAAATTCTTAGGCCCGGTTTTTTCATCTCTGAGTAAGTGCCAAGTTACTACTTGACGATTAGCGCAATGCGTTTCCCTATCTTTAATCATCAAGTATTTTACAGGCCACTTACTCAGAGATGAAAAAACCGGGCCTTAATGTTAATCTTGATCTAATAAAACAATTAACCCAAAAAGTTATAGTTAGGTAGTAAGTACCTCATATTTTGAGATTTCTCTAGAGATGTGATGTTTTTTTTTTTTTTAGAAAACATGCTTTCACATGTTACACCACTTTGATTCTCAGCACCCCATATAATGTTTCCAACAATTTCTTATTACTGCAAAATCTTACCTCTCGGACAGATACCAATATGTCGAAATCGGTAACAATTAGCATTGAAGTTTTTCAAGGATTTGTTTTCGGACCCTCTTCGTAATTTACATAAATATATTTTAAATGCCACTATTTCTACATACAGTGTCTCCCCGGATGGACCTAACTATACTTGTAAACTTCCTTATTTCGTATGTTAGGAAGAACAGTCATTCTTCATAAAAAGTTTTGCTTCAAGTCCTCAGCCACTACCAAAATTTCGGAATAACATACAGGGTGGTTAGAAAAGGAAACAAAGTGAAATTTGATTAAGAGTAAAGTACTTTTCATTTGAAAGGAAAGTAAAAGTATTACTGGAAAAAGATGTTTGTAATGATAATAGAAGTTCTAATACATAATCTGAACGTTGTATCTTAAAGTTGTTTTTTTCTCTCTTCATTAATTATTCAAACATTGTTGACAATTTGTTGATAAGCATTTGTTGATTAAGCATTTGAGTTGCATTTGTTGTCATAGATAACTGTGATAATCACGTTGGCTAAATTTATACCTATTATTATTTATTAATCGTAATGAAGACAAAAATCAACTTTAAGACACAACGTTCAGATTAAATATTTGAGCTTCTATTGACATTACAAACATCTTTTTCCAGTAATACTTTTACTTTCCTTTCAAATAAAAGGTACTTTACTCTTAACCAAATTTCACGTTGTCTCGTTTTCTAAGCATCCTGTATGTTATTTCGAAATTTTGGTAGTGGCTGAGGAGTAGCTTGAAGAAGCAAAACTTTTTATGAAGAATGACTGTTCTTCCTAAAGTGTGAAATAAGGAAGTTTTCAAGTATAGTTAGGTCTTAGGTCCATCCAGGGACACTCTGTATATGTCCAATGATCTAAAACCCAATAAAGGTTTTTTTCAACCCTCCCCATTACTAGGGTCATAAATTAAACCTCATTAGGAGTATTTTCCGAACCTTTTCTTACATAACACGAGTACTGCAATAATTTGACCAGAAGATTATCATCACTCATCTATTTTTTAGAAGCCCATAGACTAAAATAATTGTTGATTATTCTATTCATATGTACCATGCTTTGAAGCCATGTTTTCATATGATCTGCTTATCTGGGGACAGGGTCGGATTATTTGGCGTAGGAAACAGTTTTCCACAATACGTGCAGAAAGCGACGAATAAAAGAGGTACCTACATCCTACATATAGAAAATTGTGAAGAAAACGTAATTGAACCTCATTCTACATTTTGAAACGTCTTGAACATATTGTTACATACCCTCGGGAGGATTCATAAATCGGGGTCGTATCACTCCCGGAGGAGTACCTACTTACCAGCTCGAAGTGCCTTGTTAGAGTTATGAAAGCGCTAGGCTTACCTTCTCCTTCAGTCCGCTGTGGGGGTAGTTGAGGGGATGTACTAATGAAAACGACACGTATACTTAAAAATCCTTTTTGGTACACGCTTTGCAAAATGGTCGCTTAGGGGACTATTTTCAGAACGAAAAACGTATCTTTAGCAACCTCAATCGTCATAGCAAACTTAGAATCCGCTAAAAATTTTTAGCAACCTAGTATTTAAAGCTGCCATGGCAACACTTTAGCGGATTTTTTTGAGCAAGTTTCAATGAAATAAATCAAGTAACTAAGTATAAAATTCAACTCGTTGCTATGATTACCGATCATTGCCATGTCTGATGAGAGGGACAATTTAGACTTGCTAATTCGAAATTCGAGCTATTTAACATTAATGTTGGTGATTTTGCGAGCGTGTATGTACCACGTACGCAAAATGGTTTTAGGGGACTCATCTCATTAAGGACTCGGCTCCTTCGTCGCCTCGTCCGTAATTACGATTCGTCCCCTGAAACCTTATTTTGCGTACTTGATACATAAACTACTATTATTAGCCCCAGCTCGGTTCAGAGGTCTACCAAGTCGCTCAGTCCACTCACGACTTCCCCTCTTATCACTCCTTAGTCTACTGGTACCCACTAATGGCGATATACCCGGTAAATAAAATTTTTGGTAAATACCCGGGCGGTCACCCGATATTTACCCAAAAATTGGGCTAATTTGCAGTAAACTCAGGATATTACTAAATAATAGGATAAATTAATAAGAATATGGATGGAAAATGGAGTAGGAGAGAGTATACGAACTGAGCGCATGCGTATATCGTATATCGTATCGTTCCGTACCCATATAACTAAATCGTCAAATTAAGGTAAAGTCTTGTCCGATGAAAATTGTATAAGTAACAAATTTTCAAACTAAGGCATAAAAATCTAATAGACTCACTTATGTATTTGTTATTTGATTAATTTTCACACTAAACTATAAAATGTAAATAGAAAACATATGTGGGCGCTGAAGACAACATCTATTCTTATTTATTTTCACACAAAATATGATAAATGATAAAAATACCATCTAAAAATTAGGACAACGTCCTGCTCACACACTGCACACCACACACCCGACACCTTCAATCGGAACGAAATCACATTCAGTGGAATCGAACAAAATGAGACCGCTAAGAAAACAGGGGAAACCCAGAACGGACGCATCAATTCATGTGATGTTTATCCGGATATTTTCCCGATAAATGGGTATTTACTCGTCACAGAAATATACCCATTGCCCTCATTTTTTGGGTGTATAAAATTAGTTTTGGTAAATACTGAGTATTTTCATCGACCCACCCAGCGGGTATTTACCCAATTGCCATCACTGCGTGGTACCCCTCTCGCCTACATTCCATCGACCACCAACAGGTGGCCCAAGGGCCGCGTTCATGGCGATATTAAGAAGAATGAAAGTAAATGGTCGCGTTCAGACGACCACAGCAGCTGAGTTGCTAACTCAGCAATCGTTAGTGATTGGCTCACATTAAGATAATAGCCAATCGCAAACGATTGCTGAGTCAGCAACTTAACTGCTGTGGTCGTCTGAACGCGACCATTATGTAAATAGAACGTTTCAATTTATTTGAAACTGATAAAATATAAGTATATCGTTTGTTTATATCATATTAATTTGATTGAATAAACGCGATTATTATTATTTTTATTATAATCTATACTACACACTCTTTACTATCGTGCACATCGCATAAAAAGTGAATCTAATTTTCTGCCATTAAATTTGGATGAGTTCTTAACAAATGACTTCACATACATTTATAGTCACTGTAAGAAATTGCCTGTTGTACACATTATTTATTAAAAACTTTGTAGATTTAAAAGTCCTGTCATGCTGCAGCCGTAACCATCAACATGCGTTCTAACGTGCCTTTTTTAAAATTTCTCCTCGTAGTTGGCCGTGAATTGTTAGTTGTGAACCAGCTTTTGCTTGAAACTTAATAAATTGACGTATATCATAACCTCACTTTTCTTATTATTATTAGTCCTGAATAAAGTACTGCCACTCGCCTTCAATTTGACGGCAATTTCGAAATTAAGATTCGATCATAAAAGTTTTATGCTCTTGCAAGAGAACCATTTTAGAACGTTTTATTAGTTTAAAAGTGGGGTTATGTTATTTCATACGTCAGGTCGATTGAGGCTGGTTCACAACTAACAATTCACGGCCAACTACGAGAAGAAATTTTAAAAACGCACTTTATTTTTAACATGTATATATTACATCTTGATTAGCGTAACTATTTATAATGGATGTAACACTAATGAAATTTATTAATATTAAATAACATAATATTAGTTGGAAAGCGTATTACGTTATTAACCAGTACACTTCGCCATTCAGTGGAAAACTGATTCAAATCTCGCATCCGGTTCTGCTTTTACAGAGGATCTCTCTTTCGAGAATGCTGTGAACCAGTGACGAACATTTCAGTAGTAATATGAACTTCCCAAAATCATCAAGAAGCTAGATGGCGTGACAATTATAAAAATAGATCTGTCGGTGACAGGGAATGTACCTACTTAAAAGTATTTTCATATTTTCGAGAAAATAACGAGTGACGTAAAAGATTTTTATGTTATGATAAAAGACTGAATACATTTTCCTGTTGACAGAATTAGGTTTCTTATCAAACTTAATGCAAATTTACAAAATACCTACTATTACTGTACCATTAATAATAATTGACTTATTTTTAAGTGATGTAGATGACTAAACAAAATTCGACTGACATTTTACATAAAACATCGATCAATTAGTTTCTCTTACTCAACACAGGAAATTCGTACGTTCACCTCATTAACATACCAAATCAATAATTAAGAACCTACATAAACACAAGAACTGGACCGATTAAGGCGAGGCAGTTTTCTTTATCCACCATCCTGTCCTTGTTGTTTACGCGCGCCGGGCCCGTAGAAAAATTAATTAATGCCCCGTTTTACCATTTCATTAGTTTTTAAAAAGCCGGGCGCTTTATAACAGGATTACTCCCATAATTCAGTAGGCGTCGACGCTCCGCTTTTAATCAGCCTTTTCTTTCTTCGGACAGACAGCGACCGAATTGAGAACAATGACGACGATTTGGTGTTTTTTTCTTCTTCTTTCGGCGGTGGGCGTTTTTAACGTTTTAATCGCCTCTGTTAATTTAGAAGCACGTCGGAATCGTGTGTGCAGCTTAATTGGTTTATGTAATAGTCATTCACGTACTGCAATTATTCGTTTCGGTGAGAGAATGTTTTTTTATTTCGGACGGCTGTAGTTTGCGGCAATTAGAATCCGTTTTGAAACGACGTTATAATCGGCTTATTACACTTGCGTAACGTGACTGATTCAAAATTTTAAAGGTTTTACTGTGATGTAAAACGTAACTTCTCGAACGGATGAAATGTGCACAAATTCGCAAACTCACAAGTATAGGAGGGCATTCGCATAGGCATTTGCATATGTTTGAGAAATTTTGCAGTTTGTCAAAGCGAGTCGGTTTTGCGTGCACCTAACTTTTTACAAATATTTGCGCACATGTGTGGGAGCGACTTTACACGCATATACAGTGCATTCCAGATGTATTAAAGCAATAAAATAAAGTTGTATTCTTGAGAATATTTCAAAAGGTTCATTTCTGTGCTGTTTTGTTGCGAATCAGACGAATTCATTTGGAAAAGAATGGACGTAGATTACTTTTTTGTTTCTTTCATTATGTTAATAATTTATAAAAGTTTTAATACATTTGAACGTCCAGATAAGCTGCGTCTAAAGAAATTTTGTGAGTAGACAATTTAGTATAGTAGATAGATAGATAGATATTATTACTTTGTATTTAATTTTCTTTTATTCCATACACAAAAACTTAATTATGAAAACGTACAAAAAAAAGTATTTATAAATTTGGTCAGATATACTAATATAAACGCAATTCTTATTACTTTTAGGCCCAATTTTACAATCGTGGAATAAGAACGGAATAACTGTGCGCCAAATATCCTTTAATGTTCCTCCATATCTACGTCACACCTACGTCACGTATACCACAGGTTATACCAATAATAGTGCTTATCCGACGATTGTAAAATCGGGCCTTAGAAGTTGTTTTGTTCTTACTGTGGGTTCGTATACTATTTATTTTTAATTTAGCCTCAAAGATAAAAGTCGACGAAAATTAAGTTGGGTATTTCACCATATCGTCTGTAACCGACTTACTTTTATTTATTTATTTTCAAGAGAATTGAAATTCGGAAAGTTTCATTCTTTTTTTTTTTACAAATTTTACTATTCTCTACTATACAGGTCATTTACGCAACACGTAACAGTTAGTATCTCAGTAAATACAAGTGTAATCTGTTCGGTTGATATACAGGATGTTAGGTAATAGACTGGACACCTTCAAACCACGTATTGAGAATACTCTGTTCGGTAAGAAAGCCTTTACATTCGAGGGTGTTGGGGCTTTCGTTTTCCGGGAAAAAATTCGAACAGAAATCGATAAAAATTGTTTGGAAACCACTGATTTTCTTATCTACTGTTACACCCACATGCCGAGCGCCATCCGGGCGGGCGATCCCTTCCCATAAATTCCCAGATGGGAATTGTTTTACGACAAGCAAATAACGCACGTTCAGTGTCTCAACAGATTTCGATGTGTGCGGGTCAGTGCCAGGTCAGGGTCAGCGTACACAAATAACGAAATTGTTGACATTATTCTAACATATGGAGAATGTAGGTGCAATGCATGTGCTGCAAGGCGTAGATATCGGTGGCGGTATCCCCAACGTCGTAAACCGAATCGTCAAACAATTAAGGCAGTTGTGCAACGGGCAAGAGACACTGCAAGATACATCTCCTTTAATAGGCGCTCGCTCCGTAAGTACTATCAGCGGTCCTCAATAGTTGGCTCTTTTTTCTTCTTTTCAAAATGTCCCGAAAATGCATCATGTCTAGGTACTTTCTGATCCCATTTGACACCCTTAATGTACAGTTTTAATTTGTCCAAGCAATAACTTGTACATATCAAGCAATGTCTTGTATATATCAAGAAAAACGAAAGTAATTACACCAACGTGTATGATATACACAGCTACGAAACGAGATCTACTTTTAACATTTACACGCCTTTTCACCGTGTACACCGCACAAAAAATGGCCCCAACTTTTTAGGCATCAAATGTTACAACATTCTTCCTGACAGCATAAAAAAGCTTCCACTACCAACATTTAAAAAATGTGTTAAAGACTATCTATTAAAAACCGCCCCCTTTAACATAGAGGAATTTCTCTCAGTCTCCCTACCAGAAGTCATGCAGCCCCCATAGCCATTGCATCATTGTACCCAAATTTTAGCAAGGTTTTTTTGTATATGTGTTTTTATGTTTTACATTTCAGTACATGTATTCATATGTGTCTTAAGTGACAAATGTAAATAAAATATATACTTTATTATGACTGACGTATGTAACCATGAAAATGGAATAACATCAATAAAGTATTATTATTATTATTATTAACCTAACACCCTGTATACTGGGTGTCTCATAACGTACGGAGGAGATTGAAAGGGTGAATAGAACTCAAAAAATAAGGTAACCTTTTCATATAGATTTTTTTCCAAAAGTCAATAATAAGGGAGTTATAATTCTCTGAAAGAGGGATGTTCTTTTGGCAACATCTTCTGAATCCTTTAAGTTATCAAACTAATATTTGAAAGTAACGAGTAAACCATTATTGTCATTTTTATCGCACTGACAGATCTCCGGATTTGACGCCGGAAAAAGACTGACTTAATAGAACTTTTGATTCCACATAAAAAAATATATATCAACCGAACAACTTGCACTTGTATTTACTGAGATATTAACTGTTACATGTTACATGAATGACCCTGTATACCATTAAGGGAATTACAACATGACGTCGATATAATTGAAAAGTAGAAGCGGACTGAAATGAAGTATGTTAAAGAATATAAAAGCCAGGACATTTTTGAAGAAAAATCCCATCCTTTCATATTTTCATCGCTGTAATCTGATAAGAGAAAGTAAAACCAAGAATGTGAGGCAGACACAATTTGATACACTTCAAAATCAAAAGTCTGAGTTAAAAAAGAAGATAAAGAAGTGCGTTAAGGAACATGTATGTTTTAGAAGCAAGATTTTCATAATAATCGAATCAGTTTTGCAATTGTAACTTTTATTTGAGAAGAGAATGGTGAGGTGGATGCAATCTGGAATATGAATAATATGTATACTTCAGGATCAAAAGCAGAAAAGAAATTTAAGAGAAGACGTAATTACAGAAATATGTATAATTTCCAGACTTCTAATTTCTTATTCTTTAGTATTTTTTAGAACACTAGTTCTACTTTCTATTTACTTTTCTTAATCTCATCGTCTCAGACAGTGTACTCAATTTGCTTTCTGTAATTCTTCAATTATTTATTTTGTAAATTTATTTCTATCTTTGCTAATATTACGATGTCATTTATGTGAAGGTTTTAAAATGCATGAAATTGTTCAGTGAAGGTAAAAAAAGCCTGGTAATATGAATTCTAATTAATAAATGAAACTAGTATATTGCAATGACAAAAATTACAAATTACAAATTTATTAACATAAATGACTTATTTAAATTAATTACTTAAATATAAATTAATGATATCGTATTGCATTGCTAATTATAGGTATTGATTATTTAGAAAAGATATTCTCATATTCTTCATAAATGTAAATTAATAAACTATGTAGTATTATTTAAGAGGTCAATTTCACGAAGCCCTTTTCAATCCCTATTCCATATTTTTTTTAAAGTTGATACCCTTTCATTTCATGTAATTCAGCTTTTTTATGTTGTATAAAAGCTTTTCAAATAGAATTTTGTTTTATAAACCGCTGCAGTTTCTTGCGTTATTATTCGATTAATAAGTTACTTTTAATTAATTTACCTTTCAGATGAATACGCATTAATTTGAGCCTATCCTGCAAAAATAGATTTTAAAACGTTGAATAGGACGTGCGTTCATTAAAAAATAACATCAAGTAGGCTATGTAAAATGTGATGATAGGCACTGCCATATGTCTTTATTAGCTTCAGACTCAAATGTTATTGAAGTGACGGCGCCGGCGCAGAGTGGGTTTTCATAATCTAGACTCTAGAAGGGTATAAGTCAAAGTTTGGCTTATTAGATTTTTAAAAAATTTCATTGTTTTTAGATACCTATATGTTCACATTTTGTATTACCAGAGACAATTGCTCGCGTGCATGCCTCACTAGAAGTAGACCTTAGCTAAATGTCAAAGTTACTGCAAAACGCATGCTTTTTTGAGAAGTTTGTAGCAATTTTAAATATTTTATTTTGAAAAAACCGATTTTATTAAATCAATAAGGTTTCTTATCAAGGTAATATTGTTTTATTAATTTTAATAATAAAAAGCTATAAACATTATAAAATAGCAATTATAAATCTTGTAAAAACTTGCGACAAATAATTTACTCTTTTTTTAAGTTACACACATAGCTATAAAGTTATACACGTAGCTCAGAAATGTTTGCGCTCTGTGTTATACAGGGTCCACCAAATTTGACACTTTTAACAGGAATCAACAATTTTTAAAGTAGATAGCCAAAAAAATAAGTGCTGAATATTCAAGCGACAAGTTCTTTTATGTTTCTTATTCTTAAATAACATACAGAGCGATCAAAATTGATTGTCCCGATCCTACACTGGTTTCCACGAGCTTGATATCGATATTGATCTAATTATTAAAATGAAGTTAGCAATATAGAGAGGTCTGGGAAAGTTACTAGATATCCGAAGATTTTGTTGACAATTCATTGCTCCATCTTACTATACTTGCAGTATGTAGGGGGAGTGGGGGCACTTTGGCGTACGGGGCACTTTAAAACAAGGGTAATTCCACCAGTACCTAAATAGTCTACGAAATTCTGAACGTGACTATCAAACAGTGCTATGAATGTCTTTCGCGCTCTGTTGAGGTAGAATTTCGTAGACTATTTATGTACTGGTGAACTGCCCTTAGGTCAAAGTGTCCCGTGCGTCAAAGTGCCGCCACTTCCCCTACTGTAATTGTTGGTACTATTTTTTTGCATTTATTTCTTTATCGTTTAACTTGCTGTCGAGATCTCCAATAAGTTAAATATCCGCATAGAGCAACACTTTGTGAGTGGTTTTTGAATGAGTTTGGACATGACCATCTCTTCTCCGATGAGTCTTGATTCCATCTCAGTGGTTATGTTAATTCCTAGAACATGCGAATTTGGAGCTCTGAAAAGTCAGAATTTTTTTTGTCCCCTTTATGTTTAAAAAGTTGGGTTTTGGTATGGTGTTAGTCGAAGACGAATAATTGGCCCAATTTTTTTAATGGAAACTGCTCAGAGGTATAGGAAATAAATAATTAGACTCTTTATTGATCAGCTTGTTGGTGATGAAATTGGACGAATATATTTTCAACAAGACGAAATTGCGAAATATCTTTCAAAATCGATTGATTAGTTTGGATGCTAAACATGAATTTCCTTCCTTACTTAAAAAACATCATTTTCCAAGACCCTGTTCATAACCTAGAGAAAGAATTACGGAAAAATAAATGAGATAAACAATACCCCCCTCATGTGCTGGAAAAAGTATTTAACTTGATAAGAAAGAGGTGCCAATTGTTTTTTCGCATATTCTTTTTTCAATCAAAATGTTTTGATTTTACTGTTTAACGCCTGAACGGTCCAGTGGTAAGAGGACCGGCCTTGTAATCGCATGGTCGCCGGTTCGAACCGCACTCGGGATTTTTCTCGTGGGTGGTCGGTATCGACTTCAGGCACCCTTCAGTGTTGGGGATAAAATTCGACACTGCTTCCCCTTAAACGGCGAGAAGGTTGGAAGTAACAAAGCCATGGAACACTTCACACACACTCAAATACACTCCCGCTCCTGAGGTCCTGACAAGTCTTTGACTTAGAACCCCGTTGGGCAATCACCACAGATAAAAAAAATTACACTACTATTCTTTGTAACTTCTTGATCGCGGTTTTAATTTTCCACTTTTAAAAGAAAAAGAAATCATCGGTGTCAATGTTATTTGAATCCTTGACGTCTCCCTTCGAAAGCAAAAACAACATACTACTAATCGCCTTTGAAAAATTCATAACGGTTGTAAAAAGAAAAATTTAAATGCGACATACGTTTTTTTTTTTTATTTCAAAGCTTCCTTTGAGGTAGTTTTTTAATAAACATTTGTTATAAAATACCGATTCATTTTAAATACAATTATAAAATACTTGAGATTCGAGGATTTATATACAAGTAAAAAATTTAATATTAAAAAAATACAAAAGAGAACAGATATCAATCTTTTTAAATTTCAACTTCTGCAGGTGTGTCCAATTTAAATCGGAATAAATAACTATTTAATCAGTTTTAACAGGAATAAAATTGCGCACCAAATCAACACCTGCGATAGACGTCGAAGTGGCAGACTTCTTTACACGGTTTAACATTTCTTTTTGTAAATTCGCCCAAACAATTAAACCGTGTTTAATAACCCGAGACGAGGCGGTAAATCTAGTGGCATTCTCGTCTCAATGCAGGTGAAAAATCACCCACAATGGAATTCACACCGGACACCGTGGCCGTTCCGATGCAGATTAATGTTCAGTCTCGTTTCGTTTATCACGAAATTAGATGCGATCAATACAACCGAATAAATGCGGACGAGTTAAACTGTGAAGCTGTACGTGAGGATATGATGGTGCACAAGCATCAGGTGGCACGGGGGTAAGGGGGCCCCCATGGAATTGTACAACGCAAATCACGCCTTGCGTTTAGAATCAATTTTCTTCAGACAATTTGCGGTTTTACGTGAATTGTATTATGTGTTATTTTTTTTTTAATTAACGTTACTTTGATGTAGATATTTTGCAGGTTTGTGATTGCAACGGTGAGAATTGGTTGCAAGTAAACGGTTTATGTAACGGTCAGAATGATACTGTATTGCCATATCTAAATAATATAAGGCAAAAGATAATTTTGACAAGAAACGTATCCTCATTTCATTTAAAAAACAATTACATATTTCTCTTCACCCGTTTATTTAAATATCTAGAGTACATAATATTAAACGTGTGAATAAAGGCATTAAAGAAAACACGTTTCTCTTACATTTTAATCGAGTTTTATCGCGATTTTTCACGTCGCGTTGGCAGAATTGTTTCGCCAGGCGAGCAATACATCAACGTCAGCCGAAGTAATGATATTTATCTGGCATATCTGCAGCCGATGATATTCGAAGCCGGGAGAAATTCAGATGCAAATCCGGCGCAGTAAAAAAAGAATTCCGATATAATTCGCGCAAATTAAATATGAATTGCAAATTGGACGACGCTCGAGTTTTATGGCACGACGGCGGCGGCGGCGGCGTCGTCTCGTTTATGTAAATCGTGCGTGATAGATACATCTGTGCATGCGAGTGACACGCGAAAAGTGAGGGGCACGAACCGATTCGATTTCGGTGGGAAAACTCACTGGCACGGGTAATTAGTTTTGTTGGGGGCAGATTTACGCAAGGCAACAGGGCCCATTGTACTGTTATCCTCCGTATTTCCGGTTGCGCTGTGCACAACTTCCCGTCTTTGTGACAATGGTGGACGATTACGATGGTGGAACACCCAGAACGTTCTTCTTGGCAGGTGCGGGCGGATATAATTTCATGAGAACGTTTATGTAAAATTTAACTTTGGAACTTTATATTTCAAAGGTTCGAAATATTACCTACATGTGAGATTAAGTTTTCGCACGCGATAACCAACGGTTCACCATGGTCTAAAACTAATAATAATTTCACAGATGTGATAACAAGCAGCGTTATCATACAGGATGAAATTAAAAATTATGCAAGAAAACCTCAGTATATTATTACGAAAAGTATTTTGAGATGGTTCTCGTGTTACGCGGTTTTTTGGTTGCGTTTTTTTTTTCATCGGAAGAAGATAGGCATTCTCTCTACATACAGAATGCAATCGATTGCGTTTCACCAGGAATCTAGTTGAGATATGATTTTAACAGAAAAAAACGCAGCAAGAAAAGGAGGTGGAGGCTTCGCAAGCTATCTATTTCGTTCCATTAAAATGTATTGATAAAAACCGCTCTCGTCTAGTTTGTGCCTAAACTCAACGATTCTGGCGCGAATGTGTTAAAATGCAATCGCTTTGCACATACCAGCATTATAATAGTGTTTTCGATTGACTGCACTAATGTGCACTGAGAGTATCTTCATCTCGTATTATTTGCATGGGGTTAAAACAAGATGCAGATACTCTGAGTGCAACCAGTGGAAGTAAATCGAAAGCGTTATAAGATTCAATACTACTGAAGCCTCTTTTACATTATAATGTGCGTTCAAAAAAATCCGTTATCGAGAAGGCTCTGAACTTGCTTTTATTTTATGACGGCACGTCGTAGCTTAGTACGTATGCTGCAACCTTGAATAACTGCGAACTGTCAATAGCGTCAACAATCAAAGTTTTTGTTTACATCTTCGAGGTATTTGTAATAAAATAAATACTTTATTTCATTAATTGCGCTTTATTAACAATTTTGTAGAAAATCGTAATTAAATGGATATAAAAAGTTAGGTTATGTTTATAATATAATCATATAGTTACGACGTGACTTTGCAAAATTTGCATTTGACATAAGCCTACTTGATAACGGTTTTTATTGAACGCATTTTACTATTTTCTATTACGAGAAAATGGTACAAAAAATATTAATAAAAAATGTTTTAAGGTACAGTAGCGGACAATAAAATCCGGTACGTCATTCGTACAATGTAAACCCGCCTTTAATATTTTTGACGTTTAATACATAAACAAAATGTCACTAGTAATTTTGACGTTCAATAAAAGATTTTGTGATAGAAATATAACCTCAATAAAAGCCTGATTTACCAAATTTGTCGAAATACGTACGACATGTCAAATTCATGACCAGATTTTATTGTCCGCTACTGTGCTTTTGAAACTTGATGTGTCTACCTTTTTCTACTTACAGTTAGTATCATTTTTTATGATAATGTAAAACAGGGTTATATTTATCCTTATCAGTGGCGCTTGCAAAAAGCGAAGCAGGTACGGGATCCATGGCAATGGGAAATGTACTACGTCGATTTTTTCATTATTTGCACACGCCACTTTATTGTGTTTTTCTAACGAAAGGGCCTAATGCAAAAGTGACTAATCCTCCTATTCAATCGGTGCTTAGATATAAAGCATTTCTTTGTACTGATTATTATCGGTATCTAACGTTGTCGTTATGAGTTACAGAATAGGAGGTAAGGGACGGTACTTCAGTCACTGATAAACTTTAACTTTTGGTTTATCCCCATGCCTACAATTTCTAAAACAATTGTTGCTAAGGGAATAAACCTAAGTTTAGACTTAACTAGTGACTAAACTACCGGCCACTAGTTACAAAAAGCTAGTATGAAGATATTTGAAGTAGAATGTATTTTTATTATGGTAGACAACTAATAATTTTATTGAAATTTTATGTTGATTTTTTTTTCTAAATAGTGAATATCTGATAAACCTCTTGAATGATATAACAGTTACAATATTCCCGAAACGAATAAAAATACTTTACAGCGAATTTCTGTAAGTTGATTATCAAGAAATGATAATAGCTCACAAGTTATCAATCTTAAGCTCATAAAATGGGATATTATTGGAAAGCCAGTAGAAAGCGCTATGCATACATGCTATAATATATAGAGTGTTCCATTTGAAAAAAATTGACTAATTTTACAATACGCGAAGTTAATCGTACTGTTGTTGATCGTCATTCGATTCTTAAAAATATTGAATATTTTAAAAGTACGGATGTGTAGAAATATTTTGAACCGAAATTGAACGTAGTATACTTACGTATTTACTTAATACGGTAATTAATAAATTACCAATTGAATTACACCTTCCTGGATACCAATATTGTAGTCCCGGTACTAAGCTACAAGAACGTTTGATTAGAGGTGATTCCGGTATAATGCCTGATTGCACCGAGTTTTTAATCATTGATTAACTTTAAGATGTGTTTAGAATATGACAGTCGTGAATACATGACAACATAATGTCAATCACCATCTAATTGACGGTTAAACTTCAACTTAAGTGTCAGTTAGAATGCGCCTGATATTATGCTGGATCTACGTCAAATATTACATTCTAAACACGACTTAAATTTAATTTCTGCTTAAAAATGCGGTGCAATTGGCCATAAATCCTCTAGATCGTGCTTATAAAGACCATGATATTGCTTATTCGAAATAAAAAAAATACAGCAACAAGAAATCAGGCTGATCTTCGACTAGTTGAGAAGGCTTGTAGAGAGTGAAGGACAAAGATTCTAAGGCGGAGTTGAACAAAACACTTAAGCCAGGATTAAATTTAAGCGTATGTTAGAATGTGACAAATAATATGCACTACGTCATGACGTGTGTCACAATCTAAGTTAGGCTTAAATTTAAACCTGACTTATGGCCGGTTTCACCAATCTAGTTTACTACTTTAAACTCGATTACGAGTGCAGTTAATCTGTGTTAACTATTTGATCCGTTTCACCATGCATTAAATCGCGTTTAATTTTGATTAATCGAGTTTAGCATTAAACGTCCATTTTTCACAAGTTACATACTTAATCGCGATTAGTAACGTCAAGTTTTCATTATGAAAATAGTAAAAATGGCTCAAGAGTTATATGATCTGGTTTTTGATGATGATAACGATGAAGAAGAATTTATTTTTAGACGTCGGCCAAGATGGGTTCGTGAAAGAAACAATTATTTTGTGGATGTGGATGTGGATTTTCAAACTCGTTTCAGGCTTTCCAAACAATCTGCCCTTGTAGTGTTTGAACAAATTGAGGAGCAGTTGGAGTTTCCCTCTAACAGGTGGGTTCTTTTGCAAAACTGATCCGCCACCGGTACCGGTTACTGTCTGCATTCGCTCATTGGCAAATTCTTTTCTTGTATATTTTTTCGAATTTTCCCATGATGATTTTAAAGTTTCCGGACTTCTGTGGCAACTACTGCTTATGGCGTTGAAGCTGCGGGCAAATTCTTCCCATTCTTCCGCTTTTTGTAGCTGAGTGACAGTATTTGTCCGTTTATTTTCAGTCACATTAAAGTGATCTGTAATCTACTAAAAAAAATTTCTCTCCTGCCGTCATATTAGGACTTCTTTTCCTTTTCTTCTTTTCCATTTCAACAACAGATGTCGTTACTTGCCATGATTACAAAATTGTCTATAAAAAAAATAACAGGCACCTTTTCCACTGACAGCTCTTTTCAAAACGACAACAGATACACTGTAGACATTTCGATTGTTTTCGTGCGTTTTCGACGAGATCATGAAACTAAAACTCGCTTAACTAATCTCGATTAGCGTCACCAGTAATATCGTTGGTGAAACACGAGCGCATTAAACTCGTTTAAAATGTAAGATTAACTTTTAATTGCATTGTGTCAAAAGAAATTTAACCTAGTTTGGTGAAACCGGCCCTAAAATGTTTTGTGCAACCGAACCTAAGTTAGGTGAATGAGTTAAATGTGTGGTTCGTAACAAACGTCATGAAAACGAAAGCTAAGTTGGCAATGGGAGTTAAACAATTAAATAACAAGAAAAATAAAAAAAAAACTAAGCAGAACAATGTTTCACGTAATTTAATATCAAAAGCTCGAGGTGTTGTAAAGATGAACAAACCAGAGAACTTAAGACGAGCTATATAAAATTACTATTATCCGTACAATAGAAAACTTCATTAAGTGCTCTCTGATTTTTTTATAACTATAGGCACATTCATCATGAGAGCATAGAGTACTCTGTAGGTACAAAGGCTGGGTGTTCACCATGCAGAAGTGTAATTTATAAAATTTCTTCATCGTGACTACCCTAGTCGAAAGTGAACACATGTCAACATTTAAAAATAGGTATTGGCAAGTGTAACCTATAGTTGCAAATTCATTACAAATTAGCAAGTTTATTCTTCATTAAAGAAAATTAGAGAATCAAATTTTGTTTTCATTATGGCAGTCAACTCTTCATTGCAAAATTGTTACGTCAAGGAAAATACTTATATTTTACAGCCTAACAGGCGAATTTTCTGTTTTCAATAACACTTATAGATGCAGATTCTGAAGAAAATTCGGTTTTTGAATACAGGGATATCCACATAAACCGTTCGTTAAAGGTTTTCAAGGTTGAAGTTCACGTAGATATTTGAAATTTAAGGAGCAAGGGTTTTCCGTAGAGATCTCTTTAAATAAAATAAAATTGTCTTTGTATCACTTCCGGTTGTACCGGAAGTCGCTATCAACTCGCTTATTTTAAATAGAATGCTATATTTTTTATCACGTTTTTGAATTCTACATGTAAAAATATGTTAAGTTGCAATACATTTCCCTATCTCTAAAATGCATCATTTTTCAGATATTTTGAATTTTCTTAGAAATTTGGATTCTGCAATTTGATTTTCAAAAATTATAACACAGCTGTCATTGAAGCAATTTTATTTGTAATAGCTAATATTGTAGTTGAAGCTTTAAGGTTCTTAAAAATTCCATCAGCATAATCTATTAAGCTACAGGGTGTCTAAAACGCACCGCTCCACTCGAAGATATTCAAACACAGAAAAATACTTTTTTTTCAAATGGAATGACCGATATTTTAATGCACCATTGTATGTGGAATCAAATGCTTCGTCGAACTGTACTAGCATTCCCTATACCTAACTTTAACAGTTTGGTGGTGCAAAGACAATTTTATTTTATTTAAAGAGATCTCTACGGAAAACCCTTGCTCCTTAAATTTCAAATATCTACGTGAACTTCAATCTTGAAAACTTTTAACGAACGGTTTATGTGGATATCCCTGTATACAACTGAAATAAAAAAAGCGGGAAATGATAAGTATCAATCAAAAATCAAAAGTATTTTCAATTTTGTTTCTTGTTGCAGAAAGAATATAATTAAAATGTTTTTGGCGCCTACTTGAATTACCATTACCTTTACAAGATCTCAGAAGGATACTGGAAACAGGATATGCCGAGTCCCCTAAAATTGGCAATCTGTAGGGGCAATACCAGAACGAGAAAGGTTCAATAATTTCGACATTCAAAATTCTCTTGAGTGAAGTACTGATCCGGACTCTCAGTGTATAATCCATTCACTCTTTTTCCTCGTACCAGTAGGCGAGTTAGGGTGACATTTTTGTTGGTATTACATTGAAACATAGACGTCAGATGAGACGGTTATGTTTATTTTTAATTTCATGGTTATAATTTGAGTTCACTGACGGAGACGTTGTTGCCAGCTCGACTGTAGTGCATATTTCACGGTGCCATAGCCGGTGCTCCTTCGTATAATATTTGGCAACATAGTCAGATTAGTGGTGTGGAATTGTCATTAACATTTTTCATGTCAGATTCTGGCATCTGTCAAACTTCAGGGCAGCAACTTAACGAAACGAGAACACGGCCTACTGAGACGAGGATAAAGAGTGAATAGATATTATCAATGTTTAAATTTTAAATTATTGTGACACAGTTCTTGTAAAATTACAGAATGAAACTCTTTTCGGTTAATATGTTTCGCGTTGCTCTACTGGGGCCTTAATTGGAATGTGTGAACCATCTATGCAGCCAATTACTCCTAGAAAACCTTTAATATTTTTAAATCCTTCAATAATTTCTTGCTGATGAACACCTCTCGGCTATGTAATTACTTCATGCACTACATCATGGAAAGCACACACTACTCTTTGGAAACTGTTTGTTATTAAATATCAGTTGAAAAGTATTGGTGCTTAGAAAGTACACGTGATTGTATCAGTCGAAAGCTTACAAAAAAAATGCATCTAATGGCGATTGTAGTTGTGTTTTTACAAAAATACGACTAAGGCCGAGTTGTACAATACCGGTTTGAATTTAAGCCGAAGCTTGAACCCAGGACAACGATTATTTCAACAATTTATTGTTGTCAAGGGTTTAAGCCAAAGCTTAAAGTCAAGCTGGAATTGTACAACTGGGCCTAAAGGTCACTTGCTTAAATATCGTTCAACTTTGAACTTGGTTCTATCATTACGACATCATATGCTTTTACAAATGTTTTCATGGTAATAGAATCAGGTTCAGAGCTGAACCATGTTCAAGTGCTTGAACAACTGGCCCTTAGGCACTTTTTGCATTGTCTCGATTAGTTCAAATATCAGGCGTTCAATTGAAAAGTTCATCAAGTAGCCTTTGAATTTCCCATAACATTGTGAAGCAAGTTTTGAATTAGATCAACGCGAAATGTCATTTTACGAGCTTTTTACAGTGCCTTCGTTTTCTGGCCTAATGTGCGCTGGTTTGAACTTATACGTACTTACATTAATACGATATGAAGATGCTTTGTGTGCGCACTAATGCAGCAAACGGAAGCGCAAGGTAGATAATAAGCAAAACACCAACTATTTGACAACTGTCATTCATTAAACGTCAGTTAGTTTAGAAAGTCATCCCTTTTTTGCTTTATCTTCTTTTATAAAAAAATCGAAACCAACTTGATGAACTTTTCAATTGAAAACTCGTTACAAGTACTGTCAGCGGTTCTCAAACAATTTTCAACTGTAATTTTCTCGAAATGACATATTAACTTTTGGTTAAGAACGTATTAGCTCAATGGTTACCATTTATTGCGAAATATTAGAGGCTTTAAGCTTTCACAAGTCACCCGGTATATTAGAAATACTTGGAAAAATAACGTCACTTTTAACACCTAAGCAAATAACTTTTCATGTGAATAAACGTAAAAATATATGTGTCACAGGCAAATGGTTATTTTAGGGAAATAGCTTTTTACTAGGCAAATACTATTTGATTAGACAAATAGCTTTTTAATTCCCCATTTATACTTGAAGGCTATTTTCTTGGGCAAATAGTATTTGACTGAACTGCTGTTAGACAAATAGCATTTTGTTTTCAATATATTAAAATTATCCGAGCTTATACAACTTATCTTTCGAAACTAGATCTTCAGATTCGTATGAATTCTCGGCTATATGTAAGCTTTAAACTAACAAAGAACATTCAATTCTTCGCACATACTTCAGTGTATACTGCACTGCATTTAGGAAATACGAAAAAAAAATAATTCTCATAAAATTTTACGAGTATCCTGCTCCAATACGAAGCACTATTCAATCGCAATGCAGTTTTGCTCGCCCATAGTCACGGTATTGTTGAAGTAATGCAGAAATTGTTTCTAGTTCATATTTTCGCCTAAAAATAAGGGGTGCTACAAATTTTTGAGTTAAGTTTTACTTCTGAAAAATAAAAATGAGAAGTGAGTTCATGGTACAAGTACTTATTCCTAAAAGCTGTGTAAAATATGGTAAAACCAAAATTAATTATGATTTCAATGTCCCTTCCAATGCTGTCGTAAACAGATCAAAATCTGGGAATCCCGACTTGTATTAACATAAATTTCGGATAGCTAGATGGTGACAATTTTCTGAAGTTGTGACCAAATGTACATTTTATGCGCGCATCGATTTCCATATTAAATTTTGCGTGGGCATGTTCGCAATTAGATAAGGTGTATAAAATGACATCGCCGCATTTTAGAGTACAAGCCCGGGGAATACTCAAATATTTGATGACCAATAAAAACCGATCACGAATTCACGTATATGACTATACGACCACGAACAAAGGAGAGTGAGTACTGAGAGTAATTATGAGAATAATTTTAAGTAAGTTTTGATCTTTTTACTTCTAATATAGAAAAAAATGGCCACAACAATGCCTAAAAAATAACTCGTTACGAGCGCGACCTCGCATTGAATAATGCATTATGAGCCAAATCATGAATCACTGTCACATTTTTGACGTATCCTTTAGCTGGATGTGCCGTACTATTTTTCAGGGGGATTATTTTCCTGACAACTTCTTTGTGCCGCGTAATAAGGGTTATTTAAGGCCCTCGATGATGTAAATACGCATGAATTTACACCTTTTTTTATTTTAATCAAGACGCCTTGTTGCTTTCAATGGAACTTGTTTATAGCTTACGTGAACAAGGCTCCGTAATTGGACTGCATGGCGCGTCTCCTTAAGACAATATTTGATTTCTTGTTTATCAGACCAATTTCTTATTTTCAGGTTCACTATTCATTAAAACATAATAGTCATACATAGTTTAATTTAAATGCGTTAAATATAAAGTAAGACATCGTTGAAAATTCATTTTTTAATCAACTCGTTAAGAGTAAAATAGAAACATTACAATTCAATCCAATGATCATAGCAACTTGTGTTGGGGGTTGGAGGTTGTTACAGGAGTTCTAATGGATAACCTACTATTGGTCCAATCTATTTGAAACACATAAAGCATAAAATGCTTAAGCAAATGAATAGAACAAGAAACAAATTTATGATATTAATTTATAATACTAAATCTAAAATCTATATATATATTGTTATTAGAGCCCTTTTGAACGCAAATACTAACACTTTTCCACAATTACAGTACCTACATATGTATATAATACTTCATATTTATTTTTCTTTCATTAAAAGGAAATTATCGTTTACCAGTCGATCAACGTTACTTATGAAATGAAAAACGCAAACTTTGAGTCTTGGAGAAACCTGAGAGTTAATTAAATAATCAAAGAATCTAGAATTACAGAAATCTAATGGACAGTTGCCAGGTCGTAAAAAGAAATTCGATCGTAATATATGCAAAAATGAAACAAGCAACGCTATTAAAAAAACATGATAAATTAACGCGGTTGGCACTTGCTAGATTTAATATGGCTCGAGACTGGAAAACCGTAAGCTAACTTGTCAAATTTTTTCATTCCGTTCCGCATAATTGTGATTGAACGTTTTTTTTACTTAGGTTATATTTAATGATGAAAAGAAATTTAATCTTGACGTCCAGATGAATTTAATTACTACAGTAGAGACTTAACTTAAAATATAAAAATTTTAATTGAATCGTAATTATAGAAAAATTGATAATTAATTATATAATTATAAAAAATTGGCAGTAATAACTAATATGTTTAGTTTTGGGTATATTTGACTGTGTCAAATAATGTGAATGTGAATAATGTTATTATTTCGATATCAGGTATGTAAGTTAATGGCATATGATTTTTCTACTGATATTTTTCTTACTTTAAGGTAAACAATGTTAGTTTGAATAGAGTTTCTAATTCTCCTTTTCATTTTTCCATACTTCCCATATTTTACATAATTACAGAGTAAGCCAACAACAACATTAAGAAATTTTATGCAAATCGGTTTTGAATGCAGCTGTACAGCTGTTTTAGGCCTAGTTGGGCCTTCGTCAGCAGAACCGTAGCTCGAGAATTCCACTGCAAACCAAACCGATCTGTCAGGTCAAAAAGCGATCTAAAGATGTCGCTACTTAAAATGTTTAAAAACATTAAGATAAAATAAAATAAAATAAACACAGCCTCAGTACATCCAGTAAATTAATAACTACAACTCATTTTTTCTCTATATGCCGATCGATCGATAGATAAGTCAAAATTTTTTTATGTAGCTATCTCCTTCTAACTTTCGTGAAACAGCCTTGTGACTTTTGTCAAGTCACGTCATTTCGTCGTATATTTTCTTAACTTATATTTTATACGATCGGCATGTAGTAAAAAATAATCTGTAAAGTTTATTTTTTATTTATATGCCGATCGTATAAATCTTAGTGAAGAAAATATACCTACGACGAAATGACATGATATCACAAAAGCCGCAAGGCCGTTTCACGAAGGTTAGAAGGAAATAGCTGTATAAAAGTTCTTTGACTTATCGATGGGCATATGTATATTAAAAAAATGCATGTGAATGTCACCTGTTCATAATTGGTTGACTCTCAATTGATTTTCCTTTATACATATAGAATTTCAAGATTGTTAACGTGTAGGTGAAAATATGAAAACTAAAGAAAACTAAAATTTTCCACGAAAAGGATTCTTTTTCCTATTTTGTAAACATATATGAAGGGTCCAGGTGTAAAAGAAGTCCATTTTTGGCTCAAATGAAGCTTATGGTGCCACTTAATAGTTCATGATTTGTAGTTTATGGATACGGTATCATTGTATTCTGATTACTGATAAATTTAACTGGAAAATGTACGTACGGGCTTCTATTTCAAACAGTGTTCAAAATTTAAAATTAATTTTCTGAGAAATTTACGATTTTCGACGTCCCTTTTACCCTCCATATTGTAGTGATTTCAATTTTGAATTTATTATTAAATTTTATTTTAAGGTCTATCTTAGGTGGTAAATTCTTTTTTATATTAAGAAAGTCCCCCAATTAACTTTATCTGGCAATTAATTCCCATAGTAACGATTATGACCACAATTGTTACTACGAGGGCAACACTGAAAATATCTAGAATGCCATGTTTCTAAAAACAAATGAAATTAATTTTTATTTGACAGCCACTTTTTAATGTTTTGGGAGTTGATTGTCGTTTAGTTTGGTCGATTTGCTCTAATAGTTTTTTAATTATCATAATTTAAAGATCTTGTGTTCACCCAAAAATGAATTTAACTAGAGAACATTTCCGGGCTATGATTTTTTACGATTTTAAATCGTCATTAACGCCTAAACAATGTGAAGATCGGCTTAGAAATGCATTTGGCGAAGAAGCCCCATCTAAGGCAACAATTTATAATTGGTTTAACGAATTCAAAAGAGATCGGTTTTTTCTTAGTGATGAACTTCGTGAAGGACGCCCAAGAACTGCTGTTACTGATGAAAATATTGCTGCTGTTCGAGCAATGCTTGAGGAAGATTGACGGACATCTTATGAATTTATTCGGGCGACGCGACGTTGGGTATTGGTATGAGTCAAATTCAAAACATTTTACATCAACAGTTAGACGTGAGAAAATTTTGTTGTCGATGGATTCCACATAAACTGACTTCCAATCAAAAAGACCAACGCATCGAATGGTGCAGAGAAACTCTGGAAAAATTCAAAGGCGGCACTTCAAATTTGGTTTGGAATATCGTCACAGGTGATGAATCTTGGATATATTGTTATGATCCTGAAAAGAAAAGTCAATCGGCTGAATGGGTCTTTTGAACAGAACCTAAGCCTACAAAAGTCCGACGAATTCGCAGCGCTGATAAGAAAATGATTGCTAGTTTTTTTTCTAAAACGGGTCATATTGCTACCATAGCATTAGAAGATAGACATACCGTTACTGCTGATTGGTACACAAATGTATGTTTACCGCAAATTTTTGAAAAAGTTTGTGAAAAACGGCCAAAAGGAAAAATAATTTTGCATCATGACAACGCATCGTCCCGTACAGCAAAGGTAACAACTGAGTATCTGGATGCCCTAAAAGTCAGCACCATGAAACCTCCACCATATAGCCCTGACCTAGCACCTAGTGATTTCTTTTTGTTTCCAAAAATTAAAGATAAAATGCGTGGAATCACTTTTTCGTCATCAGATAAAGCGGTGGAATATTATAAAAACCTGGTTTCTGAAGTGTCTTAGGAAGAGTGGCACAATTGTTTCAAGGATTGGTTTCATCGAATGCAAAAATGTATTGATGTTAAAGGGGAACATTTTGAAAAATTATAAAACAATGTTTATTTTTTAAAACTAATCCTCGTTTGATTTTCTAAAAATTTTCAGTGTCGCCCTCGTATAGGAATAAACCGTTAGATAAAGTAAACTGGATGTGAAGAAACCGGGCCTACATAAAACTTATATAAAAACACGAACTGAAACAATTAAATCTGAGAAATTAGAACTGTTGTTTGAACGATATAAGGAATGAAATGTTTAATGAATTATAAAAATCAAAATTATGTTAAATTGTAAGGAGTGAATTTGTTGAGGAGTTATCTTTGTGAAAGGCAAAAGTATTCTGAATTTTCTCATAATTTTCTCTTTGCGAAATGTTTATTTACACTCGGATAAATATTATTCACCATATCAACATATCAACGTTCATCCCTATAGCAACCATCACCCTTTCTAAAATTTATCATATTACCGTTTCTTTTCAAACGTCATAATTTTGACTTTCATATCTGACATATCGAGTGTCCTCTTTGATTACGCACCATAGGAATTTCAATGCAATTTTTTATAATTGTAAATTTCTGCTTCCCCTTTGAAAATATTGTTAAAAAAAGCACCATACTGAATGTAAGCTTGTTGATCCACGATAGTCTGCATGATCGCAGGATTTAGTACCAAACGATTTCTTTTTCTGGCCTTATTTAAAATCAGACTCGTTTCCGCGATTTGAATGAGTTGAGAGGTAGAATCGTGGAAGAATGAGCAACTATTACTTCTAGAATGTAAAACAGTGTTCGTAGAAGCTTCTAGGGCAGATTGGCCGCAAACTGCGTATTATTTGAACATTTGATGTGGTACCTATTAAAGTATAAATACTTTTCAATACGAATTATGTTTGAAGTCTCTATTTTTCATTACAAAATTTTAAAATCAATAAAGTTTGTCAATTACAAGTTTGCCTGCTTGATCAAAACTGTGGAATACATTTTTCTTTTTTAATTTTGAAAGCCCATTTATTCGAAAAACATAGTAAAAGTAGTCTTAGCTGATGCATAACACAAAGCTACGTATTATACCGTTTAGTGCTTTATGATATTTGATAGGAGACCAGGAATTTACAATTTAAAAAAATTGCATTGAAATCCCTATGGTGCGTAATCAAAGTGGACACTTTATATAAATTCTGTTATAAAATAATGATTTTTTTTAAATAGTTTAAACATTTTGTAAGCATAATTATTAATTCTAATATAATTTTACACATCAACATTCAAATTTTGAAAACAATAAATTAAACATAGGTATTCGAAACATTCATTTGACATTTATAATTTTTAATATATTTTTAGAAGTTATGCGTAGTTTATCTGGTTCCCGCTTTTGACATTTTGATTCCGACTTGTCCTTCGTCCCTCAAATACACGATTCATCCCTTTTTACCGCTCCTGTGAGGTCCCGCCGGTCAGCCACTCGCTGTCAAAAAACTGAACCCTGTCCGGTACGTTCTTCAAAGGTTTGTCAATCTGATTTAGATTTTGTGAAAATTTTAAACTTAATTTGCCCTCTGAATTTTATTTTATTATACTTTTTTTTTATTTTCAATTTTGAAATTTACTTTTTATGATATTTGAAATATATTTTTATTTTCAGATGATGTGTTTGGTGTTGATGTTCGTGAATGGTTTATGAAAAATGATTAGAAGTTATTAAACTTTTAAAAATTTTGGATTCCTCTCCTTGTTGCTCCTTCCTTTATTACCCTCATTCAGGTAATATCACAGCAATATGTTTATTTCAGGTTATTTGTTGTACAAGATTTGGCTCCATTTTTACAAACAGACGTAGACAATTTTTGATTGAATCTAATTTTTGAATCTGTGTGACACTGCACATTTTAAATTGTTTAAGTATTCAACAGAGTGTCCTGATAGTAATCTAATCACTTTCTTGATAAAGAAATTGCTTATTGATATTCACTTAATTAGAAAATGTTCAAATAACCAAATGAAATACTGATTCTTCAAAAGTCGACGTCTTAACGCATTATTTCTCTCTCAAGAGATTAAAAAAAAAATTATGCGAAGAAGATTAATTAGTGAAAAGCTTATACAACTTTCAAATGATTAAGTAAGTATTTAATCATTTTGAAAGTTTCATATACAGATGTCTTTTCGATATTGTTACACTTTTTGGTCGTTGACATGGATTTTTCTTTGGGTTGTGGCTATACAACTTTCGAGTTCGTCTTCTATTTCTTTCAGATACCTCTTATTGTCTATTAGGAGAATTTATTCGGCATGCCAATATTTTTACTTTCAACTATTTTTTTCTAGTATAAACTTCGGAGGATTCTTATTATATCATTCTTTTATTTGCATTGTATGTATATGTATATTATTTGGTAAGTGAAGTAAATTTTGAACAAATTTTAAATTTTATCGACCTGATTTATATTGCGAAATTAAAAAGTTAAAAATCAAATTCTTATTTGGCATTTTTTTACAGAACAATGTTTCGATTTTTAATTTAATTTTCAATTATATTCTCTTTTAAACAACAAGTCTGTTGTCCAACAAATTTGAATAATAACTCAACATTAAAAATATATGAAAACTCATCATAAAGTTATTTTTTTGTTTTGATTAATATATTCGTAGTGTCATTGAACGTAACGTTTATTCGCATGACTGACTGAAAGCTTGATTTGTCAGGTGAGTTATTAATAACACTATTGATTTCGGTAGATTTGTCCCAGACTTTCCAGTACGACTCGTTTAATTTGTTTTTCAATTGAAAACGAATAGAAAAGAAGTGAAAGAACTAATGCATTTCAAAAGATATTGTTATAAACCGTAAGCGAATTAACTAATTTCGTAAGTACAAACTTTATTTACAATAACTACACTTTCATTTTTGAGTTTCGCTTTAATTTGTATAACCGTTTAAAATATTTGGTTCAGGTAGTCGAAGATCTTGCGTGTTTTTAAACTTTTCAATTTAAATACTGCTACTTATTAATAGTTACCATCGAATAATAATCAAATGTCATTTTTGCACTTGTGTGTTTGCATTGTGTGAATATGGTGTGAATATAATACAAAAGATAGGTTATATGTATCATTGTCAAAATATTTGCTTTTGAATTTCTCTCATTAACAGGTTAATATTTTTTTAATTGCAGCTGCATCTCCGAAAACAGGCTTAATATCTCAAAAATTATTAGAATTAAGTGTAGGAATCTTTTAATAAACCTATAACATACAGGTTGTTCAATTATAACCGTTCACCACTGCTAACTTTTTATTTTTAAAGGTAGAAATTCAGTTAAAATAACAAACATTCAGGCCTATGATGTATCATTGGTGTTAAGAATAACAGTGCTGTTACGTGTGTAATTGATTTCGCTGTCAAAAAATGACATAATCAGCCCGAGTACGTATCCCGTTCAATCTCCATAAAGGCTGTTTTACATTATACTTTTTTCGTCTAGAAACTTGAACAAGTTTGAATACTAGAATCTAGTATCTAAATTCAAGGTTGTTTTAAATATTAGTTCATAAACCGATCGCTGGCGTCGTAGTGGGGAAAGTTTAAACGTGGAACAAAACTGCCAACATACAAAATTAAAGAGAAGTTAAATGCTCAAAAATGAATTTTTATAAAAGAAAGCAAACCAGATTTCAGAAAATTTCAAAAATTCTGCAAATTTATTATTTGCAAAAACAAAATAAGAAACCTAAAATTTGGAGTCAGGACTGGTTATTGCGGAGGTGCTTTGAGGTTATATTTTCAGTCACAGTTATGTTTATCTTTTAGGGTGCAGGTAATACTGCGACGTGTACTTATGCGCAAGTCTAGTTTGTAAACTTTGACGAAAAATAGGTTAAGAACTAGTTTGGAAATAAGTTTCTAGACGTTTCTAGTATGAAAACTTGGATGACTTTTTTCTGATTTACATTATTCAAGTTAGTTCTAGTATTGAACTTGCCAAAGTTTCTAGACGAAAAAAGTATAATGTAAAACAGCCTTAACATACATGTTATTAAAAGAACGAACGTTATTTTGTATCTAAATGCATAATAAAAAAAACTCTGACTTTTTAATAACGTATCTATTAAAGTGTTGAACGGGATACATACTTTGGGCGAATGTCTTATCATAACGTAACTTGTATAATCATTTTATGCTTGATTATTGTTATATGTATTTTGATAGACATTTATTTGAAAGACGTTATACTTCTGATGCACCATATTAACAAATTTGGATGCCTTTAAATGAGTTGGTATCCAAGTGCAGTTAAGATAACATAACTCTTCAATGTTATCTTAACACCCATGGTACATCAAAGGTCTGATTCTCTAATTTTAAGACCGAAATAACCTTAAAATGTTCAATCTGAATAAATATGTCAGTGTAGTTTTGTAATCTATTGTATTGTGAATCTATCAAAAATAAAGTTGCGTCCCTTGAATCTATTTCAGCAATTTATTTTATTTCATTAATTACACAATCTCAGTGCGTGTGTAATGGGAAATATCCGGTCATTATTTTTATGGTAAGTAGCAGAAGAGCGTGCCGTTTTAATTTTTAATTCTCTAGGATTAAATAATCGTTATGTTGAAACATGTTTTGTCTAAAAAATAAAAAAAAGTGTGGGCCGGGTATTAACGGATAATTGTTAATATTCGTGCGTATTACAAGAACAGGCCGTTTTCTAAATAAATGGGACAGAGAAAAAAATGATTATACATGATTACTGGGGTCCAGATGTGTGTGTTCAAGGTACCTAATAAACTTTCTACTGGACATTTTTTCGAAACGGTTTTTACAATTTTCCAATTAAACTTTTATTGTCCTTGCTGCACACAAATCGACTGGATGCCGAGCCCTGGGCTTAACGAACAAAATTACCTCATTATTGACACATCCTGTCCCCGAACACTTTTATTTCTTAGAGATGAAATGTCCATTGACCCCATCGTAAACCGCGAGCAAAACAAACAGTCATAATTTGCAGTTTAAGATTTAATTAAGGCGTTCTGAAGAAATGAAATATGAGGAATTTTCTGCAGGTGGCTGGATTTTTTACATAATAAAAGATTAACATCTAGAAACCTCACACGGAGCCGTCCGGCTCCGGAGACGAGATGAAAAGACTAATTTAAATATACATGTTTTCTACTTTGAATTAATTCTTGCGCGTTATTAGATTTTCGACGAAAAATAATTTACTCCTACCGGCGGTTAGCCACAAATTTTCGAATTTACGATTAATAAATAAAATGTCTCTTTCAAGCAACACCTGCTTATAAGAAGTAATTATCTGTTTTGTAAAGATACTGAAATTATAATCTAAAGTTAAGCGTGTAATTATATCGGAGACAGACAAGTTTTTTTTTACTAGTTACTTTCACACAATTTTCTTTATTCATTAATATATTATCTAAAATATTGTCATACCAACAATATTAATTTGAATTAAAAATCTGAAAAGTCTTTCAAAACTGAGATTATTTAATTTTTGTTTATGAACTTTTATAAATTTTTACTCCTGCCTTACACCATTCACATGTTATTCTTAATTCTTTTTTTGTCTAATATCTGATATTTTATCTCTTTCTGTTTAATTTCCACGACTTACTTTTGTAGTCTGTTTTATGATGGTCTACTTTTATTTTTATTCTTTTTAACTTGTTTAAGATTATAACTGTTTTTTTTTTATCTGTGGTGGTTGCCTAACGGGGTCCTAAGTCAAAGACTTGTCAGGAACTCAGAAGCGGGATTGTATTTGAGTGTGTGTAAAGTGTTCCATGGCTTTGTTACTTCCAACCTCCTCGCCGTTTAAGGAAAAGCAGTGTCGAATTTTATCCCCAACACTGAAGGGTGCCTGAAGTCGATACCGATCACCCCCGAGAAAAATCCCGAGCGCGGTTCGAACCGACGACCATGCGATTGCAAGGCCGATCCCTTACCACTTGGACCGTTCAGCCGTTCATTTTAATATTTCTCGTTGGCTACTATATCATATCAAGCAATAATGTACTTGTTTTTATTTGCTTAATTTATTTGTTTGTATAACAGTTTTGAGTAGAGTTTTTTTAAAGTTCCAGTAGCATACCCGAATTGATAAGGTCCTTGATCGATAGGCTTGCCGCTTGCTTAATTAACTACAAGTACAGTGAAAGCTCTCTTATACGGACACCGACCGTGATCAGCAAACTGTCCGTCCATTAGAGATGTCCGCCTAAGGGAAATGCAAATGCATGTAAATTACATAAACGGGAGATTAAAAACTGTCCAGCTAAGAGAGGTGTCCGCTTAAGAGAGCTGTCCGCTATGGGAGCTTTCACTGAGCTGAGTACTCATCTGGAGCTTCCTTTTCATTTTCTCCACAGAACTATTTTTTTGCAAATTAGAAAACTGCTCTGTAGAGATACTACATTTAATAGACCTATAAAAATGCTCTCCTCAAACTTCTGTTTCTGATCAAGAACACAAGAATCACGATTTGTTACCATTTAAGTACTTAAACAGATACGAATCCTTACACACTATTTATTACGAATAGTAAATAGCAAAACAAAATGGTACAGAATGACAGACGATGATGAGAGACATCTAGCAGTTTCTAATTTATCTATTTTTAGTCGTTTGGAGTTTCCAGTACAACTCTGATGGAAACTAAGTTTGAAACTCTCTGAATTTGAATTTGGATTCCTATGGCTTCCTTCGAGTTGTGCTTTCTGCATTTCCCCAAATTGTTAGGCAGAGAGCGAAGGAGAAAAAAAAGACTACCTATGCCTATCCTACAGGTTTAGTAAGCTTGAGGGTAGTTGTGGTTATAATAACATTACAATAGTCATCATCATCAGCTTCTTCTTGTCTTCAATTTTTTATGACTTGAGATATGAATAATATTTTGGAAATATGTCAGTATCATTTTCACTAATTTTTGAGGATTTCTTGTGTACAAAAATGTCGTGTAATAATTACAGGGAGATCGAAACTAATTGTCCTGATTCTACACTACTTTCGGTGAGCTTGATATGAATATTTAATATCTATTCACTTTTTATCCTCGTCTCAGTAGGCCGTGTTCTCGTTTCGTTAAGTTGCTACCCTGAAGTTTGATAGATACCAGAATCTGACATGGAAAATATTAATGACAATTCCACACCACTAATCTGACTATGTTGCCAAATATTATACGAAGGAGCACATGGCACCGTGAAATATGCACTACAGTCAAGCTGGCAACAACGTCTCCGTCAGTGGACTCAAATTATAACCATGAAATTGAAAATAAACATAACCGTCTCATCTGACGTCTATGTCACAGTATAAGAATCACACAGTAGCGTCACTCGAGTATAACTGTCACATTTGCTCTTTTGTTTGATACCTACCCAGCTGTAAATTACATTGCATTTCCATAAGGGTATCAAACAGAATGGCCCCTTTTTTTGACACTGACGTTTAAGTGACGCTACTGCGTATTTACTTATACTGTGTCTATGTTTCATTGTGATACCAACAAAAATGTCACCCTAACTCGCCTACTGGGACGAGAAAAAAGAGTGAATAGATTATACATCTATCACATGAAGGTTAGCGCGAAAAGCAGAGTGTGCATAGAACATTCATGAAATTTACATCCAAACGTAACCTAATTAATAAAGAACATAATTATTGTTTAATGAGATTGCTATTATAATTTTTTGCGAATGAACGGCAATGGATTATTAACAAAATCTTGGGATATCTAGTAACTTCCCCAGATCTCCCTATGTTGCTTAACTTCATTTTAATAATTGGATGTAAATATCGAAATCAAGCTCGTGGAAAGCAGTGTAGAATCAGGACAATCAATTTCGACCGCCCTGTATCATACATTAAGGTACAATGTTTTGATAACATTCATGAAAACAAATATTCTTTGCAAATATTTGCTGTTAAATTCAAATCGAATCTAATTTCAAAATTTAATGTACCAATTTAATTTATCCACGAAGGGGGACTATTAAATTAAAGATTGGCTAAAAACAGATAATTTTTCTCCAGAGAGCAAGTCACGTTCAAGTCCTTTCGGATTCTTAAAATGTTTTCGTTCTCCCCCTCACTAAACCAGGTTTAACAAAGAACACTATGAAAGAAATGAACAAGAAACTACGGGAAAAATTCTGTGTTGCTAATACACAAGTGACTGATAATAATTATTCCGCCAGAAAAAATATATATCTAGGTTTTTTTGTAATCAAGTACATAATTCAAAAATTGTTGCCTAATGTAATTTCTTGTGGTTTGAAGCGCAGGCATTAAACAAATTTTAAGCGAAACTCTGATTGTAGAATGGATGTTGTCTTTCGTTCTATTATCACAACTCGGAATTAATATTCCGAAAAATTATAATTAATTTTTCAAAAATGTGCTACTTAAATTTGAAAAGTAAGAAGGAAGGAGGATCTTCGTTTCGATTAGTTTTCTTCGAAAATTTAATTTGTGTAACTGATGAGATGTTTGGATGTTGCGTCAAGAAAAAGAACTAAAAAATAAAATAACATATGAAATGAATGGAAATGCTATTTGTATTTCGAACTTTGATATCTGATATTAATAAAGGAGCGTCCTAATTCTTTCGTATCCGTTTAACAACGCGATCAATCACGCGCATTTCACTGCAGTATAAAAAACATTAGTACTTGATCTTCATTATTCAAAAGTCGAAACAGTTTCTTTTTCTACCCGTCTACGCGCATCCGGCCGCATGCCTGCATTTACACGAGTTATTCATCAGTGATGGGATTACCTGTCAGACAGATTTCTTATGCAAATGAAGGAATCGCTGGCGCAGCGAAGCTTTATCAGCAGCGGAGGCCTTGTTCTTGCCTCCATATTTAGTAAATTAGTTTAGTTGTTCTCGTAAATGTTCGCTTTGGAGCTAGATTATCGCGACTTCGTACGGCGCTCGACGTGAATGCAAAGCGAATGCAAATCACAACCGCCGCTAATAGAATATTTAACGATATTGGTTGTTGCTGTTTTGTCGTCGGCCGCGTGCTTGTTTTCGTGTCGTTTTGCAATTTTATTAATTTATACGACGCGATGCATGTACGCACAAAATATACATGTGTACATACCGCATACATCAAAATGTTTGTGTGTAAAAAGTTATAGAGCAAATTCTTCATGGTGAAAAGTGAGCTGCCGTCCACATATCAACAATGCTTTTGACTCAATGTAAAAAACAAGTAAATACAATGTAAAGAAGTTTTTAAACTACACACATAAAAAAATTTGGGACAAATTGTTATCCTCCTAATCGGTGTTAAAATATGGATAGAGTTTTACCTGAAAACCTGTAAAGCTTATCAAATTTAGTGATATTGTTATCTTTTCCCGATTAAAATGCGACTAAACATAAGTGCTAAAAGAAGGTGAAATAGTTTTACTCCAAGAATAAGAAGCTCAACTCTTGTTCAACATCGCACAGTAAAGATATTACCCATAATTCGCTAATTCAATAAGTAGGAAATATAAGTTACACTAAATAGTAAAATATTCTATCTGCATTAGTGAAAGTCATCACCGCATTTAATCCAAGAAAGTAAAACTGTCATCCCAAGGGCGTTAGTTCACACTTATTTACTTTTCGTCTATTGGTAAATTCTGCTGTATGAGGTAAGGGGATTGAAGTTTTCATTACATGTTATGGCTAGTATATGCTTACCAACTGTGGTGAATGCTTGCTTTAGAAACTGTGGTGAATGCTTGCTTTAGAATGCAAACGTCATTTTATTTGCATATTAAATATAATAGCAACAACAAGTGGGTTAAAAATAGTGATACAATATCGAATGATATCATAGATGATGAAAGCCTTATTTTCAGGGGAATATTGGCAATGCCTTATGAATATCTATACAGGGTGTTTCATTGAAGATGCACCAAACTTAAGGGACACGTTTCTGACATTATTTCAAACAAAATATCTTAATAAAAAATTTTAATTGGTGCAACTTGAAATTTGCATAATTTGGAGCCGATGTTTTTAGAAATACCGTAGCGATTTAAATTTCTGCAGCCGTGAAACAAGACGAGCGATTTAAATTGTTTTATGAATGGCACGCGCCTGCAAGAAGACAGTAAATAACTATCGTAAACGAAAAAATTTATGACAGGCTTTTAAGTTTGGCCTTGACCGCAAGACGTGTTAAAGACGAACACTTTGAAAAAAGCGTGCGTTTTCACCGCACTAACATTTATGCAAACCGTAATTACATCAAATTTGCCGAGTCTTAATAATGTACGATAAATAATTAACGCTTGTAACGTTTTTATTTGTCTCTGTATCCAACAATTACTACAATTATGTACAATTAATAAATTGAATTGTTGCTTCCGCCACGCCGGTCTGTTAAATTATTTGCCTATCAGACTGAACTTGATCACATGAGGAAGAAACAATTTCGGAAGCGGGCGAATTACGTAAATGGCAATTACCTTACATGTGTTCGAATAATCTGCGTATTCTCGAAATGTGTAATTGCCCATCGCACCACCAACACACCCACACACACAATTACATAATAAACTTAAAAATGAAAAGTATAAACTACACCAACTAATTACTCGCCACTACAACGTTAGTGAACGAACGGAGTGAACGAACTAAATGTGTTTCATCATATCATCTGAGGCGCGACAGTTTATGGGGTAATAAAGTAAAAAACCGAACGTTAAGGTAGGTTAAGAATTCGGGCCGCTCTCATCTATTGTACGTTTTAAAAATATACGATTCTCCTTTCCCTTCGATTATCTCAAAACTTATTCATTTAAAAAAAAAATATTATAGGAAACTTTTATTTCTTTTCACGATATCTACCAACATACCGAGTTTGGTGCATCTTCATTGAAACACCCGGTATTCCAATTCTTCCTGCAATAAGGAGTTCAATTATTCCCGCACAAAGAAACAAGGGATAAAAGACGACTGTTACTTGATTCTTTATTTGTTGTTACAAATAATTCAAAAACAGTAACCAAATGTCTGGGGCCCGATACTCGTATAGAAAATTTAATTTGTTTAATGTTTCGTTATGTGCGCTTTTAGGAAATTCATAGTGCATTTAAATCTCGTAAGTTTTTACATTTCATAATACTTAATCAGTCACAATGTAAGTAAGTTAGCAGTAAGAAAAATAATTTCGGGAATTCTCAATGTACCAGAATAAAAAAAAAACGGGTTTTGTGTTCGTCCATAAACACTGCGTAACAATCAGTTTCTGAATTCGGTTTTCTCAACAGAAATGGTAAATTTGGGATGAAACAAAAATACGTCTAACGGGATTTTTCGATGTTAGCTCATTTAAAGATTTTATCGAGGTCTGTAGTTTAGAAAATTGGGCATTTTCTGAAGAGAACAGTTTCATCAGAAAATTCGCCTGAAATGATCTGTATGGGGTCTTTAGGTACGAGAAATTAATTTTTTTGTTACATTTACATTTTTAAGAAAAAAAAATTAAATAAATTTAATTGGTAAAGGTTAATTTAAAAAAAAAGTATGAAAGAAGACATGAAATATTATTTTTGGAAAAATAAAATAAAATCAGATTTAATTCAGATTTCGAGGGCGTTGTAATCAGCAATCCGTAGCCCTTCTGATTACATAAAGTACATAAAACCTTCGACTCCAACTCAACCCAACTCTGACTCGGACACCGACTCTTGCGATAAAAGAAATCTTAAATTTTAAACTCAAATCAAAACGGAGAAAATGGAAGATCAAAAATCAAGAGGTTATACCGGGTGTTTCGTAATTGCACGGCACTGGTTTAGGAATGTCATGTATAGCCCGAAATAAACAAAAAAGTTCATATAAACATTTGTCTCAAACTAATTTATTATCGAGATATTGAAGGTTAAAGATAAATAAGGGTGACTGTCTAGGTAATGGATGGTGCCTTAAGTCACTATGGTACCACAGTGACTTAAGACTGAATGCTGCATTCAACAAAACGGACGCCACATTGAACAGTTACTCTGAATGTTTTATTGTTAAATCTTCCATATTTATACCTCAGTATCTGAGTAATAAATTAGTTTGAGACAAATGTTTATATGAACTTTTTTGTTTGTTTCGGGCTACAGATGACATCCCTAAACTAGTGCCGTGCAATTACGAAACACTCTGTATAAACAATCGCAGGAATCAGAGCCGGAGTCGAAACAGTTTTATCAATTTCAACTGCGACTCCAGTAAAGCAACTCCGACTCCGACTCCACAGCCCTGGTTGTAATGGGTTCTCACCTTTTCAAATATTAAGCAACTTTTGATAAAAATTTTTCTTCAACAATTTTTTTTTAAATCAAATTCGTTTTTAAGTCAAAATATTAGATTTTTGATATTTAGAGTAATTTTTGAAATTCAGTGAAGGTTGTGGAGGTTGGATTGATGTCGATGGTTTAATTTGATTACTTAGAAAACTGTCCATGCTGTCATCACTGTACTGAACTGGGTTAATCATCCATAGTGTTTTCAAGACCTAGGACTTCTTCATTGTCGTCTCTGTTGTAAATTTTTTTGCTGCCTACCAACAAATATCAATTAAAAAGGCGTCAAACTTTTTACTTTCACGGCCATGGCTACTTTGTGAAACCTTGTGAAAACACCATGGATGATCCCGCCATGTGCACAATTAGACGTGCCAGTGCACAATTACAACGCCCGTGAAATCTTGATTGAATCTAATTTGATTTTTTTGCCAAAAAATAATGGTTTCATGCTTCTTTTAATGTTTTATTCTTAAATAAATCTTGACCACTTAAATTTATTTGAATTTTTTTCTCAAAAATTGAGTTTATTATAAAATGCAACAAAAAACGAATCTCATAACAAAAAACCCATTAAACCATTTCAGGCGACTTTTCTGCTGAAAATGTTCCCTTCAAAAAATGTTCCATTTTCTAAACTTTAGAACTTGATAAAATCCTTAAATGATCTAACATCGAAAAATCCCGTTAGATATACTTTTGTTTCATCCCAAATTTACCATTTCCGTTGAGAAATCCGAATTCAGAATTTTGAAGTCTCATTTTGTCGCACTGTGTAATTATTGTGTGCGTACAGAAATTTAATTTGTTTAATGTTTAGTTATGTGCGTTTTTAGGATATTCATAGTACATTTCAATCTCGTAAGTTTTTACATTTCATAAAACTCAATCAGTCACAATATCAGTAAGTTAGTAGTAAGAAAAATAATTTCGGGAATTCTCAATGCAGTTGTAAAATCAGTATTCACATCTGTATTACCGGGTTCAATTCAATCTAGAAATTAAAATTAAAAAAATTAACTTTCTTGTTAAAAACCTTATTGGTCCGTCAAAGTAGTGTTTACCCACTGCCCCGATCATATAGAGTCGACATCTCTATTGCCTACGCATAAATAGCTGCAATAAAGTTTTATAATTATTACGTATCAAGTGCAGGCAGTATGGTCCTAACCCATTGTCAGTTCTTATTACTTGATATATCAAAAAACTAGCCCGGAAGAATAAATGGAGAGTTTTATGCAAGTTAGTACTCACTAGGAGATCAATGATAATAATTTACAAAGGGTAGATGTGCGTATAAATTAATAAATAGTGTGATCGCCTTAAGTGTGATTAATTATTTTGTGTTGGTTATTTTATTAGTGAACTTAAATTTTAGGAGCGTTCCGCAGTAAGAGTACTTGTACGGCGTAAACTACACAAGTGTTTTTTTTCTTGCTTAAGCTTTACGCAAATGAAGCGTCTTTTTTTCCTCAATAGACAACTTGCGGAATCTCCACGATGTTTTCTCCGTTGCGTTTTTATCTGTTGCATATTGCTTTATCGAAAGTAAATAGGCGTCCTCTCTGCAAAAAAAACGTACCGTAGCTTACGTAAGGAAAAAACGCTCGTCTAGTTTAACAATCTTTAATCAATGAAACAATTTTTTAAACATACTAATTGAATTATTGGCAAATTATGTTTCAATGCAAAATGCTATTTGTTTGTAAGAAAAGAAAAGCAACATAACATTTTGTTGCTTGTTATATCAAAGTTAAAACTTTTTACTTCAAATATCTCAGTAGTAGCTTGTTATGAATTAGACACTTTTTGGATCCTTCCATTATACGAGCCCAACGTCAGTGAAGTTTGTACCCCTTAGAATGAATTTTTAATTTGTATATAAAACGATTACGGAAATTTGCGAAGGTCAATAGCAAAGATCATAATCAGAAGACGACCGCAAGATAGCTCAAGGAGACTTGTTAAGAGCAAATTATGCTTTAGTCAGGCTCAAGTTAAAAGAGTGTTTGTTAAAGCATTGGTAAATGTGATTTTGTAGTTTTCTCTACAAGCAAGCAGTTTGCCATCGTACCATTGGCTCAGGTAGTCTTGCATATTTCTGGCAAACCGCTTGCTGGTAGAGAAAACTACAATAACACATACATAATAATGCTTTGACAAACATTCCTTTAACTTGAGCTTAATCAAAGGGTAAGCAAATCTCCTTGAGCTATCTTGCGGTCATCTTCTGATTATGATTTTTGCTGTTAACCTTCACAAATTTCCGTAATCGTTTTGTATATTGTGACAAGACGAAAGTAAATTAAATTATTAGATTCATTTAGCGAAGTTAAGCAGACGTGTGTGCTGAGCTCCGTTTAATTATCCTATTATTTATCGTAATACATAGAATAATTGCTTGAATTTTTGTGTGTGAGTGGTTTTCTTCGTGATGAGCAACAAAGGTGTAAATAGCGAGCGCTCTTCGCGTGCAAAAAGTAAAGAACAAGTACAAGATGAAGCATTGCACGAGCAAGTACGCTCCATTGTGGAAAAATTTATTTCAACACCGTTATTCATAAGCAATCTCATCGAGAATATCACTGAAGGTCTATTAAAAACATTTAATGAAAGAATTAGTAGTTACGAAACCGAAATTCAGTTGCTGCAGGAGGATGTTACTTCTTTGAATTAAAAAGTTGAAGATATTACTATCGCCGCGGAAAGTCAAGAACAATACAGTCGTCGTAACAACATTCGGATTTCGGCATCAAGGAAAATCAAGCAGAGTATATCGATGATATTGTTACCGATTTATTAAATAACAAATTGGGCCTTAACATTAATCTGGATTCCATCGATAGATGTCACCATGTGGGTCGCTTTCAAAATAATGAAAATAAAAGCAGGGCCATCATTGTGAAATTTGCAACGCATCGTGTTAAAGATATAGTTTACAAAAGTGAAAAGAAACTTAAGGCGGGTCCAGACGTGCGTAATGTGTAATGTAATATAACGTGAAATGTAACGCGAATATTGTGTGTGGACGGCACTACGAGCATCACATGTAACGCTCGCGCCTGTGCTCGCCCTGATCCATCGGGTGTCGGTTTTTAGCGCGAACACAAAGGCGCTCGCAGTGCTCTTGAACAAGATTCGCGTTGAGTTGTTCATGTGCCGTCCACACTATTCGCGTTACATTTCACGTTACATTACATTACACGTTACGCACGTCTGGACCCGTCTTTACAAGGAGCGGTATCACTATTAAGGAGGATCTGACTTCGTACAGAATTTCTCTATATAAAAAGGCTTGTGAAAAATTTAATTACAAAAATGTGTGGTCAAATGATGGAGTTATTTGTATAAAATATAACTCCCGAATTGATCGCATTAGAAATGATAAAGATCTAAGTAAGATTTAAGTTCACGCCTTTGCTTTGGCATATATGTTTTTCTACATTTTCGTTAAAAATGTTTTCACGCTCATTATGACGTTTACTTGTTGTTTTCTCTTTAGGCAATTGTTTTTTTCTTTTTTCATTTTTTACTGTTCTTGTTTATTTAGGTTCGGAACTCAGTACCTACAAGCATAAAAAAAATAATAAATAATAAAATAAAATAAGTAAATAAATACATAAATATATAATACAGAAGATGCCCGATTTTAATCTCAAATGCGCTCATATAAATATCAGATCGTTAACTAGACATATAAGCGAATTTAGAGAATATTTAAGTAACTCAGATTTTGATATCATTGCTGTGACCGAAACATGGCTCACGCCAAATATTTCTGATCTTTTGATTGCCATTTCTGGTTATTTTTTTATAAGATGTGACAGATCGGATGGTCGCAGAGATGGCGGTGTAGGTTTCTTTTACAGGTGTACCTTTGACTGTGTTCAAGTGGCCACAGAACTTGATTTGTACTCCGAACAACTTTGGATCCGCATCATGATCAATTAGATTAAAATTCTAATTGGTGTTATATACAAACCCCCTCACATTAACTGTTCCCAATTCTTGAACTCCTTTGAAGATATAGTAACAAATTTTCTTTTAGATTGGGACCACATTATATGTCTGGGTGATTTAAATATCTAAATGTTCATAGCTCTGCAAATATACTACTTAATTCAGTCGGTCTAGTACAAATCATACACGAGCCTACTCGTGTAACTTATTACAAGCTCTACGTTACTCGATCTAATTTTTATTTTCAAGTCATCTCTAGATGAAACAGAAAGCGGTGTCATAAACTTACCGGGCATATCTGATCACTCATTAGTATACTGTAATTATAAATCTGTCAGTACCTCAAATACACCAGTTTCATTTTCATTTCGTAATTACAATAATACTTCTCTTATTTCTTTTGAACGCGACTTACATTCTGTCCCCTGGTATCTTATTTACGATATGCAAAATATAAACTACAAACTTACCTTTTTTAATGATTCGCTCCTATATTTACTACAACCATATTTTCCCTTTAAAACTTCGTCTCGTCGTACTCGTCATCGACCCCCGTGGCTTACTGATACTATTTTATTAATGATAAATTTACGCGACAAAGCATTCAGAAAATTTAAGGTAACAAGGCGCGCAGCTCAATGGGACTACTATAAGTCTTTACGAAACAATACTACTTCAGCCATAGCCAGAGAAAAAAAGCTTACTTAGAATATAGCATGAAAACAAAGGATAAGGCAGAAATTTGGAACAATCTAAGAAACCTTGATGTCTACAGTGCAAAAAAAAGCCCTCTCTTCCCCCTGAATTTCACGACACTAACGCTATTAATAAGCATTGGTTAGATAGTGTTTCGAATAACAATTCGAATAACAACCTTCCGTGTTTCATAGACTTTCGTTTAATGCAACAACTGACGTAAAAATCACGAAAATCCTATACTCTATTAAAACTAAATCGACCGGTGCTAATCAGTTGAATATAACTTTCTTGAAACTATGTTGTCCATTCTTGATTCCTTACATCGTCCACATTATTAATTTCTGTATATCAGAAGGGGTCTTTCCGTCATGTTGGAAACAAACGGTGGTAATTCCTCTCCCAAAAAATAATAAACCGCGTAATTTGAATGATCTAAGACCTATCAGTTTATTGCCCATTCTCTCGAAAATATTAGAAAAGATTGTAGATAGGCAATTGAGAGATCATTTATAGAAAAATAACATTCTACCCAAGCTTCAGTCTGGCTTTCGTAAAGGTTTTAGCTGTGCTACCGCCTTGGCGCATATTACAGATGATATTTTACGCGGGGTGGATGAAGGAAAAGTTACTATTTTAATACTGTTAGACTATTCAAAAGCATTCGATTCGATTAATCACGCTAGGCTTTATTGCACTTTATAGGACTTCAACCTAAAGGTTTAAAACTTTTCTCTGATTATTTATCAAACAGGTCTCAATATATTTGTTTAGGTAGGTCGATATCTACTGCATTGGCACTTACCCGTGGCGTACCCCAAGGCTCAATCTTAGGGCCACTGCTATATTCAATTTATACCAGTCACCTAATCGAAGTTTTAAAAACTTGCAAATACCACATGTACGCAGACGACACACTACTCTACCACACTTTTGAAGTAAAAAATGCGGAGCTCAATTGTAACTTAATTAAAAACGATTTAAATGCCTTAATTAATCGGTCTGTTCGTAGAGCAGTTCTGATTAGTTTGAAACCGTTGGAAATATGCACCAATGAACGTTTTACATCTAACGCAACGGTCGAAATTGATCATAACTTCGATGGGGGACTGGATCTGACGTTCCAAACTAGTTACAAACTGCACTACGAACAAACCTAATATCTCCGCGCAACACTGTTTAACGATAAATTCTGAGAAATGCAAAATCCTAGTCTTTGGACCACGTAAGCAACGCGATTCTATTCGAAGTACTTTGAATATACGAGGTTTGTTCAACAAAAAAGGTGACTTTTTAAATTTCGCGGGTTACATACATTCGATTCTCGATTTTTTTGTTTTGTTACGTTGGTACACATGTCCCCCCATTTGTTGACATTAGCAGCCATTTTGCTTTGTAGTTTGTTTTTGACATATATAAAGATTCGACGTGTTTTCGCGTGCTTGGCGATTTTTGCTATCGAAAAAAATGGATTAAAGAATCTGCATTAAATTTTGTGTGAAAAATAATATTAAGTGGCCATTTGCGTGAAGCAATACGAAGAAAACGCCCGGATTTGTGGCAAAAGAAGTCATGGCTTTTGCATCACGATAATGCACCTGCTCACACATCGTTGCTTGTTCGTGATTTTTTGGCCACAAATAACACCGTAATCATGCCTTAGCCACCGTATTCACAGGACTTGGCCCCCTGCGACTTTTTCGTATTCCCACAACTGAAAAGACCCATGAAAGGACGGAGGTTTGCCACGATTGAGGAAATAAAGACCGCATCACTGAAAGAGCTGAAGGCCATACCAAAAAGCGCATATCAGAAGTGCTTCGAGGATTAGAAAAAGCGCTGGCACAAGTGTATTATCTCTGAGAGGGATTACTTTGAAGGGGACAAAATAGATATTGATGAATAAATAAATACTTTTCGATAGAAATAAAAAGTCACCTTTTTTGTTGAACAAACCTCGTACGTACTGATAAATTTGCTTTACCTGTCGTATCCTCAGCTAGAAACCTCGGTTTGACTCTAAACTGTAATTTAAGATTCACTACGCATATCTCTTCTCTGATAAATCGAGCTTACGGCATCCTGAAAATCTTATATAGGAGCAAAAATTTACTTTCCTGTAATATTCGCAAATCCCTTTGTGATACCCTTTCGTTGTTCAACTTTTGCGACAACGTTTACGGTTCTTGTTTAGATGGTAGAGACAGAAAAAGTTATCCAAAACTCTTGTCTCAGATTTGTTTTTGGAATTAGAAAGGGTCGACGTCGACATATATCCCATAATCTGAACTGGCTTGGTTGGTTCAATATGTACAACCGCAGAAAGTTTCATTCTATCTGTCTGTATTTTAAAATTTTGCAAAAAAAAAGCGCCCGAGTATCTTTACAATAAGATTTCATTTCGGACTGATGTGCACAACATTAACGTGCGCAGCAAGGGTTTACTAACTCCTCCGTTTCACAGAACCACCATTTTCGAGCGTTCCTTTACTTTTACAATGGCAAAGTATCTAAATTCACTCGGTTCTAATTTTATTCTTACTCCGATCTGTTATACAAAATTCAAAACTGCAGTTCAGCAATTGTTGAGGTCACAGCAATAGTATAAAAAACGGGCACGTTTAGCAAATTCGAGCAACTTCTGAGAATAATCTAATTTCTTTATTTTAGTTTAAGTAATTAAGTAATTGGTTTTCCTTTTCGCCATTGCTATGTTTCTATTAGTTAATTTCAGTTATTAATATATTTTTTTTTAGTATGGTGTTATATTTACAGTTGGTTCTTGTCCGATGAAATTTGTATCACAAAATCTTTTAAGCGGATACTAAATCGCGCACTATACACTTAACGTTTCGCAGTCGTTCGACAGCTTCGTCAGAAGTGAAAAATATTTTAGTGTCCGCTTAAAAGATTTTGTGATATAGTGTTATAGTTTAGAACAGGGTTAGCTGGCAGAACAGTTAATATACTTGTATATCAACTGAACCTACTCCCTTTTGATCCTTAAATTAATCTTTTTGTATGGTACACTTTAATTTGTTCTTTTTTTTGTATTTAGTTCGGATCAATAAGTATATTATTATTATTATTATTATTAATACTCGGAAGTGTTCGAGTTCCAAACTATATAAAAACCCCAAATCAGAGACATTCAATTGAGATCATAAATTAGTTGTTATCAGAGCATGTAAGCTCTATTCTGTTAGTGTGGTGTTAGGGTAAGTTAAGCTTTGTATAATTATGTTTGTCTTTGTATATTTATGTTTAATATAATATAAGAATTATGCCCTTGTTTCGATTAATATCGTAACAATATAAATTAAAAATTCATATAAAGGGGTACGAATTTCGCTGGCGATGGGCTCGTACTAAAGAAGCTGGTGTTTAAATTTCTGGGGATATTTGGACGCGGCGACCACATTTACAAGATGGAAATTATTTAATTAAAACAAGTGTTTTAATTATATCATTAATAATACTTTGTTATTCCACTAATTTTATAAGAATTTTACAAGAAATTACATAAACATATCGGTTTCTTTCGAAAAGGTAAAATGCTTTATTTTACCGGTAATATATCATCGCTGAGAATTTTTTGACTTTAATTAACGGATTAAATGAAAGGTGGAACGAATGAGACATAAAACAATCAAACTTTATTAAATAAAGTTGTGGAATGCATGAGATTTCATTCAACGTAACCACTTGTGCCATATACCGTGATTTTGGATACGATTTTCTTGTTTATACTCTTTCCTTCTTTTGCCCTTTTCAAACCTGCCTCAAATCTTCAAACCAATTTATTATTGGTCTTTTCCGTTAACCTTGTTCTTTTACTACCTTAACTGTATTCTTCGCCACGATTTCGTGTATTGGTTCATTTTTCATTAAATCACCCACAATATTTCTATAAAATCCCTAAATGATAATTACTTATCCGTTAAATTCGTTTTAAATCTGTTGATTAGTTTGGTTATACTCGATTACAAAATGCTAATTTGCAACTGGATTAATGAAATTAATATCTTATCGTTTGACAATCTATTTTTGCAATGTTTTTTTTTTTAATCGTATTGTTTCGTATAGTGTGATGAAAACGAAACGAAATGATTTATTTTTATTTATCCGCTGAGATTCTCATATCACAGCCTGCCTCAAATAACTGATTGATGTGTGTTGTTTCAGATGGTTCTGTCATTTCGATGACGATAACTACGTGAATGTGCCGAGATTGGTTCGCTTCTTAGGAGATTACAGTCCGAGGGAAGATTGGTATCTCGGAAAACCGAGCATTCAGGCTCCCTTAGAAATTATAAACAAGGATAAAACTTCGGTAAGCGGCACAGATTTTATCTCCTGCCCCGTTTTAACTGTCGCGATTTTAATTTGATCGCTGTATTACGGGGGAATTTACGGCGATAATTAAACCGGCATGGGGCATATTTTTGCAACTGATTATGAGGACGGCAAGAAAAGATAGAAAAGCTTAATTGCGGATACTACATTGTTTTCCCAGTTGTTAGAGCACCGGCGCAATTACGATAAACGCTGCTTACGCGGAGGCATTTTAAATCGAGCTGATTTTTCGAATTGTTGCAGGCCGTTGCCTTCTCAATCACGTTTTAATTAAGTACCGGGCATTTCCGGTTATCAGTAAATTAATGCATGTGCCATGGATCGTAAATTTTGCGCTCGTAATTTGAACTTATTACAGCACGTGGGCATAAACGAGTATTTAACATTTCTCTTTTGCTTTTACGATTTTAATTCCTATTTTAATAAGCAATTTCATAGGGATTATGCATAAAATGGAGATAAATAAGCCATTCATCAGTAAATATTGTTTAAAACTATTTATTACTTTATGAGAGATTAAAATTTTTAACATATTCATTCAGCTTTTGCAAACCCGGTCACTCAGAAGGGATAAAATCACGAAATTTGCAGTGTGTTTGTGTTTAGAAAAAAGAATAAAAACAATTAAAGAAGCAATTCAGTAACAAGTAACTGCAAACTATAAACAGTACTTTATCTAATTCAGCGGAGCATGCTTTGAATAATGTGATTGATGGATTCTTGTGGTATTTATCTCAGGTCTATTGTAGGTAACAACGTAACTCTTTCACTTGAAATTGCTTGCCGATTGCGGAAGTCTTCTTTCATATCCCATATAATATGTTGTACTAGGTTTAAACCTAAAAAACCAACTGATCAAGATAAAATTTCTTTCTGGTTTAGATGCAGAACGATTTGACAACTTCATGCAATATAAGCTTCAGCATTATCCCGGTGAAAAATTGCACCACCTTGATATTTACCTTTCTTGACACTATTGGAGCCTAGTAGCCTTACGAAATTGCTAATGGTAGATGTTAGAAATGAATGGAAACAAATTTCTCTTAGATCTGTTATTCAATCCACTTTAAATTGCTTTTGAACGACGAAATCCACCTGCACGTCTTAGAGTTAGTTGTCGATATTGCGTTAATAGTAAACGTTAGAAATTAAAACAGTTCAAATAGACGTCCTTTCTTGTAGATCTCTCATCCAAACCACGAATTCTTCCTCTTAGAGTCAGTTGTCTGAGGCGTCAATCTTCACGTTCGTCACTTTGTTGAATTTTTTCTTATTCAATCCACCTCAAATTGCTTTTGAAGGCGAAATCCACATCCTAGAGCTAGTTGTCGAAACTGCGTTAACGGTAGACGTTGGAAGATAAAACAGTTCGAATAGACGTCTTTTCTCGTAGATCTCTCATCCAAGCCACCTCAGATTGCTCTAGAAAGACGAAATATTTCCCTTAGAGCCAGTTGTCGGAGACGTCGATCTTCACCTTCGTCACATTGTTGAATTTTCTCCTCAAACCTGGATGTCTATACCTAAAGCATTGTAGAATGGCTTCGATCCAAACAACGCACAATTTCGCCGAAGGAAAAGCTAGCTTTTTGCATGTCGATAAATCTCCCTTTTTCAAAATACTGTACGTTTAGGCCCAGTTTTACAATCGTGGAATAAGGACGAAATAACTGTTCGCTGAATATCCTTCAACGTTCCTCCATATCTACGTCACACCTACGTCATGTTATTTTAAGAATAATGCTTATCCGACGATTGTAAAATCGGGCCTTAGTGCTTCAAAATTATTTGAGTTTATTATATTTTTAGCTGGAATGCTTTAAACTGAACTGCATTGAATTTAAAACTTTCAGAGTTAGTTGAACTAAATTCTAAAATGTTCGCATTTACTCCTGAATTGAACTGATCAACTGAATTTTGTTCAATAGGGACGCTGATGAACTGAATGCGGTTTGAACTAAATTGAAATTATTTAACTGTTTAGAAAGATTAATTAATATATTAATATATTAATTATGTTAATATGTTAATTTATTAAAGTTTGTCCTGCTTAAAGGCATTATCATTTCAACAACTTCGTTCTAATTTCTATTGGACGATTCTCGAGCTCGGTGTCGCATTAGCTTAATGGTTAAAAGCGTCCGGCATGAAACTGGAAGACTCGAGTTCGATTCTCGATTGCGGCGGAAAATTGATGAACTGAATGCGATTTGAACTAAATTGAAATTATTTGTTTAGAGAGATTAATTAAAGGGATGTGTTAATTTATTGAAGTTCGTCCTGTTTAAGGCATTATCAATTCAACAACTTTGTTCTAATTTCTATTGGACGATTCTCGAGCTCGGTGTCGCATTAGCTTAATGGTTAAAAGCGTCCGGCATGAAACTGGAAGACTCGAGTTCGATTCTCGATTGCGGCGGAAAATTGATGAACTGAATGCGATTTGAACTAAATTGAAATTATTTGTTTAGAGAGATTAATAAAAAGGGATGTGTTAATTTATTAAAGTTTGTCCTGCTTAAGGCATTATCAATTCAACAACTTTGTTCTACTCTCTATTAGACGAGTCTCGAGCTGGGTGTCGCATTAGTTTAATGGTTAAAAGCGTCCGGCATGAAACTGGAAGACTCGAGTTCGATTCTCGATTACGGTGGAAAATTTTTCCGCTTTGAATATTTGTGTTAGTGTTCTTTCACATTATTGAATTAATGTTTAGAAAGAGTTGAATATCGTCGAGTACGATTACAAAATGAATTGAATTGAAATCACATTTAGAGCTAAAGTGAATTGGATTGGATTGAAATGACTTCAACGCTTTCAGAGGTAATCGATTTGAATTGAATGTGAACTGAGTTTATTTTTTGAAATGAATTGAATTTAATGCATTTAAATCTTCGCTAAACAAGATAATTTGACTAAATGGAATTGACTTGAATTGAATTTTGGTTTCATTACCTGTACTGAATTGATTCAATTGAATTGTTTAGAGTCAAGTGAATTCCACGTAGTTCGAAAATAATGCACTTGACTTGAATTTAGTTCAAGAATTGCCATTCACGTATCTAATACTAAATTGAATTTATTTTACGTTTCTGAAGTAGTTCAGTTGAACGTGTCTTAATTGAAGAACGAGTTTACTCAATTTTCATCTGAAATGAGTTCATTTGAACTAAAAATGCTTTCACGACTTTAGAACTAGTCAAATTAAATTGAATATGAACCGAATTTATTTTGTTTAACTATGAACTGATTTGAGGTAAATTGAATTCGTTGGTTTTAATTGAATTGTATTGAATGCCGAATTGTAACTATTTAACATCTTAATGAACCATATTGTATATTGAATTTGAATTTATTTAAATCGATGAATGCTCATGTGGGTTAAGATCAAAAATGAAACTAGCTTAAACCAATTTAATGTCGGATTTAATGCGTTTAGAATAAGTTGGATCGAGTGAAGTTCGAAAATATTTGCTGTGATCAAAAAAGAGGGGAAATAATAATACAACAAATCTCATGTATTGTAATAGCACCTAAATGATAGTAAGGTCCAAACACAACAAAGCTTCAGTTGTGCCTATACAGTATTATATTAAGTTTGTAGATTCGTTGACAGTTGTGTTTACAATCTAGAAGGTTTGCAACATTTGTTTTATCCCGACAAGTGCCAATCAATTCCAGCGCAGACTTTTTTACAAGACCATTTGCTGAAGTTTAACTAGAAAAAGACGAGCGCTTTTTACAGCTTTTTCGCTTCCTCCGAGAGATTATACCTGGAAGATATAACGTCGTGTTTTTCTTTAATCGCTTCCTGGCTCGTTTCATGTACGCATTCATTATTTATTATAATAAATGGAACGCGCGTTCCTGATACTTCAATAGTTGACGTAATTAGAAACTAAATTACACGTGTAATTGCTTATTTTATACTGTCGGTTAACTCGAGCGTTTATTATTTTCATGCAAAGTTATCATGCAGAAAATAATTAGATTTTACGACGTAACCTCGTATATTTTTTATTTACATTACATTTAAAAAGTTGGCAAATAAAGACAAACCGATTAAATCTTCTTTTATTCAAATGATAAGTGCTAATCTATCTGCAACTTTTGATTAAATAATAATTTGAGATGTCCATTTTAGAACTTCTCCTTCCAATTAACCGAAAGAAAAATATGGCCATATATTATAACTCTGATTATGCAGACACGAGAACACGGAAATGATCAAGAGATCATTTTACCGTACGTCGGACAACTTCTCTGCATCATCTATCGCTATTAATAATAAATATATTTATGGACACCAAAAACAATCTATTAATCGAAAACGACTCATGCTTTTGCAAATTTTTTTGCACCTAACAGGTTTGAGCGCGTAGCCTCTTAATATGCACACACGCGCAGTTGCATTTTGCATTTAAATTTACACCTGCCGCATTTATTATGGACAGTAAATTATCTGTGCCATCTTCTTGCGCATCCGCTTCAGAAAAAAAAAGAAGATGAGCGAACTCGTTTTAATTATCCCTTGCAATTGCTGAATAAAATTCATAGCTACGGGATTATGCTAATGAAAGAAACGATTCGATTTAAAATGTAGTACCCTTTAAGTCAACAGAATTTATTGCTTCTGTTGTGAAAAGTAAATTCAAAAGAAGAAGTCGACGCAAAAAAAATTAACGCTCAAGGAATCGTATGAATTTGAAAACATATAAATTGTTTTTTTTTTCAGGCTTTATTTATTTTCATTTAACTTGTTGTTATTGAATGAAGCCAAAAAGGAGGCAAACGAAAGAGTGCTGACATGAAAAGATCAGAACATCCTATTTAACTATCACTTTTTACATTAAGAGAATCAGCAGCAACAAAACGAAAACAATGATTATTAGTAAAAGCTTTAGAACAAGTAAAAGTTTAAATATTTAAAAACAATAATTGCTCATGTTGAAAGCTTAATAGAACAAATTAAACACAGGCCAGAAACAGTGAAAGGGTCCTTAAAACTCGATATTATTCAAAAAATAAATAATCAGAAAGAACTAATTTAGAAACCTACAAAGAAGTAGCAATTTCGATATTAGCAACTCACATGGAGGTAGGACTACCAAAAAGAAAGAACATATCAATACATATAAACGAAAAAAAGAAAAGAAAAAAAAACAGAAATGACGTGCATAAGGAAGATGAAAGGTAAAACAATAAATAAAGTGAAAAACAATCACTAGAATTACAATCTACAGAGAATAAAATTAGAGAAAGTCAGCTATGGTATTTCGTACACATGCAGAGAATGAGGAAAGAAAAGATAATAAGAAAATATGTGAAACAAGAAGATTTAAAAAGAGATAGGAAGGAAGGCTAAGAAAACCATGGATGGAATAAGCGAGATGACACAAAATTGAAAAATGGAAATGAATGTGAAAAATAATCCCAAGCATTACGATTTAAAACTGAAAAGGTAGAAAGACTTTAGGCTTAGATTAAAATAGGAACATAGCCTGCGAACTTGCATGGTATAAGAAAATAAAAAGCTGTAAATTAGTACACAAATGGCATGAAGACAAATGTCTAGCAATTAAAAAAAATGCAAGAAAAACTTGCAGTATAGAAATAGGATGCAAAAGAAAGATCTAAGACAAATGAGAAGCAAACATTGGATATACGACCTACAGAGGCTGTAATTGAAGAAAATCAGCTAAAGTATTTTGGGCAGGTTTAGAGAATGGAGAAGGAAAGAATAATAAAAAAAGATATGAAGCGAGAGAAGTTGAAAAGAGAAGAAACACATAACGTAACGTGGCACCAATTTTATGAGGTGAACTATTTACTTAAAACAAGAAAAGAAAACGTAGAGAGAGATATGGAAGAGAATCCAAGGGATGATTAAAAAATGGTTTGAGCCTTGTGTCTGAAGGAATAGATTAGAATATGAGGAGAAACTGTGATTTTGTACGATAAATATTAAAATAAGAAAAATGAAATGCTCTAGATTAGTCAGCATTGAAAGATTCGACTGTTTCGAGTTTTTTTGACTCTCTTCAGCGAGGTGGAGTCCGGAATTTCAACAGTGCTCACGTTCGAGTAGCCTCTAGCAAAAGCAAGTTCGGCTTTAATGAAGATGAAACAAGCTTTCGCTGTCTACAGCATGATGAAACAAGCTTTCGCTGTCTACAGCATTTTATTTATTCTTGCAAGTTGCATTTATGTGAGAGTTCTCGCTCTTTCTGAACTGTATTTGATGGCGTAGACTCTACGCCGTAGAGTATACACAAAATTAATAATCGTAAGAGGCCTCTTGCCTTTGTTATCATGATCTAAAATAAGGAAGGTAAACTCATTCAGAAATTTTTAAATTTTCGTAAGGTTTGAGAGTCTCTTGTATTTAAGTTGAAGTTGCTTAAATTTTTTCAATGTCAAGGAAAATTCGTTACAACACTAACACTACAATAACATATTACCCAGCGAAAACACGTACGTGTAAAAAACGTTGAATTCGTTGAAACAACGAAAAAATGTCGCGGCAATCAATTTCTCTTAAACGTCTCTGTCCACGTGTAAGAAACGTTGTAGAATAACAATTAATCAACGTTGAATTCGTGTGTTATTAATACGTTTTAACAACGCTCGAATCAACTTCTTTTAAACATCTTTGTCCACGGTATTTCTACGTTAAATCCCAGTGCATACATACATATAAAAAACGTTGTGGAATAACATGTAACAAACGTTGAATTCGTGTGTTATGGTTACGTTTAAACAACGAAAAAATGTCGCGGCAATGTCCACATGTAACGTTGAATCAGACAATTACGACGTGTATTAAAACTGGGTCTAAATCATTAGACTGAACAAACATACATGGCTAATGGTGGAATTCGAACCCACGCCAAAGTCGGCTAGGCCAAACCGCTAAACCACTTGGCGACTCGAGTTCCATATTGCTTCCGTGACTGATTCGTAAACCGGACGGAGGCTGGTAATAAAGTCGAACCGGGGACTTTAACTTACAATAGCTACGCGCCGCCCTCACTCGTTCAATTTCCGAACTTCTTACTACCTACAGTTTCCTTCTAACATCCATATTATCATAACATCATTAAATCAATTTTTCTAATTATTACAATCCTAAGCTTATTTTCTTTGTATATACATTTCAAAAATTCTAAATTATTTATTTATAATAAACATGTAATTCTAAATCGCCTATTTCTAAAAATATTTACACTAACATAAAATATTCGACAAAACACATTTAATACAGTACTCTCAATTTACTTTATTATTTACAAAATTATTTCTTTTATGAAAATTTTAAAAATTACATGCTGCTCATAAACACCGCAGTGGAGTGGAAAGTTTAACTGGAATAAATTCTGTAACTTAGAAAATTGCCATTTGTAGCAAAATTCTTGGAACAGGTCAATTTTTATTTTATGGCGCATATTATAAATGGATTTCTTTAACTTTTCAATTATTTGGAAGGATGAAACAACCCTAACTATTTTTTTTTTTTAATGGAAGGGTGTGTTGAGTAATTTTTTTCTTAAAAGCTTGTTCAATTGAATACAGCTACGTTTTATTTTTTATTTTTCTTAAACAGTAAAGGCGAAAAAAATAAAAAAATAAATTTTGACTAGAACGATTTTAACGCATCAGATGTTCAAAATGCTCGCCACCTCTCACTTGACAATACCCTAATCGATTATAAATCCCATCCCTAACAGTTTGTAACATTTCCGGCGTTACTCTTCTAATTTCATGCAGAATTTGAAGTTCTGAAGTTCTGCTATATAGTTTGGTTTAGTCACATAAACTTTACTTTTAAATACCCCCATAAAAGTCTAAAGGGTGAGATCTGGAGATCTTGTTGGCCACTCAATCGGTCATCGGTCATCTTCTTCCTATCCACCTATTGGGAAAAACTTCAGTGAGGTAATTACATTACAATTAAAAATTTAGCGCATTACAGCGCCATCTATTGGCTACACGCAACAATACGATACCATATGGAATGCTTATTTCTTCTCATCAAATAATAAAAATGGAGTTCCTGAATTTTTGGCATTAAAAACGGTTTAGTAAAAAATTCTTTTTTTGTTTTACCTTTTGCTGCTAAAGAAAATAAAAAAATAAAACGTAGCTGTATTCCTAATTTTTTCAACATATCCTTTCATTAAAAAAACATAGTTAGGGGTCGTTTCACCCTCCAAATAATTGAAAAGTTAAAAAGTCCCTTTGTAATATGCGCCATTAAAAATAAAATTGACCTGTTCAGAATTTTTACAAATCGTAACCTTCTAAGTTACAGAATTTATTCCAGTTAAACTTTCCACTCTGTATACAGCTGTCCCCAATGAGTATTCGTGACAATATGTATGTATAATTGATTGACTATTGCGTTATTTAGTATTTTTAATCACAGATTTTGGGCATCAAATTCAAATTAACTTAAAAAAATTTGACAGATTACGTCAACTTAAAAAGGGGTTATGGTTGACTCGTATGTCCAAATTAGCAGTACTTTTCATACCTGTTTCGTTTCATTTCAAAGCTGCCAAGCATGGAGAAGAACCTCATATTTCATAGATTTTTAGTAAAATTAGAATTCAAAGGTGTGAAACACGATAGACAATCACTGTAAAATTAAGTGTTTTCTAACGTCAACATCACGTTTTGTAACGCATATTATTCGGTATACGTTAAAATAACGTTATAAAACGTGGGTTAAATATTTAGTTGTAAATTATGATTTATCTAACGTATTAGTTTCGTTAATTTTTTTCTCATTTATTACGTAGAATAGTAGATGTTGAATTAACGTTGAAATGATGTGGTAATCAACGTACGGTAGATACATCGCATTTACTCATAGTATAAATCACGTCGTAAAAAGACAAAATTGTTACGTATTTATTTCACGTTATAATTACGTCCATATTAAACTGATCGTTAAAAAACACGTCATACAAACGTGATATAATTATGGTTGCTAATTCAACCAAAAAACAACGTTGCATTTTTCAACGAATAACGTTATTTCCACCATAACAACGTGAAATTAACGTTGAATAAACGTACATGTTTTCGCTGGGTATAGTGTTATTTTGTTCCTTCGTGCATCAACAAAAAAGGGAATGTCAAAGTAATTAAAATAGCCAATTTTCTCCTTCTGTGTAGGTACATTGCAAATAGATTCGTTTTTTATTATTTTTTTTTTTGGTGCTTTGTAGGAAATTATCATCAGCATTAACTGTAATAGGTAACTGTAACTAAAACAAACACATTTATAAGGAAAAGTTTATCAAAAGAACAAAACAAAGCAGGCTTTTATTTATTTATTTTAGTTGTTTCTCAAAACGCTAGTGAGATGGTGCTGAATGAAGACCAGAGTGTCAAATTGGTCAAATAATTAGTGGATGTTAACGTACTTTGCTCTGATGAAGGATGCTAGGGCAGTTATAACATTAATTTGCTTTTATTGATTATTGTGTGTGAAACACGACAGATATTCACAGTTCTTGAAAAGAGAGATCTACTTGCCTGTCGATTGCAATCCCATTTAGTTTTTGACAAGTAATTTACTTGTCAGACTAAAAATATTTATACTTTTGCTTGTTATCAAAGATCAGAATTTAATTTTAATGAGAAGGTAAATGTCAATTGAAACAACTTTTTTCTGGGTAAATAATGATTTCTTGCTATGGTTTTAGACAAACTCCAAGCTTTGCTTTTCAACTTTATTTAACTAACTCAGAAAGATGTAAAGGTATTCCAGCCAACCATAAATACAAAACTTTTTCTAAAAATCAGAAGAAAATAGTAACTCTTGACGAAGTAATGGAAGCGTTCCACCTCTTCACAGCTTCAGAAGAATTCTTCTAACTCTGGCTGGTTTCTGGATAAGCATTGGGAGCATCTTCTTTTGATCTTCATTCAGAAGCCCAGAGGGGATTCCACGAAGTACAGTTTTCCTGAAATTCAAAAGCAATAGAGTGTGTCAAACTAAGTGATGTTAAGTGGAGACCTTTCATTAAAACTTCGCTTCTTGATATTCCAAAGTTTGAGTCACGATTAATTGCAAGAAACAGTGCAAAAATACTTTTTTTTATAAAATCCAGAAAAGCAAAAACCCTTCGTACTTACATTTTTTGAGAAGTTACCAAAACTCACCATCGCCATTTTTACCCTACACAGAAATAGTAAGTACCTACAATTTACAGGATGTCCCGGGAGGGAAGGTCAATACTTCGTGGGGGTCTAGAGTGGGTTATTATAAGTCAGAAAGTTTATATAAATAGGTGGTCTTTTATTAATGGATTCTGAGATAAATATTGATGTCTTCTTACCACTAGGCCGCTCCGGAATAATTTGAATTTGGCGCTTCATGCTGATTTTATTCTTCACCGTAATGTAGCGCTGTTTTTGACAAATACAATGTTAATACTTTCAAATAAAAGTTATTTCAGCACCTTCATGTTTTTAATTTCAAATAGCTGTGTCTCAGAAACCCTTAATAAAAGACTACCTGTTTATATAAACTTTTTGACTTATAATAACCCACTGTAGATCAGGGATGGCGAACCTTTTTTTACCAATGGGTCAAATTTAAGTTAAAAATTTTGTAGTATTGGACCGCGGGTCAGGTATTTTAAGTCATTAAAAAGTACATCATTTTTCTTCTCTGATTCTAACATATTATATGTATGTACTTATACACATAAATACGTACAAGGGTCACTCTAAATATTCTGTTGGGTCACTCCGTGACCCGCGGGTCATGGGTTCGCCATCCCTGCTCTAGACCCCCATGAAGTATTGACCTTTCCTCCCGGGATACCCGGTATACTAAAATCAATTAAAACACAAAATAAAAATTGTTTTCTTTGAAATTCAGAAGAAAATATTATTACTCTTGACAAGTAATGAAAACTTTGCATCTCTTCTAATTTTTCTGAATATACAGGCTGGTCCCGAAATAAGGTGCAAAAAAGAAATCAGTTATAGGAGATGATGAGTAAAACTCATATACAAAAATTTTTCTAATAAAAGTCTTCGTTTTTGAGATAAGAATAATTGAAAATTTGTTGAAAATTTGCTGTACGCTAATGTTAATCGGGATTGAAAAGATAATACTGGTTGGATGGCAACAATATTTGCATTTTTTTATAGCAACGATACCTGTAACATCTAAACTCATTAGCAAACAGCAAATTTTCAACAAATTTTCAATTATTTTTATCTTAAAAACGAAAAGACTTTTGTATCACAAAATCTTCTAAGCGGACACTAAATCGCGCAACTATACACTTTACGTTTCGCAGTCGTTCGACTGCTTCGTCAGAAGTGAAAATTTTCACTTCTGACGAAGCAGTCGAACGACTGCGAAACGTAAAGTGTATAGTTGCGCGATTTAGTGTCCGCTTAGAAGATTTTGTGATACAAATTTCATCGGACAAGAACCAACTGTAAAAAAAGAAAAGACTTTTATTAGAATTTTTTTTTGTATATGAGTTTTACTCATCGTCTCCTATAACTGATTTCTTTTTGGCACGTTATTTCGGGACCACCCTATATTCTGAGTATAATAGCCTATCTTGTGTTAGAGTTTACTTCGCAGAAGCCGAAGAGTAGTGTGCATAATATGTACTGCAATTGGAAGTCATTTGTTATATTTGTGGATAACAATATATGTATGTACTATGGACAACTTTTCAATCCAGTAGCCATGCGTTTCCATTATTTTATTATATTGAGTCTTACTTTGCTGTCAAGTCAGTAACTGTGTTTTTGTTAACCCTGAAATTTTGAGCAATTTGTCTAACTGTGACACCCTTTTCTATGCAAATAGCTTTCCTAGCTTTTAAAACAATATTTACTGTAGAAATGATTGACAATTTCAAATAATTTTAAATTTGTGGTCAGTAGCAGTTTTACACAGCTTAAAAATCTTGTCCTAGTTTTTTATGATAGCAATAGTGCAAGACGAAGCCGATGTGTTAATTGACTATAGAATAGAAATAAGACGGAGAGATCAAGCTGAGTTAGGTATTACAATACGTTCAACACATTTAAGAGAATTTATTACAGAAAATTGAAGGATCGAATTAACATTTCGAGGAAGACCACTATGTCTTTTAATATTTGAACGTGTGCAGATCCACAGAGAGGGCAAAGAATTAATAAAAAGGATCATAAATGAAGAAAACAATGTGGACACATCACCAGAATCCTCTTCTTGATCGTCTTTCTGAAAACTAATTTTTATTTAATACAGGGTGTTTTCAAATTAATGATAAAAATTTGTATAAACATTGTCTGGAAATGATTCTTTAAAAAGTTATGATCACTTACTGTATTTATGTAAAATGAAAAATTTTAAAAAATAATTGCAAATGTACTGAAGGTAAGTAATGTCACTTTGTAATGTACTCTCTATCGTATCAAATATTCACAGTTCATCATTTCTTAAATTTTGTGACCATAACTTATTAGAGAATCATTTCCGGACAATGCTTATAAGAAATTTTATCATTAATTTGAAGAGTAGAATACGACGCTAAAGTTTGGTCAAGTCATTTAATGACATCCTGTATATTATGTAAAGATGATACGATATATTATGATTAGAGAGTCTTCGTTTTAATCAGTTTGATTTATCAAGAGTGGGGTCGTAAGCAGCATACGATGCATAGATAACAGTGGACGAGCCCGACGACGCTGCGAGTGCACGGAGCCGAACAATGCGTTACTGCATTGAAGCTCGCGGAAAAGATATGCCGTCTCCGCTTGGTCGACTAACGCGCATAAAAAAAACTGATTTTATTTTAGACTCCCTAATTATGATATGATGATGATTATAGGGCGGACAAAATAGGCAAAGTCGCTTATGCGATGTCGTGTAGGCGGGGGAACAGCACGCATGCGCGCCGGCGCGGCGAGAGCCTATTTCATCCACCCTATAATGATGATTCATTATCATTTATTGAACTAAATTCAACTTCATCTCAGGCTACATTTTTGCTTTCTTTTAACAAAGCACAATTTCAACATTTGTTATTCATTTAATAGTTATTGCTGTGTTATCAGTCGAGTCAGTTATTGTAGTCTTATTTCTGTCATTTTTGTATTGGTGGTAATAAATCATATAAATTTGTTACGTTAAGGACATTGTAATCTAAGAAAATAAACCAAAATGATTAATGAGTTTGTGTTACCCTGTATAAAATTAAGCAGTATAACATCGTACTTAAAAGTCATCTGGGATTTTTTTTAATGAAACCTGCAAAGATAATTGGTTGTTGATAATTATAAATCTGCGTTCATTTCGTAAAAATCGTTTAGTCTTTATCTCGCGCGAACTTAATTTAAAATTCCGGTTAACAACTTTTTTACGTGCAATCGTTTATTAGCGAGAGCGCGCATTAAACGAGTTGTCCGACGTAAATTGCCCGTCGTATGTACGCCGTACAATCAATTCCCCCCGCTCATCATCATCGAGTTATAATTTAACCGCCGGTATTTTGCGCACAACTGCGTGGCGAGCGCGAATTATTTAAAAGTCCGGGAGTTAAGAAACAACTCGAAGCTCGACTTGATGAACGGCTGCGTGTGTTAGAGAGGCGGAGGCAGCCAAGTGGAAAGCTCGTCCATATCGAAACCTGCCATCAAGTAACCTCTGGCTGCCGGCCAGGAAGCGATCTAGATGCACAGGGCGAGCCGTTCTTAAATGCCGGTGAAAGGAGAACGATTTTTCTAATTAATAGATTACTATTTATCTTCCGCTCGCAGCTTAATTAACCGGAAACTTATGCGCCATGCTGAATCAATAATTTCAAGAAAACTGCGAGGAAATTGTGAGTCGATTAGGAACTGATGCTGGAAAGTTATGATTAATTCTGCGGTCCCGTCGTAGCTCGCTTCATTTTAATTCCAATCATTAATTTCAATTAGTTATGTTGGATGAAATAAGTTCGGATTCTAATGTCACGAAGGCAAACGTGTTTTTTACGACATTTTCCAAAAATATATCATATGATTAGAAATTAAAAAAAAAATGTCTTATAGTAGGCAGTCCTAAGTTTAAACAATTACATAAGGATCGCTTTAATTGTTAAATTCATAATTAATTGGTTAAGAGTAGCTACCTGAATAAAGTAAGCATAGGACAAAAAAAATTGAGTACACTTATGTTTCTTTGGTTTAATTACATTGGTTATACCGACCGAAGACTTTTACTTTAGCCAACAGTGGTTTCATGAAGAGCTACAAAGAGAATGCGACTCGCTAATGTTGAAAAGTAACACAGCTGTCAGGTCTCTTTATCAGATTGGCTATTATGGCAGAGCTGTCAAGTGGAAACCATTTATCACAGCAAATAATATTGCAAAAAAAAAACAGTGGGCAGCTGAAATGGTCGGGCGTTCTTTAAGCTTTTGGCATTATGCCATCTTTTTGCTCAGTTTTCATGTAATGGACGCGTATGGATCTGGATAACGCCCAGCATCGGCCATGGTATGAGACGATTACAGCTTGTGGAATGTGTAGACAACAATAACTCTGAAAAATACATGGCTATATTGGAAGAAGGTCTTCTTCCCATATTTTCACTAGGGGCGTGTACAGTTTGAAATGGACTCCACCCTGTTTATGGAAGACGACACTCTTTGCCACACTGCCAAGAAGACTTAGTGGCATTCGGAAGTTACTATGGGTCAATCAGTCACCTGACATGACTCTCTTAGAACATGTTTGGATTATTTTTGATCGTGCAGTGATGAAAACCTGGTCCTCGTGGAAAACTGCGAAAGTGTTGGCATGCCGACTGGGTACCGTGCCTGATCGGGTTATGGGTTTGAAAACAGCGAAAACATTAATATTAATTTGGTACAGTAATATCTCGTTAATCCCGACTAATTAAAACGGGACACATCCGGATTACTAAAATATTCGGATTATAGGATCATTTTTAAAAATTCTCAAAAGTCAAGTATGTACACATTACATGCAAAAAAAAGTTTATTATTAAAATACAAACACTAACAAGTAAAACTATTATAAAATATACATATATAAGTATGTATGTAATTTAAAAGAAATTTGTAATCTTTGTTTGATACAATTTATCAGTTTTCATAATAAATGCCTTTTCTTGAAGTCTCTGCAAAACTGTTATTTCTGCAGGCGGAACATCATTTTCTCTGGCCCACTCTATCGCAACATTTAAAGCCATTACTGCTTCTTCATTCTTAATCGTTCTTCTAAATGGTTCTTGTTCATCGTCTCCGGAATCGTTTTGGACGTTTTCTTCTAAAGGGAGTAAATTTTCATCACCATAAATCCAAGACTGAACTTCGGCTTCTGTCAACACTTCTCCTCCGGCCTGGCGTAGCATAGAAGAAACTAAATGCAGAAATGATCTGTGATTTTAAAATACTGAGAGGTAAATTGTCTTCGTCTTCATATTTGTCGAGATCAATGACATCAAAATTTAAAAGTTTATTTCATGATTTGGATATTGTAGTTGGGGAAATACTGTTCCATGCATGAGAGAGCCAAAATACCGCATCTCTTAAAGTTAAAGACTTTATGCACTTAGAAATGTCATCTTCATCAGACAATAAAATATGACGCAATAAACTTTTTCTATACGCCACTTTTGTTAAATGAATAATGTTTTGATCAAGAGGTTGAATGACGGCAGTTGTGTTTGGAGGAAGAAACATAATTGTGAATTCTCCCGTCTCTGTGTCAATTTTTTCTTCTCCTTGACCATGACATTTGGCGTTATCCATTATCACCAAAGCCTTTTCTTCTAAATTTTGACTTTTGAGAAAGCTTCTTACTTGTCCAACAAAGTTTTGGACCCATTCATTAAAGATAAATGAAGTCATCCAAGTATTTTTTGAAGATTTGTAGTCGACAGGTAAATTCACATTTTTAAATGCTCTAGGAGTTTTGGATTTTCCTATCACTAAAGGCTTTAATTTATGTGAATCATCACTATTTGTACACAATAAAAAGGTTACCCTTTCTTTTGTAACTTTTCTACCAGGCGTTGTCTTTTCATCAAAACTTACCACTGTTTTGTCGGGAAGCATTTTCCAGAAGAATGCCGATTCATCGCAATTGTAAATCTGCGAATGACCCATATTTAACTCCAATATTTTCTCTTTGAGATTTGACAGAAAAGGTGAAACAGCAGATTGATTACTTGACCATTTTTCTCCACAAACTTGGAGTCGTCTCAAACCATGTCTAGATTTAAATTTTGCTAACCATCCTCTACTTGCTACAAAATTGTCCTTGCCATAAACTTCTGCATAGATTTTTTTTCGCCATGGCAGCGAGCATGGCAAAAGAAACGGGAATATGTCTGGACCTTTGTGTGCGAAACCAGTTATACAATCGTTTTTCCATTTCTGGGTACTCTGCTTGCTTTAATGTTTTCCTAGACGGGACTTGCTGGTAATAATTGCCAACAAACTTTTCTATTTTCGATTTATTTTTCTTAATATCGGGAATGGTCGACGTTCCAACATTATATTTTTCTGCGAGACTCACGCCACTAACACCAGCCTCTAGCTTCTTCAAAATTTCATGCTTTCCTTTGATACTAAAAGCAATGTGTTTTCTCTTTGGAGCCATTTTGAATACCAACTGTTGTCAGTTGCAGACAAGTTAAAACAAGCATATTCAGCGAATTCGGTTTATTCTAAATGAAATATGACAATCCGGATTACGGGAACTTTTCAAATCCGGACTACAAGGTACACAATGGAATAAGTAGTAGGTCCGAATTACTAGATCATCCCTATTGTTGGATGTTCGGATTAATGAGGTATTACTGTATTTGTATTGAGTGAATTCAGTGATGAAATAAAACAATTTCAATAATGAGTGTCTGTGTCTATTTACTTATGTGTTGTCTCTTTACATGCCGTAGTAAATTCAGTCGGAAGCAATAGGATGACAGCTTTCCATATTCTTTAGAATAGCATCCAAAGGAGTTACTTTTTGTCAAACTATAAATTTTTAATTGTTGTTTAATGATTCAGGTGCATTGTAGAAGTCTTAAATATTTCAGAAATCATCCATGCCCTAGTGTTATTATAGTAATTTACTGGTAATGATTTACAAGGACTTTTGGATATGTTTATAACAAGTAGTCTCCCAGTTATATTTGCAACCGCCCCTATTAGTAATTCGTTCCCTTAACATTTTACCCCCAATACGTTTTTCTCCGTTATCATTTTTATCGTATGACATGACATAAAATAACCCCGTCTTATCAGCATTAAATATTTCTTTGTCAGTGTAGCCAATAGAAACACTGACAACTTGATATTTTATCAAAAGCGATGAAGTGGCGAGCTCGGTACCCATCAACGTTCTTTTTTCCGAAATGTAGAGCAAATTTGCTTCTCCTGCAGAATAAGTCCGTTTATTGGAAATATTTACGTCTTTGAATTGAACCTCGTGAATAACTCATCATGTGCAAACTTTTAAGTTTTTTTTTTTTTTTTTAGGACATTGTTTTTAAATGCTTCCATTATTTTGTCTTTACTTTTGCACATTGTCGATATAGTCGAATGTGAAACGCCAAACTCTAGAGCTAACTTATTGTTACTTTCACTGTTTTTAACCTTGTTTTTAGACTTTTGTTTTCTTCTGTACAAAAGCTTTTTCTTTCTTTGATGTTGAACTGCATCACCTAATTTTCTATTGCGCACTTGTCTAGTTGCAAAACACGTGGACGAGCCTGAGGCTCGCCTAGCTGCAAAGCAAGAGAACCAGCGTGAGGCTCGTCTAGTTGCTGAGCAAGTGGATGGGCCTGACATACATATAACACACACTTATGCAATCCTACTCGAAATGTTAAAAAGGTTCGACAATATTTATTTTAATTGGAGAAAGAAAATATATAACATACAAATTGGAAGAGGAAAATAGGGATGGAGGAACCTTAAAGTTAGAAAGCCACGCAATAATTTAACCATGCGCTCAGTAGAATTAATACCTCAGGTGAAAAGAAAATAGGCAAGAACAACAAAATTCACGGAATGAAACAAAGTATATGACATCAAAGTATCAAACAGAGAAAAATAGAAGGAATTACTTCGGAAGATTGCTAGAACGACTTAATGAGGGTGCAATCTTGCCATCTAATTTCATCCCAAGTAGAAGTTAGTTGTTTCGTCATTATATGCAGCAATAGATGAAAGTAACTGATTTTTAAATAGCAGTGTAATGTGTTTCTATTTTGAGAGTGCATGTGAGAATAATTGAAAGGCATAAAAATTAATGTATGCGGAGTAGCATACGATCCAATAGCGGAACTTAGGCCGTCATTTTATGCATCTGTCCGCCGCAAAGAGGTATTATCTGATTGTAGAGTAGGAATCCCGTAGCTATGTTATAAACAAGAATATCTCGTAAAGAAATGACCTGGCCCAGTAGCGTTGTCTTAAGCGATCTCGAGGGGACCACGCCTTGGAGAACGTGCGGTCGACTCGCAAGCGTCTGTCTCTTCCTAGAGCCTGGAATGGAAGCAGGATGGACTCTATCGACGATATTTACCGCTCCGGTATCTAGAACAGAAATTAGAAAGGCCTAGTGTTCAAGTCACGATCTGCGGATTGTCATGGATATATCCATTTATTTATTAATGTAACGTGCATGTTGCTCTCTGTCAGATGTCGGCGCATGAAAGGTACACGCCCAGGAGATATTAAATAGACGTGTTGGCTGGCGCACTGGAGTATTACGTTTCCCGGTTCTCGAAGGAATGATTTTATTGCGAACGCGGATATACAATTTCGTGACTGACTGGTGAGATGAAGTTTTTATGTACTGATTGGAGAAATTGCCAATATGTTTGTAACTTCTAACAACAAAGAGTTCTCTGATGATCTACTTTGATGAAATTTCTCAATTACCTTTTGTCTTCGTTGAAACTACTCTTCGAAATCAATTTCAAGTTTTTCAATTATTTATTTGTTTACGCAACTACTGTACATATTATTAAATATATGTGTATACAATATATACCACATGTTTCATTTTAAGCTGAAAACGTGCGCGCATATTTTACGTGCTCTTGTTTTTAAATCCTTTGAATTTTATATAAACCTTGTGTCTAGAATATACAGTGAAGTAGACGTCGTAAAAGCCATCAGTTTCGTTTTATATCTTTTATTTGATAATATAGTCTGTCCTGTCCTGCCGTTTTCGAGTTTCAATGAAACAACCGGTATGTAAAACAACATTGTTAGATGAAGCTATTTTAGTTTTTCCAATTTCAGAATTGTATTTCGAGTAGTACCATTCAGATTAAATATTATTCCATAGGACTCACACTATATATAACTCGTGCCTAAATAAAAACCTGGTCAAGTAGGTTACATTTTGTAATTCTGCTATGTAAATGCAATGGATAAATTCTCGATCACAACCCACTTGACCAGGTTTTTATTTAGACGCTCGTTATTATTATTATTTAATGAAAACAAATATCAAAAAAATTGTGCAAAAAACAGTTATAACTGTGAACTGGAACCCAACACATCTGTCGATAATTCTTAACTTGATTGTTTTTTCGGTTGTTTTTATCGTCGACTTAATAATATTTTTATTAACAGTTCCATAACCAGTAATGGTGTTTTTAAAAATACTTTGTGCAAAAGGTAAAAGTAAGCGTTTGTGCCTTAACGTAGCATTAAAATCACTAAAGTCTTAAGTTAATAATAATTGCATAACGGACGTCCGCTAATTATTTTGATTCATTACAATTTGTAAAATGTTATTAATTATTATTGATAAACTGCTGGCTAGTCCAATTTTTGCCCTAAAATTGCGTGAGAAATGACAAGCAGCAATTTGCTGCCCAATAAACATCACACACAAAGCGACTAAATAAATCCTTCTAACTCCTTCGTCCAATTTTAACATAGCACTTGGAATATTTCTTAACAGTATAAGTGAAAAAGCATTTCAACACGAAACCTTTTTAAAAAAGTACAAGTTTCTAACAGCATTTGTTTGCGAGATATTTTGCATTTGATATATTTGATGTATTTGATATATACAGGGTGTTCTTCAAGTTCGTGCAAAAAAAATTAATGGCGTATTTGGTAACAGATATTCTCACCAATGCACCAAAATTAAAACAAAAAAAAATCAAAAAATTCATACCGACATCCGGTAATTTCTTATGAAGTATGCGCGAGACGTAAACATACCGATTAAAGTGCCGTTTAACATACCTGCCCACAGATTTTCTTCTTCCCCCACATGCATGTTGTGAAAATTAAACATACCATCCCTTGTAAACATTGATTCGTCGGTGAAGAGAATATTATTAACAAAGTTCGGATTGTCCGTCTGTTTTCGGAGTAACCACTGACAAAATCGCATACGTTGGAGGTAATCTGTTGGCATCAGAGCTTGCGCTCTTTGAAAATGGAACGGGTAATTGTTCCTCACAAATAATTCGCCAAGCAACAAACTGCACAACTGACACAAAGGATCTGCTATTTGGCAAAGGGTGATCTGGGTAACGCTGTGCATACAAACATCTTGCAGTCAACGCATTTTGACCACATTCGCTGTAAATTAAAATCATGTCCACAATAACACTATTGGAAAATTCGGCCATGTTTTTAACACTCTTATCTGCGACGAAATGCAGCTGGGAAATGCAGCCGATGCTGACACCAGCATACTTCACCGATTACGTAATTACGTAATAAAAATAAGCCAAGGACTCTCAAAGTGTTTCATCGTTCGCCGAAAACGTTTATTATCTCTAATATTTATTAATCAATTGTTATACGAATACTGCTTCATTCTATCACTACTTTCACTAGTTTCATTTTTTGTATGAAGTTAAAAAACAGCCTGTATATTTTTCAAAGTTGAATAACTCAAAAATTGTTTACTTTAGGACCTACATATTGCTATGCTATTTTAATTTTGAAGTTTGAAAGTTGTTGTAACAATATTATTTGTATTTATGATTTTGATGTATTAATTGTAGTTTAGTTCGTGATTCATCAAATCATCATACGTCAATTAATTTTGCATATTAAAAGAAAAAAAATATGATCCCAACGTATTTCAACAAAAATGTTGCTATTACTGAAACACAAATTTTTGTTAAGAAAAACAAACATGAGGGAAGCGATTAAAAGATACAACGTTATCACCAGACTGACACACACACACACACACACCAGTCTAAAAGCAGTTTCGATGGATTTACACCATTGTGGAGGATTTGCAGTTCTTGAAGGCAGCTCCGAAGTCAAACTTCCTCGACCAGGAGTAGATCCAATTCATCTGATTTAATAACATGTACGATTTCATTTGTTTGACAACTAAAGTCAGAATCACATGGCAATTCATTTAAGAGGAATCCTACAAAGTTACCCCTCAGAAGTTCGCATTTTACTATCCCTACTTTGCTACGTTAAGGGGAAATATTTGTGATATTATGATTGGTTGGTTGGCAGTCGCCTTCCGACCATGCGGCTATTGAAAACCACCAACATTAGTTGCTTAGAGCTATCTCTGTTCAACACATATTGAGAAAGAACGATAATAACTCTCGCGTGTGCGTCGGCATGTCGGTGGTTCCGTCATCATGAGCAACTTACTAGGCTGCGTTCGGTCATAATGTTGGCACATTCGACGGGTTCAGAAATACACATACATGTACATAATTATATTCAAATACTTACACATTTTTTACGGTAAATTGTAATAAGACGCAATTATCGTTCAAAGTAGACTTTATTTTTAATTGCACATATGCGTCGTATAATAGAAAAGGAACAAGTAGTTACCTATATGTATTTGTAAAAGTATTGAAGAGGATTGGAGCTGCAACACCAAAAATTTTACGTATAATCCTATTTCATGCGCATGCGCAATTTTAATATTACCTACAGCTCAACACTGTAATGAAATTCATTATTTTATTTTTTTTAATTGTAAACATGGGTAAATTAAACTCCATTAACGAGAAGGTCACATATAGGAAAAGAAAAATCGGCGGTAAATATGTTTCTTTGTAAATATGTATCTATATTTTTCGAAAATTGTTAAGAAATGTTGATAATTAAGTACATGATACATTACGAACATCATGACATGAAGTGACTGTTTTTGTTTGCATAACGTAAAAGTCTTTTTTGCGCTAGCGTCACGTCTTTTGATGTCATCAAAACGCCAGTGTCATTTATAACGTACTATAAGGTAAATGAAATAAATTTTCAAAAATTTACGAAGATATAAACATAGATATAAATCTGCAAGGTTTGAATATTTCAAAATAAATGGTCGAGTATGTAGTAATCGAAAAATATTATATGCACCACGGCAGCAAAGTGTCTTTATCGACCTCGTTTGCTTGCTCACCGCGGCTTCATTGGCTCGCAATTTTGCAAACTCGTTTGATAAAGTGTCACTTTGCCACCTTGGTACATAAATAACTATTAAATCCAGAAAGTGAAAGTATTTCATCTTGCAATTTTTGATTGAAGAAAAAGGCCACAGTTTAAGAAAAATATCATAAAAGTTTATTTCTTTTGAAACCGGTATGAAGTTAGCAATAACTTTCAGTATCTTTTTATTTTCAATTACATACTTATTTTGAACAAGTTTCCAAATCACCTCAGATTTTTGAGGTCCTGGAGTATGCGGAACGAAAGTTTAAAAGATTTTATTGTGGCCGGACAAAAAATATGTCCCTTTTGTTTTTAAACTATCAAAAGCCCGTTATTAATAGATTATTTTCGTCTAAAAACATTTGATTTAAAAATAAAACAACGCTGTCATTTTTGAAGAAGTTAAGTACGCCTAACGCATAAAATTACTTGATAGGTCAATTTCAGAATCAATTTCTAAAAATATTCATTTTAAGTTATTGAATATTACTTAATTAGTAGATTTTTATACTAATATATAAATACTGAAACTGTTTTGGTATAGTTTTAGAATTCTTTTTTATTGCTGAAAGTTATTGCTAACTTCCTACCGGTTCTTTTGAACTCTATTTAAATGTACATTTTTATATTTTTGCTATTTCGCTTCTAATACACATAAGTTGAGCCAAACACAAATTTACAAAAAAAAACGTAATGGTCCGTTTTCACGTTCAAGCAATTTGCGCAAATGGATTTGTGCAAGTATTTGCGCATACAAATTCGCTTGCGCAAATGCATGCAGTTTACCAAATTTTTTAGCTTGTACAAGCAAAAAATACCGTTTTCATGCAACGACCTCCTTGTGCAAATTTGTGTTCACAAGCACATTTGCGCAAATTGCTTGAGTGTGAATACGGACCATAAGTGTCCCACTTATGGTCCGTATTCATACACTTAAGTGAACTTGATCTTTTCTTGACCAACAAGAAATGTACTTGTTGCTAGACCTCAGTGTATGTATAAATAAATATTAAAATACCAAAAACGTACTGGAAAAGGCAGTGCACAAACTTAAATACATTTAAATTACCCGCCTTAATCCTATCTGAGATCATGTGCAATAACTCCTAAAAAATCGGAACGCAAAATATATTTTCAGACCGTGAAAAAAGATCACGTGATTGTCTAGTTTGTTACCGCCCCGAGCTCTTAAGGTGGGGAGAATATATTCACGCCTTACAGAAATAATTCACTAAAAACATACAAACCGGGCGACTTCATAACTTAATTATGGTTACATATTTTTAAAACCTGTTTTCACTGATTTGTTAACAAAACTTCAATCAACAAATTGACTAACGCGTTTTTCAAAATTCGATCTGGAAGTATTTTTACTATCGCTGTAAAGTTCAACTACAATTTTTCAATGTTAATTATTTTTTTCTTAATTATCAGATGATGATAGAGAAATTTCCTATAGTCACTTTGTAGTGCTAGTTGTCAGGAATATAGAAAAAAAAAATAAATTAATTATATTCAGAAATAAAGTCTCTATGAATTCGTCCGTTTTAATGGTTTTCGTATATGGAGTTATTTCGTAAGATTGCTCTTAAGACCATGCACGAATATGTGGAATTAAGAATTACAAAGTTATTTTTATGATAGATTTCAGTACGCGTTTTCAAAAAAATTCATCACTGTATGACGCGTTTCAGTTTTCTTTTAACACAGTTTATAAATATGAACGACGTTTAATTGGGGTGGAAGCAAGCAAAATACACGGGTTTGAACGTATCGATTGATACTATAAATTAATGAACGCGAATAAATTAAATTACGCAAGGTGAAGCGATAATAAATATTAGTTTGATGTATAAAACCGTAAGAAACTGAACAAATTTTTATTTTATTGTAAATAACAACTTAAATAAACATTTTTGAACTTGCTTTTAAAAACAACAATAATAATTACGCCTTCAATTGTTTTCAACTGATTTGTGATATACGTTTTTAAACAAATGGCCATTACAGGAACTTAGTTTACATTAAATTCATTTAAACAAACAAGCAGTCACTTTTGTTGAATTTAAAGAAATTGTTAATAGAGAATTTTAATTTGAGCAGAATTTATTTATGAGCATAAGAAATTATCTACGAGCGTGCAAAGAACCCAAAAACGTTCATAGATTTTATTAAATTAAAACAAAAGGAAAAGGCTACGCCCTGGATCTGAAAAAAAATCATGTTTATACAGGAATATGTACGTTATTGAAAAATAAACAAATTAATTTCTCAATAACGAATAACGTAGCAATATGTATGTGTGATACATGGAGCCACGTTAAAAGTCTGTCCAAGAATCTAAAAATATATAGGAAATTCCATTTAAAATAACGAAGTGACACACTAAACAGAACACTCTGTATACAACAAACTATTTTAAAAATATGCTCCACATGATATAGTGAAACTTTCATTTAAAACAATTTTTGTAAAACGAATTATTGCAAAGGTATGAAAGAAACCGTCTTAAGTGGAGCACCGGTATGTATAATCTATTCTGAGCGTAAGTAGGACAGGTCGGTGACATTGCAGTGAAGTTTTCGTGCTACTGTTCTGCTGATGAGGCCTCAAGTAAGGCCGAAATTGTTATCCAGAGGGTAACAAGGATTCTATGGCAATCAAAACCGACTTGCAACAAATTTTTAAATTTTGTTATTACATACCCCAGATCACAGTGAAAAATCAGTTCCTCTCAAAGAATTCCCAACAGAGTAGTTTCGGAGCCCAATTTTGAACCTCTCTGTATGTTTAATTCTCGTCGCCATTTTTCTATACGTTTGGTATCGCGATAAATCAAACAATTTCTCCTCAGTTTTCATTTTTTTATTCGAAAGGAAAGAAATAATTCTTTCTCGGTAGTGTTTTGTTATTTTGCTTTAATTAATTGAAATAAGACGTACCTAATTTAATTGAAATAAGTCGAAAATTCTTTCTTTTAAAGGTAAAAAAGAGAGACGTTAAAGACTAAAAGTGAAGAAGTGGTGAAATTTCGACAATCCGGGAAATGCCTTGTCCGTCGAAAAGTAGTTTGTTCGCGGTGTGTAAAAGTTTTAAGAGATTCGAATTAAAGTCAGAATATTTGGCTTGGAAATTTGAATCTCTTTCTCACTCTTGTCGTGACTTACAGAGGTAAAGGTTGTCCCGACGAATTCGAGTAAATTGATAATCTAGAAAGTGTTGATTTTCTTTAATTTACTCCGTGAATCCATTACATTTTCTTTAAATAATGAATAAAAATATGTAGATATGGATGAATACTTATGGGCGGCAGTATATAAGACTGTATAGCAAAACAGACCCACAGCTACTCTTACAGCACTGCTGGTAAAAGAAAAAGTAGAATAAAGTATATGCGAAACGAATAGTGAGAAGAGAATTAGAATCTAGTTTAACTTGGCATTAAAAGAAGATCAAATACAGACATGAAGGAATGAACAGAAGTAGTGAAAAGAGTAGAACCAACAAGAAAGTGTACGTAGTTACTGACTATATGATATGTACAGTCGAAACCAAAAACAATGTCTTGGAGAGAAAGTGTATTAATTTATGAATGGATTAATGCTATCAGTTCCGCGTGTTTGTAGATAAAGGCGATAGTTCATTTGAGTCTCTATAATTTGAAAAATAGAAAGAGAGTATTAAAATTATTTAAAGTTTATTTGTTAATGAATATATAAATAATAATCAATCGAAATTCGCTTTTTCTATTTACGTGTTTAGGTAAAATTTTTCTTTTTAAAATTTTATTATTACAACATTATACTTTCTTTTGTGGAGTGTTATTAATTGAAATGTTTTCTATGGTAAATAATTACATTTATAAAAGGTAAATAACATTATTTAGCCAGCAACGTTGTAGTTAATTACATAGCTCCGAATCGATTCGTTTTCTCTTCTTTTCCAAGCTACCACCTGTCGGATCGAATTGTGAGCGTTTAGCTTCTTGCAATAAAAGTCGGTTTACGCAATCTGAGGCAAAATCCTGTAACGCTTGCAGTGCAGGAGCAAAATAAAAAGCGAGTTAATTAACCGCAGGAAGTCATACGCTGTTAAACCTTAATTCCCAGATCTATTTTATTTCTCCTCGTAAACGCATCCAATCAGGAGTGTCATTTAAGTGAAGGTAAATGCAGCCTGAGCATCAGGCTTGTAATTTTTACGTAAGCATGAGGTATTTCCCTTAATTAAAATGACGAGTTCGTGAAAGAAGTTCATTTGAAATTCAGTTCAAGTGGCGTTATAGAATTTTTGTTAAATTAATATCCAATTTATCAATCTCGTCTTTCCACATGTATGAACGTGTCTTCTAACAGCAAGTTAAGTCATGAATATTATCAATAAACCACTAAAAAAGAATTAATTTTTCTAATTCTAAAGCCCTTTTCTAAGTGGTCTTACTTTGCCAAACCTGAATTTCAATCGATCGTATTTTTTTTTGACTAAGAAGTGAGGTAGGAGAGTCTACGTTATTAATGTTGATGCAAATTTACAGAAACAAATAACTTAGCACTAGAATTTAGCAGCCAGCATTTTCTATCGTACAACAAAGTGGTAATTGAATTGAAGCTCAAATGTGGTGGTGCTCCTGCAGCATGTCGTGACAAGAGCTCATCTGTAACGCGTCTCCGCGATCTGCTATCATAACATTAAGCCTGGCAGCTGTTTTGAAAGTATAAAAGAGCAAGAAATGTTCCGATTAATTCCGCGTTTTTGCCGCAGAACAGCCTGCCCTGATTGAAAGTATAAATTACCAGTTTCTTCATGTCAGTGCTTTGAGCTAGGAACTGAATTAATTCTGCAAGAAGGAAAATAAGAAGCGCGCGCTGACCTAGCCTTAAATAGTGAGCGTTGCAATGGCTAGTCTATGTATGTAAATCGCACAAATTACAAGCTTTTCTTGAATGATTACGATGACCTAAGGCCCAACTGACTCCAGAAAAGTCTTAATGAATAGTTTCGGATACCTTTATTTTAATTTTCAAATACTGTGAAATGAGTAGCAATTTTTAGATGAAACAGAAATTTTGAATGATGAAAAGATATCAAATCATTTATTTATTAAAGAAACATAGGTGTAAGTAAAAAATTTAATTATGGAACGTTATGTTTACAATCACACTCATTTCGCAGGCACAGTGACAGTCACTTCGCATTCGCGGTTTTGTCCATCTCTAATATAAAATAATATTAAATTTTGCATAATTTAAGCGCATGCCAATTGTACATATAATTGATTACAAGGTGTCATTTTAAAATCAATATTTTTTATTGTTTATGGTTACAACCAAAACTTCAAATCAGATGCCTACTTTAGTAATATTATGTTCCCTAATAAAAGACGACAATAACTGTCGTGTATTTTATGTTTTCTCATACTAAAGAGTCTGTGAATCGGGGAAATGATAAATGGATAAACTAATTTATGTTAAATGTCTAGACGACACGCATGAAACACGTACAAAATAAAATAATTACTAGGGATGCGACCCGTGGTGATCGATAATATTCTCTAATTGCCTTCTCATTTTTACAGCAGAAAGTCAAGTTTTGGTTCGCCACAGGGGGTGCCGGGTTCTGCCTGAGTCGAGCTTTGGCTTTGAAAATGATGCCCGTAGCCAGGTAATTTTTTCTTTTCTCTTATTAAGTAACAGTAGAAAATCTCTGTTTGCTCTGTCAATCGATTCGTGTTTTCTAAATAAAAAAAACTGAACCTCTGCCGTCGTAAAAGTAATTGGGTTAGAGGCGTACGTAATTTCAGTAATTTCGAAACGTTTGTGGCGTCATCAATTTGGCCCGTTGTTTTAACAAGAGCCCAAGTTCATCTACGAGAGTATAGATTTGACCTGGACTTTCTTATACAGGGATAACAATAATAACACAAAGTTAATGAAACAAATAATAATGTCCTTTTTTTAATATAAACGTATTCCAAGTATCAGGAAACTTACATACCGACAGAGAAAAATTCTTTTGGTTATCTGCAAAACCTGCACCTTGCACCTCTACCGTTACTTACTCAATCGACATAAATTTCTTGCGTCCCAAGTACTTGTTTTAAGAGGCGTAAACTCTGGATTTATAGTCTTTCGGTCAATTAAGAAATCTGTAAAAATTGGACCGTGAATATCCCAAAATACCGTAACCATCACGTGGTTTGCTGACAGTAACGCTTTCAATTTCTTTGGTGGTGATGAATTTGAGTGGCGCTATTTCATACCCCACCCTGTTTGTTTTCTGGGATTTAATAGTGCACCCAAAATTTATCAACGGTAATAACAAGTTCCAGGTTTCTCAACCTCCTCAGCACATAAAAATTTAATGGTAATTCGTGGTGCAACAGAAGAGGGTACACCACCGACAAACATATTTGATGCAACTGTCAATATTTATGGAAACCAAACAAAGTCTTTGGTATTTACCAATTTTATAAGTGTCCTGATTATTATGAAAATGTTGTTTAGAATTAAAAGTTATAAGTCAAATACAAAATTACAACCTATTATGTCAATGAAGTAAATTTGAATATTGTTCATTTTTAACAATCTGAAATTTAAAAAGCCTAGGCCAAATCTATACTCCACTCGTATAAACACGTGGACTTGTTTGTGGTCTTCTAGTAAATAAAATAGTAACAATGATATAACTATTCATCTGTCTTTTTTTTATTCTGGATATGTCCCACTGTATGAAGATGCTCCGCATCAATTTTATAATTCGTTTATAATTGAGAAGTGAAAACTTATGATAATTATTTACTATTTACTATACGACAAAGACATTAAAAAAAATATGAAACTTGATCGTAGAATAAGAACTAGTTGAATTTATTTAAATCTTTTTTATACTTATAAAGACGATTCTAAAATGTCTCACCTTCTCAATAAAATTAGATCCAATTGATACAGGGTTATTCACGCAAACGGTTCATTAAAAGTTTTCAAGGAAGAAGAAGTTTAGATTTGAAATTTATGGATGAGACATACCTCGAAAGGATCTTTTCATATGAAATAAAATTGACTTCCAGTTACTTCCGATTATGTAGAATTGAATGCTGCGTCGAATTGTATTAGCATTCCCTATCTAACGTTAACAGTTGTTGAGTTATGAAACATTTTTCATTTAATTCATAAAAATTTATAATTTTAATAGGTCTAAAATTTTTTAATTTGCTAAGATAGCGCGGCAATGATAAAAACTTTTTTCATTTACTGTTACTACAAATTTTGTAGTAAAGCAAAGAAAATAGTTTCGCAAATATAAATTCACAAATTTTACTTGTTTTTTGATTATCATTTTCTTGGAGCGCTTGTAATCTTGCAAAAGGATAAGGGATGAATTTCATTACCTTGAATTGAAGAATAAAATAGCCGCTAGTTTGCAACTCTCTGAGTTAACGTGAAAGTGCTTTAAAACCATTGCCTTATTATCTTCGTTATTTGTTACTGATCTTCGTTTTATTTTCCTACATTTTGTCTTTTCAATTTCATAAAGTTAGGTTCAAACCGTCCTAATTTTGTTTTATTCATAGGAGACAAGACGTTGAACGCACATTCTTTGCTCTCAGCAATTTTAAATTGTTCTTCATGAATTTAAAATAATTAAAAACGCAAACCTAATAAAATTGTAAATTTTTATGAATAAAATCAAAAATATCTCATAACTTAAGAACTGTTGAAGATAGATATAGGGAATGCTAATACAGATCGATGCAGCATTTAATTCTACAGCCTGTTTCAGTGAACATGCACCAAACTCGGTATGTCGGTAGATATCGTGAAAAGAAATAAAGGTTTTCTATAATTGTTTTTTAATGAATAAGTTTTGAGAAAATCGAAGGGAAAGGAGAATCGTATACTTTTAAAACGTACAATAGATGAGAGCGGCCAAAATTCTTAACCTGCCTTAACGTTCGGAGTATTGCTTTATTACCCCATAAACTGTCGCGCCTCAGATGATATGATGAAACACATTTAGTCCGTTCACTCCGTTCTGGTTAGCGTTGTAGTAAAGAGTAATTAATTGGTGTAGTTTATACTTTTCGTTTTTAAGTTTATTAGTGTATGTAAGTGTGTTTGTGTATGTGTTGGTGTGTTTGCGATGGGCGATTTCACGTTTCCAGAATACGCAGATTATTTGAACACGAAAACGGCAATTACCTTACAACATGTAAGGTAATTGCCGTTTTCGTAATTCGCCCACTTTCGAATTTGTTTCTACCTCGTGTGACCAAGTTCAGTCTGATAGTTAGGCAAATAATTTGGCAGACCGGCGGAATCACTAATTCTAGTTAATAATTTTCCCAATTTATTAATTGTGCCGATTTTAGACAACTGTTCAATTTCTTAGTTGTGTACATTCTATTATGTACACGTTGGATAGAGGAATAAATAAAAACCCGTTACAAGCGTTAATTATTATCGTACATTATTAAGACTCGGCAAATTTGATGAAATTACGGTTTGCATAAATGTTAGTGCGACAAAAACGCACGCTAAATACAGATTCTTTCAAAGTGTTCACCTTTAATACTTCTTGCGGTCAAGGGCACACTTAAAAGCCTCTCATAAATTTTTTCGTTTACGATAGATATTTATTGTCTTCTTGCAGCCGCGTGCCATTCATAAAACAATTTAAATCGCTCGTCTTATTTCACGGCGGCAGAAATTTAAATCGGTACGGTATTTCTAAAAACATTTACTCAAAATAATGCAAATTTCAAGTTGCTCCGATTGCAAAATTGTATTAAAATATTTTGTTCCAAATAATGTCAGAAACGTTTCGCCGAAGTTTGGTGCATCATCACTGAAACACCCTGTATATACCATTATGCAATATCCAATATGCATTAAAATATCGGTCGTTCCATTTGAAAAAAGGAATTTTTCCGTGTTTGAATGTCTTCGAGTGGAGTGGTATATTTTAGAAAACCTGTATTATGCTTATGGAATTTTTAAGAACCTTAAAGCGTCAACTACAATATCAGCTATTGCAAATAAAATTGCTTTAATAATAGTTGTGATATAATTTTTTGAAAATATTTCCAAAATGGTGCAATTTGGAGACAGGGAAATGATTGCAATTTTACATATTTTTACATGTAGAATTCAAAAATGTAACCTTCCATTTAAAATAAGCGAGTTGATAGCGACTTCCAGTATAACCGAAAGCGACTGGAAGTCGATTTTATTTTATTTGAAAAGTTACTTTTGAAATATATCTGCTCTGTAAATTTCAAATTTCTATCTAACCTTCTGCCTTGAAAACTTTTATTGAACGGTTTGCGTGAATAACCCTGTATAAGAAACTAAATCTAAACTTATTTTGGTTTTATTTTAAATAATTAGTAATAACACGAAAAACCTATCAAATGAAATATCATATAATACTATATGTCACTTGAGGAAAAGATCGATATGGTGTAGCCTTGTTATTTCATATTTGTTAAAATCTTTTCTATACCGGGAGAAAGAAGTGTTTAAAACTTTCCGAGTTCGAATTTTCTATTTCATTTGGTTAAAAAAATATTAACGGTGGGGAAGAGTTTACTTTAGAAAGGATGTATACAATAAGTGTCGGTCGTCTATAGTCACAACGTTTACGCAAGATGTACGGAAATCCGGAGTCTAGCTTTAGTGTGGTACAAGGTTTGCTATTGAATAGAGTACTTTTCTATTTCGTTTAGGTTTCTGTTCACATGAGGAAAGTGGTAGATTTGAACACTTATTAAAATGGTTCGTTTCAGAAATGAAATAAGTTTTATGATCTTAGATTTATTATTTATTTCAAGTTGTTATGATTGAAAAATATTACTATTTATGGATTTACGAGGGTGGATCCCTATGCTCCGCCCCTGACCTATTTCTAAGTGGTTGCTTGATTAATGTTTTTGACAGTTAGTTAACTGACATTTGTAAATCATATCTACAAAATATCAACTTTGTATCTCAAAGCGTTGTTGTGCTGTGGCTAATTCTTGAACTGTGTGTCGTGATTTTTCATAAAAATGGATCCTGTAGAACAAAGAGTCGTAATAAAATACCTTCAGAAAAAGGACATGACACCATTCGGTTACTCCACCGGTAGATATTTTAAAATTCTAAAATTCACTGTAAACCTATAATATGTTATTATAGCTATAATAAGTATATAATAATAATAATACAGTTATAATAAGTTAATAACTTATTATAGCTAAAATAACATATTATAGCTTTACAGTGGATTTTAGAATTTTAAAATGTCTACCGGTGGAGTAACCGGTTAATTCTGAAAAGTGCTCATAGTCAAACGCTGGTGTCGAGATTTTAAATGCGGAAGAACATCCTGTGAAAACTAACATGCCGGTGGCCCTCCCATAACGGTAAAGGTACACGATATCGTACTGCGAGACCAACGAGTACGCATCAGGGACATTGTAGAAGCTACTGGCTTATCATATCATGTGGTGCACCACATACTGACAAAAGAATTAGATATGAAAAAGATGAGTGCAAAATGGGTGCCCCGAATGTTAACCATTGATCAAAAAAAAATCGGGTGTTGACTTGTGAGCGTCTTTTGGAAAGGTAGCAAGCAAACAAAGAGAACTTTCTTAGTCGGTATGTGACCATGGACGAGTCATGGGTGCACCACTATGATCCCGAGACCAAAGCGCAAGCTGTACAGAGGTGGTTTGCAGAGGTAGGACAAAAAATTTTCCAGGAGACTGTTGAGATGTTGGAGCACCGATGGACCAAATGCATTAGTGTAGAGGAAGACTATGTCGAAAAATAAAAAATATAATGCCACTGTAGTTTTACTGTAAGGGGGTCAGAGGTGCAGCAAAGGGATCCACCCTCGTATATTAATTTTAGAAGCATTTTTTATTTAAATGCATGTCAATCGTTTTTCTTTTGAGAAATTTATATTTTTTAATTCACGTAACGATGTTTTCAAATTAAATTCATTGGATTTCATATTAATATATTTTTTTTTGTTACTTTAAGATATGAACTGCTTTTCCACTTGCAATTCATGTTTAAAACATTTCGAATGTGATCTCATCAATTTTCATTTGATGGTAACAAAATTCGATTAAGGCCCGTATTCATAGTCTGTTCTTATACTTAAGAAAATCTTAAGCAGTGTCTTGTATGTACTTTGATAGACAGGTTTTAAGAAAGACTTAAGTATTTACTTAAAGTCTTAATTTACGTAAGGCGATTTTATTTACATAACAACGTTTCACGGTCATCACTTAAAAACTTCACTGTTCTTGAAGGTGTACCACACTGGTCTCGATTAATTTTAATTTCTATCGGAGAACATGCGAGATATTATCGACATTGAAAATATTCATATTGACCTTATCAAAGTTCAGTTCTATGAATACATAGCAACTTAAGATAATCTTAAACGTGAAAGACGAACTTACGAACGACCGTCTTAAGTATTTGCTTAAATCACGATTATGAATACTGTCCTAAGATCGAAAGTTCACGAGGTAGAGGTGTCTGATCATAGGGTCGTGACATGTATATGTGTTTAAACGAATATGGGACCTTGAGTGACGTGATTCCCTCGTAACAGTGCCAAAACTTTTACACTCTTTCTGAAAGAACCGTTACGTTTCGCGAAATCAACTTATTATCGAAATTCAATCTCGAATTACGTTATTTAAAAGCACCAGTGTGAACCACTAGAAATTTGACTTCTTCTCTAAAAATACCTCGACATTGGTTAAAGATTTCATGGAAAAATGGTATGAAAACTTATTTTGTACCACAGACCATATAATATAAGACGCGACACTCAATGGAATGAAACCGTTCGTTAATTTTGGGCACATGCAGCATACCAACCATAGAGTAGAAATTATAGGGTGGTAACATTGATGGAAGGGGTACAAGGGGAATGATATTTTTCAGCACCATCTGTGCCAAGAAGGCGAATTAACTGACGAAAGGCGAGAAAAACTTTTAAATTAAAAAAAAATTGGATTTGAGTTGCAAGCGCTATAAATTACATACACAACATATAAAATCATCTATTTTATTTGTTGTATTTATTACTTATTGGTGCACAATGAAAAATTCAATGGAAACTTCCAAATTTGCTTTTGAAAGCAGCATTATTATTTATACTTATTAAATTATTTACATGAGAATGGAGGAAATAAAATAATTTTAATATATTAGAATCGTATATATTGAAAATTAAAAACTATAGCTGCTCATGCAGCTATAATTAAGAAGGCTTATTATATACTGTGCGATCAAGAATTATTTAAATAAGGGGAGGCTATGACTCTGATTTAAGTCTGAAAAGAATCGTATTGTAAAACATTCATTGAGTATTAATATATTAGTTAATATTAATATATTAATATTAATATTTTACTCCTGCTAAATATTTGCTCCAGTCAGATACCTGAGGAAATGCGATTTTTGCTTCTTATTTCACTAACAGCCGATTTTTTTCTCTTTTCTTGAAGATGCAGATTTCACAACATTGAAATGAGAATACTTTACGCCCTCACATTTTGGATATTAAGCAGATAAATATATGTATAAACTTGCTATTGCACAAAAAAAACATTACTAAATAAATGCATCCTTGTAGCAAGAAAATCAAAATTTTTTAAATATTTTACTAGTTACACTCCAGTTATACAGGCTGTTACAAATTCGAGGCTCACCATTGGGATCTCGGAAACGGTAAGAGATACGAAGTCGGTTAAATTGGGGCAAAGTTGCGTATTTTGGTGCTGAATAATAATCCGTTCTGAAAAATCTTCTACGTTTTGTAGTTTTTGAAATATTTCAAAAAAACCAGAAAACGTAATTTTCTTTTTTATTTTTTCCTGAAGTTATTATTGCAGGGATCATAACAAAATTAATACATTCTACAGGCACCTTTTTAAGCTCTTTATGATGATATCATTAGATTTTACTTAAAACGTTTCGTCTCGTTCTGACCATCATCAACTTCATTTTTTCTTATGGGCGCTACATTGGGTTTTAATACCATTGAATAGATCTATTTTTTCTGATGCTTTTCCATGTATCACACATCCCTATTTAATAATTTGAAACAGCTGGAAATGTAAGAAATTGTTGAAAATAGCACTGAAACGATTTCAGTCGCGTCTAATTACATGCGACTGAAATCGTTTCAGTGGACAGGCTACAATACAAATACATTTGCACGATCTTTATCGCACGATCCCAATCGAGCCGACTGTGGTCGGCCCGATCCGGTGGACACCCGGCCTTATAATTAGAGTCGTCTTTAACTGAAGTCGTGATTAAAATAAGTAAGAAACGATATAGCTTTATATCAATTTAATACATAAGAGTGATGGACTGCCATGGATTGCCATGGAAAATAAACACGTTATTAAATTAATCATAAGATGTGAATGCGGGCCAATATGATTAGGATATAAGTACATACCAAAACACTTTGGTACAGCCACACGTATCAATTTATTTTTGCGACTGTCATGAAATTGCGACTCATCAAAGTGGAGCTCGCAGAGAAATTTGTTTTTCAGGTCCTTCACCGGTACACTGAGAATGGCCGGATTACCAGTACATTCCGCCCAGATTCTTCGTCTATATGAGTTTTAAAAAATATTGGCTTATTAGTAGATGAAATTTGAAAAAAATTGCGATTACCTACCCCTCAAGGTCGACTGGAAAACTGTATAAATGGATATTTTTCTTCACACTAGTGTTATAATTGTTGCAACCAACATAACAACACAATCGAAAATGAGGCATTTTTCGCAAAATTAGAATATAATTTTAATTTTTCTAAAATCACCCGATGCTCAAGACTGAACCTATGGATTCCCAAACAGGACTACAAACCTAACGGCGTAGAAGTGCAACTTCACTTTAAAATATAAAATTCTTGTTGATTTGGGATTCTAGGTATTAATTTAAACCCAAAAATAATGAATTATTTTGTTTTTCAATAGATTATACCAGATAAATTCGATATATACAGTGACTAAAGTGTTTATAATTTACTTTTCATGGTTGGTATTCTGGTTGAGATATTTAATTTAACAAATTGTCTCTGCCCATTAGAGTTTCACCCCGCTGTTTTGTACTCTTCCCTTAAAATAGTAAAACGAATTAAATTTTAGGTCTACTTCTTTTAAGTTAAAATTTTGAGGATATCTTAAATATCGCACCTTATTATGATATGGTATCATCAAATCATATACCAGTTGATATGCTATCATATACTAGTGTCTCATCTTATACTAGTTGATATACTACTTGATATTATACTATAACATACTAGTTGATTTTCATAGTTCAAATTCCGATTTTTGTAACTATACCACGGCTTACAATCCGATTACGTCATTAATCCTAGTTACTGAAGTCTCAAGGCGCGTCCAACCATGTGTCGTATGCGCGTATCCGATCGTGATCGTGTATCGTGATCAACCAAGTGTGGTCATGTTGCCGTGATTTCCGCATTTCCGTATCGTGTCTTTGTATCATTTAAAACACGGATACGATACAGCGACGTCAAACTTGGAGTCGGATTTTCGCCGAAACGTCAAACACAGGATGGATAGATAGTAGCAGCTAATTTCACAGTGACAAACGTGCAACGTCAAACAGTCGATACAGTTGTATCAAGTCGGAAAGTAGACGCACACACGGATATAACAAAACGGATACGAGATGCAATTAAGTGTGGGTGCATCATTTTTGTGTATCATATCCGATCTTCTGATCATGATTGTATACGCGGATACGACACATAATATGTGGACGCACCCTTATGTTCAGTTGTAGTTGCACCGACAAAGATTAAAGTTTATTTCGAATTAAAGTGAAGAAACTCCTATGTTTAATCTAGGATTAGTTAAATTTCCAATTTTGACAAATCTTGCCTTAATCACTGCTCCTGTACAGTTTAATGTACGATACGTATTATACATACTTTTATTTCCAAGACTGACGCGAGGTACTTTTATGTCAAAGACCTGATATACAGTATGAGCATAAATGATTGAGGACAAGTTGAATTTCCCGCATCTCAATCTAGTAATTTTTACTCTTTGTGTGCGGCCGTCCTGAAAAATTAATTTTTGTTCAGTGTCGCCTGTGTAAATTTTGCAGCCGGCTCCAAGAATTCATAAGACAAAATGGGGCGCGTTTGCCTAATGTACCTGTCAGTAGTTATTGCCGCTTCTTGTATTTAAAATAAACAAGTTACTTGCCTATTTTTTTTGTAACCTATGCATTTGACCAACTTAAGAAAAATATTGAAAGGCGGGAAATTCAACTTGTCCTCAAACATTTATGCTCATACTGTATGTATGTGACTGACGTTATAATTTTTTACGAATCAGAAGTCCTTTGCTTTCAGATTTGAAAATATAGATGATTGAGGTTCCTGAAACATTTTACAAGTAACAAATGTCTATACGCGTGTGCAGAGTCCTTTAATAGGCTGTCATTTCATAATAAGCCGGTTGGCCGACCGCCTGCCTCAAATAGATTAATTGTTTTGTGTTCGTTGATTGAAATACGATCGATTGTGTTTCCCCATCTGTAAAGAATCGTGTGTGCTTTAGTGCAAATATCACTGACGATCGATTACGATGGGCGGCAAGCATAATATATTTTACTGTAGCGGTCCCGAAACTGTGGTGGCCGTTTGAGGTGCAAAATGTTTTTTTTTAATATAAAATTCTGGCCATGAAGAGAGTAGGAATTTTCTAATTAAAAAAATTTCTTGTTGTTTGCCACATTCCGTACATTAAATAAATAAATATTTTTATGAATCCAAAGGATTAGTTATTAATTAATTAGTCCGTGGCAGCTGCCATAGTACCGTAACCGGTAATTTGCCCCTGCTCGCCAAGCCTTTGTAATTAATGCGGTTATCTGAGTTCTTGCGGACAAAGTTTGAAAAGTTCAGGAATGAAATCACGCGCCGATATCTTTTCGTCGGTCCCGGTGATTTTCATAGTGCGCATTGTGAAAGGAACGCGCAAGAATGCATCGTGTTTCATTTTGATGGTGACCACACCTGCAATTCGCTCTATTAACCTGCGCGAACATTTGTTAACCTTCGCGATAATTAATAACGCTCTACCTTTAATTATAGTACGTTGGGAGATAAAAATGTGGGCGGTATTCCGGTAACTGCGCCATAAATTTCTGATCTTTAAGTAACCTTCGTTTTATCATCTGATTATAAACCAATTTTCTCTAATAGGAAATTGCTTAAAGTCATAATTACAAAAAAAAAATACAAACTTCTACAATTCTACAAAAAATCCATAACAAATGGTAAATTTCTTTAGAAAATAAATCTATTCTTTACAAATTTTCTTTTTCTTCTGCTGAGAAAACTAAAAACGTAGCTAAGGCCCAGTTTCATAAAACGTAGTTAACCACTCGATCAAGTTAATCGTGTGATTAAGCAATATCATTGGAGGAAAGTTTAAATTTTCACCAATGATATTTCTTAATCACACGATTAACTTGATCGAGTGGTTAACTACGTTTTATTAAACTGGGCCTAAATAAACAGTGCACTTTACTAATCTTATCACTGTACAGAGTGTTACTGAACCTGAACCATTAAATAACAAAAAATATGATAAGCCCAAGTTTTATTAAATTTATGAAACAGTATTTATGTGTTTTAACTTCGGTTTGATCTCGTTAATTATCGTACAATGCAGTTTACCAATTTCCACAATTTCCACTTCTTAGGGCCGATATTTCACTTGTGGATTTACTTTAAGCTTCATTTTATTCCCTTAGAAACAATTGTCTTAACTATTGTTTCTATGGGAATAAAACGAAGCTTAACGTTAAACCATGACTGAAATATCGGCTTTTAAAGCAAAGCGACCGTCAAGCTTTGCTTTAAAGGCCGATATTTCAGTCATGGTTTAACGTTAAGCTTCGTTTTATTCCCATAAGAAGTGGACATTGTGAAACAGTGCTATGGTAACTGTATTGTACTATAATTAACGAGACAAACAGAAGTTAAAACACATAAATATTGCTTCGTAAATTTATAACATCTTTGGTGGACGCTTTGCCACTAATAAAAGCAGATTAAGCTTTGAGGTGCTTTTAGTCAATCCCAGTCAAAGAAAAGAATAAGCTATATTTGGTTCTAGATATGATAGAAAAAGATAGATCAAAGATGAATACTCTTTGGTATAATTTATGGATTTTGTAAGATGATTGGCTAATAATATTAATAGAACTTTTGTTTGAGTCTCCTTTTCTAAAGTAGAAACTACATAGAATTCCTGAACGCAAGTCGCGATCCGATCATATAAACTTACGAGAAGAATGTAGGCGGAGTTCATGAAAATTTTATTATTTCGCACGCGCTTAATGCGGTTTGATTAAATTCTGCCCGCGACTTTAACCGAAGGTATTGCGTCTTGCGGGCGGGAAAGTCTGTCTAGTTTCTGCTTAATACATGTGAGAGGGTATAACTTAGTCAACGTGGATTCGAGAATGCGAAAAAGAGTTGATAAGAGGCGTTTTTATGAACCACTTATGATAACTTTGTAAAAATAACGCTATACCTTTTTATACTGCAATTTACTAGAGAAACCGTCTTAAGCCTGATCTATACGTAACGTTTTGTCGTCAGTCTTGCATGACCATGCCAGATTTGTCAAACATATCGTTACGTGTAGACGGCAAGTTGGACGTTTTGCATGAACTGAATGAGGTTTGACAAACTCGCAAAAGACTGATGGGCTGAAGCTTTGTGTACAAGCAAGACGACAAGTCGGTGCATGTAGACGTGCGTCAGTCTAATCGGTCAAACTTCGCTCACCTGCCATTCTGCTCTCAGATGCAATTATCGTCACTAATAGTTCTTCATCTATGTCGATTTCGGAACGACTGCGACTGAGCGAAAGTTTGAGGGAAAGTTTGAGCAGTGTAGCCCCACGTTTTGTCGTCAGTCTTGCATGATCTGGAAAGACTGACCAACAAGACTGACACAAATCGTGCGGTTACACTGTTCAAACTTTCCGTCAAACTTTCCCTCAAATTTTCGCTCAGTCGTTCCGAAATCGACATGGATGAAAAACTATTAGTGACGACAATTGCATCTGAGAGCAGAGTAGCAGGTGAGCGAAGTTTGACCGATTAGACTGACGGACGTCTACATGCACCGAGTTGTCTGTCGTCTTGCTTGTACACAAAGCTCCAGCCCATCAGTCTTTTGCGAGTTTGTCAAACCTCATTCAGTTCATGCAAAACGTCCAATTTGCCGTCTACACGCAACGATATGTTTGACAAATCTGGCATGATCATGCAAGACTGACGACAAAACGTTACGTATAGAACAGGCTTTAATAAAATGCATTACTATACTAATGTTCCTTGGCTTTGATTATATCATTTGCAATTTGATTTAATGTGGTATTTCCAGTACATAAAATAAATACAAATAACTACGTCAGTGGCCTCATGGTCATAATTTGATTATAACCTGTGATTCAAAAAAACTTTCATCAAAGTGAGCCACGAGAAACATTACGTATGTGTGAATATAAAGTTTGAATGTTGGAACTACACCAAATCTTCAAATACGTTACGTGTTAAATAAATTCACAAATCATCAATTATTTAACTATTTCTAAAATAAATTTCTAACATACAGCGTTTGAGGTAACCAGTAAAAGCCTTAACGTTGAAATGTGACAGAATAAGCAAAACTTAAATCTGACAGAAGTGACAAATGTAATTTTGAAATGTCACCAAGTGTGCTCTCAGTCGTTCGCGTTATATCAATCTTTATTTATCTTGGCACATTTCGATGAAAGTTTTTGGAATCACAGGTTATTTTACAAATTTAAAACGTTTTAACATAGAGAACAAATACAAACTATAGTACAAAGCCAACGAAACCTATTTGACAGTAATAGAAGCACTCTATCGGTAAAAAAGATGTTTTTCCATATTTTTAAACATCGCGATTGAAGTTTTCGTGTCATTTCTGTCATTCTTTTCACTTAATTATATTAGCAATTTGAACCAATTCACCTCTTATATCGTTCTAAGTAATCGATGGATTTAAACCAAGGAGCGTTTGCATGTTTGGTTCAGTTTTTTTAATTTTAGCTACAGCATTGTAAAGTTAGGACATTAATAAATAACTAAAGTCCGGTAATACCCTATATCAAAGTTAAAGAGTTGTAATTAAAAATGATCTCTTCTCACAATTATTTTATATCCATAGCAACGCTGCATCTTCAGTACACACGCGCGCACAAGTTAAAAGTACTTCATGAAATCTTAGAGGATATTCTCCTCACCAAATTTCCAGTGGAAATGTTCATTTCTACGGATATAAAATAATTGTGGGAAGACATTATTTTTAATTATTTCTAACTATCTTCCTTACTATTCTTAGTTTAAAGAGATGTATTTGTTGTCTCTTCATTAATTTAATATAACACTAAATACGTATATTGTTTGACTTTAAGTACAGTATACAGATAGAACCAGCTAATTAAATTTCCTAGTTTTAACCTCGGACCAATTCTCCAGGCCCAGATTGGTTGGTTGGCTTTAACTACTTTTCTTTAAATCTATAATGTGATTGACTGTAAACTCGAAGATACCCAGCATTGCAGGACATGAAAACTTTTATCATCACTGAAAACATCTCTTTTCCTACAAATTAAAGTCATGATACAAATAATTGAGGGCAAACAAAATTCTGGTTTGCTCACATTCAATTGAAAGTATAGCTTTCCTGGCACCTGCACAGTTTTCCTAGTCCGAAGCTTTCATTCTCCTACAAGTCGTTGAATAAAATTGCACTCTAATTCACATTTTATTTTATAACATTCCATACACCATGAGAGCAATAAAAACTCAAGTCAAAGGTACCCGTGGATTATGAATCTGTTTTCTTTCTTAGCTTCATACTTTAAAAAGTAATAGCGTTTTATGTACCATGTAAGTAAAATGTTGTATAAATGTTGTTTATATCTTTATTTAATCTAAGATGAGAATTCGAAATTCCATGGGTATTTCTGGCTTGGGTTTTTATTGCTCTCGCGATATAAAAAAGGTAAGGTCTTTAATTTGTATTACTAATTAAATTTTGCAAAGGCCCAATAACACCACTGACATGACAATACACATAAATATGTCCCCTCCTCTTGGCGGCCCTGGTTACGTATAATTTACACACTGTTTATCTCTTATTTAAATATCGTGCCTTTTCTATTCACTAATTTAATTTATACTTTCCACATATATTTATTTTGCTCATATTTCCACTACTCTGAGTTCAAATTTAATATAAGACGAATCAATGAAAAATCCATTGAAATAAAAAAGTAAGCAGCATAATTTATAGTGATCCGAAACTATTAAATTCGAACACATCCTTTGATGATTGGTCCACCGGTCCGACATCGTAGCCTCATTAATTTGGCCCGGAAAGCGTGGAACTCCAGAAAAAACCCACACACCGTCTAATTGGGTCCGTCTTTTTTATATCGGCCATTAATTTTTATCTCGGTACATTCCGTGAAAGAGGCTGCGCCGAATTGGCCGGCCTAGGCAAGGCAGATTAATGGCACTCGTCTATCTAATCAGCTGTCAATTAAGGGGAGCACCTTGAGATTTGTCGGATTCTTTTACACGCACAAAAAATCGCCGGTTTAGAATTTTAACAATACGGCTTAATGAGCTGGGGAGTTTGGAAATGTTAACGAAGAAAGAAAAATGTGTTTTTGCGGGTTTCGTTTTGGACTTTGATTCATATGGCAATTCGAAAATCGTTTGATTCTGTGTAAACAACTATGCGTGGGAATCTAAAAAATCAATTATTTGAATTTTATTAATGATTATACTGTCACTATTTGTTTAGGATCACGTAAATTAAAAAAAAATGAAAGTTGCAAAGTTGCCTACTCAATTTCTTGATTTTTAGTCCTCTAATAACATGTGTTAATTTAATAATTCGGTAACATTACCTGTGGAAATATTTTGTTTTGGAAAACGAATGTTGCAGAGTTAAAATTGAACATAACCTGACTTTTAAATGTCAGCATCACATAAGTCATAAAATAACAATTACTACTCACTCACTAATTAAGTAATTTATTAGATAAGATTCACAGAAAGGCAATCTATGCATGTATGTATGGAATCACCGAGCAGCAATTCTTGTACCAATATCATGTGGTAAGGAGAGAGCTGAACATCTACGTAGCAACTTGTGGCTCGTTCCAACAGAAAGCTGAATCTGTTGTGATAATTGTGCGGATAGAGGTGTGAGAAGCATTTTCCATTATGTCTTGCAGCTGTGCTTGCAGTTTCGATAACGCGCCAGTATATTTTCGAGGTTGACCTGTTGTTTTTCTTCGGAAAATATATCCATTTTTCTTCGGAAAAGATATCCAGTATCACGAAACAACTATACACTTATTTATTTTATAACTTATTTTTCCATAAAACCAACAAACAACGCAAACGAACACTTACTCGATAGTTGACAGGACGAATGACACTAGTGACAATCTGACAATTTTGTTCGCGGCGAGCTTAAACTACAGCATGCCTTTGCGGAAACAAAATATTTCCACAGCCAATGCTACCGAAATATTTAATGAACGCATGATGTAATAGTGTCGATCGCTGTTACTATCATAAATTCGGAGAGAGTGTTATCAATGTGCAGTCAATTAGCAAAGTTTATCTGCTTTTCCCTTGTATCTGTATTATTATTCTGAAAAATTTGAAACTATTATAACATCGTAAACTGCATTTTATTTTCAAGTTGAGGTAAAATTCGAATAGTATTATATTTAGGCCCGAATTTAATCGTCGGATAGGCATTATTATTGGTATAACGTGACGTAGGTGTGACGTAGATATGGAGGAACATTAAAGGATATTTGGCGAACAGTTATTCCGTTCTTATTCCACGATTGTAAAACTGGACCTTAGAGTTGCTTTTTACTTGTCGTGTGCACATTGTCATATAAACCATACCTAGACATTCACACAAATAAATTGTTGCAAAACATAATACCTAACTTGCTTGTGAGCACAGGTTGTTAGCCATTCAAAAACGGTTCTGTTGGTGTACACACTGAGAAAAATGGAATTTTGCGATTTTGATAAAACATCATTCCTATCGATAAAATAAAAGTATAATGTAAAAGTATAATGCTGTCATGTTATAAGATCCATCTTACTCTAAATTAATCACGATTTTTAGCACAATGAAACTGTTTCAATTTAAGAATGTAAAATTATCATTCTACATAATAAAATAATAAACCATGTAATGAAATATTATGCTGAATAAATTAGTAATAAAATGTCATGTCTGACTTTTTGTTAATTATTCCGGAAATTTTATTATGACGGGAAATGATACTCTAAACAACAAACCACGTAGTGTTAACTTTGCAGGAATACGCTGAGTCGGTTTTTAACGCGAATCCGAATAAAATGTTCGGAATTCTTGTTAATATAAACGTATTCCTTTGTGCCATTTTTCTCAGTGCACTCTCCAATTCAAAAATTAACTCTTCGCGTGAAAATTCCTTACCATTTTATATTTATTACAATCACCCTGCGTACTTAAAATTTGTATATTGAATTAAAAAGATTACATTGTGTTTACGATTTAAAGCGTGAAATAAAGATCAATTATAAAGTTTTTGACATGGCTTAATGCGAACTGACCACGTGGAGGCCTTTGTTCAGAAACCACCGCCATGAGCCACAGCTACCTGAAACGAGCCCAACTTTTTCGCTTTCCTTCCGAGTTAATTTAACTTCGAAGCTCATCGAACATTTCAATCTGCTGAGGTTAAATTAATACCGACAAAATTATTTTTGGCGTCGACCACAAACAAGGCCTTGCGGTTTCTTAATTCTTCGAAAATAGCTAAATTTATACTCGGCAATCAATTTTAGTAATCATCAATCAACTGATCATTAAAAAACATAGCAAAATTACATCAAAATGTCTAGAGATTTCTAATTATAATGTAATAGATACAGTTCTAATGGACAGTTGTCTGTAATGAGCGAATTCTGAAGGTCGTAGCTCAAAATGGCTGTTCGCAAATGATTTGATGTTACACATTAAAATTAAAAAAGAATGGAAAAATGATAGATGACTTTAAATGATGTTTTGGATTGTTTGCGAGATTTAAAAAGACCGGCTTCGGTAGACAGAAATGTTTCAACTGATTAGATCTCACTAATCACAAAACATCGTTAATGCTGACTTTCTTCAAAATGATAACCGATAAAAATAAATTAAAAGGTGTAATCTGTAATGGAGGGAAGAATATAACAATAAATGTGACGTTCAGCTACAAGTAATTTATTGTTTATCCTAACAATATCGTGATTGTTTAGACAATTTTTATTGAAAGAAAACTGAGCTTTAAAAAAGTGAATTTCTTTTTTAAAATAAGAAAAAAGTTAGAATTCACAAATGGGCACATTATACTGTAAAACAAATGGCACTTGTAAAACTTTCTGATGCTAGTTAAAACAGTTCCTGGGTGCCGTTTTCCAAAAAGTATACCGGGTGTTACACTACCTGTCCGTCAAAGTTCAGGGGATAATAATAGAGATAAAAAGGATTTTGGTCTTGGAGGCTTGGGCCTGGTTTATAATGTCACTATAAATGTGACATATACTTTAAGTTTTACTGTTACGTCTAGTATAAACTAGGCCTTACTTTCTTTTTGCTGGTGAGTGTAACAGAAAATTTGAGTAACTACTGAGTACATGTGATGTATAACAAGTAAGTAGGTATCGAAGAAGCATAGCGGGAAAGAGAAATCGAATATTGTGATAAATAAATTTTACTCACTTACGCCAATGACGGGTGTTTCTAGAAGCTGTTATCTATCATAAGTATTTGCAATCTTCATCTTAATACCACGAGCAGAAGTATACTTAACTCACTTCAAATACATCAACTGATTTTCGAGTATTTTATTGCCCTAATATCTCACAGTAGCTGTTCGATGTATTTATACAATCCGTCACTAAAGATAAAAATAAAAAGAAACTTTCAAAATTAAGATTGTGAAAAGCCAATGTTATGGACAACGAAGAACTGATTAGGCTGTATGCCCACGCCAATGTGAGAACTTACTCAGGAATTAGAGTAAGTATTGTGACAGTGTCCCTTTATCCTAAATCAATTTGCAAAATCTAGAACATATGGGATTGAAAAGAATCGATTTATATTAGTGTTAAAAATAAGAGAAGGACTTAGAGTAGAAAAAATGATTTTGTTAATTTCTCTTGGTCCGTTGAAGCTAATAAAATTTTATTGCAAAGTCACGGAGGAAAGCTAAATACATAATAACGTCCATTCCTAAAAATTTACGGAGGTAAAGAAGGAACGGTAAAAAGGAGCAAATGTGGTATGCTTAGGAAGTAATATGAATACAATTATTTGTGCGAGTAAGGCCCAGTTGTACAATTCCAGCTTAACTTTAAACCTTTTTTTAAGCTTCAGCTTAAATTTAAACTAGCATTGTACAAGTGGGCCTTAGTTTCTTTTAGTTATATTCGCCACCAACAAGAATCTTTATCAGTAAGAAAACAAAACCTATAATTAAAGGGAGTCTTAAGACAAATATATCAGAAGTAACTAAAAATTATGAAACTTCAACGGTTATTAGAGTTTTTGCTGTTTTATAAGCAATAAATTTATTAATTGGCGAACGGGAAACACTTCTGTCCGAAAGCTACCCAGCGAAAACATGTACGTTTATTCAACGTTAATTTCACGTTGTGACGGTGGAAATAACGTTATTCGTTGAAAAATGCAACGTTGTTTTTTGGTTGATTTAGCAACAATAATTATACCACGTTTGTATAACGTGTTTTTTAACGATCAGTTTAATATGGACGTAATTATAACGTGAAATAAATACGTAATAATTTTGTCTTTTTACGACGTGATTTATACTGTGAGTAAATGCGATGTATCTACCGTACGTTGATTACCACAACATTTCAACGTTAATTCAACATCTACTATTCTACGTAATAAATGACAAAAAAATTAACGAAACTAATACGTTAGATAAATCATAATTTACAACTAAATTTTTAACTCACGTTTTATAACGTTATTTTAACGTATACCGAATAAATATGCGCTACAAAACGTGATGTTGACGTTAGAAAACACTTAATTTTACAGTGATTTTCTATCGTGTTTCACACCTTTGAATTCTAATTTTACTAAAAATCTCTGAAATGTGAGGTTCTTCTCCATACTTGGCAGCTTTGAAATGAAACGAACCAGGTATGAAAAATACTGCTGATTTGCACATACGAGTCAACCATAACCTCTTTTTAAGTTGACGTAATCTGTCAATTTTTTTTAAGTTAGTTTGAATTTGATCCCCAAAATCTGTGATTAAAATACTAAAGAAAATTACGATTTGTAAAAATTCTTGGAACAGGTCAATTTTATTTTTAATGGCGCATATTACAAAGGGACTTTTTAACTTTTCAATTATTTGGAGGGTGAAACGACCCCTAACTATGTTTTCAATGGAAGGATATGTTGAAAAAATTGGGAATACAACTACGTTTTATTTTTATTTTTCTTTAGCAGTAAAAGGTAAAAATAAAAAAGAATTTTACTGTTTAAGAAAAATTAAAAAAATAAAAACATGGCTGTATTCCCAATCGAACAAACTTTAAGAAAAAAAAATTACTCAACATATCCTTCCATTAAAAAAAAAAAAATACTTGGGGTTGTTTCATCCTCCAAATAATTGAAAAGTTAAAGAAATCTTTTATAATATGCGCCATAAAATAAAAATTGACCTGTTCAAGAATTACAAATGGCAATTTTCTAAGTTACAGAATTTATTCCAGTTAAACTTTCCACTCTGTATAATTGTTAACGGGGTCACTTTGCTGAACTACAGATAATGGATTAATTGCGCGGGACAGTCGATTGGGGACCGAGCGGGAAGGTTGCCCAATAGCGAAGGGTGCTCAATAAAGCCTAAAAGTGGTGCGGTGGTTTTTCTGAAGAGGACCTTCCTTTTTAGAGCCGAGAACCGGGACAAAGTAAGCAAGTCTTTGTTATTCGGATAAACTACCCCCAAGTGCCTTTAGCTTATACCTGGACGAAACCGTGTACCGAGAGCTACGTGTACCCTAAGAGCTGAATTTATTGCAAGCGCAAAGAGAGCGTGACAATATTGCGGTGTTTATGAGCAGCATGTAATTTTTTTTAAATTTTCATAAAGAAATAATTTTGTAAATAATAAAGTAAATTGAGAGTACTGTATTAAATGTGTTTTGTCGAATATTTTAAGTTAGTGTAAATATTTTTAGAAATAGGCGATTTAGAATTACATGTTTATTATAAATAAATTATTTAGAATTTTTGAAATGTATATACAAAGAAAATAAGATTAGGATTGTAATAATTAGAAAAATTGATTTAATGATGTTATGACAATATGGATGTTGGAAGGAAACTGTAGGTAGTAAGGAGTTCGGAAATTGAACGAGTGAGGGCGGCGCGTAGTTATTGGAAGTTAAAGTCCCCGGTTCGGCTTTATACCACAGCCTCCGTCCGCTTTACGAATCAGTCACCGAAGTGATACGGAAGTGGGGTCACCAATTGGCTTAGTGGTCTAGCCTAGCCGACTTGGAAAGTCGTGTCACTCGGCGGCGTGGGTTCGAATTCCACCATTTACCATGTATGTTTGTTCAGTCTAATGATTTAGACCGACCCAGCTTTAATACACGTCGTAATTAACTGATTCAACGTTACACGTGGACATTGCCGCGACATTTTTTCGTTGTTTCAACGTAACCATAACACACGAATTCAACGTTTGTTACATATTATTCTACAACGTTTTTTATACGTATGTGTGCACTGGGATTTAACGTTGAAATACTGTGGACAAAGACGTTTAAAAGAATTTGATTCGAGCGTTGTTAAAACGTATCAATAACACATGATTTCAACGTTGATTAATTGTTATTCTACAACGTTTTTTACACGTGAATAGAGACGTTTAAAAGAAATTGATTGCCGCGACATTTTTTCGTTGTTTCAACGTAACAATAACCTATGAATTCAACGTTTGGTTACTTGTTATTCTACAACGTTTTTTTACACGTACGTGTTTTCGCTGGGTATCGCCATGCTGAGTTAGTCAAAAGCAGAACCGAATCAATGAATTTTGATGCAGAAAACAATATTCCGTTGAATAAGCGGTTGCCAATAGGAAATATATTAAATCAGAATAAATTTAATGATGGATAATGTCAATATTGATAATGAATTAGGATTTTTACATATAGAATTTAAAAGCGTAACAAAGAATGTAACATACCGTTTAAAATAGCAACTTGTGGTATAACCGGAAGTGACTAGAAAACAATTTTATTCTATACGTTGTTCATAAATTAAAAAAACCACCACCTGCGGCATAATGTTGGTATAAAACATAAGTCCCCTATAAGACATTATCAAAATAGCAAGGTTGGCAAGGTATTTGAAGTTTTATGTCAAAGTAATTTGTCAAATCAATTTTATTACTATATTGTTTACATTTATATTCATTTTAACAAGCCATTTCAATGCCTTGAAAGCAAAAAAATATTTTAAATGCCAAAATGAAAGAAGCACTCGTCAAATGTTATGTTGAAATAAAAAATTTGGCACCAGATTTAAGCAACCGGCAAATACATGAAAAACTGAGTATTACTATGAAAAATTCGTACGTTCTTGACATAATGGATAATTACAGTTTGCTATAAAATTGTTTACGAACGATAAAGTAAAAACCATGAAACTAATATCCATTCACTCATTTTACTCGTCTCAGTAGGCCGTGTTCTCGTTTCGTTAAGTTGCTGACCTGAATTTTGATAGATGCCAGAATCTGACATTAAAAATATTAATGACAATTCCACACTAACACTACTAATCTGACTATGTTGCCAAATATTATACGAAGGAGCACCGACTATGGCACCGTGAAATATGCACTAGTCGAGCTGGCAACAACGTCTCCGTCAGTGGACTGAAATTATAACCATGAAATTAAAAATAAACATAACCGTTTCATCTGACGTCTATGTTTCATTGTGATACCAACAAAAATGTCACCCTAACTCGCCTACTGGGACGAGGAAAAAGAGTGAATGAATAATATTACAATTATGATCACAATTATTAAATTTAGCACCACGGATCTGTTCAACACGCATAACCTTGACGTTTATTTGAAACACTATTTGTCAATTTTGTTACCAAATTTCTAACTAGGACACTGTTGCCGGTTGTACTTTTCACAAGGCGACATCGCCAGTGGTCTTTTAATTTGTGAACAGATAATATTTGAAAAGATCCTTTTGATATCTCTGCTCCGTAAATTTCAAATTTCTATCTATCTTTCTTGAAAACTTTTAATAAATGGTATGCGTGAATAACTCTGTATAATGAAGTTCAAAGTAAAGCTGCATCCGCAACCTAGTAATTAGTAATTTCAAGTACCTCGTTGATTTACGTAATGCACAAATATGGTCAAAGTTATTCAAAGTGATCATTCACAACTGAAAAATTAGTAATTAGTAATTAAGTGCAGTGGCAAGTTTGTGCAAACTTCAAACTTTGTCGTTAAATTAGTACGTAACTTAGAACATACGTGTGCGCTGGTGCTGAATTTTGAAATAATTTCTCAGTTGAGAGGTTAAATAATCATTTACTGTGGCATATATAAGAAATAGAAGAAAAAGGTTGCATTTGTGCACTTTAGGCGTAATAATTATAATAGCATAATATGTATTTAATTAAATTGAAGCTTTATTCACAATCTAGTGATTTATACATAAATTAAGACGTAAAATTATAATTACATATACTTACAGTGAAACCCCAACGTTCACCCAAGCACTTTAATTTCATAAAGGCCCGGTATTTCAGTCAGAGGCAGAGCTTAAACCAAATAATTTTAGTTAATTTTTGGTTTAAGCGTATTTCAGTGACACGTTAAGGTTTAATTCATTTTATTTAATCAGAAAATTGAATGCACAGGGAGCAAATTCCTAAACCTAGAAAAAGATGCGAATTCAACAAAATACGTCCGAAGCTTTTCAACCATATTTTAAATATTTAGATTATGGTTTAGTTAATCCAAAATTTAACTCGTGACTGAAATACCAACTCTAAATGATATTATATTTAAGCTTAAAGTGCATAAATGTTACTTTTTTTTCTATTCCTTATGAACATATTCGTGCGTTACGTAAATCAACTAATTGCATTTACTAATTACAAGGTTGTGAATGCAGCTTAAAGCGCTTTAATTTTAATTAAACGTTGTGAACACTGGAGTTTCACTGCAAGTATAATTAATTACAATTTTACGTCTTAATTTATGTATAAATTATTAGGTTGTGGGTGAAGCTTAAAGACGAGATACTTTTTTGGAAATAAATTAATTTATATGTTCAAGTGTCCCAACGGTGTGTATTTCTTCTGTGGCGCCTGTAGGAACAACAAATAGAGAAAAAAAGATTAAAAAAGTTATACTAGACATCACGCGGCATATTTTAAAATTATGTTGAACTATATAGGGTATTCCAGAAAATGGTGGTGTATAGAGAGTGATTTTTTTAATGGAACACCCTTATATTTTTACAAATTTAGATGTTCCGAGGGGAGCTGATTAGAGCAATATAAATATACAGGGTGAGTTTTTAAGCGCCCCTTATTCCATAACTCATTTATAGAATGAGATAGAATTTTTTTCTTTAACAAGGACATTCGGTATTGAGCACTATAACCTAAAATTATTTTGATACATACAGAGGGTTACGTAAAATAATGGCAGCATGCAGCAGGAGTTTTTTTAAATGGATCACCCTGTTTATTTTCTTATAGAAAGACATAACACTTGATCCTCTAAACATAAAATCTTTTAGTTTTATTTGTTTTTTCGAATGTTCAAGCCTGTGCAATTCTGTTGTAGGTTTTCTGTATCTAAATATTTCTTTAATCCCTGAAAGTCCACGGTATACAGATTGTACTGTATGTACATTTCGTTTAATGTGCCCCCTAAATTAGATGACGTTTGGAAAACGATAATAATAATTATACTTTATAATGTCATGTATAACTTAAAAGTAATCACCTATCTCATCAGAAATCGCAATTGAGAAGGTGATTATGCGAAAGCCAGTTTCGCAAAAAAATCGAAATCAATTAAAACGTGCTACACAAGTTTCGACGAGTCACTTTATAAACTGCGTGTGCTATATCCGACAAGGTCCTGACGATGCTGTTCTGACGTGCGCGAAGATAAATGAAGACGAAGACGCGAAGAGAAGGAAGACGAGAAGAAGGAGCAGCAGCACAGGTCTGCAGATTATAAACACGTGTGTGCGCGGCGTTCGTAAAATGCCCGGGCAGGTGGTTCGAATAGGACCATCATTATTATCCGAGAATTGCGAAGGACGATAACCATCGAGTATCCCGTAGCTATCGAGGCGCGCTCATTTTCAACTTTGATGATCGGGCATGTTGCTGGCAAAGGCACGTCCACGTAACATGATATTTTTCTAAATTGCTGCTTGCTCAGTTTTGTGTTTTTCTTTGTAAAATGCAAACATTTTAATAGGGTAAACGGTTGAGACGAGTTTCTAAAATAAAAAGACGTAGTTGTTACTAGTCTTAGTTTTCTGTTTCGCTGTTTTACCTGCTCTAAGATAATTGAGCATATGGTCATTCTAGATGCACTCTGTAAATACTTTAAACTAAAACATTTATACAGTGATTTTACTGCTTTTAATCTGCATACAATGCAATTATTTTAAAATGCAACATATTCCTATGTTGTTTTTAATATAATATCATTGTATATGTACTCAACCAACATAAAATAAATATATTTAATGATTGAATTGTACGCACAATAAAAGTAAAATGCATTATTGCCTATTACATATACATTACATTTATATAATTATTTTGAAAGTT